>CM076582.1:247862417-248516747 GCA_034641835.2 Pinus albicaulis
CAGGAGGGCCAGTGAAATTATGTCACAGCCTTGTACATGCCATATTCATTTTTGGTAATATTTCAAGTACACAATCATTGAAGCTTGGGGACCGAAGAGAAGGCTATAAAACTTGAATGATATGTGTAAGGTTTTCCAGTTTTTATTTAGTTTATAGTCATGGTTTGAGTCACGAGTCAGTCTGCATTGTGTCAGTTTTCAGTCTTTGAAGTATTTTGACCATATTTCCCAATGGATAAGGCTACTAGGTCTACGGTGTTCTTGGCACCTCCAAGGAGCTACCATCCCCATTGGAACCAATGTTAGTGTCAGTCTTGTCATATTGCCATCAGTGATCAAATCTTCTCTTTTGCATTTGCATAGTGGGAATCTCATACTATAACTTTTTATCACTACATTAGGTCATGGGTCCACTGATGGTTGGGGTCACTTCATCAGTTTTCCCTCATGAAAAATACTTGTTGGTTCTCCTCTCTATGGTCTTCAGTCATGATTCATTTTCACTCTACAGTTCATTTTATTAGGTCATAGGTTTGGTCTCATTAGGTTTTAGGGTTCCTCCATAGTCAAATTGATGATGAAAGTATCAATAAATATCAACAAGGACATGAGGATGCCAAATAAACTCAAAGCATAGTATCTGGAAAAGTCAAAGAGTTGTTATTTTAAGCTTAATGTAATTTTCACCTCAAAACCATGTTTTGAGGTAAAAACAGGGTACTTTGTTTTTATTATCATTTCTTATGTAATTTTATGTTTCCATATGTAATAAGTTGAACTTCAAAAGCTACTATCTCCATAAAGCCAATGTTAGTCTTTCGCAGCCCGTCACCAAGGGTCAAAGGGGATTTTTCCCTGTCTGGTTTTCAAAAGTTTTCTACACATGATTTTCAGTGCAAATCATATTCTAAGCATGTTCATCAGAAGCAGCTCAGAAAAATATTTCCAACGGTATATCACACTCCTGAAATCAGCTTCTGGATTGGAAAATATGCCCAAATGAATAAATGACACAAAAAGCACAGCTCTGCCCTTTTTTACATTACTTCACTGGCCTTTAACTTTAAAATTCTTACCTTTTTCTGTATTTTCCTTACTGCAAGGTATTTGTATTTCCATCTCCTACAACCATGATGTGATTGCTCATCGCTGATGCGATCACATCGCATCATCGCGTATCACATTTCTTGTTGTGCTTCGCTCCCGCTTTCTCGTCTTCCCCGATGCGATAATCGCGCATCACATATTGCATTTCCTGCAGTGCCGAACCCTGCCATCTTGCTTCCGCCGATGTGATAATCCTCCATCGCATCGCAGCGTCACTTCATCCTCCATCTCATCGCTTCATCTTTCATCGTCGATGCGATCATCATTTCCATCGCATCGCTCCATCCCCCATCGCATCGTTCTATCACCCGTCACTCCTCATTCATCACTCCAACCACTCCATCGCTCATCGCATATCATGATTTACTCCACCTGGAACATTCCCGCTCCTCTTCATTTGCGATTGTGATTCCCATGGCCCACCACTTCTCTTTCTGCTCGTTTCTAAGGAAAAATGGCTTTTCTCCGTTCAAATGAGGCACATACATTTTATTTGTTTAAAAGGGTTTTCTTCAACAAAAAGGTTAAAAGGGGCGGGCATTTTGTTAAGGACATAAGTAATTGTGAATGTAGAGAACATTATAGCACCAGCCCATGAAATGACAACAAACGATAAATGTGGCGGAAAATTGGTTCCAGATTTGTTTTCTTTCTATTGGCTGGAGTAAATGTAACAGATAATACCTCCAGATGGTCGAATATACAGTTTCCTCTCTTTCAGAGGTATATCGTTGGGTTTTTCTATCTTCAAGTTTTTGTTTGGGGGCAGGTGAAATAGCTCCTTTTTTTATGGATTCGCCCCCTGAGGCTAGAATATTTAATGTAATTTTTCAGTCATTTGAGTGGGTTGGAATCACTTGGGCGCTCTGAGCTTGATTGTACATTATTTGTGATCAGTTTGGTAGGAAATTAATAAGATTTGCAGCTATTTTTATGGGATCCCTGTGGTATGGAATTTTAGCACAATTTCTTCTTTTGTAATCATTTGTTTAAATGTTTTATGTATGCCATAATTCATTCCATTGATTTATGTTGAATTTTTTCAAGTTAGATGGGTAGAATCCATTGTTACAGTGCTCTGCCTTGGGAAATCATTCAATATTTTATGTTTTCTACTATTTGAGAAGGATTCATCTCATATGCCCTCCTTAGCTCCTCACTAGTCTTAAACACTTCACATCATTAAGCCAAAGGTGTTAAATTTCATGCCTACCTTTCCCCATAGTATACCCTGCATTTCTGATTTAATTTCCCAGACTTAAACTACCCAACTCCATCTGATCCAACAAACACCAACAAAATCTATTAGAAACTTTCGAGCTACTATACCTAGCCTAAAATCTTTTTCCGCAGTCATCCTTGACTGAGATTCCTTACGGAGAGAGCCCTATCCCTACCTTTTAGGGATAGCTACAAGGTTAAGTGTGGTTTGTGGTTACCCTGGCTTGCCTTCCTTCAGTCTGAGGTCAATCCAGGTGATAACAGAATGAATTTGGGTGAAGACCAGATCTAGGTTTACCATGTCAAAACCTAGGTTCATTGAGATGACGACCTTGGTTTGAAGATATCCACCATGCAAACTAGGACCACCCATACTTATCATTGATGTATCTCTTTCATCATCAAGATTAACATATTGAGGACCTATAACCCGTGGAGCCCCATGGTAGTCATTGCAATGTAATTTATTAGAATACATGCCATTTTTTATTATGAGATTTACCACATCTGAAAATGGCATCATTCACATAATTTTGAAGAAGTATACAAATTATGTCAACATAATTTTTTTTCACATTTACGACTTCCCTCACATTTTTTGGTTCTTGAAGCTCAAGCATTTTCATAGCAAAAATAGGCAAATTCAAACAACAAAAATGGTCCACTCTCTTTTCATTTTCTAATATTATAATGAAGTTTTATTAGAGATGTTGTTCGTTTGTTTGTTTTGGTTAGAAAAGGGTTTGTTCTTGATTTTATGCGACTTTAAATTTATCATATGTAGCATGTTGAGAAATGGGAAAGAATAATCTGTGACATTTATCTTGCAGAAATTGATGCTAAATGAAAGGATACATAGTTTAACCAAGCTACAATTCACTTTGGTAAAGGCGGAAGAACATCTTAAAAAACTATTTAAGAATACACCATATAAAAAGTTTGACCATAAGCAATATATGCATTTTTATTTTGTAGATATGTTCTTTTTTCTACACAAGATATCACAACAAGAAAAATATTGATATTGTAGAAATTGTTTGAGGATGTCGTGAGGCTGATTTTTTTGATGTCCTATTTGATTGATACTTTCTCATATGTTAGGAAGGCTTTAAATATGAATTAATATGTTCATGAAACAAATCATATTCAAATTATATATATATATCTCTCTCTCTCTCTCTCTCTCTCTCTCTATATATATATATATATATATATATATATATATATATATATATATATATATATATATAGATATAAACAAATGTCAATGTCTTTGTTTGATTGTTACTTGACTTTG
Organism: Pinus albicaulis; assembly: GCA_034641835.2. Lineage (NCBI taxonomy): Eukaryota > Viridiplantae > Streptophyta > Pinopsida > Pinales > Pinaceae > Pinus > Pinus albicaulis. The sequence goes on from CM076582.1 coordinate 247,866,043, forward strand.
TTGTGGGAAGGTTACAAGAAATGTGATTGGAAAAGATGATTCATGTCACACCTTGGATATGGTTCATTTGCTGTTAGAGATTGCTTAGACACCTAAGCCATCGACTTTGGAAATGTTTCTAGTAGTAAGTCCTATGGTTTTTAATTTTTTTATTATTTCACCTCATGGTTATTTTGGGCAAGAAAATGCTTTAGGAATTCCATACATGGCATCGGTAGGCAGGTAAATAAATTTTTTATAATTGCAATTTCCATTCCATGATATCTTATGTTTATTGTTTAATTGTATTTTGGACGTTTCTTTTGATTTTGTTTTGTATTTTAACTATGAAATTGAAAATACTTAGTACCATGTCCATTTAAACAAAAACCAAAGCTTGAAAATGAAATTAGTATTACACTATATAGATTGGAATCATTATAGCTATTTTGTGTTGAAATATTTTCATGACTATCAAAAAAAAGTTACTTTCATGTTATTTGAGTACATGTTGTTTATATACTTGACTAATTTCATCTGTTAGAAAATGAAATGGTGTTGTCAATAAAACGACAAGAATTAAACATCACACCTCAAATTATTTGTTTTCACAAGCTATCTACAACTTGAGATTTTTAGCATATAACTTAGTTGACATGATTGTTCCTAAGATTTCCTTGAAAGTTGAATAATAAGTCACTGAGGTGTTCTTTTTTATATATGGTGATATTTTATTTTATTTGTTTATATAGGTTATTTGGCTACATTATAGTGGCATTTATCACCCCAATGAAGAAAATTTGTTCGAGTTTCTTACTTGTATGGGGAAAAATGGCTTTGACATTGCCGATGTTGAGGTATATGTCGTATAAATTATTTATAGTCTGATTTAGTTTATATTCTAGTGTTTATTGTCTTTCATTTTTTACACTTTGCATTGTATATTCTTTTGTTTTCAGAAAATTAATTCAGTATTGATGGTAAGAAGCATGAATTGAAAAAAGAGGGGAGCAATAACATTGGAGTGACATGAAAAAAGAGAGAGAGGAGAATTGGTTTGGTGATACACTAAGACCCAATATCCCGCATAAGACACACATATAAAGACTAGTGGTCAAGTCTTCAGAGTTGGTGAATTCACCTGCAATGCCTTGAAAACACAACGACAATGTTTTGAAGTGATGAAACACCATTTAATGTGTAAATTGTAGTCCAAATAATATTAAGTTGGGAAATCATATTGTAATACTTTAACATTTCATATAATATAATTTATGTGGTTGAAATTATTTATAGTTGCACTTGATATTGTTTAGTATTGTAATTAAAATATGTGACTTTGTGTTTTCATATTAGATGAACATGCACATTGTATGACATTTTTAAAATCATACAAATTAATTTATGTTGATTAATAATAAACACAAAATCAATTTAAAACTACTAAATTAATAGTTTATATTGATTAATGATGAACACAAATAAAATGAATATACGACTAAATTAGTCATTTATAATGATTATTAATGAAAGTAAATGAAATGAATATAAACTACTAAATTAGTCATTTATATAATGAATAAATGACTACTGCAAATGATAAATTTGTGACTAAAAATGAGGACTAAATTTTGCATATATACAACTATTTGTAGCTAATTTACAATATCTTATAACACGACTAAAATTTAGTCATATTTCTTCGTTCATTAATTGGTTTCAAACGATGAATAAACTTTTCATATATATGACTATTAGTAGCTAATTTACAGTATCTTATAACACGACCAACATTTTGGTCATATTACTTTGGTCATTAATTTTTTTTCTCGGGTGATCATATAGTAATATATTTTTTTGTATATTTGGTCATTAATTGTGACAATTAATGACCAAATCAAATATTAAATCAATGACCAAATTAATGATGAAATCATTGATTAAATTAATGATCAAATCAATGACTAAATTAATGACTAAATCAGTGACTAAATTAATGACTAAATATACAACTAGACAACAAAATTGAGATAACCAATCAATGAATAAACTAAAAATGACCAAAATTTGGTCGCGTATAAGATACTGTAAATTAGATACTATTGGTCACCGATCGAAAAATATTCGTTTATATGCAAATTTTAGTCATTTTTTTAGTAACTAATTAGCCCTTTTGTACTAGTGCATACTAAAAAATGAGCAAAATGAACAAATACGTGATCGACTGCATAGCAAGGTGACAAATGGGGAGGATGCATATGTTGAACTATTGGAGGACCTTGTCGCTCATGCATATTAATGTGCTCTAGACGAGCCTCTATTTCATACAATCGTTCATTAGTCCGCCTCTGGCTTCTACATACATTATCCAATTGCTCCAGAATCTCAGACTGACTATATTGGATGTCAAATTCAAAATCAAAACCTGCCCTCAGCAAAAGTGTGTGTACACAATTCTCCTTAAAGATTATTGCTTACAAATTTTTAAAAATTGAAAAAAAAATAATTCAACTATTTTTTGGGTAAGGTTTAAGGGTTATAATAGAAAATCACCTACAAGAAAGCTTAACATAACTAACCCAAATCATTTCTAGTGGTATAAATACACACCTTGGATTACCCTCATATCATCCCAATACTTAGCATCCACTCTCTAAGAAATTTTCCCCATATTATGTCTGCTTTTCCTGTGCTTTTAAGTACATCCCTATTTCCAAGAAACCCTATTTTCCTTAATTTGAAGCTAGGCCCTCTTATCTTACATCAAATTACTACTATTGGAGATGAGATCCTCATTGGCCCAAGTAGGAAGGATCTAGAGGAAGGTTTCATTGGTTCCAACCACCAATATTATATTGTATCATAATTACTTCTCCGTTGTTGTTTTTCAATAAAGAAACACATATTTTATTCCCAATTCCATTGTTTATTTTTCATGAATGTGACTTTCTAATGGATAATAGTATGGGCTAATTTGATTGATATGTATATATGCTTTGAATTTTGTGATCATCTCTTGGTTTCTTGTTTATCTTGTAGGTCTGCAACTTTGGAAGAAGAAGTTAGGGTTTAGACGCTGCAGGATCTTCATCAACCGTAGGACTTACATGTGTGTATGTTACACCTACTTTGTGAATTTGAAATTGCATACATGCTTGACTTATTTACTTTGTTTATTTTTGTGTTCCTCATTTGGGGCTTGTAGGGAAATTCTCTCGCAACACTAACTTGGGGATTAGTAATTGTTGATGGATTAAATAATGTTTATTTTAATATGGGGTTTTGAAGAGGAGAAGAGGAAGAGGGTGGATTAGTTTGTTGATATGTGTAGTATGTTTGCTTGGTTTTGTAGATGTTTGTGACTCACTACTTGATTTTTTGCAAATTTGGCTTCATTAAATCCTAGGGGAGATTGAAGGTTTAGTATTGGGATGTTTTTTACCTACTAATGTGTAAGGTAATTAAGTAATGTATCCTAGATACAAGAGAGCTATCATGAAAAGTATCCTACTTCTGAAAATGTGTTGAAGTGCACCAACTAAATAAGATTTATTTTCTCCAAATGAAATGTAAAGTACAGTGAAAAATTGGTTCAAATGAGGTTTATAAGCGATGCCAAATATTGCAAAGGTATTGGATGAGGATCTTAAATAAATAAAAAGGTTTATCACGTAGTTTTTTTTGGTTGAATAGTGCATTCCTATATTGTTGAATTTGTTGTAAAGGGTACTCATTCATACAAGGCATTTGATTGTGACTTATTTATGGGCCCATGAGGGAGATATATGAGACTTTTTCCTACATGTATAAAAATGATGTTGTGTGATAAATGGGTTATGTCACTGGATTCTGACAACATGAGAAGCTAAATTTATTTTCAAGGAATGGGGAGAATGGGGGATGATCATAGAATGGCCTTAAGGAAAACATAGGCACGGGAAGTCAACAACTAAATAATATTTTTTTTTCTCCAAATGAAATGTAAAGTACAACGAAAAATTGGTTCAAATGAGGTTGATAAGCGATGCCAAATATTGAAAATCTATTGGATGAGGATATTAAATAAATAAAAAAATTTATCACGTAGTTTTTTTTTGGTTGAATAGTGCATTGGAAGCCTATATTGTTGAATTTCTTGTAAAGGGTACTCATTCATACAACGCATATGAATGGGACTTATTTAAGGGCCCATGAGGGAGATATATGAGACTTTTTCCTACATGTATAAAAATTATTTTGTGTGATAAATGGGTTATGTCATTGGATTCTGACAACATGAGAAGCTAAATTTATTTGCATGGAATGGGGAGAATGGGGCATGATCATAGAATGGCCTTAAGGAAAACACAGGCATGGGATGCAATAAATAACCAGTAAAGACCAAATAAACAGAGAATGTTGAGGCGTCATAGGAATAAAAGCGCAAAGAATTAAAGAAGAGTAAGAGTGAACACATCAGTGCAGGAGAAAAGTGTGACAAAAGAGTTAAGATGAGTGTTGTGTAGTGGGACGATATTTAAAATTTGTTTTTCATCTTTGTAATTATTTCAAGTTATGTGAAATATGCCTAAGAGGTTAAATTGAGAATCAATTTCGCTGACTTCTGGAAAGGTTATGTTATACATAGGGACTTGTGATAGGATTATTTTGTTTTGATCATACCTCTAAATGAATGGTTAGATTATTGTCAATATTTCATACAATTGAAGTTCTTGTTCTATTGTAGAACCTTATGAATATTATTCCAAGGCACTAGCCTTAGCCACATTTAAAGTGGTTAATGATTTGTATTTCAAAATGTACTTTACTTCTTTATTATTTATGGTCATCTAGAAATTAAATAATATGTTTTAAACACCCTTAGCGGTTGGATGTGTATCTTCACATGGGTGTTGCATGCTTGCATTAGCAAGACCAGGGTCTATTATTTCACTCAATTGTACTCATTTTCTAGCTTGAAAAATCAATAAAATGGCTCAAACATATGGTTATTATTTCATGACTCACTGATTTATATATGCTTGTGTAAATTTGTGCTTGCATGTTTAGATTTCCTTGTTGAAGCTTAGCACATGCATTTGATATCCATTTTATTTCTTGGTTTGGGACATTACAGTGGTATCAGAGCATGTCCTTGGCCAACTTTGGACACAAAAACAATTGATGTCTAGACCTTTTGGTGGAATTCTCTATCGTACCAGAGGCAGAGGCAAAGGAAGAAGACAAGAAGAGGAGAAGAACATGACCATTTATCTAATATAGTGCTTGAAAATGCCAAATAACATATGGAGGGTCAGGATGGAAATGGAGGAAATGAAAAACCAAGGAAAGGAGGAAAAAACCAAGTTATGGAGGAGTTGTTGAGGGTGAATTAGCAGATGTTGAGGCAGGGCCAGTTATTGATGGATATGACGCAACAAATGATCGGCCTACAAGTGCAAAAACACCCTGAGCACGAGCACAATGGTGATGGAGGTTGCGAAGCAGGAGGTGGGAACTGTCAAACCAATGAGTGTACATTCTAGTAGTTGCATACTCCTCCGCATGGCCAGGTTAGCCATCCTACTATGCCACAATTCATGCATGAGCCAAAGAGAGAGGGAACCAGATCCTGTTGAATATTTGGTGCACTTTGTAGCGATGAGGATTAAAGAGTATGATGGGTTAGACTTAGGATTTAGCGTGTTATGTCTTTTGGGGAGTTTATACACCTCAAGGAGAGATACAAGGCTGGAGCTGGAGCATCTCATATAGGAGGACAGTCAAACCAAGAGGTGCAAAAGTTAGCAAGGAAGGTCACACTTTCATACTTTGATGGCTCAGCCAAGAGCTCAGCTAGAGTGTGGGTCCAAAATTTGGACACTTATCTCCATTTGAACCCAACCAATCACAATCAACCATCTAAATGAACCAGAAGATGGCACTTGGTGATACCTGATTGGCCTAATGGTACACCCAGTCAGCGTGTTGACTCAGCGGTACAGACTGCCCTGTCAGTAGTCCATTCGACAACTTGCAAAATTTTTATTTGTTGAGACAAATGATTAGAACGTCATAATTTGAGTCAGAATGATGAGCACTACATTTTGGAACTTGAGCATACAATGTCAGAATGACGAACACTACGTTTTGGAACTTGAGCATACAATGTCAGAATGGCAAGCATTACGTTTTGGAACTGGTTTCGATCACTTCTGATAAATTCCATTTTGAGCACTTTACTAATCCCTTAGATCTTTCCAAGGAAAACTTTAATCTCTGTCCATTGAATTCCATTATCTCGACTCTGAAGAAATCCTGCTACACTGAAGCTACAAATTTGAACCTCTTAAGGAACAACTTCAAAATTATTGTTCTAATGTGAATCCAACACTGATACCATGTAGAAATATGGTGATATAATTGAAACTGCTCAAGAAATTTAATCTAAAGTAACTTAAGCCCCTATTTTTTTGGAATTTTCCTCTAATTTAATGTGAAATTCCCAAGGATTTATCTCTGACTACATGCAACTCTTGTACACTCAATACTAGTCTACAACTTGTTACACTTCCTTGGAATCTCCACCAAATTTGAGGAAATTGAATTCCTTCCATGCATGATATATTTTTGGTTGATTGATTAGTTAACTAGATTATCCCTAAGTTAGATTGTTGTCCCACTGCACAACTGACCGCAACTAGTTTTATCAACAGTAAGAACTAGTTTAACTGAATACAATTGGAAATAACTGAACTAGATTTCTACAAATTAGAAATCACACATGCATAACTGAATTCCAAGCCCTCTATCTTGAATTTACTGAGCTAAATGAGTGACAAGAGCTATGTCACCTTAGTTAACTGCCTCTAAGTTGTCTGCTAATGTGGAAATTTTGAATTTTCTCAATTTGGCCAAGGCTAAGTCAAATTGAGCCTTTCTTGATACACTTCTCAACAATTTTTATCTAGTGATATTTTGAAATCAATTATTATGCCCTCTCATGTAAAATACATGTTATTTCCCCCTTGGAAAACTCTAGTGGCTTTCAATGATTCCTAATATATTTTTTAATTTATCTAAATAGACAATATGCTTCTCATTGTCTTTCACTAAGCATGCTTTATTTCTAGGAGGGACCACCTTGTTCTTTGGTTACAGTGTGGTGGGAAAATAATCTAAGGTGTCTATTAGATCATTGATTTTTGACTTATACCATTGTCTTTAGTTAGTTGAATGATGATTTATGTGTTCATGAATTTATGTAAATGAATAAGTTGTAATATTTAGTGGTTTGATTTTAATATAAAATGTTATTGTCCAAGAAACATTATTAAAAATTTACAAGCATGTTAGCATGGATTAAGCTTTTGATTTTAAATATGCTACTAATTATTAACAAATTTGTTTTCGCTACACAATCTTCCACAATTATCAAAGTGCACACCTTTTATAGGCATATCCATTTCATGTAGCTTTCACATCTTTTATAGTCATTTTGCATGAATTTAAAGTCGTTAAAGTGTATGAATTTATAGCATATATATGATTGTAGTTTCAACTTGGTAATGGAGAGAATAAATTTGCTCTAGTGGAGAGAATTATATTTTATAAGAGGCTTCACAACTTTTAGTTATGCGATAAACTTTCTAGTATGATTCAATCCATGACTTATATCTTTTTATCGTGCTTATATTATGGGTAAGTTTAAGAGATTGTAATTCGTTACAGTTTGTCTTGAATTTTCCTTGAAATTTCATAGTTTCACGACTTCTTTTAATTATTTCCTATTGCAAAATATGAAACACTTTTTCCTTTTAATTCATTTTATCTATAGTATGAGTGTTCTTTTGTGGTTTTAATCTAAAGGAAAGCTTGACCTAAGGGGATTTAAACCGGGCACCGATCAACATAGCACAATCCAAATGCCTAACAACATTTGTGAAAATCAATTGCACTAAATAAAATGTGAGTCTTTTGATTTACTTCTCACTATTTGATTCTGGTTGGTTACATTTTTTACTTGAACTTTGGCAAAGCGAATTGGGGTATGGGAGAAGAGGTTGATTTTCTTTCTAGGGATTTGCTGTGATTTCTCCGAGTGATGGAAATAAAACAATTCTTTATAAACAATTTTTTACAAAGTTGATTGTTGTATATCCTTGAAGGTGTCTGGGATTAACCTTTTAACAAATTTATTTATTTATGTTATATATCCTTAAAGGTGTTAATGTAAGATACTTATGTAATTCATCTATTTTAATCTTCTTGACCTTGTTATCCACAAAATTTAAAGATTTAAGACATCATTGACATTCTCAAAGTTATTTGAAATGGTGGTTTGTTTTCTACACTTATTTTATACTATTTGGATCATTGTGGTGTTCTTTGTGACTTTGATATGATCCATTTGGTTTGATGGAGCTTGATAGAGATCGATGAATAATTGAACCATGTAATTTTACTTAACAACGATGCACAATGTTGTGTAGTGAGATCCATTACTCTTGAAATATTGAAGTTCATAAAAGAATTGAAGTTGAATAAAATTAAGAATGGACAGTTTGTAACGTTGGCTAACTTTTACTTCATTTATGTTCTTTTTATTGGAGGATGGGCCATTCTACTACCTTTGGGAGCATTTGGAGTACCCAATAAAGAAATCATTCTCACAAGCTTAAAGTGTACATACTCTAGCCCCACTCTAGATTTAAACATCTAGCCCCTTATGAGGAAACACATGTTCATAACCATTAGGCCCACTCATATACACCTCCCCTTTTGATAGAAATATTGCAATTGGGTATGTTAGTGAGGCTTTAATTACTATGATATGACTAAGTACTATACAAAAAACTCAAGGATTGCAAACTTTCAAGTCAAACTTGTAACTCGCTTCCCCACATGCTTATGGATTACACCCACCATAGTAGGTTGGATGTTTATATATAACAATTTCAATCTTACCTTGACTAAAGTACATAACTATAATATTTAAGTAGGAGTGAATCTTAAAGTTGAATGGAAGAACAATTTTCCCATTTATGTGTTTCTATCAATAGGATTGTACGAGACTCAACTTAGTGGAGCCTAAATGTACCTAATATCTTAAGTGGAAACTTTCCTTTGTTATTTCAAATTGTCTTTCATTTTTATATTGTAGTCAATTTGATATGACTAAGTACTATAAAAAAACCTCAAGGATTGCAAACTTTCAAGTCAAACTTGTAACTTGCTTCCCCACATGCTTATGGATTACATCCACCATAGTAGGTTAGATGCTTATATATAACAATTTCAATCTTACCTTGAATAAATTACATACTATAATATTTAGGTAGGGAAATTCAATATTTGAAGGTAAGTCAAATTTCCACTATCCAAATTGATAAGAGTACAAATTATGACAATGTATTTTTGGGAAAGGAAATAATAATAATAATCTAATTTTAAGGTCATGGTCAAGCGCAAACACTTAATTAATAGATGATATCACCTTGTTTTTGTAACAAAGCATTTGTCTTCACGTAGTAATTTGACCGTCAAAGTCTACAAAAGTGTACATACTCTACCCCAACTCTATATTTGAACATGTGGCCTCATATGAGGAAACATATTCATAACCATTAGCCCCACTCATATACACCTCCCCTTTTAATGGAAATATTCCAATTGGGTAGGTTAGAAAGGCCTTCATTAATGCGATATGTCTACACAAATATTATACAACAAAGTTGCAATGTGCATGTTTGATGACCATATAGATATGTATTTTGGATATTTTTGTTCAAAGTGTAAAATATTTGATGAGTAACACTTTCTTTATGTTGCATAATTATTGGAAGGACTTGAGAAAAACCTATATGAAAGTTAAATTATATAATTAAATGAATTATATTTTTATTTTACTAGCCAGGGATAACCTGGGATGGAGTGAATCTTAAAGTATAATGGAAGAACAATTTTCCCATTAATGTGTTTCTATCAATAAGATTGTATGAGACTCAACTTGGTGGAGCCTAAATGTACCTAATATCTTAAGTGGAAACTTTCCTTTGTTATTTCAATTTGTCTTTCATTTTTATATTGTAGTCAATTTGATAAGAGACGATTGTGTATGTACAATTTTACAAATTATGTTACTCACAAAGAGTGTTATGTTCCATGTTGGACAAAATGTCATAATACTTATTTTATTTTTACACATCTGAAGAATAGTGATCTCTTTCATTTTTATTATATTGACTTAATTTAATAACTTGTATGCACCATTTTACAAATTATGTTAGACAAAATGTCATAATTATTATTTTTTAATTGGAGATATAAGGAATAATGATCTTTGTTTTTTATTAAACCATCAATTTAATAAAAGTGAAATACTCAGGTTAATATAATTTATGTACCTCATTTTACAAATTATTACCTTATTATGTATTTTTTCATTCACTTTCATTTGTTTGAAATGTTTTATTTTAAACTAATTAAAATTTATATATTGATATGAAATCTTATTGTTGGGAAATCTCTTTATTATGTTTATTTCTATTTATTATTAATTATGTTTATATATATATATATATATATATATATATATATATATATTATAATTAGGATTTATAAATATATATTTATTTATAATTTATTTATCAGGTTTATTTTTAATTATTCATTTATTGATAATTTATTAAAATAAATTATTTATTTATTATAGTAATTATAATAATTTATATATTATATGTTTAATTTTAAATATTTATTAGAATAGTTTATATTAGTAATTAGAAAAGTTTCTCTTTGCTTCTGATCTCTACAACAAGGTGAAGGTGGAAACTTGTCTGCCCAAAAACTTCCGTGCATTGTTGTATGAGGTTAATGTATTGTTTGATTAATTTTCATTAGTTTGAAATGATATATTTTAAAAGGGTTAAATTTATTGTTGGGAAATGTGTTTATTTATTTTAATAATTATCATAATTTAATTATTATTTATTTATAATAATAATAATAATAACAATTTATTTATTGTAATAATTATAATAACTTATTTAGTTTTTGTTATTTTTAAATATTTAATATAATAATTTTGTATTAATAATAAAAAAAGCTTCTCTTTGATTAGAAATCGTAATTTCTAATCTCTACTAACATGGTCAACCACTTGAAGGTGGAAACTTGTGTGCCCCAAAAACTTGTGTGCTTTGTTGATATGGGGTTTTTAACATATCAACATGCACAATTGATTTAATTATATTGGCTTAATATGTTAAATGATTAATAATGTTAATGGAATTTCTAAAAATATATTGATTAATAAAATTAGTGCATTTTAAAAAAAAATATTAATTTTATGAGTATGAAAAGAAAATAAATTATGATAAATTTTTATAATTAATCATGTTATTATTGTAATTTTTATAAAAATAGTTATTAATAATATATTTTTATTTTCTTAAGAGTGAGTTAAAATTATATGTAATAAAATGTATGTGTTTTATTGTAATTTTTCAAGTTAAATAGTTAGTTTTTAAATGATAAATGCAAGAAAAGTCATAAAAAATAAATATTGAAAATACTTAAAAAGTTAAAAAATCTAAAAATAATATATAATATTTTATAAAATATTACAATTACGAATCACATACAAACATACATCAACAAACATAACATTGATATAACCAACCCCTCTTACATACATATGCAATATCAAATACAAACAATATCAACACAACAAAGATAAGCATTACAAATTCAAATACAAGTTCAATACAATATACATAACCAAACATACATATACATACACAAACAATTTCAAGTAAACAAACATACATATACAAATTCAAATACAATGGACTAAGCAAACCTACATTAAATACACATAATAAATTCCATGACAATTACAAATCAATACACCATGCACAGTACAATTTCAAATCACATACAAGCATACATCAACAAACATAACATTGATAAATCTACTCTTACATACATATGAAATATCAAATACAAACAATATGAACACTAAAAAGATAAGCATTACAAATTCATAGATAGGTTCAAATCAACATATAAAACCAAACATTGACAAAACACATCATATACATGCACAAAAAATTTCAAATAAGCAAACATACATATACAAATTCAAATTCAATGGACTAAGCAAATCTACATTAAATACACAATAAAATTCATCATATTTACAAATCAATACACCAAACACACTATCAAATACATCAACAAACATAACATTGATAAAACCACACTAACATACATACCCAATATCAAATGAATAAACATTCAAAACAAAACAAAGAGTAAGTGTTACAAATTCACATACAACTTAAAATCAATATACATAACCAAGCATTGAGAAAACACTTCATATACATACATAAACAATTTCAAGTAAATAAACATACAAATACAAATTCAAATACAATGTATTAAACAAATCTACATTTAATACACATAATAAATCTCATCACAAATACAAATCAATACACTAAGCACATTATATTTTTTTCACATACAAAAACATACTTTGATAAAACCACTCTTATATACATATGCAAACACACAATACAAATTCAAACCTAGATTATTAATACACATTCAAATTTACACAAGAAGATTCATTACAATCACAATTCAATAAAACAAACATACATTACAAATTCAATTTTATGTCCAACTCCAAATCACATACAAATATTCATACAACCACTTTGGCATAAACATACAAAATACAAATTAAAAAAAAAAAAAAAGGAAAAAAAGAAAAAGAAAAACACACATACATTTCAATTCAAAATATAAAATAAAACATTTCCAAAGACATTCAATTTCAAATAAATAAATACATTGTATACAATTCATAATTTTATCAATTATATATATTATCTTATTTAACTATATAAAATATAAAATAATACATCCAAAGAAAAGGAAACAAAAAGAACCAATAAATCAATAAAAATAAAAAACAATATAAAAATGAAAATAATATGAATGGTTTGTTTATTAAAGAGATATTTAGTGCTTTTTCATGCATTTGTGTAAAATTGTATAATTTGTGTGTAATTTTTTTTTTTTAAGTTGAACTGAATATCTGGGTTGTATTGTTATATGAATATGTGGGATGATAATTGAAGTGTTTTTAAACTACATGCTTCAAATATGAATGCTATAAAGTAAATGGGTATAAAAAAGGTAATGTGAAATATATGAGAATATGAAAAAACAATCAACCCACAAAAAGTTCTACACTACTCTAAGAAGAATGGGGCCCCATCCTCCTAAAGCATTTGGAAGGAGTTTTAACTCTTTCCATAAAAAATTAACTTTATTAATAATTGTATGTACATAATTTTTTCACAATATTGAGAAAAGAAGAGAGAATATTTAAACATATAACTACATCAATATTTACATTGAGCAGAACCATAATGAGAAGCCATTTTCGTGAATAACTTTGCAATACACCATATAAATATTACTTTGAGTAGAACAATAATGAAAAGTCATTCCTGCCATACAACATATAAATATTAAGGAAAAAACACATAAATGAATGAAATATGATGAAAATTTTATATTTATATTAAAATAATGAAAATAGATTTTACCTTCATTGGCACTTTTCCAGAAAGTATATATAGCTCTTATTTATGAGCAACTTCATTCCTGTAAATAAATCTGTCATACAACATATAAATGTATAAAAATTAGGGAAAAAACATATAAATGAATGAAATATTTTTACTGAAATAGGATGAAAATTTTGCATTTCTATATATATATATATATTCAGATATTGAAAATGGATTTTCTCTAAATCGATACTTTTCAGAGAATATATACAATTCTTATTTATGATACTTTTCAGAAAATATATACAACTCTTAGTTATGAGTAACTTTTGTAAACAAATCTACAATTAAAAAACATATAAAAAAATAAAATGCTCTTAATAACCTATAATATAAATATTATTTTCAATATAAAAATGATGAATATAATTTATAAAATTATATATTATAAATTATAATTCTCTATATATATTAAATTTTTCTAATAATATAATTAATATGATTTCTATTTAAAAAAAAAATCAAAGCTGGCTTTCACCATCTCCTGAAAATAATAGCCATGAGAGCTTTTTAATAGCGTTAAAGTAGAAAAAATAGGTTTAAATCAATAAACAACACAAGCTAGGCCACAAAATTCTAGCAAACAAACATGCTTTAAAGTACTTGGCCATTTGGTTCATCGGAAAATCTAGGTCCACTAAGCACATGATTGATTACCCAAATATATATCTAATCTAATCCTTTAAAGTACGTGGCCATTTGGTTTATGGTAAAATCTAGTTCCACTAAGCACATGATTGATTACCCAAATATATATCTAATCTAAACCCAGCTAATAATTCATAAGTTAATTTGGGGTGTAAAGCTTGGAAAAAAAGCTTGGGAAAGCCAATCATAATCTTGATGACTCACTTGGGCAATTCACACCACAAAGCTAGAGCTATATACCAGAAAATCATGGGGAGCAAAATTATTATACCCAAAAAGAGTAAGGTATACTATAGTGTTAAACTAACACATAGAAGATTATACCAAAAAAGCAAAGCCTAGAAAATCATGGGCAGCGGATTATTATACAAAAAAAAAAAAAAAAAAGAAGTATACCATTAAACTAAAAATACCAAAAGAAAAAAAAAAATCAAGATATACCATTAAACTAAAAACACCCAAAATATCAAATTATAATATTAAACTAACACAAGATAGCAAGATATACCAACACCCACCCATGGATTAAACTACTATTTTCACACGGCACCACTGGAGAGGTGATAAAAAAAACCTCGAGTTAAATTGGATTAACACGCACCGCACAATACACAGTGGATTAAATACACAGATGATGCTTGAATTGGCATGGGGAGATGGTGATTAAGCGAGAGTCAGAGAAAAGCGGATTAGATAAACTAATGAACAAATTAAATCCATTAAAAGTGTTAAATTCAGGTTTAATTAAGGTGATCTTATCTCTTCTTTAGCCGCCATCTCATTTATGATGGGGCTAAGATTCAAGACAAGGAAGGAATTCCTATAGATCATAAAAAAATGTTTCTTTGCTAGAAAAAGTTTTGATTATGAAAGGACTTTGGTTGATTATAATATTCAGAAGAACTTACTTTGCTTCTTGTTCTTCATCTCCAACGAGATATGCATATCTTCATGAAGATGTAAACTTGTAAAACTATAACTCTTGATTTTGAGAGCTTTGATAGAATCGACAATGTGATAACCAAGTTTCAAGTTAAGAGATAGAGGCTGATATTTGGTAGGAAGTAACTTTAAGATGGAAGGACTTTTGCTGATTTATTGTGAACCCTCTGCCTTGTTCTTTTTCTGCATCGTGGTATGCATATTTTTGTCAAGACTTGAATGTAATATGATATATCCCTTAGGAGAATTTACCCTTTGGGTTAAAAGAGCATATGGCAATTTTGTACCCCTATCACAGTATCCCTTTTCAATTCAAAGAGATGACATTGATTGCACAACAATTAGATGATTTTTCAACAATGGCAACAGTACATAAGAAGTTACAATTTCACAGTCCCACTCCTAGGGCTGTTACACCAGCAGAATTTGCGGTACAACGCTCAACAATTTAGAAACAATAGCACTCTTTTACGAAGATTACAATATCATTTATCCTCTCAACAACACAACTAACCAGCTTACAAGATCTTTTTGTCACTTCTCAATTTTCCTTCACATCTCTACTGCCTTGTTATCATCAGAGAGCGCTAACAGACTTCGTTGCTGTCCTAATAGGCCTTACTGCTGCCCAGAGATGCCCTAAGGCCTTTTCTGCTGCTTGAATTGGGACGCCGCTGCTCCAGCTCACCTTTCTCAGCTCTGTGCTGCCCAGACTGATGAGTTCCACCTTCTGTCCAGGGGTGAACCCTTCCCATATTATGAATTCCGCGAGAAGGTCCAACAATTTTCCCCCTGGTTGGTTTCCTTGAAGCAAAACTCAGTCTTGTGGAAAGGCTTCCATCTTCCTCCTTGTAAAAGGACGCGATAATAAAATATGGTTTAAAGAGAGACAGTCCAAGAGAATCCATATTCTTTGGTCCCAAAGCAGCTACATCAAGCAATACATTCAACCTGTTCTGCTGTACCAGAGACATCCACTGTGAAGAATACTTAGCTCCAGTCACCCTAGATCAAATAGGGAACACAAAGGGTCCTTTTACAGAATCCTTTTTTCCGTTTTTTCTTATGCTCAAGCTGCTTTCTAAGCCCTGCACTACATAGCCGAAGTGTTGGCCACTTGCACCAAACACTCTGTATTTAGGCACCCTTCTCTCTGGCAGTCAGAGTCATCCAGTTAAGAAATTCACTTCCATCTCAAATATGGTTAACAGCCTTTGATTTTGGTAAATCGGATTTGCCTCTGTAAGAAATGGTCTCGACAACTACTTGATACCAACAAAGGGGGCATGAATACCAATATCTGTGACGCCCCCTTCTAGGTGACTCTTGTGTTTGGTGGTTTGATCTCACTACGTCTTGTGGCGTCCCTGAATCATATATAATTTAACTCTTGAAAATGCTGCAAATTGAACCAAGAAGAAAAGCCTACAAGATTGAAACATGCATCACAGAATAAACCTGAAACCTCAATGGCACCCAGAAGATTTTCATTAAGCTCTCAGGAGAGGAATGCTCCCTTTATCCAACCATTGTTACAAATGAGGAACACCATTATTTCCTATGCAACAAAATAATAGTATTTAGGGAGGACCTTGAACCTATTCTAAAAAGATTAAATCTAGTTTAACTAAAATTAATAATAATGATGTTATTGTACAAAGGCACATGTAGAATGTTCAAATGATAATTTCCCCTGAAGGGGTTTGATCCGTCCAATTATAGCAGAAGGGATTTAAATTTTATACAGAATTAATTTTGGAAATCAAGAATTTTGGAATTCTTCAACAATGCATCCTCCATGGCAGAAAACCCTGAGACAGCTGTCTGGCAGCCACATAAATCTCGTCCATTCAGGGAGCCGCGACCTTTCGAACCCAACAGCTAATCCTTTTTCTTGGAGAAAATTGAAGATAGGAAGTCAAAATAATTTAAACAGCAGCTTCAGAGGAACAAATATTTGGAACAGCAATCTCTCCTTATCAGAATCACAAACTTGTGCTTGAAGTGCCAGTAATGTTGTTCGAGCATCCTTAGATTCTGCTCCTTTTTTTACTGTGTAACACCCCCTGTATATTGAACCCTAGAGACTTCAACAGTACAGATAAAAGTTGGTAAATGTATCCTTCCTGACCTTTGACAGAGATAACTAGAAAATGGCCGGCTCATTTTTTATGGATACTCTTGAAGGAGATTCTTACATAATCCTGTAACTCCCCATTAAGTGGCACCAATAATAAAACTTGGTGAGTTTCCCATGGCCGAGAACGAACACATAGGTGAAATCTCACATCATTAATAATAGAAGGATTGGAATTAAATAGGTGAAATCTCACATCATTAAATCTGGTACACCAGAGAATTGGGAATTCACTCGCACTTCACCATAAACTTCACACTTCAAAAGAAATCCATCCCTGTTGATAATGGTATCAAGAAGTTCATTTTTTGAGTGTTTTAGGTCACTTGCATGCCATGGAACATGAGATGCAATGGCACGTGAAGGGGTATTGCTCACATTCGAAGAGCCCCCAATCACAACACTCGAACATTCTATTGACAATATTTGCTGGTGCAATTATATCATTCAAAATATTAGGTTGTTTAGTTAAAGGAAATCCACTATCCATCTTCACATCCAAACGCTGATACACAATAACAAAGTTATCTTTTATGAGATCCTCATTTAAATCTCCCACTTGGGCTTCTAGAGTAGCATGTGTTGCAACTGTAGTATCGTCCAATGATTCTGCTTCAATAGGAGCTAGCTCCTCTGAGACAAGTTATGTTTCCTCTTCAGTAGCAACTGCAACAATAGTCGGTGATTTTGTGACTTGTTTATCAGGTTGAAACTACCTAGTATGACCAAAGACAACAGCAACAATGCTCTCTTTTTCTGGTGACAGAAATGATAACAAAGCAAGCCAAGCATCTTGGTGCTTTTTTTCAACATCAGTGAATCCATATTTCTTCCATGACATCTTCCTAGTGACTTTTGATAACTCTTTCCTTTCCAAAGCAATCTCCAAACACTCACATATAAATTACCATCAGTGAAGAATTTTCATATAATTTACCATTGGAATCTGTGAAGAATTCTCCATTTGAAGAAATGTTTTTCATGAATCATGCTATTACCTCTTTCCCTAGATTGTCATCAACTGGAAATGGTCCAACCGGGAAATCCATTTCAGCATCCTATGCATTCTTGTACAGACTAACTACCTCTTGTTTAAAATGTTGGTAACAAAGGGAATGAAGCCCAAATTAGTGCTATGGGAAACAAAGTGCCTGTAAAAGGGTCTATTTTTAGAACAAGTGGAGTACCTGTTAATTTTAGATAACCATGGTATGTTCTATGCTTGCAACAATTACTTCAATGTTCTTTTATCAGCCCAATGACAATTTCCAATTTAATTTCCAATAACAATCACATTAACGATCACATTGATAGTGTCAAGTCCCGCTAGCACAACTGGTTGAGGATGGGCCTCGTCAGCAAGGCGACCCCGGATCAAACCTCACGGGGGGTGGTTGAGCCCCGTGTCAGGGGGAGGAGACATTCTAAAAACTCCAGTCATTAAAAGGGCTGGTGCGACCCAGGCCGGGTGCGATCCCCAAGTGAATTTGATGGATTAGATGCCCCTGGGTCATGGCTCCTCAAGCCACAGGTTAAGCCTGGAGGATCACAAACAACTTGACGGACAAAAAAAAAACCATCTCATTGACAGTAACTGTAGATAGAACATAAACAATAAATGTAGAAGATAAGCCAAGACAAGAGAACACCAGTATTTGGTGAATGTTAGGGAAAAACCCCAAGATGGGGAAAACCTTTTGATCAATTCTCCTTATTATTATATCAAATGTTCATCAGAGAGATAGAGAGTACAATAATAGAGTCAAAGTCATAATTGACTTAACAAATCATTGTCCAAAACAGCCCTTTCAAATATGCAATTATATCCCTGATCAACAACAGTCAAATCAACAGCAGTGTGTGCCCTAACAAGTCAACGATCAAGGGTCAAAACAACCCCTTAGCAGCTCGATCAAAGTGCATCCAGCTCGGCCTCCTTAGCTAGTCAAATTCAGGTCAAAACAATCAAATTTGGAGCGTTCAAACCCAGCCAAACAAAAGTCAATCCTTCAGTCAAATAGGCCTACAATCAATGCAGGTCAAACAAACCTGAAAATCTCGATATTTTTCGCCAATAAATGTGGCCTGCCCAAAGAAATAGTTTCCCACAAAAATCACAGTCAAAACCAATCAAATCTTCATCTAGATGTAAGTTTTACAAAGTAACATTATGCATACAAATACAATTATGACATATTCATCAATGACCTAATACAATTGTGACATATTCATCAATGACCCAATAGGAGAAAGACAAGATACTGTAGTTTTCTCATTAATTCATCAAAATTAAAATGTGTTACATAGGTAGTAGAAATTCGAATGGAAAATAGTTGTAGCAAATACAAAACAACTACAAACCTCAAGGTAGTAGGTAGCTCATGAGTCATCAATCCTCATCATCAAAATCAACGTCACTATCATCATCATGGTCACCACTACTCTCCTCTGCTGCATCCTCCTCCTATGCTACCTGGCCCTTGCTCTCTTGTGACATATTTCCACAAGGGATATTTGTTATCTTGTGGTTGTTGTCTTCCCTCAACATTTGAAGTTGTTGTTGCAGCCACACTTCCAATAGAGGGAACACTTGTAGACGTCGATGAAATTGGAATAGGAGGGGCATATCCAATGGGGACATTCTTCCCCTTCCTTTGCACCTTTTCTAATGCCCTTGATTGGGCCATGAATGCTGTAAAAAATGAAGAACAAATGCATAAATTTGTAAAAAAATGCACATGCAAACTGTTGTAATAAAAATGCAAAAAAAGAGACAAAATGCACTTAGTTGTTGATTAAATCGCCTCCAAAATTCTCCCACACCCTTTTCTCTTCGCTCCTACACACCCACAACAAACCCACATCAAGAGAGAGTGAAATGTGAAGTTGAAATGGGCCAAAACGACCCTTTATGGACCGTGTGGCACTCATAAAAGTCGGACAGGTGTCCCAGAATTGGGACATGATTAGACACGATCTGGAGGACACTTGTCCCACCGAATCGTGTTCAATTCGACCGATTCGGGGCACGACAGAGCTAAGGAACGAATCCAGTTTCATAGATTATCAATTATAGGGGGAGGTGAACCACTCACCCTATTCTCTCATATATCAACATGGGGTATCACAGGGGAAGGTGAACCAGTCACCCTGTACACAATGTACCAATAGGGGAAGGTGAACCACTCACCTATGGTTGCTCATAGCTCCAAGAAGTACCCCAAGCCCCCAAGAGCTCCCATAGCTCAATGTCCAACTCAAGCAGGACCCTCATGGGAGGGTCCTTCCTCAACTGGAAGTTTCTCAGAAGGCTAATAATTTGACCTTCCCCAAGGGCTTCACGAGGATGTCAACAACCTGCTCATTAGTCCTGATGTGTTGGAGCCTTATTGCTCCCCTTTGTATTGTATCCCGGATAAAGTGGTACCTGATATCAATGTGCTTGGAGTGGTCGTGGAACACAAGACTCTCTGAAAGACAAATCCCACTATGGTTATTGCAATAGATCACGATGGTATCTAGCACGTGCTCAAATAGCTCACTAAAGAGCTTCCTCAATGAAACTTCACAATAGGTCATACTAGTTGCAATGTATTTGGCCTCGGCGGTGCTTAGAGCAACCGATATATGCTTCCTACTCATCCATGATATCGAAGCAGATCCCAATGAGAAGCAACATCTTGACGTGCTCTTTCTATCTACCACACTGCCATCCCAATTAACATCAGAATATCCATGTAGCCTCAAATTCCCGATAGTGTATTTCCGTCCATAATTGATTGTGCCATGGAGATATCTCAAAATATTCTTAGCAACAATCCAATGTATGTGATGAGGCTCTACCATAAATTGTCTCAAAGTATTTACATTGAAGCATATGTCCGATTGGGAGTTTACCAAGAACATTAGGGCCCCCACGAGTTGTCTATATTCACAAGGGTTTGCCAATTTGGGCCTAACACCACTTCCACATAGCTTCTTGAAGTTGAGTTCCATCAGAGTAGACACAGATTTGCAATCCACCATCCCACATCTCTCTAGCAACTTCACTATGTATTTTCCTCGAGAAAGGAAATTCTCGCCTGACTTTTGCTAGACCTCCAAGCCTAGGAAGTAATGCATCAGTCCTAGGTCCTTCATCTCGAACTCATAAGTCAACTCCCTCTTACATTGATAAATGAGAGGGTCTGCACATGTTAGAAAGAGATCATCAACATAAAGGACCAAAATAAGAGGCATGTCCTTTTCAACCTTGAAGTATAGGTTTGGATCAACATAGCTCCTTGTAAATCCCAACTTCATAAGATAATTGACAATCGTTTCGTACCAAGCCCTAGGGGCTTTATTCAATCTATTGAGGGATTTCTTCAATCGACAGACATGTGTCCTTCTATCTTGTACTTCAAACCGTTGTGGTTGTTTCAAGTAGACTTCCTCCACAAGCCATGCAAGAAAGCAATCTTGACGTCCATTTGATTTAGGCTTCATCCTTGATTGGCAGAGAGAGAAATAATAGATCAGATAGTGGTGTATCAGGAAATCAATGCAAATGTTTCGTCATAGTCCACTCCTTTTTTAGAGAAACCACGAGTAATGAACCTGGCCTTGTTTTTTTCAGCACTTCCATCAACTCCAGGTTTAATTTTGTAAATCCATTTTGAGGTGACCACGAACTTGTCCTTAGGTCTAGGCACCATGTCCTAGACATCATTCTTCATGATAAATTCATATTCCTCATTCATCACACCCTTCCATACTTGGTGTTTTATTGCTTCTTCGAACGTGCAAGGTTCAAATTAAACAATAATACTCATAGTAGCTAAATACCCTTGATACCTGTTCGGCTTCTTACTTTCATGAAATTTCCCTCTTGGAGCAGTATGTCTTTCAGTATCTTCGAGAGTATCCTTGAGCCATAGAGGTATTTTCCTTGAGATAGAGGGATCACTAAGAGGTGGATCAATATGATCCATTGGGCCATCAACATTGGGCATAGGCTCATCCATTGGAGGTTCATCTTGTTTTTCGGCAGCATCATCACTGTCCTTTCTTGAGATAGGGAGATCTCTGGCTTTCCCAAGGGAAGTTTCTTCATCAAAGGTAACATCACGACTTAATTCCACATCTCTTTGACAAGGTACATAGATTCTATATGCCTTTGAATTTTCACTATAGCTGACGAATATACCTTTCTTCCCAGAAGCTTCCAACTTATTCCTTTTCTCTTTAGGCACATGAAATTATACCAGATAACCAAAGATTCTAAAATGAGAAACATCAGGTTTCTTACCAGTGAAGACTTCCGCAGGTGTCTTGAAATCTAAAGCTTGATGTGGGCTCCTATTTTGAACATATATCGTAGTGTTGACAGCTTCTCCCCATAAGAACTTTAGTAGACCTTGATCATAGATCATGGCACAGGTGGCTTCCATGATTGTTCTATTCTTCCTTTCAACAACGCCATTATGCTTAGGAGTGTATGGAACAACTGTCTCCTTATTAATGCCAACCTCTTTGTAAAAGTGATTGAATTCATTTGATTCATATTCGGCTCCATTGTCAATCCTCAACACCTTGATATTCTTCCTTGTTTGATTCTCCACCAATTCTTTGAAAGAACATAACCATAGTTCATCCTTCCTTTTCAAGAAATAGATCCATGTTTTGCATGAGTAGTCATCCAAAAAGATTGCATAATATGAGTATCCTCATATTGACGTTATGGGCAAGATACCAAACAGGTAAGAATGGACCAATTGAATAATATCGGTAGTCTTGATTTCACTAGAAGGGAATGGTCCCTTTATATGTTTCCCAGCTCCATAATCCTGTCAAACAACTTCATGATTCATGTTAAACTCAGGCATACTTGTGATCATCTTCCTTACCCCAGGTAAGGCTTTGTAATGCAAGTGAGAAAATCGGGGTAAGGCTTTGTAATGAAAGTGAGCAAATCTCTGGTGCCACAATTCACATTGAAGAGAAGTATCACTTGCCAAAGCTCCCAAAGGACTTCCTTCAAATTTATATAGACCATTAACCCTAAATCCAAGAGTAAATGCATCTTTTCTATGCTAAATAAGCACCTTTCTATCAATGAATGCTACCTTGAATCCTTTACCTTACATCAAAGAAAAAGACACCAAGTTCTTCTTCAAATCGGACACATACAACACTTCTTGTAGATGAATGGTTTGACCTTGATTCAAGTGAAGAGTGACAATACCTGTCCCTTTCATGGGGAAGGTGGCATTATCTCCAAGTATGATCTTTAGATTATTTTTCTTTTCAACCAAATTTGAGAGGGCCTCCTTGTATCCAGTCAAGTGCCTTGAGGCTCCACTATCAATCAATCAATGATCCCAAGTATTTGGAGGAGAGGAACTAGGTAGATAAAAAAATAAGATAAAACTCATCTTGCTTTTCTACAACATTACTTTCATCATATGTGGCATTTCTTGTCCTTTTGGTGTTGAGAAAACCTAGGAGTTGGCAGATATAAATATTTCCCTTATTATGACATTAACTTGTGATGTTTTCATTATTAATATTAGATTGCTTAACTATCTTTTCTTATCATCAATATTAACACCAAACACCAAAAAAATAGAACACAAGATATAGGCACGTTGCCAGGGCAAAACCCCCTCGAGGGGAAAACCCAGTCACAAAATTCATCCTTTAGTAGATTTAAGATGAGATGACCAAGACCCTTGTTAAAATTAGATAACCATGGTGTGCTCTATGCTTAAGGAAAAATTACTTCAATCTTTCTTAGGCCTGATACTTAGCAATCACATAAACATGAAATTAAAATGCTAATAGAACACAATATAGATCAACAGAAGACAAGCCAATAATATAGATCAGATTTACAATTCTTATTTTCCAGGAAAGATTTGAGATATTGTGCGTTACGACTGTCAACATGATGCTTCAGCCAACAAAGCCTTTCTAGATCAGCCAACCTTTGAAGTGTCACACCCACAACCCTCAAAGACAGCTCATCACAAGTCAACGCTGGTCAACCAAAAAGTCAACGCATGACAGCGACAAATAGTCAACGTTGCAGATTAGGGCTTCAGTCAAAAAATTATGTTTTCCTCAATTTTAGTGCCCAGTGGTATGACCTCTCAAAATCAGAATTTTGGTAGAGTTTTGAGGTCAAACGACCAAGGGTCAACGTTGGTCAACGCTTCTACAATTCAGCCCTAAACAAATCTGCAGAAAACAGCTCCACATGTGTGAAGGGAAGATGTTGAGATTCAACAAGATGATGAGCTTAGTGAAAATCAGTCACCTTCACTAAGTGGGCCCGCAGGCTATTTTTAGGTGTAAGTCTATTTTTAGACTATGTCTATTTTTAGACATGGTGATCATATTTCAGAAGTTGCAGGATTCTATTTGTGGATGGTTGGTCAAGTTGGAAAAATGGATGAAATTATATTTTTATAATATTGGGCAAAGTTTATTTATAGATCGTCGATCTAAAAATAAAAGTGTCGATTATTATTAGCTCTTAATAATAATCCGACAATAAACATCAACTTATTCTCTTGGAGCACTTAATTTCAGTATATAGATTTGTCAAATCAGTGGGCTGAAGGAATTACGCAATTCCTAGGGTTTATTGGTGGTTCATGCATGGAGGACTCAGTTAGAACTGAAGTGGAAAATTTATGACAGAGTTGGAAGAGTAGTTCATGGAGTTGTTATTCAGTTAAACTCAATTAATGGAGTTAAACTCAGTTGAGATAGTTGTATCTAGTCTAACTGAATTTTACACTAGTGAGAGTGGAGTGACTTAATTAGTTAATTAATTCAAAAATAATAACTCATTAATCAACTGAACAAATACAACAGTTGACTACAGTGCATGTCAGTTCCAGTGGAGACCCAGTGGAGAGATAGGTGAAAGGGCAAGATGGACCATCCGTTGTGACTATAGTGATGCATTGATTGCACCACACACACATTAGAGTTGCCAATGAGGATTGTGTAGTGCAAG
Organism: Pinus albicaulis; assembly: GCA_034641835.2. Classification (NCBI taxonomy): domain Eukaryota; kingdom Viridiplantae; phylum Streptophyta; class Pinopsida; order Pinales; family Pinaceae; genus Pinus; species Pinus albicaulis. The sequence goes on from CM076582.1 coordinate 247,891,388, forward strand.
CAAGGTAGATTCAAATTCATTCTGGGGTCTTCTTCAGCAAGGATTGCGTAGTGGAGGCAGGCTATCAGGTGGCAAGAAATCAGTGCATGGATTTGCAGATTTCTTTTGATTAGTGTGTGACGACTGATTGTATTGAGAGCTTGATGTACTAAGCTTTGTATGAGATTTTTACATGATCTCCATGATACATAATATATGATAGTTGGGGTTTTTAGCTTCAGGATTTCCCGTTAAACAACTGTGTTATGTGCAATTGTTTTTATTGCTTCATGTGTTTGCAATTGAGTTTAAATTTACGCAAAAGATTAACAGTGGAAGGATTATGTACTTGGCAAGAATATAAAATATTGTTAGATCAGGAGAATCTGGATATATACATGCATCTTGTATATAATTTCTACATGGTATTAGAGCAGTGTTAATTCTTGAAGATTGCAATAGTGAGGAATTGCTGAGTTTGTGCTGGTGGAAAATTCAAATTTGCTGCAGAAATTTATTGGTGCGACTGTTGAGTATACATTGAAATCTATTTCAATGGATTTCGATTGGAGTATGCCCTTGATGGGAGATCAAATTACATAGCCTGGAAGGATAGGATAGAGGCAATGCTGGAAGATAATGAACTGAAGGAGTTCATCGATAGCGATGTTCCTAAGCCAGGATCTAGTGATGTTGCATTACTTGACACATGGAAAAAGAAGGTAGCAAAGACAAGAAGAATTCTGTTGGAAGGTGTGAAGGACCATATTGTGTCCAGCCTTCATGGGAAAGCCGCTCCTTTTGCAATGTGGAAGGCTTTGACATATTTTTTCCAAAGCAGCAGCGACTAGAGGAATTTGGCGCTGAAAGATAAGCTCAAAACAATAAAAATGGAGAAGGGTGACAATATTCCAAAATATCTCACGAAGTTTGTCCACTGTATGGATGAACTAGGAAGTGTGGGGATTACTATTGATGATGAAGATTTGGTGATCTTGGCTCTCCTTGGGCTTCCGAAGAGTTGGCATAGCTACGAAGACTCTGTCAATGGACGGGAGAAACTGCTGGGATGGGAGCGACTTTGGTCGGATCTTGTGCAGGAGGAGATAAGGCGAAGTACCAAGGATGGCTCTTCATCGAAGAATGAAGATGAAGAGAATTGTGCTTTGGCTACAAAAGCAAAGAAAGGGAAGGGGAAGAAATTCGCTTCAAAGTCCGAAGCTAAAGGCAAGAAGCAGGATTTCTCCAAGGTGAAGTGTTTTCACTGTCACGAACATGGGCATTTCGCCACTAAGTGCCCACAGAAGAAGAAGAACAAGAAGGCTGCTGAAGCTGCAGCTAGAGAGGCCTTAGCCTCGCAATTTGAACTTGATTTCTCTTTGATCGCATGCTTGGTTTCAAGCTCAATGGGATCGGTGTGGTATCTTGATAGTGCTGTGTCTTTCCATATGACGGGAGACAAGGAGTTGTTTAGTGACTTGGAGGAGAAGGACCTTCAAATGCATATAGAGATGGGTGAAGATGGTCGTTACAGTACGACCGGAATTGGGACCATTACCTTTGAGTGGGAGTTAGGTAGTCCATTTCTATTGAAAGATATTATGCATGTTCCAGGTCTGAAGAAGAACTTGGTCTTGGTCGCAATGTTGGAAGACAAAGGTTATGACGTTGTTTTTAGCGATGGAAAAGCTTTCCAGCGACACAAAACAACGGGTCAAACCAAGAGGATAGGGATTCGAGTTAAGGATCTCTACAAGTTGGAGGTAGATGGTTGCGCTGCAATGATGGGCAAAGCAGAAGAAGTGGTGAGCCGGGATGAGGGCGAATTATGGCACAGGAGATTGGGCCATCTTCACCATGGCGCTTTGAAGATTTTGCAGCAGATTTCTACTAGACTTCCCAAGGGTACTCTTGTGCAGTCAGGTTAGTGCAAGGGATGTACTATGGGTAATTTTGTGAAGACCACCTTTCATGAGAAGGAGAACCATGCTTCCGTGATCCTTGAGAGAATTCACACAGACGTTTGTGGACCTTTCTTGGTTGCTTCAACAGCAAAACACAGGTATTATGTTATAATTGTTGATGACTATTCTCGTATATGTTGGATATTCTTCATGCAAAAGAAGCGTGAAACATTCTCAAAGTTCTGTGAGTTCAAAGAATTGGTGGAGAAGGAGTCGGGGAAGCAAGTGAAGGCTCTACTGAGCGATAATGGCGGTGAATATATCTCCGGCGAATTCAAAGACTTCTATAGCGAACAAGGAATTCGAAGAGAACTCATAGCGCCTCATAACCCACAATAGAATGGGGTCATGGAAAGGAAGACCAGAACGATTGTGGGTGCTGCACAAGCTATGCTTGAGAGGGAGCTAGAATTGCATGTAGTGAAGGAACTGCCTGTTCCGAAAGATGAACCTCCAGATGTGGATCAGCCATAGGAGGAGATTCATGGAGTGGAGGAGTCCACTCATGCAGAACCAAACATCAGACAAGAAAGAAAGCGTACCACAGAAGCTGAGAGACTGAATCTTGATGCGGCACAGAATGTAGGAGTCCCTACATCACAACGCAGACAAAGACAGTCACTAGACCGATTTACTAGATACATGGCTCTTATGAGCAAGTGTATCATGACAGAGCCATCTTCTTTTGAAGAAGCAGTGCAGGAGCCCACATGGGTAGATGCCATGGTGAAGGAGTATGACTCCATTGTCAAAAATAGTGCTTGGGAGATTGTTCCAAGGCTGGTGGGTAAATCAGTTGTAGGATCAAGATGGATCTACAAGGTAAAGCAAGCTGCTGATGGGAGCGTTGAGAAGTATAAGGCAAGATTTTTTTCCCAGGGCTTCTCACAGATCGAGGGGATTGATTATGAATAAACCTTTGCAACTGTCGCACGGTATTCTTCCATAAGGACCATCCTTGCTCTCTCAGTGAAAATGGGTTAGCACATTCATCAGATGGATGTGAAGGCTGTGTTCCTTAATGGGATCATTAAGGAAGAGGTGTACATTGAGCAGCCTGAAGGATTTTAGATCTTTAGTAGCGAGTCGCATGTGTGCGGGCTGAAAAGAGTGTTGTATGGGATGAAACAAGCACCTCGTGCTTGGTACACACTGATCGACAACTATTTCACTGGACTTGGCTTCACCAAGAGTGAGGCGGATGCAAACCTGTACCAAATTGTGGTGGAGTTTAAGCTTTTAATCATTGTTATTTATGTTGATGATTTAATACTAACGAGTGATAAGAAGTTGATACACTCATGCAAGGGAAATCTTGCAAAGGAGTTTGAGATGAAGGATTTTGGCCTCCTTCATTATTTCCTTGGATTGGAAATATGGCAGCGGGAAGGTGAACTGTTTGTGTCTCAAGGAAAGTATGCTCGGGAGATACTTGAGAAGTTTCACATGCAAGGCTGCAAGCCTATTGATACTCCTCTTCCAGGAAATTGGAGGAAAGAGGATGCTACATCGGCAGCGGTAGTGGATGCCTTTGTTTATCGACAGTTGGTGGGTTCGTTCATGTATTTAGTTAATACAATATCGGACATATGCTATGCGGTGAACCAGCTTTCACAAGCGATGGTTAAGCCTACCAAGCTCTTTTGGAAGGCAGGCAAGCATGTCCTAAGATATCTCAGGGGCACATCTCAGTATGGCTTATGGTACAGACAGACAGATGAGGTGAAGTTGCATGGCTTCACGGATGCAGATTGGGCAAGCAGCCCAACAGACATAAAGAGCACATCAGGAGGGATTTTCAGTATCGGATCTACAAAAGTTTCTTGGTACAACAGGAAGAAAATATCCATGGCACTTAGTTCAGCAGAAGTAGAATACATAGCAGCAAGTCAAGCTGCATGTGAGGCTATCTGGATGAGGAATATCATGGTCGGTTTGTTCGGTTCACATTTAGATCCTACAGTGATACATTGTGATAATCAGAGTTGCATTGAAATCTCAATTAATCTTGTGTTTCATGATAGATCTAAACATATTGATATTCGGTATCATCATATCAGAGATTGTGTGCTGCGGAAGATCATGTTGCTTCAGTGCATTCCTACGAAAGATCAGGATGCAGACATTCTGACGAAGGCGCTCGGCAGGAGAAAATTTAAATACCATAGAGGCAGGATCGAGGTGTAGGATAATCCCTATCTTGTTGAGAGGGAGTGTTGAGATTCAAAAAGATGATGATCTTAGTGAAAATCAGTCACCTTCACTAAGTGGGCCCGCAGGCTATTTTTAGGTGTAAGTCTATTTTTAGACATGGTGATCATATTTCAGAAGTTGCAGGATGCTTTTTTTGGATGGTTGGTCAAGTTGGAAAAATGAATGAAATTCTATTTTTAGAATATTGGGCGAAGTATATTTATAGATCGCTGATCTAAAAATAGAAGTGTCGATTATTATTAGCTCTTAATAATAATCTGATAATAAACATCAACTTATTCTCTTGGAGCACTTAATTTCAGTATACATATTTGTCAAATCAGTGGGCTGAAGGAATTACGCAATTCCTAGGGTTTACTGGTGGTTCATGCATGGAGGACTCAGTTAGAACTGAAGTGGCAAAGTTATGACAGAGTTGGAAGAGTAGTTCATGGAGTTTTTATTCAGTTTAACTCAGTTAATGGAGTTAAAATCAATTGAGCTAGTTGTATCTAGTCTAACTGAATGGTACAATAGTGAGAGTGGAGTGAATTAATTAGTTAATTAATTCAAAAATAATAACTCATTAATCAACTGAAAAAATACAACAATTAACTACAGTGCATGTCAGTTCCAGTGGAGACCTAGTGGAGAGATAGGTGAAAGGGAACGATGGACTATCCGTTGTGACTATAGTGATGCATTGATTGCACCACACACACATTGGAGTTGCCAATGAGGATTGCGCAGTGCAATAAAGGTAGATTCTGTAATGTTCCCAATTTTAGCCTCAAGCTAAAATGGAACATTATAGTTGCATATTTTCATTTTCTTAAATAAAAGTGGGTAAAGTGACCCATTCATGAAATAAATAGGAATAAAATCCCTCACAATGTGAAAAGGGATCATCATGGAGCTAGATTTCACACCTTCATGTGTGAAAGCGGTTAAAATGCAAATGGACAAGGCCTAATCGACCAAGTCAAACTGCGTTGGCATGAGTTGGAATACACTAAGTGGGACAACACAGTTTTAGTGGAGGAATATTCCATGAGGGAGGAAAATTCTAGAGGAAGGAAGATGGAGGCTTCGTTATGTTTAAAAGAGAGGCAAGGCAGCCCATTGAGATTATCTTGGATCATTTGATTATTTGTCTATTGAGACAAATTGCTGCCTCTTGCTGTTCAACAGAGCTGCAGTGCCCTCGAGCATGAGGGAGTCTTGTTTAGGATTTCCTCTCCTTCTTGAGTAGCTCATGAAGGATTGCACTCATCCTCCATATTCCGTCATTCAGGCCATATGCATCGGCCTACTCCATCAGCGCAGTATCTGTAGCAGATTATTGTGCAAAGTGTTGCAGGGTGTTGCTGAAGGTTTCCTACAACACCATTTCGAGCTGATCTCTCAGAGGAGGGAAGTTATCTACTTCCGGGAGGTTAGTGAGGATGGTTCCCGAGCTTATTCCACTATCATTGGCAGGAGGCCAACCATTTCCATCAGTCACAGTGAAGATACTCTCATAGAATGCATTCTAGTTGGAGCACATTTGCAGTGAGGGTTTTGCAGGAATTTCAGAGGGTGAGATCTTTGGTGTAGGGATCAACCTTGCACTTAATATTTACAAAGGAGAAGGGCTCTTCATCAGCTTCAGACGTTCATCCTTCTCCATTCCATTCCATGTATTGAGTTGCTGCAGCTACCCAACAACTCTGGCATTTCAGCAGTTTTTCATATTTCAGCCAATCCTTCCAGGATTGACTAGAGGTAGTGATTGGGAGCTTAGATCTTCTCTCCCAATGATGTATGAGCCATGTATATGCAGATCCATGATGTTTTTCACTCAGTACAACAATCTCCCTTCTATGGCTGCGCAGTCCCTATTCATGGGCATTCTGCTATGGAGCAACACTTTGTATTTTGGCATCTATTTTCATGGAAGCCTTCTTGCCTTGTTCTTTTGATGTTCATTGTATCATTTTCTTCTGGTATTCATAATAAAATGGCTCAAGGGTTTTCATACATTTTGGCATAATGTTTATTCACTTCTATTTCCAGTTTAGGTATTTGTTATTGCTGTAGCTACCATGATGGGGCTATCTTGAGATATTCCCAATCTTGTTGTATTCCCTCTTGGGGATATTTTCCCTTGAAAACACTCTATAGACAGAGTCTGATAGTGGGCCAGGAATCCTCTGGAGCTGATCCTTATTTATGAAGGTGAAAAATCCAGTAAATGCCCCTTTAGTCTATCTCTGGAATAGATTTGCTTGTCGATCGACAATGTTTTTGAAAAAGGAACATTACAGTGGTATCAAAGCATAATCTTGGCTCAGCCTGTGGATCTTCACCAAGATTCCATCTAAGAAGATGAGGAAGACTCCACTTTGTGGAGGAGAAGAAAAAAGAAAGGAGATGAGCTAGCCAAGCTTCTCCCTAAATCCATCTAGGGCTTTCATGGGGGCCACAAGCAAAAGACAAGGGAGAGATTTGAAGAATCTCCACAAGGGTTTGAAGCAGAAACAAAATCTAGGGTTTCTGATGAGGAATTTTAACATGTAGTAACATCCCTTGATGCACAACGCAGTCACATGTGCAACTTGACATGGAAGAGATGGGAAAAGAAGGAGAGGTGATCAAGAAGAAAACTCTTGGAGATTTTCAGAAGGAGTATGAGTCTCAAACTCTGGCATTCATAGATCATCTCACTTCATGGATTTTTGCAAGTCTAAGGTGAAGGGAAGCCAGCAGCAAGATATATTTATTCTATCTAATTTAAGAGGTTCACCTACATGTTCAGCCAAAGCATGGGTAGAGGAGCTGAAGACCATGTTGTAGCAGCACAAAGTTTCCAAAGGAGATGCTATCAGATTTGTAGCGTTGCACCTAAGATGTAAGACCTATGCATGGTGGATATTTGAGTCATGTTCTTTAAAGGATGCAAATACTTCTTCCTATTTTAGATTCATTGAAGCAATGATGGAATGATTTGGTGTGAGAAAATATGAAACACATGCAAACCAAGACTTTGCATGTAAAATGAGGAAACATAAACTCAGTCCACTTCAGAACATTGATGAGAAGGCTGACATCTTGCATCACACCTTGTTGGAGGCAAGGTATCCATCTCATATTCTTGCACAAGAGAGCATGGAGGTCTCTTTTTGAAAAGGAGATCAAATTTTTGGAGAGGTTGCCCCTACATGTTGATGAGGAGCAGGGAAACTGCGCTGGTATAGTTAGAGTTGATCCAGTGCCTCATGCAGAGGAAAGAGGAGCTCTTGCTCCACATAGAGGGAATTCTTGTGTCTTGCAAGAAATTCCCCAGGATCTCCCATGTAGAGATCAAGGCACAACTCATGATACATCTGTGCCATTGGTAGGGTGCAGAGCTATGGAGATAGACGAAGAGATAGCGAGGATGATCAGCATCATGTGATGAGGAGCACACACCCCTGTCTATTTTATGAGTTTGATGCACCTAAGATGATGACTGGATTGTGCAGTGGAAGCATGGAGGGTTTTCTCCATTCATACATTCAGTCATCTCTTGATGATGATGTCTCACTGCATGGAGACATTGCACCAAGGAGACCACTAGATCAACAGAGGAGGTTGGATGCTCCACATTTGGGGGGCTCACACCTTGATTTCAGGAGGGTGGGAACCTTGGGAGAGTTCAACACAGCACAGAGAGTTTAGGATAGACTCATGGAGGAGGGAGACACTCTCTCATTTTCAGCATCACCCACTCTCATTAGTTATACTGCGCTGATATAGTTGCTACAGAGATGGAGGATAGCATCTTCATGATGCAGGATGGATACTCCATAGATTTGGTGAGAGAGATGGTACTTCCTTTGAGGAAGAACTATTTCATGCATTGGAGTAGGTGGAGGCCACTCATGCTTATATTTCCCAGGATCGGGAGATTCTTTGGAGGTGATAGTCTCTCATGGGAGGCTCATTTTCAGAGAGCATCATCTCTATTTGAGCATGAGTAGCTACATGATGGGCATGGCAGAAACTTGGAGGATGATTTTGGCATGGGGGATGTCAAGGTAGTAGGCAGCAGCATGATGTGAGCCCTTTATTGCAGATTACCAGCGCTGTCTATGTGGAGGATTGATCCATGTTGGAGGACTCAGCTTCTGGTTGAGAGGTCCCAGGATCTTGGTGCATGCACAATTTTTGGATGGCCTTGATGGAGATGGCAGATACTTAGTGGATGATATGATCATCTATCATCATGGAAGACTCTTCTTGACTAGAGTTTCTAGTCTCAAGGATAAACTTTTGCATGCAACACATGAGGACTTCCTAGCTATGCACTTGGATGCATATTTTTCCTTGCTAGAGGAGTTCAATTTGGAGGGTATTCATCATGATATTCATCAGCACATGGATATATGCATAGCCCGATTTATTTTGGAGAGGTTGGCACAACCATTCCCTTACTCATTGGAGGAGAGGGAGAGGATTCAGATGAGCCATTTTAGCTCAAGAGCTCTAGTGCATGATGGAGGAGGTATAATCTCATATTTTGTATTGTACTTCTTTTCATTGATTGAGGAGCATGATGTATCAAGGAGGCTTGTTCCTTCTTTAATTTTTCATGAGGATGTACTTGCAGCTGCTTGTAGCCATGATTTTGGCTATTCTTATGATGGTTTGTGGGGGAAGCCACATGCTTTTTGGTGTGCACCAGTGGCACCAAAATGTGATTTCATGTTTCATCTTATGAGGAGATGTTGTGGCAACAAACAAGTGGCTAGTTCAACACTTGTTAATTTTGATTTTGAGGCAGGCCAAGGAGGCACTGCGCAGGTTCCATGAGTGGAAATTTGAACCACTCTCCGGTTGTCCTATGACAACTTATTTCTATTGCATATTTATCCTTACATATTTGTGATGTTGTACATTTACGAGGAGCATTATTTGGAGAGTATTGTATATACAGCCCATTGGGAGCATGATTCTCCCCATTGTATATGTTTTATCTTGCAGGAGATACCATGGGCAAACCATGATTGCCACATTGCTACTTGTCTCTTCTTGTGGGAGAAACCACTTGGAGAGTTTGAGGAGGCATTTCATGGCTGGTTTTTCTTGATGGGTTAGCTTGGGCCATTCTTGGAGGCCATACTATTTCAGCCCAAGGATAGAGGCAGCCCCATGGATACTTCAAATGGAGAGAGGAACATCTTGAGATGCACAAGCACACTCTCCATTCAGCCCCAACACGTTGCAGAAACCGAGGGTTGAGATTTTCACTTGGATGATAGCATGGATGAGAGGATCATCATTGGGAGCAGAATTGTCCCTTGCATATCATCACTCCTACCTTAAGGAGGCCACATTCTAGTGGGAAGGATTCCACTACACATTCTATATTTCCATGAGGAGCATCATTTTCAGTTGCATACTTGGGAGAGAGCATTGGAGGGCAGATTTATTGCAACATATTTGAGCAGTGGTGGGACCATGGATGAGGGGGCCACAAGAGAAGAAGGAGGAGGAATTTGTTTTCTCTCTATGTAGTTGCTTGAGGAAAAGCAACATGTGGGAGGGGAGGACTGTAATGTTCCCAATTTTAGCCTCAAGCTAAAATGGAACATTATAGTTGCATATTTTCATTTTGTTAAATAAAAGTGGGTAAAGTGACCCATTCATGAAATAAAAAGGAATAAAATCCCTCACAATGTGAAAAGGGATCATCATGGAGCTGGATTTCAGACCCTCATGTGTGAAAGAGGTTAAAATGCAAATGGACAAGGCCTAATTGACCAAGTCAAACTACATTGGCATGAGTTGGAATACACTAAGTGGGACAACGCAGTTTTAGTGGAGGAATATTCCATGAGGGAGGAAACTTCTAGAGGAAGGAAGATGGAGGCTTCGTTATGTTTAAAAGAGAGGCAAGGCAACCCATTGAGATTATCTTGGATCATTTGATTATTTGTCTATTGAGACAAATTGCTGCCTCTTGTTGTTCAGCAGAGCTGTAGTGCCCTCGGGCACGAGGGAGTCCTATTTAGGATTTCCTCTCCTTATTGAGTAGATCATGAAGGATTGCACTCATCCTCCATATTCTGGAATTTAGGCCATATGCATTAGCCTACTCCATCAACGCAGTATCTGTAGCAGATTATTGTGCAAAGTGTTGCAGGGTGTTGCTGGAGGTTTCCTACAACACCATTTCAAGATGATATTTCAGAGGAGGGAAGTTCTCTACTTTCGGGAGGTTAGTGAGGATGATTCCTGAGCTTATTACACCATCATTGGCAGGAGGCCAACCATTTCCATCAGTCATAGCATAGATACTCTCATAGACTGCGTTCTAGTTGGAGCACATTTACAGTGAGGGTTTTGCAGGCATTTTAGAGGGTGAGATCTTTGGTGTAGGGATCAGCCTTGCACTTAAGATTTCCAAAGGAGAAGGGATCTTCATCAGCTTTATCCATTCAGCCTTCTCCATTCCATTCCATGTATTGAGTTGCTGCAGCTACCCAACAACTCTGGCATTTCAACAGTTATGCATATTTCAGTGAATCCTTCCAGGATTGACTAGAGGTAGTGATTGGGAGCTTAGATATTCTCTCCCAATGATGTATGATCCATGTATATGCAAATCCATGATGTTTTTCACTTAGTACAACAGTCTCCCTTCTATGACTGCACAGTCCCTATTCATGGGCATTCTGCTATGGAGCAGCACTTTGTATTTTGGCATCTGTTTTCATGGAAGGCTTCTTGCCTTGTTCTTTTGATGTTCATTGTATCATTTGCTGCTAGTATTCATAATAAAATGGCTCAAGGGTTTTCATACATTTTGGCATAATGTTTATTCACTGCTATTTCCAGTTTATGTATTTGTCATTGTTGTAGCTACCATGATGGGGTTATCTTGAGAGATTCCCAATCTTCTTGTATTCCCTCTTGGGGATATTGTCCTTGACAACACTCTATAGACAGAGTCTGATAGTGGGCCAGGAAGCCTCTGGAGCTCATCCTTATTTATGAAGGTGACAAATCCAGTAAATGCCCCTTTAGTCTATCTCTGGAATATATTTTCTTGTCGATCGACAATGTTTCTGAAAAAGGAACATTACAGATTCGAATTCATTCTGTGGTCTTCTTCAACATGGATTGCGCAGTGGAGGCAAGCTATCAGGTGGCAAGAAATCAGTGCATGGATTTGTAGATTTCTTCTGATTAGTGTGTGACGATTTATTGTACTGAGAGCTTGATGTACTAAGATTTGTATGAGATTGTTACATGATCTCCATGATACATAATATATGATAGTTGGGGTTTTCATCTTCAGGCTTTCTCGTTAAACAACTATTTTATGTGTGATTGTTTTTATTACTTCATGTGTTTGCAATTGAGTTTAAATTTCCGCAAAATATTAACAGTGGAAGGATTCTGTATTTAGCAAGAAGATAAAATATTGTTAGCTCAGGAGAATCTGGATATATACATGCATCTTGTATATAATTTCTACAAAAGAGGCCTCCAAAGGCCATCGAACCAATCAAATCACAATGAGAGATGTGTGATGAGTTGATAATAAAATGACCTCCAAGTCTCTCCAATTTATATCCATCAGTGAGGGTGTGTGACACATATTAGGCATGTGAGCCTACATTACAAATCTGGCCAACCTTGCACATGTGTGGAAAATAAATTCAAAATATATGTTCTACTCATCCAAACAAGATGATATTTAGATCAATATTGCACCTCTCCAAAAGAGAAATCCAAAAAAAATAGGGCCATCATCATATGAGCAATGCGACATGGAGTTTGGACCTAGTTGCCCAAAATTAACACTCCCTCTCAACTAGGGAGAACTCCATCTATCCACAAGTGCCATCCATCAGTACCATCGTGTACTTTCACCGAACATCATGCGTCATCCTACCGTAACTTGCTTTGCTGGCTCTTGTTCTCAGATAGAACAAAAAAAAAAGGTTATTCACAAAGACATCACACTCAGCTGACTCGAAGTTAGCTTAGAGGTTAAAACCTCTCTTGGACTCAAAAGAGTCTCATACTAACCCGAAGTTATTTTACTGACCCGAAGTCATTTTAGAGGTAAGAACCTCATCATACTTGATCCCAGATCAAGGTGTTGGACATGTTCCATCCTAGACATAGAGAGTACGACGATCTCCGATGTGTCCATCGATATTTCTATTGGTCTCTATCTACATTTCCCACCTCATTGGCCAAATGAGAGGTACTTCCCATGAGTCCGAAACTCCATGGGTAGGATGCGTTCGGGGCATAGATCAAAGAGAGGTGAACCAACTCAATATCATAACGGTGGGGTAGAAGCACAACAAGGTTCGACAAGCCTAGCCCCGTGTGTTCTTATAGCTCCAAGAAGCTATCCCCAAGCCCCCTGGAGCTCCCAGAGCTTAGTCCAATTCAAATAGGACCCTCACAATAGGGTCTTTCCATGATTCCAAGATTCTCGCCGAAGGTTAGGAACATGACCTTCCCCAGGGGCTTTGTGAGAATATTTGCGACGTGCTCATTAGTTCCTCTGTGATCGAGCCTTACGGTGCCTCACTGTACCATGTCCCGGACAAAGTGGTACTTAATATCAATATGCTTGGATCGATCGTAGAACACAGGATTCTCAGAAAGACGAATCCCACTCTATTTATCACAAAGGATAACGGTGGTATCTAGCACATGTTCAAACAACTCACTAAAGAGATTTCTCAACCAAACAACTTCACAATAGGCCATACTCGCTGCAATGTATTTAGCCTCAATGGTGCTCAAAGCCACTGAATTCTAATTCCTGCTCATCCAAGATATCAAAGCAGAACCCAAGGTGATGCAACATCGAGATGTGCTCTTGCGAACCACCACACTGCCAACCCAATCGACATCAGTATATCCATGGAGTTTCAAACTCCCAGCAGTGTATCTCAGCCCATGGTTGATTGTGTCCCGAAGATATCTCAATAGATTATTGGAACCAATCCAGTGAATGTGATGAGGATCAACCATATGTTGACTAAAACTATTCACAGAAAAACATATGTCCGGATGAGAGTTCACTAGGAACATCAGGCCCCCCATGAGTTGTTGATACTTGGTAGGATTTTCTAGCACGGGCCCAAAAACGTTTCTAAACAACTTCTTAAAGTTGGGTTCCATCGGTGTCGACATAGACTTACAGTCTACCATACCAAATCTCTCCAATAGCTTCACGGCATATTTCCCTTGAGAAAGGAAAATCTCATCTGGCCTCTGCTAGACCTCCAAGCCTAGGAAATAGTGCATCAGATGTAGGTCTTTCATCTCAAACTCGGAAGCTAGCTTCCTCTTACACTGATGAATGAGAGGGTAAGCACCTATCAAGAAGAGATCGTCCACATAGAGAACCAAAATGAGAGGCCTTTCTCTATCAACCATACAAATAAAGGTTTGGATCAGCATTACTTTGAGTGAAGCCCAACTTCATCAAGTAGCTATCTATCGTATCATACCAAGCCATGAGGGCTTGCTTAATCCCATAGAGGGCATTCTTCAACCTACATGCATGGTTGTCTCTATCTCAGACTTCGAACCCCAGAGGTTTCTTTTCCTTTATAGAACCATGCAGAAAAGTGATCTTCACATCCATCTGATGGAGACTCCATCATTGCGTTGCAACAAGGGAAATAATAGGTGGTATATCGGGCCATAGGTGCAAATATATCATCATAATCTATGCCTTCTTTTTGAGAGAAGCCTCTGGCAACACATCTTGCCTTGTACTTTTAAACACTTCCATCAGATCCATGCTTGATATTATAGAGCCATTTCGAGGTGACAATAGATTTGTCCTCCAGTCTCGGGACCACTTGATTTGTCCTCCAGTCATAATGGACTCATATTCTTTGTGCATATCATCCTTCCAAACTTGATTCTTTATGACTTATTCAAATGATCCAAGCTCAAATTGTACTATCATACTCATGGCTGCTAGAAAACCTTTGTATCTCTTTATATTCTTGCTTTCACGGAATGTCCCCCTTAGGGAAATATGTCTCTCAGCATCCGCGAGAGTATCCATGAGCCATGAGGGTCTCCTCTTATTTGAAGGAGGTGGATCAATATGATGCATGGGTCCTTCAATATCGAGCATCAGTTCATCCTTCAGCTCTTCTAGCTTCCTGCTTCTTCATCTTCTTTGTCTTCCTTGGAGCTAGAAATATTTCTCACTTTCTTGAGGGAAACATCTTCATCGAAGGTGACATCGTGGCATATCTCCACTTCTCTTTTACTAGGCACATAGATTCTATATGCCTTCGAAGTTTCACTATAGCCCACAAACATTCCCTTCTTTCCAAAAGCATCCAGCTTGTTTCTCTTTTCTTTCGGGACATGAAAGAACAGGACAACCAAAAACTATAAAATGAGAAACATCATGTTTCTTACTAGAGAAGACTTCTTTGGGAGTTTTGGAGTCCAGAGTGGAATGCAAGCATCTATTTTGAATGTACACAACAGTGTTCGTAACTTATCCCCATAGAAACTTCAGAAGACCTTGGTCACATAGCATGACATAGGCAACTTCCACAATAGTCCCATTCTTTCTATCAGCAACACCATTTTGCTCAGGAGTGCACGTAGTTGTGGTCTCTCTCTTAATGCCAAATTCTCTACAAAAGTCATTAAACTCATTTGACTCATACTCGGTCCCATTATCAGTCCTCAAAAATTTGATTTTATTCTCAGTTTGATTTTCCACCAAGGCCATGAAGGTACAGAACCATTTGAATGCTTTTTCCTTCTTCTTCAAAAAATATATCCAGGTCTTGCGGGAGAAGTCATCTGTAAAAGTCATGTAATAGGAACACCCTCCCAAGGATGTCACAAGCAACATACCCGATAAATCAGAATGTATCAACTGCAAGATATCAATTATCTTTCTGACACTTCAGGGGAATGGTCCCCTTGTATGCTTCCCTTCAGCACAACCCTGACATATACCTTCATGATCATCTCTAAATTCGGGCATCCCTGTCACCACCTTCCTTTCTTCGGGAAGGGCTTTGTAATGAAAGTGTGCAAAGCTCCGGTGCCATAACTTTGTTTGAAGAGTTGTATCACATGACATAGCCCCCAGTGGTCTTCCTCCAACCTAGTAGAGTGTATCAAATATAAAACCAATAGTAAGAGATTCCTTGAAGTTATTTTTCCAGATACGTACCTTTCCATCAATGAATTCCACCTTGAACCCTATGTCTTCCATTTTCGAGAAGGACACAAGGTTCTTCTTCAAATCAGGTATGTGAAACACATCTTGTAATCAGAGTACTTGACCTTGAGATAGATGGATGGTCACAATCCCTCTCCCTTTCACTGAATAGGTGGCATTATCTCCAAGGATAATTTCTAGATTGTTATCCTTCTCAATCAAATCAGAGAGGGCTTCTTTATATCCAGTGAGGTGCCTTGAAGCACCACTATCAATCAACCAGACATCCAGGGTGTCGGGAGGAGATGCAGCAGAGAGGGAAGATACAAGAATAAATTCGTTTCTCTTATTATCAACAACATTAGACTCATTGTACCTAGAATTTCATGACCTCTTGAAAGGCTGCCCATTTCCACTACGATCAGAGGGAGCCTTCCTTTTTCCTTTGAACCTGTTGTTCCTTTGATTGCCATTCCCTCTTGAGTTTTTGTTGTCATCATCCCTGGGAGAGTCACTTCTATTAGGGCATTGTATTGTATAGTGACCAGTATTTATTACAAGTGTAACATATTCCCTTCCTTCCTTTGGGCCCCACTCTTCCATGGTTTTGATTTCACGGGCCACCATTGTTTTTCTTCTTTGCATGAGCGGTGAAGGCAGTAGGGTCACTTCCATTTCCATTAGTCTAGGGATAATATCTCTCCATCATTATTGTTTCCTCTTGAGTGCATCTTGTCAACATTTCATCAAAATCAAGAATCACATTATTATTAAAAATAGTGGTATTGAATACATACCAATCACGGGGGAGACCTCCAAGTGCAATAAGAACCATCTCTCAATCAGATATTGCTTCCCCAATAGCTAGGAGGTTATTCTCGATTTCAGTGAGCCTCATAAAATAGGATTGAATAGATTCATCCTTGCCCTTATTGATATTCTTCAATTGATTCTTGAATAAAAGGATTTGATTAGCATTGCTAGCCCTGAACATGCTAACCAGCTTATTATACATCTCTTTATATGTGTTCAGCTCAGAAAGTAAGCAATCAAGTGCTTATGAATAGAATCCCATATAATCATCTTTGCTTTGATTTCCCATTTTCTATACTTCTTCTTTGTGGTAGCAACTACATTTGGTGGAGGCTCTTGAATCTTCCCCTGCACATAGTCCATGTCATCTTGATCTTCTAGTACAAAATACAAGGACATCTTCCATGCATGATAATTAGACTTATCAGTCAATTTGTCATCAGCCTTGAAACCCTTGTAGGTTGAGGAGGCCATCTATCCTTGATAGGAATTCTTCCTTCAGTGATTGCTTCTAACACTATCTTTGACTTTGTCTTCACCTCAGATCCAATACCATGTTAAAGTTAGATAACCATGGTGTGTTTTATGCTTAATGCAAATTTACTTCAATATTTCTTAGGCCTGATACTTAGTAATCACATAAACATGAAAGAAAATGCTGATAGAACACAATATAGATCAACAAAAGACAAGCCAATAATATAGATTAGATTTACAATTCTTCTTGTCCAATAAAGATATGAGATATTAGGCATTACGACTGTCAACAAGATGCTTCAGCCAGCAAAGCCTTTCTAAATCAGCCAACCTTCCAAGTTTCACACACATAGCCCTCAAAGACAGGTCATCACAAGTCAATGTTGGTCAACCAAAAAGTCAATGCAGGACATCAACAGAAAGTAAACGCTGTAGATTAGGGCTTCGGTCAAATAACTATGTTTTCCACGATTTTAGTGCCCAACAGTTCAACCTCTCAAAATCAGAATTTTGGCAGAGTTTTGAGGTCAAACGACCAAGGGTTGACCACGGTCAACGCTGGTCAATGCTTCTACAATTAAGCCCTAAACAAATCTGCATAAAATAGCTCCGTACATGTGAAGGGAAGAGGCCTCCAAAGGCTATCGAACTAATTAGATCAAAATGAGAGATGTGTGATGAGTTGATGAGAAAATGACCTCCAAGTATCTTCAATTTATATCCATCAGTGAGGGTGTGTGACACATATATTAGGCATGTGAGCCTACATTACAAATCTGGCTGACCTTGCACATGTGTGGAAAATAAATTCAAAATATTTGTTCTGCTTATCCAAACAAGATGATCTTTAGATCAATCTTGCACCTCTCCGAAAGAGGAATCCAAAAAAAATATGACCATCATCATATGAGAAATACAACATGGATTTTGGACCTAGTTGCCCAAAATTAACAACCCTAGACTCAAGGCTACCTGCATGAAGTCATCCTTCCTTTACTGTGTTAACATAGAGACATCATTTTTTCTTTGTCATGATACCTAGGTTTCCTCACTATGAAACCATTAACACGTCATTACTCTCATGACACCGAGATCTTTATCTCTGAGATAACACCGAAACCTTTGATTGTAGTAGCACTGAATTCTTTGACAGTAGCATCGAGATAGCACCGAGACTGCATAGGAACAATGATTGAGATATTACTATGGCTGCATCAAAAATGTATAGCACTAAAAATGTAGTATGATGACAAAGCACCGAAAATTTAGGTAGCATATAGTGTGAGTTTATCCTTGCAATGACACCTCTTCTGTAATGATACTGAAACTTATTCCTTTGATATTACCCGAGCTGTGATCATCTTAGATGTTCGAATTGTAGTCTTATCCGAACTGTGAATTCTATGATATTCACACTAATTGCAGATACCAATCCAAATTTATGTTATTTCCATTTGAGAAAAGGTTAGACTCCTTTATATATTTGTTTTCCACAGTAAATGAGTCGACATGACTAAATGAAGAGACGCGTCCTTATATTAGGCCGATATGTATTCTTGTGTGAAGCCGACTTGAAGGAGACTTATTTTAGGGCGACTTGGAGACTTCTGCTAAATAAGATGATTTGAATACTTTGCTGAAGAGGCCGAGAGAATGACTTGATGGAGAAGTATTTGACAACAAACCTAATTACATGATTCAAAATCCTAAAATGGGTCAATTTAAATATGTAATGACTAACCTGGAAGTCCAGAATGGGGACCTTAATCTAAATATGACCCAAGCACGAAACCCATGCTTTAATAAGTCATTTAATAATAATAAATTATTTTTGAAAAATATATTAATAATGAAGACCGAACCTAGTTACATTATTCAACATTTGGGAGGTCGAACATTTCCATTTCGAGTAGCGGAAGCATTCCTCTTTCCTTTGTTGTTGGAAATGTTGTTCCTTTGATTTCCATTGCCTTTGAAATTTTTATTGTTGTTGTCATCATCCCTTAGAGAATTCTTCTTGTGAAGACAATTTCTAACATAGTGGCCAAACATGTTGCAATTGTATCACCTTCCTTTTCTTCTTTCTTTGAATCCCTTCTTAGATCCTTGACCCTGTCTTCTTGGACCAACATTATTCTTCCTTTTTGCATTAACAAAGTGTATAAAAGTGTAACTATGCTCGATATTCATAATGAAGTGTAATTATGAATTTATGTAATGAAGAAGACAAATATAATAAAATTTATTTTGTAATTCTTTCCTCACGGATTTCATGAGAAAGGAGTTTTTATTATAGGTCAAATACTTCTTCTTGATGTATTTAGGAGTTTGGTGTCTTTTCATAAACATAATTTAGAGTCATGTATATGAAGTGATGTTACACTTGTAAAAGAAAAATAATTGATGTAAAGTATATGCTCCAAGACCTTTTCAATATGCTCCTTGAAGTCGACTTAAGTATGATGTAAATCCCCCTTGAAGAAGTCAACCTACACACCCATCTTCATGTCAGCCTAATATCTAGAGACAATCATTATATAAATTATGATGCGGCCTCATTGTATCATCATCCTAATTAAGATCAAGTCTGAAATGAAGTACGAAGTACAATGCGAGGAGTAGAGGATAATCTGTGAGGAAAAGAGGCTAATAAGTAAACAAGTTTGTGGCAATAGGATCTACACAGTTCAGTATTAAGGCTACTTCTAGATCTCGCATTTCTCAAAAAAGGACCAAGGGTATACACAATGTGAAGGAGGGTTACCACAAGTGTATCCACAGTTCGATCTTGGGATGAAGGAGAGTCGTATGTACCTTTGTTTTGGGTTAGCATGTATCTAACATAAATCAGAAAGGAGAAGAAGGTGACTGCGGTACAAAGGAGGGCTATTACAACAAGGAAAGAGATCTCGGTCTTGGGAATCAAGGGTGTATAAATAAGGTTGTGGAGTCTTTAGGAGGCCGAGGCTAGATCAAAGGAATTCAACGGAGAAGCATAGTGTTTAGAGCTGCTAGACTAGGGATCGAGCTTTCCTTGTGAAAGTGCAATGTAGTGCAGAAAAGAAGGTCATTATGAGGAACCAAGAAGAACAATGACAAGGGTATTGGAGATATACTGATGTCAAGGGTCTGTGTCATGGTCATGGTACTCGTTAATTGAAGATATATAAGAAGAATTATTATCGGGGTTTCTTCTCCAAGAGGGAGAGGTTTTAGCCCTATCTTGAAAGCCTAAATATTTGTGTCTCTTGTGCATTTGATAATTGACTTGATGAAGAATGGTATAATCTATCGAAGATAAGATCTAAGTGAAAGAAGCATAACGAAATCACAAGTAATTATGAAGAAGAGAAATTTTAATAAAAGCCCTAATTTCTCAACATGGTATCAGTGCTAAGGTGCTAAGACAAGAAAGGGAAGTTTAGCAAAAAGACACAAGGATCAAGCTATGGTAAGAACATCACAGTTCATTTTTTAAGAAAGAATTAAGAGAAGGGATCTACATTGAAAAGTCAAAACCCTAGATCCAAGGAAAAAACCTTCATTCAAAGAGAATTTTTCAAGGAGTTGGTGAAACCCTCAAGCCATTTCAAGAAGACCAAAGACCCTACGTAAAGGATGTATACATCAAGGTCCTTTCAAGAGGAAAAGAAAGATCAAGGAAGTGATCTTTATCTTCAAGGAATCTAAAAGTATCTCATGATTGAAGCCAAGTCAGCATTGTTGGAGACATCATCAAACCATCATTGTGCTAAAGTCATCATCTCATTAAGCCATCCTTGATCATCATCATCATCAAGGATCCAAGGTGATCTACCTCTTCACATCAATCTTGAGGAAGTCAATCTAAGAGGGATATTCTATTACTATCTACATCATCATCAACAAGGAAGCTGGTAGAAGAAGAAAAGAATCTATTCAAGTAAGTATATTTATGACTTCATCTAAATTTTTCAAAATGTCTTTTTGCAAAGAAAGCAACAAATTGGTTGGGGTTTCAACCTTTCTTGCATGGAATAAAAGGACAAATCTAAATCTTATTGAGAATGAAGTCATGGACTATATCAAAGGGAAAAAAACTAGACCTTCAAATGAAGATACTCAAGCTCATGCCAAAAACATGAAGGGAGACATAAGAACCCAGAGGATTCTTATAAAATCAATAAAGGAGTCTCTCATCCCCTATGTATCAAAAATAGAATCTTCAAAAGAAATATATGACAAATTGGTGGAGCTATTCTTGGTGAGTATTGCAGGGGAAGTAATATTTATGAGAAAAGAACTATACAAGTTGAATCTATTAAGAGAAGAAGGAATCACTTCATATTTTATGAATATTTCTGAAATACGAGATCAACTGCAGGAATTGGGAGGAGTAATGTCTGATAAAAAAATGACTACAATTACTGAATGCTCTACTGTAGGGATGGGGAAATTTCACTTCAAGTATATATGGGAAGAAAGAAGCAACACCATTCTAGGATCTATGGTCTCTATGCAAGATAGAAGAGACTAGATTTTAAAACTAAAATTGATATAAGATCAAATGAAGAGAATCAAGGCTATGCTACCATGTCAAGGAGGAAAGAAAAATTTGGTAAGTTTGGTCCTCAAAATAAAAGAAGAAGTATGGATAAGATATGATGCTATGGATGTAATGAACTTGGGCACTATAAAAAAATATTGTGCAAAATCTAATAAGGACAAGAGGAAAAAGGAAGAAGCCCATGTCGCCGGAGAAATGGAAGAACCAGATTCAAAGAAGCCTAAGAAAGAAGACGTGAAAGGTCTCTACTATGATTAAGATCATCTTCCTCTTTAAGAGGTATCTGTAGGTTGTAAAATAGTATGTTAGAAAGCATTGTATGTTAGATAGAGACATCACTTTAGAATTGGCATCATGATGGAAGCATTAAAGGAGGAGCACTCGTCATAGGAGGATGTATGTAACACCTTTATATGACAACTATACTATGAGATAAGTGGCTCTTGGGAACCTCACTGAAAATAATATTTACAGAAGGAAGTCATCTAGATCAAGGTTCATCATTCATTAATCAATATGGAAACATGTGCTGACATTTTCTAATGGATACCTCTTTGGATTTAGTTAGAAAGAAAGCAAGAGGTTTCATCGAGAATTCTAGGATTAGGATATGATGACATATTGAAAAAGCAAGACAAGAGAATGAAACTTCTCATTCCAAGGAAAACTGTTGCAGGATGACTCAAGAGGAAAAGAGATGAGGTACATGTATATTTATGCTTACATTGGATGTTGTCAAGAATTCCATATGGTTGCAGGTAATATACTTCTATCTTTAGAAGTATGAAAAAAAGGAAAATAGAATTTCCTCCAATGCACAGGTTGGAAAAAGGCATGATCCACACTAAATAAAATCAACATAATATGTCCTCATATGGAATATGAGGTGGCCGTACACAATCAAGGAACTGCATATTGGAAGCTCCTGAGAATGAAACCAAATTTTGTGGAGAAAGAAAGGAACAAATCTTGATAAGTATAACCATGTTAAATAATAGTCAACATCCAAGGAAGCCAAGAAGAATTTACTAGAAAATCTTCTGGGAAGATATGTAGAATCTGATAGAAGTCTGGAAAAGATGGAGACCCTTGACAATGCATATATTTAGGAAATGTGTCAATCTGTAACAAAGGATGTCGATGCCTACAAGAAGATGTCATAGTGAAATATCATCACTAAGGTAACTTTCGATTTAAAAGTTCATATTTATAATTAAATAATACTGATGAACTTATGCAAGGCTTCCAGAGGGAAGTATATGTCTTCCACAGGGTGAAAACCATATGGCAGGATGAAAGATCATTGGAAGAAATATGGTTAAAAAAAAAGCAACATGACATGAAGCTAGACCAGATGAGAAGACTGATGGATCACTTCTGACAGAAGACATGACTCATGGATGAAAGTGATGGATGATCTATGCCCTATGAAGAGATCCCAAAGATTAAGACTCCTCAATATCAAAGAAATTCATGACATAAAAGAAAGGAGTTCTTCATGAGAAATTGAGTGTTTTCATCATTGCTACTACAGGTCCTTGATTAAGAGGGAGCCTAGTAATAAGTTTCTTACTTGGAAGAAACTTGGTAATTCCTAAGCCGAGAGGGATCTTAGGTACATTCCTTGTATAGGAATGAGTACATTCCTTTGCGGAATATTTCCTCCTTAGTTGAGAGGGAGAGATAAACACGTCATTTTGGTCTTCACCTAGGAAGATAGAATAGAGGATTGGGTAATCATCTGTCATCCAATACTCTTGAGGGTGTATTAGGGAATCCAAGATGAGATTAGTTGTGGAAGGACCAATATTATTTGAGGACTAGGAATCCAAGATAAGAATAGTCTCAGACATACCCTGAGTAAACCCAGGTGGGGTATGATCCAAGAGAGAAAATGATGTAGGTGTATATTCATCATTGGTCTCACCAGCATTTGAGCTCAAAGATCTCATGGAGAGATGGAGTTGTTAGTCAAGGCCTTGCACTATGACAATGCTGGTTAATATGATGCTATACAGATGGGACTACCAATCCGATTCTTCTTATGAGATTCTTCATATTGAGAGTGACCATGTACCATTATGAATACCTCCCTAGTTAAGAGGGAGTGTTGAAAAGTGTAACTAGGTTCGGTCTTCATAATGAGTTGAAATTATGAATTTATGTAATGAAGAAGACAAATATAATAAAATGTATTTTGTAATGCTTGCCTCATGGGTTTCATGAGAAAGGAGTTTTTATTATAGGTCAAAGACTTCTTTTTGATGTCTTTAGGAGTTCATCATCTTGTCATAAATACAATTTAGAGTCATGTATATGAAGTGATGTTACACTTGTAAAAGACAAATTATTGATGTAAAGTATATGCTCCAAGACCTTGTGAATATACTCCTTGAAGTTTGCTTAATTATGATGTAAATGCCCCTTGAATAAGTATGCCTACACACCTATCTTCATGTTGGCCTAATAGCTAGAGACAATAATTATATAAAGTATGATGCGGCCTCATTGTAGCATCATCCTAATTTGGATCAAGTCTGAAATGAAGTGCGAAGTACAATGCGAGGAGTAGAGGATAATCTGCGAGGAAAAGAAGCTAATAAGGAGACAAGTCTGTGTGGAAATATGAACTACACAGTTCGGTCTTAAGGATGCTTCTAGATCTCGCATATCTCAGAAAAGGACCGAGGTTATACGCAACGTGAAGGAGGGTTACCACAAGTGTATTCACAGTTCAATCTTGGGCTAAAGGAGATTCATATGTACCTCTGTTTTGGGTCAGCATGTATCTGACATACATCAGAAAGGAGATGAAGGTGATTGTGGTACAAATTAGGGATAGTACAACAAGGAAAGAGATCTTGATCTTGGTCATCAATGGTGCAAAAAGAAGGCAGAGGAGGAGTCTCTAGGAGGCCGAGGCTAGATCGAAGGAATTCAAGGGAGAAGCATAGTGTTTAGAGCTGCTACGCTAGGGACCGAGCTTTCCTAGTGCAATTGCAATGCAATACATAAATGAATGTCATTATAAGGATCCGAGAAGAGTAGTGACAAGGGTCTTGAAGATATACTGATGTCAAGGGTATGTGTCATGGTCATGGTACTCGTCAATTGAAGATCTATAAGAAGAATTATTATCAGTTTTTCCTCTCCAAGAGGGAGAGGTTTTGGCCCTGGCTTGAAAGCCTAAATATTTGTGCCTCTTGTGGATTTTATAATTGACTTGATGAAGAATGCAATAATCTAACGAAGATAAGATTTAAGTTAAAGAAGCATAACGAAATCACAAGTAATTATCAGGAAGAGAAATTTGAATAAAAGCCTTAATTTCTCAACACGAAGAAGGCGGTAGGCTCATTTCCATTAGAGGATTTATCTCAATCCATCATCCCTATCTCCTATTGAGTGAATCTAGCCAATAATTCATAGAAACCAGGTATCCTGTCATTGTTGAGAATGGCGGTGGTAAATACATCCCATGGTCTTGAAAGACCTCCAAGTGCAATGAGAGTGAGTTCCCTATCAGCGATAAATTCTCTAACAGATAGTAGGCCATTTTTTATTTGTGTTATTCTCATGAAGTAAGATTGGGTAGACTCCCCTTTATCCATCTTAATATCCTTCAACTTGTTTTCGAGAAAGATGATTTCATTTTCATTGTTCACTTTGAACATCCCAACCAACTTATCATATATTTCCTTAGAAGTTCCCAAACTAGAAATATAGGCAACCAAATGCTTTTGAATGAAGTCAATCAAAATTTTATTAGCTTTTCTATACTTCGTTTTAGCAACAACTGGTGCATTTGAAGGAGGCCTCACCACTTTTCCCTGCACATAGTCAAATACTTCATGCTCCTCCAAAGTCATGTCCAAAGTCATCTTCCATGCATGATAGTCAGATTTGTCACTAAGCTTGTCCTCAGTCTTGAAGTGGGATGTAGAAGCCATTGAGAAGTTATGTGTTGACAGTTACACACCTGGTATATCCTTTTCATTTTATTCTCTCAATATTTCACCTTTGAATGACATTGAATTGAAGAGAAATCTGTCCTAATTTGTCACACAACTACTTTTCCTTACAATGTATGACAATCTTATATATCTTTTTGTGTTGAATTTACAATTGGTCCTTGACATCGTTATATGCATCCTTTCCTTCTATAAGGTTTCTTTTCTTTTTTGAGTGCTCTTTTATAGTTTTCCTTAGGAATCTTCAAAACAGGAGAAAACCCATTTTTTCTTTGAAAATAGAAGAAATGGTCACATATTTAGAAATTACAAGTATGCTAGATAAGAAATCCAAAACTAAGAAATTTATGTATCTTAGTAGGTACTAATTTTAAATTTCAACGTGTTTGAATTAGCCCAAAAGAGTAGGGTTTTTTGGTAAAATATCCTTCAATCAGTTCCCATGAAAATTTTTCAAACCATGAAATGGTTACATATTTAGCACTATAGCTATGCTTGACAAGAAATTTAAAATTATCTGAGTGTGTTTTACCTGTTGGTACTGATTTTAATTTTCGATGGCTGAAATAGCGTCAAAGAGGGATTTTTGGTGAAATATACTTGAAAATGTTTCTTTGAATTCAACGTGTTTTGCTAGCTTGTCGATTTCCACACCTTTTTTTGGCTCTACCTCAAAACCTATTTGGAAATGAATTTGATTTGCAGTTTTAAGGATAGAGAAGGGAATGTTATTTCTTACTTGTTTGAATCGTTTTTGCAAAAATTGATTCAACTTATTGGTATATGCTGAAGTTTATTTGTAGTTTTAAGGATAGGGAAGGGAAATTTATTTCTTTCTTGTTTGAATTTTTTTATTGTAAAATTTGATTGACTTTATCATACACTTCTTTGGTATAGGTTAGGTTTGTTTTGTATAATTAGTTTCCAATCAACGGGTATTTGTAAAGACATTAACTAGAAAAAGCTAGTGAAGGTATTCATTGGAAATAATATATCTAGAGGTAGAGAGTTCTGACATTTTTAACTATGTGAAAGCCAAGATTCAAGGCACAAACTCAGTGGAAAAAAGTTGAAATATGTATGTGCCCTTGTTGATTAATTATCCAAAAGTTTTTTAAGCTTCATAATTTGCTGCCTTTTCTCGATGGTGGGATGGAAACCTTTATTTATATTTGAGTGGCAAAACCATTATTTTGAGGTGTGGATCCTAGACACCATTAAGGAGGGCATACAAGTTAAGCTAGGCAAATATTCAAGTTGATCAAGGCATACATTCTAGCTAGCAACTGTTAATCTTGCTAGAAATCAATTGGAGGATGGTTGTACCTTAATTGATTATAACATAAAAAATGAATCATCTCTTCACTTGGTTTTGTGTTTGAGAGGTGGAATGCATATCTTTATTGAAACTTTAATTGGGAAGGCAATTACTCATGAGGTTGAGATTTCAGATACCATGAACAAGGTGGAATTCCTTAAGATCATCAAAAAAATTTCTCTGTTGGGAAAGCAACTTCAAGATGATAGAACTCTGGCCGATTATGAAATTTAGAGGAATATACAATGCTTCTTTTCCTTCATTTTTGAGGGGGTATGTAGATTTTCATGAAGACATTCATTGATAAGAGTATTATAGTTGATGCTAAGAGCTTCCACACAATTGATAATGGAGACCGAAATTATAAGTACATGGTCACTTTCAAATTGAAGAATCTCATAAGAAGAATGGGATTGGTTATCGCATCTGTATAGCTTCATATAAACCAACATTTTCCTAGTGCAAGGCCTTGAATAACAACCCCATCTCTCAATGAGACAATGGGATACAATGCCGGCAAGACACATGACTTATAGACACCATAGTCATTGTCTCTCTAAGGTACATACTTCTCCCAGGTGTTCCCAGAGTATGACCTTCTTGGACTATTCTTCTATTGGGTAACCAACCCTCAAAGAATATAGGTCCTCGACTACTCTTATCTTGAATGCCCTATCTCATTCTCAAAGAGTATCGAATGCTAGATGATTACCCAATCCTCCATTCTGTCTTCCAGGTGAAGACCAAAATGATGTGTCTATCCATTCTCTCCACATGACCTTCACTAAGACTTGCGACTGTTAGGTCTAGTGTATGACACATGTAATAGAGAATTACATACGTCACTCCCTCTCAACTCAGGAAGGACATAATTCAAGTTTCTTCCAAGAAAGAAATTTACCACCAGGCTCCCTCTCAACCAGGGTCTTGTAGTAGAAATCCAACTACTCATGAAGAATTCCTTCCTTCGATGTCATGAATTTCGATATTGAGGAATCTTCAACTTTTGGGTCCTATGGCACAAATAATCTATCACTTTCAATCAAGAGTCATTTCCACTATCATAAATTGATTCATCAGTATTTCTCATCTAGTCCACCATTATGCCATGTTGCTTTCCTTCTAATCATCTCCAAGTATCATACATCCTTTCTCATGATTAGCAGCCCTGCATAAATTCATCTCAATAAACATATACATATGCACTTTTAAACCAAAAGTTACCTTAATGATGATATTTCACCATGAAATCTTCCTGTAGGCATCATCATCCTTTATTCATATTGACACATCTCCTAATGATATGTTTTTGTCAAGGGTTTTCTTCTTTACCATACTTCTATCAGAGTCTACATATCCTCCCAGGATATCTCCTAGTCACATCTTCTTGGTTCCCAGATGATAACTTCCTCTTGACATGGTTGCATTTCATGATCTCTTCCTTTCTGAACATTCTTCATTCCCAGGAACTTAAAAATTTCCAGTTTCTCATTCATATAAAACCACCTCATATATCATGAGGATATATTATGTTGATTTCATCTGTCAGTGCACCGAGAGATCCTCCTTCATAGAACATACTCCTAAATATGGAAGTATATTCCCAGAAACCATATTACATGACTTCACAACATCCAGTGTCAGCATATAAATATATAACTGCCTCATACCTTTATCATTTAAGTCATTATGTAGCATTTTTACTAGAATGAAGAGCTTCATTCCCTTGGCCTGCTCCATCAATATGTCATCACATCCCAGAATTATGTTTCCAGATGACCCTTGATCTTGATGATTGCCTTCCATTAGTAATGCTATTAGAGAGGTTTTCTCGGAGCTGCTTCAGCTAGAGCTCCTACCATGCTTTTATCATGATGCTATAATATACATTTCTTACTATCATACTATTTTACAACCAATAGAAATCACCTAAAGGAGAAGATGATCTCAATCATAGTGGAGATCCCTTGCTTCTTCTTTCTTGGATTTCTTTGCATGGGGTTCTTCTCTTATATATGAGACATGGGCTTCTTCCCTTTTCCTCTTATCCTTGTCAGATTTAGGAAAATCTCTTTTATAATGTCCAAGTTCATTATATCCAAAGCATCATACGTTGTCCATATTTCTTCTTTTATTGAGGACCAAATTTACCGAATCTACCTTTCTTCCTGAATGTGGCTGCAAAGGCTTGATTCCCTTCACTTGATCCTATATCAACTTTGGCTTTCAATCCTTTTTCCTCTATTTTACATAGAGACCATAAATTATGGAATGGTGTGGCTTCTTTCTTCCTGTATAAACTTGAAGTGAAGTTTCACCATTCCTCTGGTAGAACATTCAACACCACTATTTTCATCTCAGTGTCAGATGTTACTCCTCCCAGTTCCTGCAGTTGATCTCTTATTTTAGAAATCCTCATAAAGTATGGAGTTATTCCTTCTTCCATTGACAATTTCATTTTATATAGTTATTGTCTCAGAGAGATTTCTTCTCCTACAGTACTCATAGAGAATAGCTCCACCAGTTTCTCATATATTTCTTTAGCAGACTTTAGTTTTGATATATATGGAATGAGTGAGTCCTTAATGGATTTTATTATAATCATCTGGGCTCTTATTTTTCCCTTCATGTACTTGGCATGAGCTGGAGCATCTTCTTTTTGTGGTTGAATTTTCGATCCATCGATGTAGTCCATAACTTTATCTTCAATTAAATTCAAATTTGTCCTCTTCTTCCATGCGCTAAAGTTTGATGACCCAACCAGCTTGTTGCTCTCTTTACAATAAGTCATATTGATAGATTTAAGTAAGGTCATATATACTTACTTGAGTAGAGTGGCTTGCAACTTCCTTGATGATGACGAAGGAGTTAGGAGCTTCTTCTAAGATAGAAATGTTCAATCTAGGTGTTCTTGAATCCTTGATGGCAAAGGATAATTTCAAAAGAGGATGTCATCTTATAACAATGTCTTGAATGTAAATATTTGATGGCAAAGATTATTTTCTTGAGAAGTTGAGATGAAGATCTTTCTCAAAAATAACTTGAGAGTCTTTCTTTCAAACTAATTTGATTTTTCACCCAAACTTTGATTTTTGCTTCCTGGAGTGTCTCTTTGTCTAACAACCCTTGAGTTCAACAACTTAGCTCTGATTCTATGTTGAGAATTTGGAGGGTTGGAGATTAATTCAAATTCTCTTCTTGATAATTACTTGTGAGCTTACTTGGATTACTTATGTCTTCTCTTCTTTAACCTATTTAATCTTTCATCAAGTCAATTATCAAAATACA
The DNA here is from genome assembly GCA_034641835.2 of Pinus albicaulis. Taxonomy (NCBI): domain Eukaryota; kingdom Viridiplantae; phylum Streptophyta; class Pinopsida; order Pinales; family Pinaceae; genus Pinus; species Pinus albicaulis. The sequence continues at coordinate 247,921,143 of CM076582.1, forward strand.
TGAGACACACAAATTAGGCTCCTAGAGCCAGGGAAAAACCTCTCCCTCTTAGAGAGGAAAACCCACAATAAATTCTTCTTATAGATCTTAAAATGACAAGTAGCATGACCCAGACTTAGACCCTTGACCTATATATGCATCCAGGACCTTGTCCTTACTTCTTTGATGTCCTTCAATGCTGGTTCTTTCTTCCTTCACCCACTTGCACTGTTTTGCACCAGCACTTCCTTTGTATACAATTGATACTTCAGTTTCTTGAGATATTTTTATGAAACCAACTCCAAAAATAGAAGAAAATATAGATCAAAGCCTTAGAAATAAGCCACTTCGAGGGGGAAGCCTCCTTTAAATTATATAAATGAACAATTCTTCAATGATAAAAATGAAAAAACCTCCTTCTATACATAGGAGTCCATGGGGTCACAATATAATCCTAGCCAACCTAAAAATAATAATGTAAGGGCATGTTGTACGGTACAACAACCCCCCATTTTTAACTTGTTCACATCAAATAATGGGGACCCTTTTTATAAAAATTTTAGCTAAACACATTTTATGATTTTATTAAGTCAATTATCTTACGATTTTGTTAATTTTTCATTTTCTTTAGATTCTTGTTTTGATTGCTTGGTTGAAATCGATTTTTTATAAGCTTCCTATTGATGCTTGTTTCGTCTCATTTGGTCAACCGGTTTGTAAATAGCACTCCTTTGAAGTCTAATCAATTATGTCACCTGGGTTAAAAAATTGCGGATTTTAATAATGCATTTAGTTTAAATATTAACCCCTAGATTAATTATTACTAACAATTTTTATTTTTACTTATACAGCCAAATCATAAAGCATCTGGATTTCAGTCATTTATTCCAATTTTCCAATTTTCAAATAAATTTCTAATCTCGAAAAAATCCAAAATGTCAAAATGGTTGTTTTAGGTAAATCATCATTTTAGATAAATTCGTAGTCTAATTTAACATCTCTAAAATAAGATCAAAAACAAAAAAATTAATTTTTAACATAAAATTTTGAATTAATTAAATTAATTATTATATTAAATATAATTAATTTAATTTAATTAAAATTTTATATTAAAAACAAATATATAAAAACAAAAAATTAAATTAAATTTTTTTTGTGAGAACACATTCTACCTAGCAGATTCACAAAGTAACATCCTTTTAAAAACCCCGATGCATGATTTTGATACATTGAGGCTCATTAGTTTCATCCGATGTGATTGAGTTCATTACCTCCGATCCGATTAAGCTTGTCAGCTCCGATGCGATTGAGCTCATTACTTCCGATCCGATTGAGTCACATTGAACTTATGCGATGCGATGAGGTCAATGTTCAAATCTTCCGATGCGATTAAGTCAATGTTCAAAACTTCCGATCCGATTGAGTCACGAGGAGCAACTGAATTTCCAGAATTATATCAGATTTGACTTATCAACTTTGGAAGCTCATAAATTGAGTTTTACTTGGCCAAATGAGGCCCAGGACGGCTAATTGGAAAGAGAAAATCAAGGAGAACATTTCTGAGGAGGTTTCAATAACATATTTGATCATTTATTGGGTCAAAAATCAGGCAGAAAATCAAGCTCCGAATTTCTAAAAATAAAATCAATTTTCTGAGTTTTGTTTTCTTCATTTTCATTTGTCCAGCCTCTTCTAATTGCAGATTCATGCATCAATAATATACTTGATTAATTAAAATCATTATGAGTATCAATAAGAAGCTCAAATTTCATTTTTATTTATTTAAATAGAATTTGATTGGATTTGTTTTAATGATAGAAATAATATTTGGATTTTATTTTTGCTTCTTAAATGATTTTTAATTTCTTTTTTGCAGGAAAAATAGTAGAAGAGATATTGAGGAAAAATATTTCAATCAATGAGAAGACTCCAACAATTAAATATTGGAATTTTTGAACAATTAAAGTTGGATTGGGCAGATTTTTCTTCAAACAAACTCTCTTCTAAAAATAGTTTTGGGAAGATTATAAATTGCAGATTGTAAAATGTAAAAGGGGCTGCTCTCCTCTGCAATTCCAGACTTCTAGAAGAATTTCTGTAATAGGAATTTAGAATTGTAGATGGGGAGGAGAGAAAGTTTCAGATCTGAACATTATTGAGGGTTTATGCTTTATGTCTTTTATTATGCATGATGGGCAGAGTTTGCATTTCTGCAGCTCTAGTCTTGAAAGCAGAAATTCAAGTAATGCAAAGTACTGTTAGAGACCAGGATCAGAGAAGCAGATTCAATTAACTGGTATTTTTGGCATTTCTGTATCAAATACCAGTTTCATTTTTATGTTAATAAAATTGTTGTTTCATTTTATTCATGTTTTGGCATTTCTGTTGATATGGATAATTTGTCTTAAATTGTTAAGTATCTCTACTCTTATGAATTAAACTCTGATTTCTGAGTAACCATTACTCAGAAATCTGTCTTATAACACTGATTTATTAAATAGTAATGTGTTGTGAATTTCTTCCACATGTTATTGTTTAATTATTAGTTTGACTGATATGATAAGTGATATCAATTTTTGTGAATTTCTTCCGGAATGTTGTTGATTTATTATTTCAGTCAAATGGTCTCAATAGAATGTGTTTTGGTACTCACAAATGTGAGCTAATTGAATTTCTTCGTTTGCTTAACATTAATTTAAAACCAGACATATTTTAATTCTCATTATTTAATCATCTTGCTCTTAGTTGGGTTAGATTTTCATCTACCTAATTGAGATAGGATTTAGATTAGTTTCTTTTGCTTACATTATAGAATAAGCTTGCATTTAGAGTAAATTATACATTCTTTTAAGTCCTCTCCTTAAAGAGGCAAAATTTTAGTTGTGGCTTGGCTGAACCCAAATCAGCTTAAGGGTCATTCTCTTGCCTGATCAGCAAGAAGAAGTGATCTGATATCCCTGTCTATTGGTAGTTAAAGATACATTATAAACCAATAGAAAATAGGGAGAAGGTAACTGGACCTAGTTAAACCAGTCGGATCCACCACACCAAACGGAAAAGGAGCTGCTTTAAGGTCCGGACCGGGTGGTTATCCCCCAATGTTGTTGCAGCAATTTTCGAGGCTTCAACAGGGCATAATAATAATAATGTTGGGGTTACAGGGGTACAAAAATAAAAATAAGGGGGCTACACTAACAACAATAAGGGACTACACTAGTAATATAGGGACTTAACATGCCCCTCTCCTTCAAAAAAGTGTTGTCCTCAATGCTTGAGTAGCTCTGAGTGCTTCTATATAAAATTCCCATCCTCCCATGTAGAATATTCAGTGGGTAAGTTCTTCCACTTGATGAGATACTCTGAAATTGATCGATTTCGTAGCTGTAGAGTTCTTGTTTCCGTGATTGCTTCGGGTTCCAATATGATTTTTCCTTCCTCATCAAGTTTTGGCAATATTGTTTGAATTGGAAGTTTTTCACCTATAACCTTCTTTAAGCATGAAACATGGAAAACTGGATGCACTTGCGAAGAAGTAAGAAGCTCCAATTTGTATGACATAGTACCAATCTTTTGCAACACCTTGTAAAGAACATAATAATTTGGCGATAATTTATTATCCTTCTTAGCTTGCTTAAGGGACATTTGTTTGTATGGTTGTAGCCATAAAAATACCTAGTCTCCTACATCAAAACTTCTCTCGCTACGATGTTGATCTGCCCGTTGTTACATTCAATTTTGTGCCAAATTTAGGTCATCCTTTAAGAGTTGGAGAAATTCTTGTTGATGCTTGATGTGATCTTCCCCCGCTTGAACCTTATTATTTTCTCTTAAAGATGATGTGATGGACGGTGGATGATATCCATAAAGTGCCATAAATGGGGTCATTTTTGCTGTAGTATGGAAGGAAGTGTTATACCACCATTCAACGAGAGGTACCCACTTGAACCATAATGTTTGTTTATCAGATACAAAATAACGAAGATGTCCTTCCAAAAATTTATTCACTATCTCAGTTTAACCATCGAATTGAGGATGATAAGATGAGCTATGAGCTAGTTGAGTACCAAAACAAGAAAATAATTCTGTCCAAAAATTTCTAGTAAAAATGGGATCTCTATCGCTTAGAATAATCTCTGGGTATCCATGTAGCTTTTGAATTGTTTCCATAAATGTCGTAGAAACTATACTTGCTTTTAATGGATGAGATAATACACAAATGTGTGCATACTTGGTAAGTATATCAACTACCACCATGATAACACTCTTTCCTTCGGACTTAGGTAAACCTGTGATAAAATCCATTGAAATCTCCTCCCAATGTTGACTTGGAATGGATAAAGGCTATAGAAGACCTGGGGTCTTAATTATCTCAAATTTATTTTGCTGGAAAACCAAACATTCTGCCACAAACTTTGAATATCAGATTTAAGGCCATCACAAAAAATTCTTTCTTCACCCTATGGTACGTTTTTAAAAATCCTGAGTGTCCTCCTAAAGGAGAAGTGTGGAATTCCAAAAGAATATTTTGTTTTAGTTGGGAATTCTTAGAAATATATAAGTTATCTTTGTACCATAATTAATCATTTTTCCAACTAAATGTATTAGATGTACTAGGATCTTGCTGCAAATTTTGAATGAGTGTCCACACTTGTTAGTCCTTCTTCCATTCACCCCTTGCTTCGGCTATCCAATCTGGTTGGATAACATAAATGGCACAAAGCAATGCTTCCACCTCTTTATTCTTTCTTGAGAGTGCATCCGCAACAACATTTAGCTTCCCTTTTTTGTAGATGATTTCAAAGTCATAACCCAAAATCTTTGTGACCCATTTTCGCTAGTCTTCTGAAGATAGTCTTTGTTCCAAAAATTTTAAGACTATCATGATCAGTTTTTACCTTGAAGTGTCTTCCCATTAGGTAAGGTGGCCATTTATTTAGTGCATGTAGTATTGCTAACATTTCCTTCTCATAAATAGCTTTCTGTAAATACTTTTCTTTTATTGTATGACTTTCAAAAGTAATGGGTCTTCCTCTTGCATTAAAACAACACCAATTCCATTTCCTGAGGCATCACATTCCACAATAAAGGTTTTTGTGAAGTCTGGCGTAGATAAGACCAGTGGTAGGCACATTGCCCCTTTAAGATGTTCAAAGGCCTTAGTTGCTTTAGGAGTCCATGAAAATGAATCTTTCTTCCATAATGTTGTTAGAGGTGCTGCTATTCTCCCATAATTCTTAACAAAATTGCGATAATACCCTGTTAACCTGAGAAATCCTCGCAACTACTTTATGGTTGTGGGGAATTTCCATTCCTTAATGGCTTTAATTTTGTTAGGGTCTACTTTAACACCCTCGTGAGATACAATATGACCTAGATATTCCACCTCTTGTACTCCAAAGAAACATTTGGATGTTTTTGCATATAATTGTTTCTCCTCCAATAGTTTGATTACCCTGTCAACATGTTGAACATGATCCTTCCAAGACCTGTTGTAGATTAGTATATCATTAAAAAATACAAGAAAAAAATTTCTAAGGAAGGGCTTGAAAATGGAATTCATCAACCCTTGAAATGTAGAAGGTGCATTAGTAAGGCCAAAAGGCATGACCAAAAATTCATAATGACCTTCATGAGTTCGAAATGTTGTTTTCGGGATATCTTCAGTCCTCATTCTAATTTTATGATATCATTAACGAAGATCTAACTTTGTAAAACAAATTGCTCCACGTAATTCATCATCATAGGAATGGGAAATTTATCTTTAATAGTGAGCTTATTGAGCTCCCTATAATCCAGACACATGCACCATGATCCATCCTTCTTGTGAACCAATACTACTGGAGCAGAGAAAGAACTTTGACTAGGTTGAATTATACCAGCCTCTAACATTTCTGCAATCATACGTTCAATTTCGCTCTTTTGGACATAAGGATATCTATAAGGCCTGATGTTTGGAGGAACACTTCCTGGAATCAAATAAATAGCATGATCATGATCACGAATAGGTGGGAGTCCTTTGGGAGTTTCAAACACCTTGGAATGATTGTCCAAGACTTTTTGGAGATCTGGAGAAATAGATGATTTTGATGTTGGAACTTCTAGTGAGCATAATTGTGCAATTACGCCTCATTTTTCTTTCTTCATAAGATTTGTCAAGAAATTATAGCTTATTATCTTTCCCAGCTTCCCTACGATACCCCTTAATTCGACTTCCTTTCCTTCCGAAAAAAATTTCAAGAAATTTTCTTGAAAATTAAAAGCTACCATCCCCGAAGTTTGTAACCATTGTACTACTAGTACAACATCAACACCTCCCATTGGAATGGAAAACATTGGAATATTCGATACATATTCCCCCATGGTTAGCTTGATATTATGGCATTTTCCATAGCAATTTACAGTTCCTCCATTTGCAACCATCACTTGACATTCTGGTGCTAGGTATAGGAAACAATTCAATTCCTTAGCTACCTTAGAATGAATAAAATTATGGGTAGTACGCGAATCAATCAACGCTTACCTTTTTCTTCTTGATATGTCCTTCTATCTTGAGAGTTTGAGGAGTGATAATTCATGCCAATGCATTACACGATATGGTCAGACTCATTTATTCTTCTTTTAGGGTTGGTTCCTGGTGTATATCATCTTCTTTTGAAGTTTCTTGTTCATTTTCTTCCTCCTCTTCACAATATATGTAAAATAATTCCTTCTCAACACACTTATGACCTTTAGTGTATTTGCTATCACAACTGTAGCAAAGCCCTTTTGCTCTTTTTTCTTCCAATTGTTGTGGTGTCAACCTTGTAGGTTGTGGAAGTCTAGGAGTAGCAACACCTCCATCTTTATAGATGTGAGTGGTAGGCTTCCTCGTTGCCATCATTTTACATTCAATTTTTCTTGCCAACCTCAATGCCTTCTCCAATGAATCAAGTTCCCAAACGTGAACCTCATGTTGGATGTTATCCTTTAAAGTCCTATGAAGACATCAATCCTATGTTTCTCTGGAATATCAGTTACCCTTATATTCAATTTTTGGAAGTCCTCAATGTGCTCCACCACTGAACCCTTTTGTTTGAGACTTATCAATTGGCTAAAAAAGGTGTTTCTCTTTGTATCCTCATAATGTGCTATCATTTCCTCCATAAAATTGACGAAGTGAAATTTTTTTACGGGAACAAGGCCATTGATACCATACAAATGTATTTTGTTCTAAATATAAAGTTGCAATGCATACATTTTTTGTGTTTTGCACATTATTGAGATCAAAATATTGCTCCATCTGTAGTATCCATGTTACGGGATCCTTGCCATCAAACTTCCTCATATCGATCTTTGGAATATGGTGGGTCTTCCATCCAACATTAGGGTTTATGAAATTGTGATTAACATTTATTTTTTTCTCATCATGAGTTTCCTCTACTATCTTTTCGCCATTAAGAAACATTTCTTGTATCAACTTTGTCAAACCTTCCATGTCTGCTTTTAGACAATTCTTCATGTTTTCCATTTTTTCTTCCATGTCATCCATCTTAGCTTCCATGTCAGATTCCATGCCATCCATGCCATTCTTCAAACCATCCATCTTAGCTTCCATGCCTTTCTTCAAAACTTCCATTTCATTTTTTGTTGCTCTTTGCGAGAGTGAAATTTGGTGCACTTGCTCTTGTAATTTTGATATATCATGTTGCATTTCTTCATCTTCATGAGTCATAGAAGAGTCTTCTGAAGGCTTAATGGGTGTTGAATTATTTTTAGGGGGCATTTTATAACCCAATACTGATATCTATTCTACAATATGCCCTTGGAATCAATTCAAACTGATTCTTCAAACAATACTTATGCAATTCGGAAAAAAAAATACACACCATTTTCTTGCTTTTGAGGAGCTCGATATTGAAATTGAATTATCTCTGTGATTTAGGATCCTTAATATCCAAAATTTGGTCCTATCATATCTCTATGAATCTTCTTTCAAATTCCACAAGTCTGACCTGATTTGGATTCTTCAAGGCAAATTTATGCCCAGTCTCCCACAATGACCTAATTATAGACTGGTTCAATAGAGCGAACTTGTACGGTGTGCCACATGTCATTGTTTCCTCCTTCGGTTCTGAAATTGATATACAGGAAACTAAAGCTCGTGTACTTATGACCAAGTTTTACAGAATTTCGATCTGATGCTCAGAGAGAGAGTTATGATGATTTTTTCCCAAGGTCACTTCTTTGAGATGAAATTTGGGAGCCTGAAAAAACCCTAACTTTCACAAACCATATCTCCAAAAATATTGCGAACCAAGATCTAAAATTTTTACATGACGTTCCTCCAGATTTCGCCTTCACTCTGTAAAAATTTCAACTTCTGAACCTTCGTAGAAAAAAAAATTATATCGAAAATTCCATGATGACCTGTTTGGAGCAGCGAAACCCTAGAATCCAAAGCTTTGATACCAAATGTTATGAAACCAACTCCAAAAATAGAAGAAAAGATAGATCAACGCCTTATAAATAAGCCACTTCAAGGGGGAAAACTCCTTTACATTACATAAATGAACAATTCTTCGATGATACAAATGAAAAAACCTCCTTCTATATATAGGAGTCCATGGGGTCGCAATATAATCCTAACTGACCTAACAATAATAATGTAAGGGCACAATAATAACAATATTGGGGTGACAAGGGTACAATAATAACAATAAGGGGGATACACTAACAACAATAAGGGACTACACTAGTAATATAGGGACCTAACATATATATAAACTGAAGTTAGGAATGTAAATCATAGATTTACTTTCCTAATTTCTCCCATTGTCTGATCTATTCTTCTCTTTGCAAACCACTGTCCCAACTCTACATGAACTAGAGATGAATAAAAATATCACCTTTGATCAACAACTTCAATTTTAGGATAGTCTGTAAAACATCTCTAGACAGGTACATGCTTCCTTTTAGTAGACTGCAACACCTTTTATATTGAGATATCATAAGGACTTATGTGTATCTTAAACAGCCCTAAAACCACACTGCACTTCACCCAAAATCCACACTGCACTTCATCTATAATCCGCACTGCACTTCATCTATAATATGCACTGCACTTAAGATATCATCCACACTGCACTTCATCTATCATCCACACTGCACTTCAGATATAATCTGCACTGCACTTCATCTATAATCCGCACTGCAATTTTCCTCTTAATTCGCACCAAACTTGTCCTTTTAATTCGCACTAAAAAAAATCTAAGTGTGAATGAGCCGCAGGACAGAGGCATATATAGATTTAATTTCATTGTCTTTAGGCCGATTTTCTAGTTAACTTGTAGGCCGACTTGTCCAGCTGATGAATGCCCACATTAACACATTAAAATAAATTCTCTTCCATTGTAGATTTGAGGGCTGACATAAGCTCTTCTTCCATGGATTCTTGGACAAGATCTTGGAGCATTTAGACTAGATCCTTCATACATAAGACACCTAATTAGATTTATTTCTAGAACAAAAAAACCTAATAGACATCAAGAATAAGTATATTTAATCTATAATAAAATCTTTCTCATGAAACCCAGGAAGCAAGTACAACAAATATACATTTTATTATCTTTGTCTTCTTCTTACATAAATACATAATTACATAGTCAATATGAAGACCGATCCTAGTTACACTTTTTGAACACTCCCTCTTAACTAGGGAGGTATTCATACAGGTACATAGTCACTTTCAAAATGAAGAATCTCATAAGAATAATGGGATTGGTAATCGCATCTGTATAGAATCATATCAACCAACATTGTCCTAGTGCAAGGCCTTAACTAAAAACCCCATCTATCAACAAGGCAATGGGCTATAATGATGGCGAGACACATGACTTATAGACACCGTAGTCATTATCTCTCTAAGGTACATACTCCTCCCAGGTGTTCCTAGAGTATGACGTTCTTGGACTATTCTTCTATTGGGTAGCCAACCCTCAAAGAATATTGTTCCTCGACTACTCTTATCTTGAATTACCTATCTCATTCTTAAAGAGTATCGAATGCCAGATGATTACCCAATCCTCCATTCTGTCTTCTAGGTGAAGAAAAGAATGACGTGTCTATCCATTCTCTCCAAATGGCCTTCACTAAGACTTACAGTTGTTAGTCATGGTCTAGTGCATGACACATGTAATAGAGAATTACATACGTCACTCCTTCTCAACTCATGAAGGACATACTTCAAGTTTCTTCCAGCAAAGAAACTTACCACCAGGCTCCCTCTCAACCAAGGTCCTGTAGCAGCAATCCAACTACTCATTAAGAATTCCTCCCTTCGATGTCATGGATTTCAATATTGGGGAATCTTCAACTTTTGGATCCATAGGGAACATATCATCTATCACTTTCACTCACGAGTCATGTCCACTATCAAAAAGTAATTCATCAGTCTTTCTCATCTGGTCCATCGTTATGCCATGCTGCTTTCCTTCGAATCATCGCCAAGGATCATACATCCTTTCTCATGATTAGCAACCCTGCACAAATTCATCCAGATAAACATATACATATGAAATTTTAAACCAAAAGTTACCTTAGTGATGATCTTTCACCATGACATCTTCCTGTAGGCATCGACATCCTTTATTCTGATTGACACATCTCCTAATGATATGTTTTTGTCAAGGGTCTTCTTCTTTACTAGACTTCCGTCAGAGTCTACATATCCTCCCAGGAGATCTCCTAGTCACATATTCTTGGCTTCCGGATGATAACTTCCTCTTGACATGGTTGCATTTCATGATATCTTCCTTTCTGCACATTTTTCATTCAGGAACTTTCAAATTTCTAGTTTCTCGTTCATATAAAACCACCTCATATTCCATTAGGATATATTATGTTGATTTCATCTGTCAATGCATCGAGAGATCCTTCTTCATATATCATACTTATAAATATGGAAATCTATTGCCATCAACCATATTACATGACTTCACAACATCCAGTGTCAACATATAAATATATACTTGCCTCATACTTTTATCATTTAAGTCATTATGTAGCAGTTTTACTAGAATGAATAGCTTCATTCCCTTGGCCTACTCCATCAATATGTCATCACATCCCAGAATTCTGTTTCCATGATGACCCCTGATCTTGATGACAACCTTCCATTAGTAATGTTATCAGAGGGGTTTTCCCAGAGCTTCTTCACCAAGAGCTCCTACCATTTTTTTTATCATGATGATATAATATACATTGATTCCTATCATACTATTTTACATCCAACATAAATCAATTAAATGAGAAGTTGATCTCAATCATATTGGAGATCCCTCGCTTCTTGTTTCTTATATTTCTTTGCATCAGGTTCTTCCCTTATATCTGAGACATGGGCTTCTTCCCTTTTCCTCTTGTCCTTATCATATTTAGGACAATCTCTTTTAAAATGCCCAAGTTCATTATATCCAAAGCATCGTATGCTATCCATATTTCTTCTTTTATTCTGAGGAAAAAATTTCCCGAAACTACCTTTCTTCCTGAATGCGGTTGCAAAGGCTTGATTCCGTTCACTTGATCCTGTATCAGCTTTGGTTTTCAATCTTGTTTCATCTATTTTACATAGAGACCATAAATCATGGAATGGTGTGGCTTCTTTTTTTCCGTATAAACTTGAAGTGAAGCTTCCCCATTCCTCCGGTATAGAATTCAACACCATTGTAGTCATCTCAGTGTCAGACATTACTTCTCCCAGTTCTTGCAGTTGATCTCTAATTTCAGAAATCCTCATAAAGTATGGAGTGATTCCTTCTTCAGTTGATAATTTCATTTTATATAGTTCTTGTCTTAGAGATATTGCTTCTCTTGCAGTACTCACAGAGAATAACTCCACCAGTTTCTCATATATTTCTTTAGAAAACTTTAGTTTTGATACATAGGGAATGAGTGAGTCCTTATTGGATTTTATGAGAATCCTCTGGGCTCTGTTTTTTCCATTCATGTACTTGGCATGAGCTAGAGCATCTTATTTTGGTGGTTGAATTGTCGATCCATCGATGTAGTCCATAACTTCATCTTTAATTAAATTCAAATATGTCCTCTTCTTCCATGCACTAAAGTTTGATGACCCAACCAGCATGTTGCTCTCTTTACAATAAGTTATCTTGATAGATTTAAGTGAGGTTATAGATACTTAATTGAGTAGAGTTTCTTACAACTTCCTTGATGATGACGAAGGACTTAGGAGCTTCTTCTAAGATAGAAATATCCAATCTAGGTGTTCTTGAATCCTTGATGGTAAAGGATAATTTCAAAATATTATGTCCTCTTCTAACAATGTCTTGAATGTAAATCTTTGATGGAAAAGGTTATTTTCTTGAGAATTTGAGATGAATATCTTTCTCGAAAATAACTTGAGAGTCTTTCTTGAAAACTGATTTGATTCTTCACCCAAAATTTCATTTTTCTTCCTAGAGTGTCTCTTTGTCAAGCAACCCTTGAGTTCAACACCTTAGCTTTGATTCCATGTTGAGAATTTGGAGGGCTGGATATTAATTAAAATTATCTTCTTGATAATTACTTGTGAGCTTACTTGGATTACTTATGTCTTCTCTTCTTTAGCTTATTTAATCTTTCATCAATTCAATTATCAAAATACATGAGACACACAAATTAGGCTCCTAGAGCCAGGGCAAAACCTCTCCCTCTTGGAGAGGAAAACCCACGAGAAATTATTCTTATAGATCTTAAAATGACAAGTAAAATGACCCAAACTTATAACCTTGACTTATATATGTATCCAAGACCTTTTCCTTACTTCTTTGATGTCCTTCAATGCTGGTCCTTTCTTCCTTCACCAACTTGCATTGTTCTGCACCAACACTTCCTTTGTGTATAATTGATACTTCAGTTGCTTGAGATATATATAAACTAAAGTTAGGAAAGTAAATCACATATTTACTTTCCTAATTTCTCCCACTATCTGATCTCTTATTCTCTTTGCAAACCACTGTCCCAACTCTACTTGAACTAGAGATGAATACAAATATAAACTTTGATCAACAACTTCACTTTTAGGATAGTACGCAAAATATCTCTAGACAAACACACTTACTTTTAGTAGACCGAAACACCTTTTATACTGAGATATTAGAAGGAATTATGTGTATCTTAAACAACCCTAAAACCGCACTGCACTTCACTCAAAATTTCGCACTGCACTTCATCTATAATCTGCACTGCACTTTAGATATAATCTGGACTGCACTTCATCTATAATCCTCATTGTACTTCAGATATAATCCGCACTACACTTCATCTATAATACGCACTACAATTTCCCTTTTAATCCACACTAAATTTGTCCTTTTTATCGACACTAAACTTCAGAGATAGCCCACACTTCAGTTGCAGAGATGACCGAAATTCTGAGTGTGAATGAGCTGCAGGATAGAGGTATATATAGAGGTAATTTCACTATATTTAGGCCGACCTTCTTGTTAGCTTGTAGAACAACTTGTCCAGCTGATGAAGGCCGACTTTAACACATTAAAATAGCTTCTCTTCCATCGTAGATTTTAGGGCTAACATAAGCTCTTCTTCCATGGATCCTTTCTAATCTCTTCTTCTCTTTGCAGACCATTGTCCCAACTCTACATGAACTGGAGATGAATACAAATATCACCTTTGATCAACAACTTCACTTTTAGGATAGTTTTCAAAACATATCTAGACAGATCCACACTTCCTTTTAGTAGACCGCAACATCTTTTATACTAAGATATCACAAGAACTTATGTGTATCTTAAACAACCCTAAAATTGCACTGCACTTCACTCAAATTCTGCAATGCACTTCATCTATAATCTGCACAGCACTTCATCTATCATCCACACTGCACTTCAGATATAATCCGCACTGCACTTCATCTATAATCTGCACTGCAATTATACTTTTAATCTGCACTAAACTTGTCCTTTTAATCTGCACTAAACTTCAGAGATTTCCCGCACTTCATTTGCAGAGATGACCGAAAATATGAGTGTGGATGAGCCACAGGACAGAGGTATATATAGAGGTAATTGCACTATCTTTAGGCCGACCTGCTAGTTATCTTGTAGGCTGACTTGTCCAACTGATGAAGGCCGACTTTAACACATTAAAATAGCTTCTCTTCCATCGTAGATTTGAGGGCTGACATAAGCTCTTCTTCCATGGATTATTGGACAAGATCTTGGAGCATTTATACTAGATCCTTCATACATAAGACACCTTATTATATTTATTTCTAGAAGACAAAAACCTAATAAACATCAAGAAGAAGTCTATTTAATATATAATAAAATATTGCTCATGAAACCCATGAAGCAAGTAAAAAAAATATACATTTGATTATCTTTGTCTTCTTCTTTACAAAGATACATAATTACATAGTCAATATGAAGACCGATCCTAGTTACACTTTTTCAACAAGGAGTTGTATGACACGCCATGTTGGGAACTATAAACTTTTAGTTGGGGTTGCAATTCGTTAAGGAATATGGTTTGCTATAGTATTAAATAATTTTCAAATGTAAATTTGGTTTAATACTTATTTGATTTTGTAATATAATTTTGGTTTTAAATTTTAATTGTCATTTATTTTATCTAGTGAATTTTTGAAATCAATTTTGATGCCTTCTCATGTATAATATGTGATTTTCCTCTTGGAAAACTCTAGTGGCTTACTATCAGATTCATGAAAAAAATTGTTTTATGCTTTCAATGATGCCTTATTCATTTTTTAATTTATCTAAATAGATATCATGCTTCTCAATGTGTTCATTTCTTTGACTAGGTATGCTTTATTTCCAGGAGGCTAAATTTCAAGATAAGGAGGTGTTGGGAATTTGATTAGGGCAACATGAGAGTATTTTTTTTTTTTTTCCTTATTTTGACATTTCCTTGTGACTTCATTAATTATTCTTATTATTATGTTCTTATCTTCAAGGAAATTTCCAAAACAATTAAGATCAAAACTATACAAAGATGAACACCAGATATAGGCTCCAAGCCAGGGAAAGGCCCCTTCAAGGGGAAAACCTAAAAGTAACTTCTCTTCTTATAGAATCAATTCAAATGAGACTTTCAAGACCAAAACTGAGACCATGATGATCATCAAAAACTAAGTTAGCCAACAAATCATCCTTCTTCTTTGCAAGACAAAGTATCCAAGGGTAGTAAAATAATTCTTCTAAATTTCCATCTTTGCTAAAGCTATCTGCAACACCTTCTATAATTTCAGACCTGAGGTAACCCTAGAAATATTGGAATATGTCACATGTGCAAGCTATATCAAAGATATTTTAGCGATCTGAATAGATTAGGGATTGATTCCTTCTTCGCTAGGCTCTTCTAGCCTTCTATGACCTTCACATGCCTAATATATTGCATCTGAATCCAAAGAAGAGTGTTCGATGTATATCGAATGAGGTTGAAGTCCTACATTTTTATATCATTCTAAGAGGCTCCATAAGTCCTCTATAGGCCGACTTATGCTGGGTTGGCCGACTTGGCCTTGGGAGCCTTCTATGACCTTCACATGCCTAATTTCAATTGTAGACCGAATCCAAAGAAGAGTGTTTGGTGTATATCAAATGAGGTTTAAGTCCCACCTTTTTATATCTAGGA
Source organism: Pinus albicaulis (assembly GCA_034641835.2). Lineage (NCBI taxonomy): Eukaryota > Viridiplantae > Streptophyta > Pinopsida > Pinales > Pinaceae > Pinus > Pinus albicaulis. The sequence goes on from CM076582.1 coordinate 247,936,770, forward strand.
TGACTTGGTATTGGGAGCCTACTAGACACAATCATAAAATTATTTTCCTTTCTTTGATACAAGAGCCCGAATGGAATTTTATGATTTTACAAAAATACTTGACCCATGGAAAATCCTAGGAGCATTCAATGGATGCTTGACCTAATGACAAAAATGACTTGAACACGAAGCCCATGCTTTGAAAAAATAAATTTCTTTTTTTCTTTACCCCATTTTCTTTTATTTGATAAATACATAAGAATTCCATCATGACATGAGTCAAATGGCAATTATGAAGACCGAAACTAGTAACATTCTTCATCACTCCCTCTTAACTAGGGAGGTATTCATAATTGTTCAGATGGTACAAGGACAATGCTCAATTTTAAAATTTCTCATAAGAAGAGCATCACAATAAATATATACAATGCTAGAGATATTGATACCATCTAGGATAATTTCTAAGGTATCATCCCAACAGGGATCCTAGTGTCAACTAGGTTGCCTGCCACGACACCAAACCAACAAGGATTCAGGTGTCATCTAGGCTACCTGCCAATACACCAACTCAACAAAGATCCATGTATCATCTAAGCTACCTGCCAAGACACCAACTAGGATCTAGGTACCATCTAGGCTACTTTTGAAGGTATTAACCCAACCAACATCTAGGAATCATCTAGGCTACCTGGCAAGATACCAACATGGATATAGGTACCATCTAGGCTACCTACCAAGGTACCAACACTAACAATGATCTAGGTATCATATAGGCTATCTTGAGTCTTGCTATATTTTGTGCCACATGTTTATTACCACATGTTCTTCAATGATAATGTCATCCACTTAATTATTATGTCATCTGCATCCCAGCAATATGTCCTTTTAGGTAGCAAAATCATGTCTTATTAATATCAATTCAACTATTCCTAAGTCAATATGATGGCCTCTATTGTTTCTTGCCTCTTCGGAGGTTAATAATTCCTCAACTTCCCATTGATCTAAAGATCTTCAGTTTGCATATATCAATCATCATGTTATTGGAACATACTAGTCAACCAGCTTCAAATATTTGATCCAAGAGGGATTTTATATCTTCCATAGAAGTTGTCTTTTCTCCCTTCAAGAATCTTACAACGAATGTTGAGCAATATCAACAAGCTTCTTTTACACCTCCCTCTTTCCATCATGCTCATCATCTTTCATAGAGGCATGAATATTCTTCTTGTTGTGCTTCAGTCCTTTCATATTTACCTCAATTCTCAGCACAACCAAGCATGATGTCAATTATGTTAGTCTAGGGTTTCTTTTTATAGTGGAAACATTTGGTCCTAGGGTCCTAAGATCCATCTTCATCCCCAACCTTAGGTAGGGTTTAGTACATACCCTAGAACCCTACTCAAAACTCTATTAGGGTTTCAAGCTACTTAGAAAATAAAAATTTAGTTAGCAAACCCTAGATTTCATATCCCAAGAACTATGGATTCATAGAGATAACAATCAATTAAGGTTAGGGTTTTTGTTTGTAGGATTTACTTCCATCTATGGTTTTGAAACCCTAAATATCGACAAACCCTAAATACTTAAGATCTACAAAATAGCTTCAAAAACATCATAGATACTCTACATAAATATTTCAAATAATCACAAAGACATAATATAGAAAACATACTGATCTCAGAGAAGAGACACAACTGATAGGGTTTGAGAGAGCTACTGAGCTCTATGACATCCCTTCAAGCGAAAATCATGGTGGCGACTAGAGAGGGAAAACTGACCCCCTCCTATCATTATTTAAACATTGGTAAAGATAAGGAGCCTAATACCTCATTCTTTACCAAGCTCGCCACATATAACACTTTTCAATCGTCTAGACTGAGAAATTCTGTAAAAACATACAAACTGCCAAATGGAACCTCGAAAGACTACAAAATGGCCTCGAGTTTAGCTGACAAAGAAGCTTTGACACAGAAGGAAGGTTTGAAACACAGGGGGGAACATCCAAAAATGGGAATACCCCACAAAGGCCCCTAGAGAACCACCAATAGCTGCAAACCCAAGGCAGCAAAGATATTGGTCCTGAAAATCCAAGACCCGAATGTGGCAGCATACTGCGACTTCATGCAAAAACATGCAATCATCTGCGAATTCATGGTCATCTAGCCCACTGAAAAAGCCCTGAATGGATGGATTCGATCAAAATGGAGGCCTAAGGGAGAAATAAGATTGCAACTGGGGTCCAAAGGGTTATTCATGATTATCTTTGACCTCTTAGAAGACAAGGACACAATATTTGAATGAGGACCTTACTTCCTCGACTTGGTAGGGCTGTACATGCACTGCTAGAAGGACAACTTTACACCAGAAAAATAAGAATTCACAAGAGTACCAGTCTAGGTCCATCTCTACTCATTACCCACTGACTATTGGTCTCCAATGGTACTCAAAGGGATTGGAGACAAAATCGGAGAATATATCAAAATCTTAGAAGGAACAAGAAATGGCCATTATGTCTCCTATGCCATAATATGTGTGTATATGGATGTATCTGGAGCTCTACTAGAACAAATAAAGATGGTTTTCAGAGATGAAAATTGGCTTCAAAACATTGACTATGAACATATACCATTCCACTGCAGGAAGTTCCATGAGCATGGACACCTATCGAGAGAATTCCCTCTGAACAAAGCACCACAAGGTACTGCCACTGCTAGAAAAAAAACATAGGAATAAACTTTCACTAAGGTTGGACCGAAAAATAAGAATAATAGGAAGCACCAAAACAAATAGGGGCACAACCAAGCAACAAAAAAAAAGTAGACTCAAAATATTACAATAAGAGAAAAAATTAACAACAAACAAGGGAAAAAAGGAGGAAGAGGACCAAGATATTGCTCAAAATTAGAACATCCATACTTCGGACTACAGGGGACAACCCGAGCAACAACAACCTGAAGAAGAATATAACATAGAGGACACGTACATGGAACAAGCAGTAATGGAAACCACTCCAGAGGACCATACGATAGAGGAAGCCTTGGAGGAGGTGGACTTGAACTTAATAACATAAGAATGGCAAAGAGTGGCCTAGCAACAATACTAGAGGAACACATACAGAAAATAGAGGGGGCATACATCTTACAAGAGGAACTAAAGAAAACCATGACCATGAATCCTCCAGAGGGCAACACTCATAGGAGAATCCTAGAAAACATGCGGCGGATCAATGCAACATGAAAGGTGCAGGTAGAAAAAGAGGTAGGAAGACCACGAGTCAGCTCCTCCAAGAACTAGGAGCAAGATTTCTCAATGAAGGCAAGGTAAGAGCTTTAACCCTAACACCCCATCAGTTTCTATGAATTTCATCTCTTGGAATATAAGAGGCCTAAACGGTCCAGGGAAAAAAAGAATTTTAAAGCATAGACTCAACACAAACAAGGCCACACATAGTTCAAATTCAAGAGACCGAGTTCAATATGGAGAGGCTCGATACTCTCCAAAAAGAATGTTTCATAAATTATAGTTACATTTCCAACTCAACCTTTGGAGCTTCGAGAGGGTAACTGACTTTGTGGAAAATCTCACTCCTAGAACATACTTCTTCAGTTGCAACTATATGCTCCATTACCACGGTCCTAAATATCATTGGCTCGAATGATAACATCTTTGTAACAAACATCTATGCCCCCCAAAGACCAGTAGAAAGAATTCATATGTTGATGACTGTCTCTGCCATTATTGAATCCTCCCCCTGACCTTTCAAAATTTTGGCTGGCGACTTCAACATGATTATGAACCTTAATGAAAAGAAGGGAGGTCTCCACAAATTGGACAGAGACTTAGAACTTTTTCAGGAAACTCTGGACAAGGTGGGTCTAGCAGATATTCCTACAGGGAATGACACCTTCATGTGGAATAATAGAAGAGGAGGTTCAAGGCAGATAGCTTCGAGATTAGATCACTTCCTAATATCGGAAGCTATTTTCCATACCTCTTGGGAAATGTATTCTAGAATTCTACCTCAAACATGCTGTGACCACTGGCCCATTTTGCTGCATTTCCAAACCTCCATGAGCCCCAAAAATAAGCCTTCTAGATTCAAATATTTCTGGTTGGAACACGCTGACTTCACTGCTTGCCTCAAATATTGGTGGGTAGTGACACTACCACAAGTAGGAACATGGATGTTTCAATTTCAACATAAGCTAAAGAGTGTTACTCAAAATCAAGCAATGGAACAAGGAGGTGTTTGGCAACATTTTCACAGAAAAAAATAAGATGGAACAACAAATGGAAAACATTCAACAAGAGATAATACTCAATGACATCTCAGATGAGAATAAGCAGGAGGAAAATATTCTTCACAAATAGTGGGAAGAAAGAGTTATCCAGGAGGAAAAATTATGGCATCAAAAGTATAGAATTCAGTGGATAAAAAATGGGGAGTGCAATTCCTCTTTCTTTCACCATTCTATTATTAAACATAGAAAACAAAACAAAATCATCGCATTAAAAGAAAAGGATGGGAATATGATCCACACCCAAGAAGCCATTGAGAAAGAGCTGAACGACTATTACAACACTCTCTTAGAGGAGCCAAGGGGAAACATGAACATGGCCATCGGGAAAATCACTGACAATATTCCAACCATTTTAAATGAATATCATAATAGGATGCTCCTTAGAGAAGTCTCTATGCAAGAGATGGAAGACGTGGTCATGTCCATGCCTAATGGAAAAGCCCCGGGCCCAGATGGCTTTACCATTGATTTCTTCAAAGCTGGCTGGTCTTTCCTGAAGGAGGAAATGCACTCCCTAGTGAAAGATTCTAGATCCAATAAAACAGTCTTGAAGTCCCTCAATGCTACCTTTCTCACTCTCATTCCCAAGGAGGAGGGGGCTGAAACTCCAGAGCGCTTCAGACCCATAGCTCTATGCAATTTCATATAGAAAATCATATCTAAAGTTTTGGAAAACAAAATCAAAGAAATTTTTCCCCTCATATCCTCCAATCAGCCAAGGTATGTGGAAGGGAACCAAATAATGGAAAACATAATCCTATCTCATGAAAAAATTCAATCTCTCAAGTCCATGAAAAAGCCGGGAATGATAATGCAACTTGGCATGGCAAAAGCCTTTGACAAGATGAGCTAGGAATATATGAGGGACATCCTAAAATATTTTGGCTTCAATCAGGACTGAATAAAATGGATCATGGCCCTGGTCTCTGGAGCCTTTTTCTCTATTATTATTAATGGATCCCCCTCCAAGCCCTTGTGCCCGTCTAGAGGCATCAGACAAGGAGATCCTTTGTCACCCTTTCTATATGTCATCATGGCTGAAGGCCTTAGCAGAAATATAACTTCTGCCAATCTCATCAACTCCATCACAGGTCTCAAGCTCCATAATAATGCCCCCCCCCTACCCAACAACAGTTTGTAGACGATATGCTTCTCATGGGCATACCCACGATTAACGAAGCTATGCAACTAAAGGCTATCCTCAATTTCTTTTATGAGGCCTTTGGAACCTTTGTCAATATGGAAAAATCAAAGCTTTTCTTCTTTGACACTCCCATACCCACCCAACAAAACATCACCAGAATCTTAGGGTTTCAATGCTGCTCCCTCCTATCCAAATACCTAGGTGTGCCTCTTATAGAAAAACCTTTCAAGAAATCCAATTGGGAAGAGTTACTAAATAAGCTTCACAAAAGGCTTTTGAACTAGACCTTCAGGTCGTTAAATCTAGCTAGACGCTTGGTCTTGATAAATTCAATGTTGCAAGATATGCCCATGTACCTCTTCTCGGCATTGACAACCCCTAAGTCAGTCATTAATGCTATTAAAGACATACAAAGGAAATTTCTATGGAAAGGCTCAGAGACTAAAATAAAATGGGCTCTTGTGGCCTGGGAAACAGTCTATAAGTCAAAATGCAATGGAGGCCTTGGGCTAAGAGATCCTGAAATCCTAGGCAAGACCGTAGAAGTAAAAACATGGTGGAGGTGGCTGGATAAACCGAATGTGCCTTGGGGAATTATGTGGAAATCTAAATATGCACCCAACCAATCCACAATAGACCTAATCAGACTCATTGGCAGCATGAAGGGTTCTACCATCTGGAATCAGGCATGGGACAACAAATGCATCATCCAAAAGCATTGTTTTTGGGAAATTGGAAAGGGAGAACAAGCTCTGTTTTGAGAGGATGTATGGAAGCAACTTCCAAAGCTGTCCAGGGATTAATTTACACCTCTTCGCATTTCGATGCAGGGGAAAGGTAAATACAAAGTTTCACAATACTGGAAGACGGGAAACGAAAACAACAAATGGAGGGAATGGCTTGATGTCACTGACTGGAATCCCATACCAGAGGGAGTGGATTGGGCAACATTTGAAAACATTATGCAAGAAAGAAAAATACAATTTGATGAAGGAAAAGACAAGCTAAGATGGGGAAAGAACTCACTGGGACATTTCAACCTCAAGGAAGCCTACAGGTATATGGAAAACCACGATCTACTCCTGCCGCAGCAAAAATGGAACACCCTATGGAGTAGAAAACTTTGGCCGAAAATCTCCACTTTCTTGTGGCTCACAATGCAGGGGAAAATTCCGACATGGGATAATCTTCTCAAGCGGGGCATTGTAGGCCCTTCCATGTGCCCTTTGTGGGAACAACAAGGAGAAAGCATCAATCACCTACTCAATATTTGTTAGTACACAAACACTCTATGGGAATGGGAAGCTATGGTATTTAGAACCACAATAGAAATAGACTTCCTGAGTTCACTGGAAAATTAGTGAGTTTCCATTTCGACTCATCCTATGGTCGACACGGTCTGGAACATCATACTTAGCATATGGGTTGTCTAGAAGGAAAGGAATGCCCATTTCTTCAGGGAAACCAAGAGACTGGTGGAAGAACCACTTACCTCTATTAGGCAAATGACTAGGGAGTTGGTAGTGGTGGTCAATTTTCTAGAAATGGATGGCCAGCCTAACACCTCGAACATTAGAAAAATTCAACTTCTAGCGTTACACTCCACCTTCATGATCCCCAGGATCCTGAGCAAGGCCCGTGCAGAGCTTCCTTATCTGTGGAGGCTCCTAAACAACGATATTTTCAAATTAAATTATGATGGGGCGGCAAGAGGTAATCCTGGGGCTGTTGGTTTTAGGGGAGTTTTCAGAAATTTGAAAGGTGACATAATTGGGATATATGTGGGTAGCCTTGTTAATGCCACAAATAATACTACAAAGCTTCTGGATATGGAGCATGGCTTGGCCATTGCCAAACTCCATGGTTTGGGTCAATAATCATCGAGGGTGACTCCACACTTACCACAATGGCTTGCCGTAAGTTGCAAGGTGGCACAACGGTGGACAAAGTTACAGACAATTGGCGACTCAACAAGACCCTCCACCATATATGGCAACACATCATGGGGCTGAGTGGGCTCCACTTCCAAGTTGTGCGATAGACTACTAAAATCCTGGTGGATAGGTTGGCTAACGAAGGAATGGATGGAAATGCTCGACTCCTCTCCTTAACATGGGGGAACCTATAGGAAGGCTCACTCCGCTAGGACTGCGCACTAATAAATAACAATGACAACAGAAGGAGGGATAGCCATAAGGCAGAGTCCCAGGCTGCGGAGTCCAGGGAAACAAAGCTCCAGGGGATGGAGAGCCATGAGGTAGTGTTCTAGGATGCATAGCTTTAGGGGGATGAGTTCCAAGGGGTGGAGTCACATGGTACTGAGTTCTTTGGAGAAAAGTTCCATAGTGCGGAGCTCCATGGTGCACAGATGCAAGAAGCGAAGTTCCATGGGGTGAAGTTCTAGGAGGTGGAGGACCAGGGAGTAGAGTTCTATGATGTGAGGTTCCACGGGGAGGAGTGTTGTGGTGCACAGTTCACCGGTCCAACCCCAAGTCAATCTCTGTACGTCTCTCATAATGCCCCATCATGATCCTCTCCAATGGCAGCAATCCCAACACTTCACATACATTCAAGGCATGCAAACTCAAGGTAATTCGTCACATCAACTACCCTCCTGATCCACAACACATTATCCAACGTTACCTCCTCACGCTTCTGTTGTACCTCACCCATAATGCATTCAATGGCACAACCATGGTTGCCTTTCTCCAGGCGCAAGAATACGCGGGCTATCTCTATGAATACTTGTCTCCACCAACCCTATTCCCTATTCTGCCTTTGCTCCTCCATCCTCAACTCTGCAATTGTGCCTCTACTCTCAAACTAACCTCCCCATCCCATTCAAAAAACCCTCCTCTCCTAACTCTAATGCCTCCTTGTCGCAACCCCATCCCTGCTCCTGACCGTGGTCGTGGATTCAACACTGACTGCTAGGACAATCCTAGCTTGTAGCCCCACACCAGGGCAAAAGATGTTGCGAGAAGAGCAGCCATAAATCACAATTTCTCAGTCTCCTCGGAAGCTCGGGCTCATATAAATGCCCTTGAGCTTCAAGCAAGAAATCTCAGATGGAGCATCACCTCGGAAGAGGTTGACACCCAGTTTGAATGGATTCTAGTCCCTGGATTAACCAGAGTGAGGGAAAATATCTACAACTATTGCATTGAACTTTCATGGAAAGTGAAGACCATGTTGGGGTTGGCTCTCCAAGAGTAGACAAAGGATCACAAAGCCTTGGAAAGAAAAATCGATGCACTCACAAACAAATTCACTGTGTATGTTGAGTCGGTCCACCACCGATTTTTCGTCACTCGGGGCTCTTCACATTACACCCTGCTAAAGCATAGAATGGCTTCCATGCAGACCAGTGGAGAAGCTTCTCCCAACATCAAGAAATAAAAGGCGGGGCACCTCCACTATTCAACCAGTGGACGAGGATGCCCCGACAAGCAACACTCCGGAAAAGGCAATCACACTGGAGGATCACCTGTCAAAGGATTAGCAACTGGTCTCACAACCTCTGGTTTCGTGACCCTACGGTTCTGTCTAGTAAGCAACATATCATCTTTTTTACAAATTTATGGTCATATTAGAGTGGCGAGCTCCAAAGTTTTGGTTTTGGTTTTTGACGGCTTTGCACTACATAATTCATCCATGAACATTGGTCGGTTAATGGCTTTGTTGGCACTCTCTTTTTTTTGTGTAATATATGGGGCATCGTCTGCCACCTGTATGATGTAAAGGGAACAAGTTCTTGGCTGGTGAAAACTCACCATGTTTGTAATTACAACTATATGATATGATAGAATTTCTTATTTACAAAAAAAAAAATTTAGAAAACATACCTCAAACAAATTTTCTACTTCCTTTTGGATTTTACTACTAAGACTTCCTTTTTGCTGCAATTTCATGTTTTGCTAGTTGATCGCTTCTAACAAAGACGTTAGAACTTCTTTTATCGACGCAACCATATGTGTAGTTCTAACTACTAACTTTAAGACTTGAGAGTTGAACTGCTCCCTCTGAGTGAAGCCATAATCTTTTGACCTCATTTACTTGTGATCCTTTTTTTGTTGATTATAAAAGAAAAAGGTTATAATCAAGTGATAATAAAGCTACTAAGGAAGTCAACAAAAATGCAATGAAAGAAAAGAAAATAAATATAATACTTAATCTGTTGTGAACAACAATGGCTCCCTCTTGATCTTGTATTGATCTAGACATCACTGAAGTATTTCTTCATTCATTCATTTTAATCAGAGTGCCCATAGATCGAGCTTGATTACCAAGCTATGGCATTTTTAACTTCCTTTCTTTCTTCTGAATACTTCTCTTTTCATACAATTATCAGTGAACTTGTTAGAATCATTTCCTTAAGGGCCCTTACAGTTTCCTCCTTCCATCAAGCTCATCATTAACAAGTATAAGAATTGCTTTGCTTAGCCATCCTTCTCATTTTTCTTCCTTCAATATGTACCTACAATATTCACTGACAAGTAAAACCAAGCAAAATATACAAATACAAAAGCATGATGTCAATTTCTATAATATAGGGTTTCAATGGATTTCTTAGAGGGTATACTCTAGGGTTCTCAAATAAAAACCCTAAATTCCTTGATATTTCTCTTGGAAAAATCAACCTTAAGGTTTTGATGTCATATCCTAAATTTCATTCAATTCCACCGTCACTAGGGATTACCATGTATCCTAGACTATCTGCAAACCATAGAAGACCAAAGCTAGGGTTTTTATGAGGAAAAAAACAGATTAGAGTTAGGGTTTCTCAAATAAAAATGGCTTTCTAATTCAAGACCCCTCTAGGGTTTACATTCCGTAACGATGAGAAGTCTACAAATCCTAGAATCAAAACATGTGGCAAAACCATAAAGCATTCCATGAAAACACTTTAGCAAAACCTTACAAATAAACATATAATACACAGAGATCATAAATACCTTCTTGTAGCCTTACCTTATCCTTTCTTACAAAGGAATTCATTTGAAATAGGTTGCTTCCCAAGGATAATGTCTTCATCTCATAGTTGAAGTTGTGCTTCCTTCAGAACCACCTTCAAGAGAATATTTTGAGGAAGTCAAGGAAAGATGCTTTGCTGCTCCTCGTGAAAGATATACATCAATCCTACTATCCTTGTTGATAGGTCTAAAATGATGCTTGTGTTGTCATTTTACAACTTCGGCCCTATGGTTAGGGTTTACTACAATCTTTGTAAAAACTTGAGACTAGGCTTAAAAAGTCTCTCTAGCCTGCGATCTTGTATCCTCTTTCTTTATTGGCTTCAAGAACCATTATAGGTCTCTCAAATGAAAGATTACAATGCTCGTTTTTCTTGACAAGGGAGACAGACTCTATGGTTTAGACTAGGCCTCTTCTTGGGCTGCTTACAATGCTTGTTTTTCTTGACAAGGGAGACAAACTCTGCGGCCTAGACTAGGCCTCTTCTTGGGCTGCTTTGAAGAGTGATTTTTGAACTCTTTTTAATATTGCAAAACCCTCAACCTATAATGCTTTGTATTGAGGTCTTGGCATTGTTGTTCTAGATTGTAGATAAATCCTTCAAATTTCTCTCAGTGCCATGAATTAGTTTTGAAACATTCGATCTAGATTATAGTGGAATTTAAGTTTCTAATCTTGCCTTTGATTCCGCGTTAAACTTTCCGCTCTTCCTTGATCTTGAATCAGAACAATTCAACCTTTAAGATACATGCTAACAGTCCATTCTTTTTTATTTTTCAGAGCAAGGTAAAATCCTTTCAATGATCTTCTTGCTGCCTATACTCTTGTCCTTAGCTCTGATTCCATGTTGGAAAACTTATTAGAGCAACATGAGAGTAATTTTTTTTAGAGTTTTCCTTATTTTGACAATTCCTTATGACTTTCTTAATTATTATTATTATTATTGTTTTCTTATCATTAAGAATATTTCTAAGGGGAAAACCCCTCCAAGGGGAAAACCCAAAAATAACTTCTCTTATTATAGAATCAATTCAAATGAGACTTGCAAGACCAAAACTAAGACCATGACTACCATCAAGAACCTGTCAACGAACAAATCATCCTTCGTCTCTACAAGAAAAAGTCTTCAAGGGAAATAAAACAATTCTTTTAACTTTTCATCTTTGCAAAAGAAATCTGCAACACCTTCTGCAATTTTGGAACTAAGGTAGCCCTATAAATCTTGGCATACCTTGAACATGTGAGCTATAGTAGAAATATTTCAGAGATCCGAACATATTAGGGCTTGATTACTTCTTCGCTAGGCTATTCTAGCCTTCTATGACCTTCACATGCCTAATTTCAATTGCAAACCGAATCCAAAGAAGAGTGCTTGATGTATATCAAATGAGGTCGAAGTCCTGTCTTTTTATATCCTCCTAAGAGGCTCCATAAGCCCTCTCTAGGCAGAATTATGCTGGGTTGGCCGACTTGGCCTTGGGAGCCTACTAAACACTTTCAATCATAAAATTATTTTTCTTTCTTTGATACAAGAGCCTGAATGGGAATTTTAAGATTTTACAAAAATGCTTTACTCATGACAAACCCTAGGAATATTCAATGCATGCTTGACCTAATGAAAAAAATGACTTGAGCATGAAACCCATGCTTTACAAAAATAAAATTTCATTTTTTTTTTACATCATTTTCTTTTATTTGATAGATACATAAGAATTTCATCATGACACGAGTTAAATGGAAATTATGAAGACTAAAATTAGTTACATTCTTCAACAGGAGATAATTCCTCTAGATCACCAAAGGTTGATCCTTTTTGGAAAGCAACTTGAACATTAGAGGGGTTTCACAGGTTAAATTATTCATAAGAAATGGATGGCCCACCTTGTTCTTTGGTTGCATTGTGATATGCACATAATTCAAGGTGTCTATCAGATTGGTTGATTGTTTGACTTATACCATTATATTTAGTTACTTGGTTAATTATATTTGTGTTGATGGATTTATGTAAATGATTAAGTCCTTTTTAAGATTTAGTGGTTTGATTTTAATGTAAAGAGATTATATCCAAGAAACATTACTAAAAGTTTACAAGACTTAAGCTTTTGATGGCATGTATGTTACTAATTATTAATGAATTTCTTTTGCTACAAGATTTTCCACTATTACGAGAGTGCACATCTTTTATAGGCATATCCATTTCATGTAGTTTGCATATCTTTTAAAGGCATTTTGCATGAATTCAAAGTCTTAAAGTGTACGAATATAGAGCTTGCATATGATTGTAGTTTCAACTTGGCGATGGAGAGAATAAATTTTCTCTAGTGGAGAGAATCATATTTTATAAGAGGCTTCACAAATTTCAGTAATGTCATAAACTTTCTAGTATGATTCATCTCCATGAATTTTAGCTTTTTTATGAGATGGATTTGATGGGTTTTGTAAAATATAGGATACCCCATATCTATGGGCCAACACTATCACTTTCAATGAAGAAATTCTTGAGGGGCTTATGTAATTGTCCATACCTAAGAGGCCTCATATTCAATCCTTTGAGATTTAAAAAGGATAAGTTCATAAAAAAATTGAAGTTAAATAAAATTAAGAATGTAGAGTTTGTCATGAATTTTCCTTCAAATTTCAATGTTTGAATGGCTTTTCCTTAAAAAACGGATTGCTTCTTTCTTTTACTTAAAGTCATGTGTGTGTTCCTCTTGAAGGAAGACCTTATGGGGAAAACTAAGAGATGCTTATATATAACAGTTTCAAACTTATATATAACAACTTAAAGTCATGTGTGTGTTCCTCTTATATATAACAACTTAAAGTCATGTGTGTGTTCCTCTTGAAGGAAAACCTTATGGGGAAAACTAAGGAAAACTAAGGGATGCTTCCTCACATTTTTGTGGATGACATCCATCCTAGTAAGTTGGATGTTTATATATAACAATTTTAAGGTTACCTTGACTAAATTACATAACTATAATATTTAGGTAGTGAAAATCAATATTTGAAGGTAAGTCAAATTTCCAATATCTAGATTGATAACAATAATCTAATTTTAAAGTCATTGTCAAGTCCAAACACTAAATTGATGTATGAGATCACCTTGTTTGTGTCACAAAGGATTTTTCTTCACATAGTAATTTCATCGCTAAAGTCTACACAAGTGTACATACCTCAACTTTAGATTTGAACATGTGGCTTCGTATGAGGAAGCAAATATTCATAACCTTTAGGCCTGCCCATATACACCTCCCTAATGGCTATGAAAATCTTCTTCCTTCGTTTTTATTATATTTACGTTATTTAGTATGGTGTATGTACCATTTTACAAATTATGTTGGACAAAAAATCAAAATTCTCGTTTTTCTTTTAAATGGACATATGACGAATAATGATCTTTTTTTTTGTCGATCCAAATGCTTCTTTTATATCATCATTAAAAGGATAAATACATATTTATTTTCTGCTGCTCTTCCTGCCTCACTATGACCAGATTTGTTGGCAAAGAGAGTCAGAATGTAATGCACAAGATTTCGCAATTGGCCATTTATTTCCAACGGGCTAAGAAGCCATACATACTAAAAAACGAGCAAAATGAACAAGCAAGCGATCAACTACATATCAAGGCGACGAATGGGGAGGATGCATATGCTGAAATATTGGAAGACCCTATCGCTCATGCATATCAAAGTGCTCTAGATGAGCCTCTATTTCATTCAAGCGTTCATTAGTTCGCCTCTGGCTTCTACATACATTAGCCAAATTCTCCAGAATATCAGACTGACTATAATGGATGTCATTCATATAGGAACATAGTTATTGATCAAACGGGAAAATTACTTGGTACTCGTTTTTTTGAGGTAGATAAAAAAACACTTGATTTTGAAAAGTCCTGATGCAGAATCACCATTTTTTTTTGGACCATAGATTTGGCAATTTATTTTTTCTGATGGATTTCTTTATTTTTTAAATGTCATGATTTTCATGTCGATTTTGAAAAGTGGTGATGTAGAATAACCTACTTTTTTTTTTAGCATATTTTTGGAACTTTAAATTTTCTTTGTTTTTTTTTTTTTTTTAAATGTCATCTCGATTTAGAAAAATGGTGATTTTTTTTGGCACTTTAAATTTTGTTATTTATCAATTATGAACATTTGTTTTAAAATGTTAGTGATTTTCATGCTAAATTTGAAAAGTGTTGATGCAACATCAATCCTTTTTGTTTAGAGTGGCGATTTTCATCTTGGCAATAAAATATAAAAATAAAATAAAATAACGTGACAAAAAAAACCAATCTAAAAAAATAGTAAAAAAATTAAAAAATAACTTGTAAAAAGAAAAAAAATTGAAAAAATAATAATAATAATAAAAAAAAACTCATAACTTAAAGAAAAAAATTAACAGTATAATTAAAGAAAATGATAAAATAAAATAATTAAAATGAAAAATGAAAATTTAATTAAAATAATTATAAAAAAATACTAAAATACAAAATAATTAAAATTCCTAAATTTAAATTAAAAAAAAAAAAAACATTAAAATAAAAATTTAAATTTAAAAAAAACACTAAAAATGTAAATTTAAAAAAACCTACTAAAAATAAAAATACAACATTTTCAAAGAAAAAAAAAGACATAATTCGATTTTTTTTTTTAAATTCTAAAATTAAAAAAATTGAAAAAAAAAAAAAACAATCAAAAACACATTTTTTTTTAATTTAAAATTAATAAAAAATATTAAAAATTTAAATTAAATTTAAAAAAAAAAAAACAAAAAAAACAAAAAAAATGAAAAGTAAAAATTAAATTAAAAAATAAAAATAAAAAAAAATAATTAAAAAAAATTAACAAATTTTTAAAAATTCAGTTTTAACATCTGTCTTGGGGGCTGCGGTGCTCGGGCGATTGGAGGTCGAGCTTAGAGCTGACATATCTCCCATTGCCCACCGACTATCTCCCATTGCCCACCGACTGAGGCCCATGGCCCCATGACGGCGGCAAAACTCTTTTCTTTTTTAATTTTCCTTTTTAATTAATAAATTTTTTTATTTTTAATTTTTTTTTATATTTTTTTTTTTTTTAATTTTTAAATTTTTTTATTGTTTTCAAAGTTTTTTTAATTAAAAAAACAAAATTGATTATTATTATTATTTTTCTAATATATATATATATATATATATATATATATATATATATATATATATATATATATATATATATAATTTAAATTATTATTTAAATTTTCTTTTTAAATTTAATTTACTTTAAAATTAAATTATTTTTAATTTTTTTTTTTAATTTTAACTAATTTAATTTATTTATTTTTTATCATTTTTTTAATTGTGCAGTTTATTATTATTATTATTGTTTTTATAACTTAAAAAAATAATTGTTTTTTTTTTGGTTTAATTTTTATTTTATTTCTTTAAATTGTGTTTTTTTGAAATTTTCCCTTTTTATTTTATTTCTGAAATTTTTTGTTTTGTTTTGTTTTTTTAATTTATTTTTACAAGTGATATTTTATCTTTAATACCATGCCTAAAAATCATTGGAATTTTATTTTCATAAACATGATATTTTTTCTTTAATATCATCCTTGGATTTTTAAGGCTTTTTAGAGACACGATAATAGATTATCTTTAATACCATGCCTAAAAATCGTTGGAATTTTAAGACTTGATATAATGCCATATTTATCATTGAAATTTTAAGTTTTTTTCAGTCATGATATTTTATTTTTAATGTCATTATTAAAAATTGTTGACTATTTACCCAGAAAAGAAAAAGACGTTATTCCAACATTAACACTCTTTGTTTCAAGGTGTATTTTGCACACAAAAAATTGATGACATTATTCCAGCATGAGCACTTTTCATTTTCAGGTTGTTTTTTGCACACACAAAATTGGAGATGTTATTCCACCATGAACATTTTTTGTTTCGAGGGTGTTTTTTCAATCCTTTTTTCAAGAAAAAAAATGGTTTTTAGCATAATTTTTAAAAATGTTGAAATTTGACGCTAAAAACAATTGCGTTAAGGAAGACACACTTTTTGTTTTTGGGTTGTTTTTTCATGTTTTTTGAGTTTTTTTGGGCTAGAGTTCTCGTTTTGAGGTAATTTTTTCAGTTTGATCGATAACTATGTTTAGGCCACTAACTCATTTCTGTATTCTTATATGTGCTCATAGAGGTTATCCAAATTGGCTTGGATTCCCCGTAATTGATTAGCTATCGAATGCAGGGATGGAGGTTGGACAAAATGTCCAGGTGAGAGGGTCAGATCCTGAGCAATTTGACCCACCCCGTCCATGCTATCGGAGTTACCCTCACTAGAGGAGGAGTCTCTGCCTGTGCGCTCCTCTGGTCGTCCGTGTTGTCCACCCCCTTTGCGGGTTCTTCATCGTTGTCATGGCATCCCTGCATACACGAAGGTAACCCATAGTAGGGAAATGACACAAAAAACACTTCCTCAAAACTTCCAACTTCACTCCTAAACCACACATCCTAACACAACCTATCACGATAGCAAGGAGCAAACCCAACAAGAGGAGCCCGCGGAACCCAAAGAGTCTAGACTCTATAAAGGGTGGTGGTTGAACCCTATGCCTGGATCAAACAAAAAGGCCTGGGGATTTGGGAGCCCCAAATACAACCAACAGAGACCTAGTATGGACAATTCACACACCTGAAATTTTGACCAGGGTGGACTTGGCTCAAAATAATGCCAAAAATTCGACTGACAGGGGACAAAATGAGTTGACTCAAGACACAAACTCTGAGTTAAACTACACACAAGAACATATACAAAGGAAATTGCAGACCTTAGAGGACCATTAACTTCTTCATACCATGACACTACCTTAAGAATAGGACGACAAGCTAAAGGACTAAATAGTAGCTCTTCTTCGTAGAGGGTCGAATTCAGAGTTAAACAGACAAGACTTAACTTAAGCCAACGAGGGCCTCCAAGAAGGATACCAAGTCTCCTTGTTCTCTCGTGCCCTACACTTGCTGAACCATTAACTTCTTCAAACCATGACACTACCTTAAGAATAGGGATGACAAGCCAAAGAAGGACTAAATAATAGCTCTTCTTTGCAGAGAGGGTCGAATTCAGAGTTAAACGAAGGAGACTTAACTGAAGTCGAAGAGAGCCTCCAAGAAGGATACCAAGTCTCCTTGTTCTCATGTGCCCTATGATTTTTCCAACAACACCAACAAGGGAAGGCGAGTACTTGAAGTATGAATCTCGTAACCCAGGAGGGAAGGCAATCGTGCTAGAGGCAACACTGGTAGTTGAATGAACACCCAGATCCCAGATAAAATCTTGAGAACGACGCATGACATTGAAGCATTTTCCCTCTCTTATCTCCATGTTGTAGTGGTTGTTCGACTCTCTCCACAAGCCTACCTGACAATCAAAACCATGAAAAACCTCCCTGGTGCCCCTTTTGATCTCCCAAAACACAAAACCATTCACACATTTAAGCATTAAGAATATAATGATACACATAGTCTCTAGAAATTTCCTCCGTCGAACCAAGTGCCCATTAATTTCCTTTATGACATATCACATGCTTGACATATGGAGGTTGATGGGGACCCCAAGGCCTGTTGTCCCGAGTTTGATCACCTGCATCTGAGAAAGAATAATTTTCTTTCATTTTTATTAAATTATTAATTTAATAAAAGACAATAATTAATTTAATATAGTTTATGTACCATATTTTACAATTATAATACTTATAAAGCACTAATTGCTATTATCTCTTTTCAAGTGCTAAGACACGAAGGATGGAATCACTTACCTTTTTCTTACAATAAGGGCAAGACGATTTATTCATCCACGGAAACAACTAGTCCTTCCTTTTTATTATCCAACTTGGGCTACATCCACGGAAAAAACCAATCCTTCCTTTTTATTATTCAACAAAATGAAGAGACACAACCTACAACAGATCCCTGTAATATCATCTACTCTCTCACACAATCCCCCTTTCTATTTCTCGCTCATAATATACACATGATACACAACAGTAATACAATACCCTCATACAACGGAGGGGTTGCCTTATAGGGAAAAAAACCCTAGATTAAGCATAAATTATACCATCAGATTCTGCTAGTGTGTATCTTTTCCAACTTCAACTCTCCATCTTCCAACACTGACTGTATGAAATGGCACTTGAGATGTATGTGTTTAGTCCTGAAATGAAATGTTGAGTTCTTTGCAAGATGAATGACACTCTAGCTATCATTGTATAACCTTCTCATCTCCTACTTCTTACCTAATTCATCCATAAACTTTTGAAACCAAATCATTTATTTACTAGCCTCTGTAGCAGCAACATACTTTGCTTCTATTGTTGAAAGTGCAATAACACTTTGAATTTTTGAAACCCAGCTGACAGTTGTTCCACCTACGGTAAATACATACCCTGTAGTGCTCCTCCTGTTATCTCTATCATCTGCCATATCTGCATCAACATATCCCTGTAGAGCAATGTTTGAACCACCAAAGCATAATGCTTGATTTGTGGTACCTCTCAAATATATGAGAATCCATTTCACTGCCATCCAATTTTATTTTCCTGGATTGCTCATGTACCTGCTTACAACTCTCACTGCATGTGCAATATCAGGACGTGTGCAAACCATTTCATACATTAAGCTTCCAATTGTTGATGCATATGGAACTTTATACATATAATCCATTTATTTTTGTGTCTTGGGGCACATCTCCTTACTAGGTTTGAAATGGCTAGCCAAAGGTGTACTAACTAGTTTTTCATTCTGCATATTAAATCTTTTCAACACCTTTTGTATTTACTCATTTTGAGACAATGTTTATTTACAATTTTTCTTGTCTCTAGTTATTCGCATACCAAGGATTTGTTTTACAAATCTAGATCCTTCATTGCAAATGAATTTGCCAATTTTCCTTAGAGCACATTTATTTCCTGCATGTTAGACCCTGCAACAAGCATGCCATCTACATACAATAAAAATATAATATAGATGCCATAATTTTTCTTTTTTCAGATAAACACAATGATCAAAGTGACATCTAGTGTAACCTTGTTCATACATAGACCTGCCAAATTTTAGAAATGCCTTAAAGCCTCTTTTAAGCCATACAAGCTCTTCTTCAACCTGCACACAAATTTTTTCTTCCCTTTGACCCCATATCCTTGTGGTTGCTACATATATATCGCTTCCTCCAAATCTCCATGGAGAAAGGCTGTATCTACACCTAACTGTTCAAGATGAAAATCTTCTGCTATTACAAGACTTAAAATAGTTCTGATTGAAGTCATTTTAACAACAGGAGAAAATATTTCATCAAAGTCAATACCTTTCTTCTGTGCAAACCCCTTCACCACAAGTCTAGCTTTGTACCTCTGTTTTCCTCCATCTTCTTCCTTTAACTTGTAAACCCATTTATTCTGCAAAGTTGTTTTACCTGTAGGCAACCTGACTAGGTACCAAGTCTGGTTATGTATTAAGGAGTCCATCTCTTCTCTCATGGCTAGCTCCCACTTCTTCCTGGTTTCTACCCGCATTACATCTTCATAACAATCCGGTTCACCAAAATAAGTCAACAATACATAATATAATGAAGGAGATTATCGTTTTAGGGGTATACTTACCTTGGTAGATCCTCCGACACCACTTTCAGGTGTTTGAGGTGCCTGTTGCTGTTGTGGTGATTGATGTTGTTGTGGCTGTTGATTGTTATTATTTTCAAGCACCTTTACTTTTTCCGTGATCTCATTTAGAATTGTGTATTCTTTGTTTTCTTTTTTGTGTTTCTTTTCTTGCAACTAATCCTTATACAAGACCTTTTCATTGAATATTACATCTATGCTCCTGATGATTTTGTGATTTTCATAGTGACATAAGCGATAACCAAAATCATTAACACCATATCTAATAAAGGTACATTTCTTTGATTTTGCTTCAATCTTTGTTCTATTTTCTTTATTAATATGGACAAAGGCCTCACAACCAAACGGCTTTAAAAAGAGTAGTTTACCTTTTTACACGTCCATGCCTCCTTTGGAATACCACAATCTAAGGAACTTGAAGGCCCTCTGTTTACTAGATAAACAACAATATCTACAACATCTAGCCAAAATTTTAAAGGAAATTTTGCATGCAATCTCATGCACCTTGCACGCTCCATGATTGTCTTGTTCATCCTTTTTGACACACCATTTTCCCGTGGTGTTCTTGGAACTGTCTTCTCTCTGCAAATTACATGCTCTGAACAGTACCTATCAAACTCTTTGCTGCAATATTCACCTCCATTGTGATTTGAGACACTTCAACTTCTCTCCTGTCTCAATCTCAACCAAAGCTTTCCATTTCTTCAAAGTATCAATTACATCAGATTTATTCTGAATAGAATAAATCCAAGTTTTCCTAGTTGCATCATCAATAAAAGTAACATAATAATGAGAGCCATCGAGAGATGACACCTGAGCAGGTCCCCATACATATGTATGCACAATCTCTAAATTTTCTCTCTTCTCTTCTTTCCCAACTCTAAGAAATCTGACTCTCTTCTATTTTCCATAAACACAATTCTCATAGAAATCCAAATCAATATTCTTCAAACCTGGCAACAAATTTCTTGAGTGAATAATCTTCATCCCCTTCTCACTCATGTGTCCGAGCCTAAGACGCCATAATGTTGCATCTACTCTAGTGGAGTTTAAAGCATTAACACAATTAAAAATACCATTGCATAAATAAAATTTACCAACATTTTCTCCTTTTGCGATTACCAGGGCTCCTTTAGTGACCTTCCAAGTTTTATATGTAAAATTTGTCACACAATCTTCACCACCTAACTGCCTTGTTGAAATCGGATTTTTCTTCAGATTTGGAACATGCCTTACCTCCTTTAATAACCACTAGTTTCCATTCTGTTGTTGTAAAATAACTTTACCCATTCCAATGATTTTACAGGGTTTATCATCACGCAGATGAACTTGTCCAAAATGTCTTTGAACATAGTGATGAAAATGTTTCTTATCAAGTGTGGCATGGAATGAGGCCCCTGAATCTACCACCCAAGCATCAATAACATTTTCTAAAGAAAGAATCAAAGCATTTTGTAACACATCACTTGTCACATTTTCTTCATGATTGTTTTCTTACTGTGTGTCTCCTTATTTTCCTTTCCGAGGCTTACAATATTTCTTCAGGTATCCTTTCTTTCCACATTTCCAGCACACTATCCCCGATCTAGACTTGGATATGCCTTTCCTTGATTTACTGCGATATCTTGAGCTCTTTCCTCTATCCATTTTTCTTCCCCTAGTCTCTGCACTCAAAGCATTACCCGATGTCTCGTTGGAGCTTTTCCGTCACATTTCCTCGCTAAGGATAGCACCGACAACATCATCAAAATAAAAAGTATTATTTCCAAAGACAAAGTTACTAATGAACATAACTAAACCATTCCAAATTTCTGGATATGAGCATAGAAATAACATATCCCTAACTTCATCATCAAAGTTTAACATAACTAACTATTAACCGTATTAAATTCATTTAAATGGTCAGCAACAGATCCACCTTCCGATATCTTCATATTAAATAAATGTTTCATAAGAAATACCTTATTTGAGGTCGAGAGTTTTTCATATAGTTTCGACAATGATGTCATTAAATCCTCTGCTTTTGTTTCCTTTGAAATAATGAAGGCCACCGACAACGCCAGGCATAGCCATATTGTTCCAAGTGCCTTTCTGTTGAGAATCTCCCATTCTTCGTCTGTCATACCCGATGACTTCTTTGTTTTTCTGCTCAATGGTAGGTACAGATCTTTCTGATACAGGTAATCTTCCATCTACATCTTCCACAACAGGTAGTTTTGGCCATTAAATTTCTCAACCCTAAACCTACCATTTTCTGTTATTTCTCCCACTTGAACCACAAACCCTTCTTTCCTGCGAGTTTATCAACCAAATAGACCTTTGGCTCTGATACCAGTTGTTATAAAATTATATATTACAGAGCAATGGAACACAAAATATGTAGAAACACAAACACATAAATAACACATAAAAAAAGAGAGACACAGATATATGTGGTTCACCAAACTTGGGCTACATCCATGGAAAAAACAAGTCCTTCCTTGTTATTATCCAACAAAATGAAGAGACAACCTACAACAAATTCACTGTAATATCATCTACTCTTTCACACAATCCCCCTTTCTATTTCTCTCCCATAATATACACACAATACAGAGCAGAAATATAATACCTTCATACAATGGAGGGGTTGCCTTCTAGGGAAAAAAATCCCTAAATAAAACATAACTTCTATCATCAAATATTCCGCCTAATGAACGACCCAGAATAACTATGAAATTACAATATTTTACAAGGAAATTTTACATCTGTTTTTAGTTTCGGGGGCGTTTCCCCAGAAATTCCCTACCAAGGGGGAGGGGGGGGGGGGGGGGGGGGGGGGTGCTCCAAAAGGTCGCTGCCCCCCCGGACCCCCCTGACGACGATCAAACGACAGGCTACGTTGTCGCCCCGTAAAGAACTAGGGTCCAACGCAACGATACATCTGAATAAAGAAGACAATCAAACTCCACACCCAAAACTATGAATTTGTATGCACATTTACAGACAAATGGGGTCGAGGATGTGGATTGATAACTCTTAATTCCCAAGGTCAATATAGAGGATCATCTAGAACTCTCAAGAGGTATCCAAACTTCACATGTTTTCTTCTTTTACAATTATCACTTTACAATTTCGGCTCATAGGATTGTTAGAAGATGTTGTTTAAAATACGTTTTTGAATGCACAAATGAATTCAACATCCTCAAAAACCATGGGGAACTCAAGTTTGATAGATTAAAAATCTTAAACTCAAGTTTTTAAAAATATCTATTGGATTTTGGTTTAAAATAACCAGAAAAAATTCCCTGAAAAGCCCATTTTGTCTATTAGTTAGACTACAAGAACACTCCTATACCCGTAATTACTTATGTGTAGGTGGTAGTTGAAATTTCAAAATACCATGGCATAATACACGTGGATAAATCCTATCAAATCCAAGTCAATTTTTGTACCATACCCTGAATTTTTGTACCATGCCCCATTGCCAGATCATATTTTTTTTTGTATTTATCACTAATTTATTTAACAAAAAAAATGGTCTTATCTCATGAATTTGTGGCAACATGTATTTTTTTATAGAAAAACCTTGGAATTCTAAAAAATTATGACAACTCGATTTGTCTTTGAGAATTCAAGTCAATAGAATCACATGTATAAATTTCACATGTGTACTTTTTTCCTTCACATATCTTCTTCTCAATTTGTGCTTGGTTGATTAATGCCTTATTAATCTATCAAAATATAAGCGCTTAATAATTTAGTGCTTAAGCACTTGATTTCTGAGTTGTTTCTTCAATTTGTGTAAAATCCATTCACAAGTTGTGCATTTATATTTCTCTTTTGGGTTCATTACCAACCCATCAATTTAAGCTACAAGGACTATGAATATAACTATTAGATTTCTTGTTCGACATTTG
Organism: Pinus albicaulis; assembly: GCA_034641835.2. Lineage (NCBI taxonomy): Eukaryota > Viridiplantae > Streptophyta > Pinopsida > Pinales > Pinaceae > Pinus > Pinus albicaulis. The sequence continues at coordinate 247,960,736 of CM076582.1, forward strand.
ATATCTTAAATGAATTTTTGGTTAAACTTGAGAATTTTGTGATTAGTATTGAATGTTTAAAAAATTATGAGTTTATATTTTTGAAAATCATCTAGAGTCATCAATCATTGCCAAGAAACAATATTCTCTAGCTATATTCCCTTGAAGATTTGAACCATCATTTGCATGGTGATGCCTTGTCTCAAACCCTAAGCCCCATCCTAAAAAAGCATAGTCTTGATTCTCTTGTTTGGTTGGATAAAACATAAATTTTGGAGGCCGCCTGCTTAGGTTTACACATTGGTAATCCTATCCTTTTGGATTTGGTCACTTGTTAATTTTAGAAAGCAATAATTTTTTTGTTTTAGCCAATCTTTCTCCAACTAAAATTACAAATTATAGATTTAGATTTTAATGATATTTTGTGTGAAATATTTGAAATTTAAGATAAATAGAGTATTTGGTTAGCATCATGGTGCTTTTTGAACATTTAATATGTTTGAAATAACCTAGATTATTAGGTTATTTTTGTAGAATATTCCTTAATCACTTAACATGTACATTTTGTAGTCATCCATATTAAGGATTTGATCTCAATATCTTTTGGTATTTCGTAGCCTACAAAATCATTCTTTTGGATTTACCTTGGAGCCTACTATTGGAAACAATTTTTAATTGTAGTTTTAGGAATAAAGAAAGAAAAGTTGTCCTAATTGTTTTTACTCTAAAAGTTATTGACTTTATCATACCATTTTTGGTACAGGTTAGGATTGTTTTGTATCATATTTTTCAATATGGAGATATTTGTGAGAAAACTGACCAAAAACTTGAAATATTTAGTGAAGACATTGAGATTGTGAAAGTGATCCAAGGGATAAAAAAATATGCTAAAATTCTAAAGTTCTCAAACTTGCTCGAAACCAATGCCAATTCGTAGTGATCATCATACTGATTTCAACGCCACTTGAATCGTCTCAATCTGACAACGTATGTGAAATTTATCATGTTCTAATTTTTTTCACAAACAATTAAAAGTTAACTTGTAGGGATCACTGGGCTGCTGACTGGGCATGCCATACAGGTGATGTGGCACTGACATCAACAAGTGACTATGCAGGATACAACATTAGATGGTCCAATCTCGTGCTGCCACGTGGCAGGGTCATATAGGTTAGGTTGGTGAGATTTGGTTGATTGGTGTGTATTGGTTGTGGCCAATCACAAGCCCCCATGTGGTGTATGCCTTTTGGCAAAAAAATAGTAACGAGGGTCGAATGGCCTCGGCGGGGTTCAACCCATAAACCTCCCCAGTGAGCCAACACAACAAATTACCACCATACTACTGTAATGGTTCTTAATATACATGGGGAACCAATTATATTAAAAATATTACAGATCTATGGTTTTATGGGGAGGGGGGGTGGCAGCTATTACACAACATTTTTTCACTATCCCTGCAATCCCCATCTCACCTATTGGAGGATAATTTATGTGATCAATAAGCAGTGTCATGCCTTGCAAATACCATCTTTTAATCCCTCTCCATGAGGGAAATATTCCTCCTGTTGACATTTCCCTGAGCAGGACTGTAAAAACACCTGTTTTTTCCTTGGCGTGAGTAGCCAGTTACACTCCCGCGCCGAGCTGGAAAATTAACACTGAACCCGTGCCAGTTGGTGCTCTTTCCCAGTTAAGTACCCGTGCCAAGCTGTTTATGTAATGTTTTTAAAAAAAAGAGGTGGAGGTTCTATTCCAACCACCTCGAGGATGAGTCATTTGGAGTGATTGAACTAAAACAACCACGGACTCCCTCCTTTAGTTAGTAGTTTCCACTTCCCTTGGAACTCTCCTAAAGGATAGGAATCTCTCCCACCTTTGTAGGGATCCCAACCTCCTCCTCTCCTCTATAAATATAGCTATCTCTCCTTGATGAAGCTAGTTGAACAGATAGCTGAAAAGTTAGCATAGAGAAGAAGCAATCATAGCTTCGGGAGAATAATGCAGAGTGTGATTGTTTGTGTGTGTTGAGAACATAGTGAGATCTTGGACCTTTGTGTATGAGGGTGTTGCAAACGTGCTTGGATACAGACCTACCGAAGGAGAGCCTCAACATCAAGGCTTGGTTGTAAACTCCCCTTGTCTTTATCATAATAAAATGCATCTGATGTTTATCTTCCACTCTTGTTTACATCTATAATGAGATTTATAGCATTCCTTGATCTGTTAGATAGGTTGTAATTATTTTTATGTTTGTCATGGTTTTACGCTTGTCATGTTGTCTTGACTGTCTGTACAGGTAATCGAACGTTGGAAGAATCAATTTTCGAGCTTAAGAAGAGCGACATATCAAGAAGCTTCAACGAAAGACGATAACATAGCATCAGAACAGGGTAGGCCATCTTCTTTGCTCTGAATTTCATTTACAATCTGGGAAGGTAGATGTTAGTATGTTCTCGTAGTTGCTAGACCCACCCTATGGCTAGAGGGATCGCCTCTGTCCGCAGAGGCGATTTACCTGGACAAAAAATTGGTGACTCCACTAGGGATCAGTGCGAGTTTGTTGTTGGGTCAGTTTCTATTCTTGGTTTAGTTATCCATATTTTTTCTGGTCTGTTTGCTGAGTTTCCATTCTCTGTTCAGCTCCAGAGAGTCAAGGTTGACTTCTGCCCATTAGATTAGGTTTTTTCCCTCTTTGTCCATAGGTTTCTAGCTTGGCACGTCTTTTGTCCTAACAGTCGTGCCGATTGGCGCATGTTGCTCTTGTAACACTCGCGCCAACCTCTCTATGTGGATTACAGCCCGACAGTCATGCCCATCCCTGTAGGTTTTGGATTGAACCGCCTAATGCATTTTTTGGTCATTTGTTCTTGCCCCTGAGTTATTGTTGAGTGTGTTTAAGCCTTTGGAGACTATGTCACTGTAGACTTGTTTCCCTCAGTCGTTTGTCTGTTTTCATGTCGGTGTCGTTTAAGACCTTAGGGTTTCTAGGTTTTCTTGCACATTGAGCCTTTTGTTCAGGAACGAGTCTCTTTGATTGTTGTCAGTCTCATTTTGGGTTTTTAGACTGAGTTTTCTTGATCCCTTTGTTTTGTTGATTGAATGGCATTTTTGTTTTGTTGATTAGTCTTTCTTCTTCAACACTTTGAGAATCGATTGTTTTTCTTGATTGGATCATTTTGAGAACTCTCTTTCTTGTTTGAAAGTTTGCTCCATTAGCTTAGTTTTGTGCCTGTTTCATTTTGGTTGAGTCATTCAATTTCAAAACTTTACATTTGCAAAGCTCAAACTAGTGTTTATTTTGTTTTCCATTGAATTAGTACAATGTGTGCTTCATTTCATTGAAAAAATCAAAAAATATTTTTGCATTCTTTTGTTGCATTGAAAATGAAACGTTCCTTTACATAACTAGCATTTGTCAATCTACGAAGGAAATTCATTTTCAATTGATTGAATTAAGGGCATTAGAAAGTTTCTTCGCATGTTTTCTTTGTTTGCTTGTTTGAAATATTTCTATCCCTCTTATAGCTAGCATTCATTGAATTGAAATTATGTTCATTTGCATATAGTTTGCATCTAGGTATTTGAGCTATAAATTCGATAGGGCCTGGAAATTGAAAAATAGTTCAAGATTAGCTTTTAAATTTATTCAATCAACCTAAGGAAGCATTGAAACCTAACACACATTTTTAGAGGTCTAGGCTAGTGACGTGTTCCGACGTCATTAAACCTAGTATCTGTCATTCGTCATCTGGCATTATACAACACTAGTACGGACTTGTGTTCCCCGTACTGTCGCGTATATAAAGGGAGACCCTCATAGGTTGCAATCCTTTATCCATAGGAAGTCAATTTTTCTACCTTGTAACCGTGATACAATGAACATAGCATTCAGGGAGACTACCTGCATGTACGTCAAGTCCTTGGTCATTTATCTTCCATCTGATCACCAAGGTGTATATGGCAGTTCACAGAAACTTGTTACACCATCTTGCTTAGAGTACCTGAGTAGTCATTTTTGGTCTTTTCGTGACTCTCTAGAATTGAAAAGATCATCGAGCTCTTGTCCTTTCATGCTCGTTCTAACCTGAAAGTGATAGAGTCACCTTTTGCCTGTTTCTTGACTCTTAAAATATGAAACGACATAGTTTTTTTTTTATGTCTTAAAATATTACTTGCCCACAAAATATTCCTGGTTAAATTTATCTTCCTTAGTGTGTCGTTTTAGGGTTGTTTCCGATGGCAACATTTCTAGAGTTTACCAACCAAGTAGTCCCCTCTGAAGGGAATCTTGGTCCTTTTCCTGCTTTTGGGAATGTTGGTGCTCCTTATATGGCAACATTATCCCTTCCTGGGTTAACTGTTGGGTTGCCTATTTGGTTATTCTCGACCTCTGTGGTCTCGAGTGTTCCGCCTACTGTACAACAAACTCCTCCGCCTAAAAAACACCATGTTGATTCTAAGGTGGACCTCTCCCCTTCTTCGCCTGTTTCTTCGTCCTCCTCTTCTACTTTGCCTAGTGAAAGTCTGGATTCTAGTAACCAGGTGGCTAAGAAGAAGAAGAAGAAGAAGTCAGATAAGCAAGAGGCTAATCCTGTAACTGTTGATCCTAAGAAACCTTCCCTTGATAAACCGTCCAACCTTCCATGGAAAGTCAAATTCCCTTTCATGTTGTGCAAGGGTGACCACTTCCTTCGAGATTGCCCTGACATTTCCAAGGTGCTTGAAGTATGGTCTGACAACCGTCCGTCATTGCCTTTGGATTCTGGAAGTCATATTGGTGGCATGTCTTCAGCTAGCCTTGATAAGAATCATAAGAGACAGGGTAAGATCACAAATCCCTGTAAGTTGTGTGAAGGGCATCACCCTATTCACCTTTTTTTGTACATGGATGAAGCCACGAGAGTGTTGGAAAACCCTACTATTTCTGCACCCTGCCTTCTGGCTGGTTACTAGAAGCTTTCTTTGAGTCCTCCGCTCGTTGATTCCTTGATCGGTCAAGATTCATCCTTGGTCGATCCCACTCCCTCGGAAATTCAAAATCACGAATCCATTCCTAACCATCCATTGGTTGAGGAACCGGTCGATATAATATCGCCTATGGTTCATCAGGTTTTTTCCATCGAGAGTGGATCTCATCCCCCTCACGTTCTTCTTGTTTCTCCAGATTCTTCGGACTTGGAGACAAATCCTCCCGTCCTTGTGGTTCAAGAAGCTGCTCCTCCTCCTCCCATGATAAAGGTCTCGGAGAATACTCCTCCTGCTCCCATGATGGAGGTTCTGGAGGATGCTCCTCTTGCTCCCATAACACCAGGGGATGACCATCTCAGTTCAATGGTACCCCCTCCAAGTAGTTTGGTCGCTTCCTTTGATTGGAGTCGATTTGCAGGATACCATCTTCCTTCTTATATGCTATTTGAGATTACGGTACAGGCCTTCAATATGGTCGTACCTAGCACAATTATAGATGAAGGCATGTTTTTTAGTATTTTGTCTTCAACTACTTGGAAATCTTTTGGTTCTCCATTGCTTGTGCCTGTTACGCAGAATTTGTTGGCATTTAACAGAAGAACCATTCAACCGTTAGGAATACTTCCAAAGATGCCTGTTACTTTGGGAGGGAAAACCGTCTATATAGACATAATGGTGGTCCAAGGTCCCTTGGATTTTAATTTACTCTTGGGCCGCAACTATTCTTATGCCTTGGGGGTGGTGGTCTCTTCCCTCTTTCATGTGATATGTTTTCCACACAAAGGTCGGATTGTGACCATTGATCAGATTTCATTCTTTGGTCCTAAGGTAGTAGTTTTCCCACCATCGTCTCTTTCGGGTCTTTATCCACCGGTTGTATCTTCCCTGCCACAGGTTAATTATGTGGCTACCTGTCCCATGCCTGCTTTCAGTGATAGTGTCATTGTGCATCTTGTGTTGGGGGCATTGGGTCTTGATTTTCAAGATGTTGTTCTCCCATCAGATGCGAACCTCTTAGAATCCATGACCTCTTATTTGTCATGATGAAAGACCGTTGGAGCACAGTTTTTTTTCTTGTGTCAAGCTCCTTAAAAAATTAAACAATCTTGTCGGAGCAGAGTTCATTTTTCTTGTGTAAAGCTCCCTAAAAAATGAAACAAGGCATCATCAGGAAAGTTCTTTTAATGTGTCAACCTTGTTAAAACAATTAAACATGTTCCCGTTTAATTCGAGTCTTTGATAAAATCTCGTAAAATCCCAGTCGAGTCTTTCTCTTGATCTCGTAATTTGAACCTTCTCTCCATCTGCCTTTCATATGGACTGAAGCTTGGGGAGCATGTACCTTGAATTGAGTCACCATGCTGGGGGCATGCTTAATTTTTCAAGCATAGTTTGTTTATGTTTCAAGCTTGTGTAAAAATGAAACCGGTTTCAAGCATAGTTTATCTTTGTTTCAAGCTTATGTAAAAATGAAACCAACTTCAAGCATAGTTCAAGCATAGTTTATCTTTGTTTCAAGCTTGTGTAAAAATGAAACCATTCCCATTTTACCTCTCATGATTTCCATTTTATCAGCATGTTTTTCTAGATGAGCCTTGGTTTTCTCATTCCTTCGTCACTGTTTGCTCGGCCGATCATATGCCTTCACTTGGTTGTTTTACCCGTTCCTGAGGAACCACTGCAATGAGTGGTCTTGTTAGCTAGCCTCTTGACCTTTACTTGTTTTGAGCAGTTCTGCCATCACCAGAACCTGTTGCTACCCTTAAAGCCACTCGTTCCTCCTAGAGGAGTCATCTTTCAGCTCTTTTATGGCTCTCTAAAATTGAAAATATTGTCGAGACTCTTGTCGTTTCGAACTCATTAAATGGATGCAAAGCGATATCTACCTAGTATATGTTTACCCCTTTTTTGGGCTTGGATAGATTATTTACGAAAAAGGAATACCTTAGCCTATTGCAACTAAGAGTTTCTTTCAGATATTGTTTTCTACCTTTTTGGATCTGAGGGACTATTTACGAAAAGGGACCTACTGGAGTTTTCTTTTCCGCCTCTTTTCAAACTCTCTAAACATGAAAGAAACCGAGTTCTCCCTTTTTCAGACTCGTTAAACTCTGATGACATCGGACTTCGTCACCATGACGTTATTCGAGTTTCTCATTCCTAGGGCTTGTAAAATGTACTAGGATGGATTTGTCCGAAGGAAAAAATTATATGACAAGAATATGCTATCCTCTTCAAGCTTGTGTAAAAATAAAGAGGTACTCGGAATAAATGGTGGGGGAAAATGGAAGTTTTTCATCAGTTGTGTCGGCAATATGTCACTCTTGAACATGACACTTTTCTGCAGTTTGTGTCGAGTTGGGATATCTTCACTCTGTCACTTTTCCTCCATGGGACTTGGAAATCCATTTGCCTCTCATTCGATTACAAATTTTTTCAACATGACCTATAATCCTATTTGAGTCAAATGCTACCAAATTCCAGAGTCGTGTCACCAATATGTTCAAGAGAAAATCCTTCTGCAGTCTGTAAATTCCTTAATCCTCTATTTGAGTCTTGATTCACACTCATATTACCTTCTTTGTTTTGTGTCGATGATGTGGGATTCATTATGACCCTCCTTCGACTGATCGCTTCCTATCGACTTCAGCTCATTATCTGGGAAGTTGATCTATAGAATCCTTTCTGGTACCTTAGAGCTTGCATGCCCTAATGGAAAGTTCTTCACATTCGACGACAGGTTCACATCATCGGCCTTCGATTGGGTGATTTCACGGGTGTTCGACTTCAGCTCACTGTTCATATTCCGTGGATTGTACTAGTTGTACCTTGATATCCATTGTCATTATTGGTGGTTTCTCTCGCACTTGTTAACGGTTCACATCATTGACCAGTAATCAAGCGATTTTCTAGCATGTTCGATTTTGACACATCTATTCACATGTTGGAATTTTGACTTTGATCAGGTGGTGTTGGAGCGCAAGACCCTGGGCTTTGATCACAAAATTCCAGGTTGTGAGGAGTGATGATTCATTCATGATTATATACATGATTCTTTAGATGGATGGCTGCAACCATACCGTGGGTTATCTTGTTTTGATCCCTTCTATATGGATGGTTGCGCCCATACCATGGATCTATTTCATATGATCCCTTCATTCGGATGGTTGTGTCCATGTCGAGGATCCATGCACATGATCCTCTTGTTAATGGACAGTTGTGCCTATACCATGGATTCATGTATTTTCAACAGAGATTTCAGTTATGTATATGTATCAATGCTTGATTTGTAGGTCTCCCGACAGCAGTGTCTGGTTCCTTGCATGTATTTGTAAAGTATTTCACCCCTCACACATGTTTGGAATTCATAAATTAGGGGGCATCTGTTACACAACATTTTTTCACTGTCCCTGCAATCCCCATCTCGCCCATTGGAGGTTAATTTCTGTGTTCAATAAGCAGTGTCATGCCTTGCAAATACCATCATTGCATCCCTTGCCATGAGGGAAATATTCCTCCTGTTGACATTTCCCTGAGCAGGACTGTAAAAACACCTATTTTTTCCTTGGTGTGAGTAGCCAGTTACACTCCCATGCCGAGCTGGAAAATTAACACTGAGCCCGCACCAGTTGGTGCTCTGTCCCAATTAAGCACCCACGCCAAGCTGTTTATGGAATTTTTTTTAAAAATAGAGGTGGAGGTTCTATTCCAACCACCTCGAGGATGAGTCATTGGGAGTGGTTGAACTAAAAAAACCACAAACTCCCTCCTTTAGTTAGTATTTTCAACTTCCCTTGGAACTCTCCTAAAGGATAGGACTCTCTCCCACATTTGTAGGGATCCCAACCTCCTCCTCTCCTCTATAAATATAGCTATCTCTCCTTAATGAAGCTAGTTGAACAGATAGTTGAAAATTTAGCATAGAGAAGAAGCAATCATAGCTTCGGGAGAATAGTGCAGAGTGTGATTGTTTGTGTGTGTTAAGAACATAGTGAGATCTTGGACCTTTGTGTGTGAGGGTGCTGCAAACGTGCTTGGATACAAACCTGCCGAAGGAGAGCCTCAACATCAAGGCTTGGTTGTAAACTCCCCTTGTCTTTATCATAATAAAATGCATTTGATGTTTATCTTCCACTCTTGTTTACATCTATAATGAGATTTCTAGCATTCCTTGATCAGTTAGATAGGTTGTAATTGTTTTTATGTTTGTCATGGTTTTACGCTTGTCTTGTTGTCTTGACTGTATGTAAAGATAATCGAATGTTGATAGAAGCGTGTATCAAGCTTAAGAAGAGTGACAGATCAAGAAGCTTTGACCGAAGACAATAACATAGCATCAGAACAGGGTAGGCCATCTTCTTTGCTCTGAATTTCATTTACAATATAGGAAGGTAGATGCTATTATGTTCCCGTAGTTGCTAGACCGACCATAGCGCTAGAGGGATCACCTCTGTCCGCAGAGGGGATTTACCTAGACAACAACAGTGGGCTAGCCCAACCTACCCTAGCTCCCAGTTATATGGAACATCACGAGAATGTGGCGGTAGTGAAGTGGGGCGGGGCTGGAAATTAGCCCTAGCTCCGTTCTATATTGATAACCCACATGACCAGTGTGAAGGCGGAGGCAGAGGCAGAGGGAGTGAGCGGATAAGCCTCAACCCTCGGTCCCAAGAGCCAAAAGAAACATATGACGAAGCTAATGGCAGAGGGGTCGGTGTGTGGAACTTGGCTACAACCACATGGAAAATTGACGATGAAGGCCTATTTGGCATGTTTAAACTAGCAGCATTTTGCACCTTTTTCGTAGGGATTTGTTCCACCCTCACGCCAATTTGTCGCTCAACAGTCTGCCAAAACAAATGATTCATTTCCTGGTTAGCAGTTTTGGTTATTTTGCAGGACAAATAGCAGGGAAATGGAGATTGAGGCCTAACTTGGTCATTTTTCAGTTTGGGTTTTTGGGTGTTTTGGACACAATGGAAACATTATTTTTGTGAATTGAGCATTTTATCTTGATGTAATTTACATTTTGAGCATATAATAAAAAGGGACAACATTGGAAGCTGGACGCAAAGACTTTTCCTAGGAGGAGTGAATTGTGTCATCAAATTGTTTTTTATGTGATTTTGTTCATGGTATAATTTTCTTTGTTTTATTTCTAAAAAAATTAACTAAAAAAGCTAAGTTTATTTGATTTTTCAACTTTATCGATTACCCATAAGACGTAAAATTGCTTGCAAACTTTTTTCAAGAAAAATTCAAGCTTTTAAATTCAGATCAATTTGGTATCAGAGTATGGTTGCTTTTAAGGTTTGACTATGTTTGCAAGTATTTTATTGATGCTTACAAGGTTAAATTTCAAAAGAGGAGGAGTGATTGAAGAGCCAAATCCTCATATTGGCTCAAGGAGGTCACAAAATCTTCAAACTCCACCAGTCATGGCACATGAAGAAGGACATGAGATGATGTTTGAGGAGGAGAGATATTTTAGAAAGGATTTCTATGATATGTCAAATATGGTAAGTGTTGTATGAAGAGACTCACAATAAGGTTGCAAGGAGAGAGTTAAAATCAACAAATAGGTAATGGTGGTGATTGGAGTAAGCCTCCACCACAACCTCCTCCTTCATCTCCATCTTCACCTCCTTCTTCACCTCCTTCAACACCTACACATACTCCTCCTAGATCTCCTAAAGGAAATGCTAAGTCTCTTTTTCTTAAGCTTGATGCCAAGTTTGAATTTCCTATGTACAATGGAGAAGTAAACGCTGAAAATTTGGATAATTGCATTATATTATGTAATTGAATTATATTTTTTCTTTTACCAGCCAAGCATGAGCCTAAGATGTAACCAACCCTAAAGTTGAATGCAAGAACAATTTTCCTACTAATGGCTTCTATCAATAGGATTGTATGAGACTCAACTTGGTTGAGCTTAGATGCACCTAATACATTAAAGGAAACATTGTTTCTTATTTCAAATTGTCTTTTGTTTTTATTATGTAAATTAAGAGGAAAAATTTAATTTGTATGTACCATTTTACAAATAATATTTCTCATAAAGAGTGTTATGCTCCATGTTGGATAAAATGTCATAATACTTATTCTTTTTTTATTGGACATGTGAATAATATGTTTCTCTTTCATTTTTTTTATATTGACCTAATTTAATATGGTGTATGTACCATTTTACCAATTATGTTGGAAAAAATGTCAAAATTCCTTTTTTTTTTGTAAATGGAGATATGAAGAATAATGGTTTTTTTTATTAAATTATTAATTACGCTGTAAAGCGTCCCTATATGAAAACAACTCTCCCAGATGCCACTTGTACTATTTTACACCATTGATTTTGATGTTAGATGATTGAAAGAATTTCTACCTTTGGATTAAATACATTTATTAATAAGTTATAAAAATAATTGAATAAATGTTGGTTGGATTTTCAATTGTCACTGGTAACCGGTCTCCTCTGGATGTGTAGTGTCTTCACTGTTGTTCTCTTCTCACTGATGGTTGTGGCATTCGCAGAAAAGAGAAGAAAATATTTGAGTGTCTCAAATGTCTTCGGAGGTACAGATAATATAATAAAGTAGGTACAGATAATATAATAAATCACAACCTGTTTTCTCTGTTGTTGTTCTCCTCTCGCTCATATGGTGATGAGTCTTAAATGTCTTGTATAGATAATATAATAAAGCACTGCCTGTTGTTTTACATATAAATGAATTCCATTGATCTCACTTACTGTTTTCTGAATCGATTGGAGATAATCTGATGATATCACGTACTGTTTGTGTCTGATTCGATTGGAGATAATGTGATGGAATTTTTGCGTTGAACGACAAAGATATGAGCAATTGATAGGAGCAATAAGGGTACTAGAAGTAGATCTTCAAGAATTGCACTACAAGCTTAAGAGTATTAACACTTAGAATGTGTATGCTGACATCTCCAGGCTTTTCTTATTCATAGCTGGAATCTATGCATTACTGGTTTTTATTTCTTAATTTGGTTCTTCCCTTCATTCCATCACAATAACAGATGTCAATTAGCCATTTTCAACCCTCTGTAGTTCTAATGTCGCCGCTGGAGATGATGGCGGACTTGGAAAAGTTGGAGAAAGCTGTGTACCATGAGCATGGCCATCACGAATGACAGAACTGTCGTGGATCTTGAGACGGTGGCGCTCCACAAGATTGGGCATCTCATTGGGTTGCACCATTCGACTGTCAATGCCTCCATAATTTTTCCATGTCTTGAACCGAGAAAGATAAAGCGCCAGCTGAACCATGATGATATTTATGGCGCCACGGCTCTCTATGGCCCTCGAACTTGGCAACAACAGTATGATATTCCACACTCTGATGAAGACTTCAAGAAGCATGCAACAAACTGCATCAGAAACACGTCTCTTTAATGTAGTTATTGTTTCATGGTTGATTTGAAATAAGACAAATATTTTCAAATGGTTGGTGATTTCTTTGATGTGATGAATAAGTAGCAATGTCACAAATTTAGTGTTACACATGGCACCAAGTTCGGCGAAATGAATTTGGAATTTCGCAAGTACATTTCGGTTCCGTTCGCATTATAATAAGTTAATTTTAATACGGTACGATTATTTTGGCTTATGAAGTCAATTCAAGTTGACATTGGGTGTGGTTATCTATTTTACCTGAACCACCTATTGCGATTCTAACCAACAGGAAGCTGGTTATTGTTTAGCTTTGAATAATTATATTTTTCAAAATAATCTACGCTTGTTTTTTTTTGTTTTTGTTCAAAGCCGATACAATTCAAATGCTTCTGCCGCTATCAAGTTTAATGATTATTGTTTTTAATTATGAAAACAGTTACGTTGAATATATAAGTGATTTATAATATAAAATTAGAATACTTTATCAACCGTCAAGATCAATGATTATTATTTGACAAAATTGAACTGTTGGGTTGAATATATAATGCATTTATATTCTAAAATGCAAATGCTTCAGCCACCATGAAGAAAATGATTATCATTTGACACGTTGTTTTTAATTATGAACTGTTAGGGTTAATATATAATGCATTTATAATATAATACGTGCTTCCTTGAATACAAAAATATTAATTATCATTTTGTTTCTAATCACATCTATGTACATGTACTCATCCTACCCAGAAAGAATTATAATCATGCATTTTTATTATTATTAAGTGCGTTTCTAATCACATACCTGCATATGTCATCAAACTTTAACGAAAAAAATTACAGTCATGGTTTTTTATTATTATTTAGTGCCTAAAATAGTGATGTCACAGATATTGCTCCGCGTATGTCAATATCATGATAGATTATTATATTTATGTTTTATCCATTCCATTTTCATTTTTTTAGTAATTCATTTTCTTCGTAATCCTTGGAAACATTATAATGGGGATTTTTTAAATCCATACAATTATCTCTTTAATCAACACAATATTCTTTTCTTCCTTTTTACCCCAAATTAGTTAACTATTTGAGGTATTTTTTTTCCTTTGAGCTCATTATCTTGGCCAATAGAGAGGAGGGATCCTAATAATTAATACCCTATATATGAGAGTATCCATTAACTAGAAAAGGATCCTTATACCACTATACATAATTATTTTCATTATACTTCTCTTTGAACACCCATTGCATCTGATTGTTTCCCTTCCTTAAAGCAACTCTTTCAAATACATGTTTGGTTTTGTTTCAAGACTTTCATTTCTTCCTCCATTGATTTCTTCTAATAAGAAAACACATCTCCATTAAGAACCTCTTTGACATTTCTCTAGTAACTCTAGTAAGAATACATCTCCATTAAAAACCTTTTTGACATTTATCTTTCGAGAACACATGGAATATAAAGAAAACTTGTTAAAATGGGTGGGCTCATAAGCATACCCATCATGGATTTTTTTTCCATAATTCATCACAATTTTTTCTCTTCATCTCAACGATCATTTTCAAGATTCCCATTTTCATTAAGTATTAATGGTAGTTTTTGCATATGTTGATGGTGGTTTAGAGTTATTGTGACATTATTATAATGCATAATCATACATCACTATGAAAGGAAGAGCCTGAGCAGCAACCAATTTCACAAAACATATTTTTTCCTCTATACTACTCTTTCATATGTTACTGCTTTACAACGTTTCCTTTGCAACATATGGTGCAATTTATAGTTTTATTAAAATGCAAAAAAAAAAATTATGTCGAAGGTTATATTGTAATTTGTTTTCGGTAAAAAAAAACTTTGGCTTAAATTACAACATTTTTTTTTTGTTTCTATAATTTATATTAAAATAAATTTTTAAAAATTATTTTTAAACTTTTTTAAGAACAAAATTTCTGTTTTTTATTTAACTATAAATATATATTTGAAAGTTTATGAGGTTTAAATAGTATTTGTAAAAAAAATGTAACATGTTATAAAAATTAATTACAATCTTGATTTGATAGATGGTACCTCTCTGGACAGTCATTAATTTGTGTAGATTAATTCTTATATTTTAAACATAATCAATTGATTCTTGTATTTTAAAGACAAGCAATTATAGTATAAGATTTTGTAGTCCACATTAAATTTCATTGTGGAATTTGAGAATTGATTTTTACAATCATGTATAATGGATTAAAAAAATATTATCATCAATGAGCCACATCAAATGAAATTAATAAAACATCAAATTAATAATGCAAAAAGTATATCTCTAAAATATCCAAAAAAAAATTATAATACCACCAAAAAAAAATGAAAAAGTATCAGAAAAAACTTTGTAATTTAATTAAATTTAAAAATACAATTTAAAAGTTTAATTTATATTCAACAAAAAATCAAAATTATTTTTAAACATGAATTTTAAAACAATTTAGAAACCTTACCCTTCCCACCATCCCGCTTGGCTCAAATATTAATTATTATTATATATATTTTTATTATAAAAAAATATTTTAATTATTAAATTTAAAAATCATTTATTATTATTATTATTATTATTATTATATAGTTTTATTACATTAAATATTTTAAATTATTCAATATAGATAAGCAACAAAATTTAAAACTAATAATAATTTGTTTAATTTTCAGAATTAAATATATATAACATTCTTTAATAAAAATATTTTAATTATTAAATTTAAAAAGTCTATTATTATTATTATATAATTTTATTACATTAAATATTTTAAATTATTCAATATAGATAAGCAATAAAATCTAAAATTAATAATAATTTATTTCATTTTCATAATTAAATATATATAACATTCTTAAATGTGCAAAAAAAATTTAAAATCTATTAGTATAAGAAATTAAGAACTATAAATGCTTTATTGTTTTATTATATTTATATATTGGGTGATTGGATTGAACGTATCATATTGAATAATGCTATTGATATTTTTCCAAATGTTGTTTACAATTCCTATTAAAAGGATAGAGAATCAAAATGTTTTGGAACCTTTAATGGTAGTTGAATATTACATTGAACTTATTTATTATAAACATCCTATATAAACCTATATTAAATAGTAGTTTAAGAGTATTTTTTATAATGCAATTTCTTAATATTTAAAAATTATAATGATATATGAATGTATTTATTAAAAAAAATCAAATATATAAATAAAATTTTAAAGCAAATCAAATAATTCTTTATTTTTTATTTTTTAAATTCCATCAACTAAATTTAATTTCATTAAACATTATTTTATGCGTGAATTCGTTCAATTGACAACTAGGATTCTTAAACTACAAGTAATCAACTAACTATAAACAATTTTAATATTCTTATGCTATAGTAGTATTATTTTGCATATTACACTTGTCATGATACTTGCTTTCTTTTTTTATTGGACATGTGAAGAATAATTCTCTCCTTCATTTTTATTATATTGAATTTATTTAATATAGTGTATGTACTATTTTACAAAATATGTTGGACACAATATCACAATTATTGTTTTTCTTTAATGGACATATGAAGAATATTTGTTTTTTTGTCAATCAAAATGCTTCTATTATATTATCATTAAAATGTTAAATACATACTAATTTTGTGCAACTCTTCCTGACTATATTGAATATCATTGATGTAGGCCACTGACTCATTTATTTCTTCATATCTGTGCTCATGGAGGTTATCCAAGTTGGTCTAGATTCCCCACAATTAATTAGTTATCGAGTCCAAGGATGGAGGTTGGTCAACATGTTTAGGTGAGCGGGTCAGATCCTCAACAATCTCACTCGCCCCGTGCATGCCATCAGAGTTACCCTCACTAGAGGAGGAGTCTCTACCTACGCATTCTTGTGGTAGTTCGTGTTTTCCACCCCTTTTGTGGGGTCCTTGTTGTCATGGAATCCCTACATGCAAGAAGGTATCACAGAACAAGGCAATAACAAGGAGCCTAAGGAACCCAAATATTATAAACTCTTTAAAGGGTGGCAGAGCCCTATGCCTAGCTCAATCTGAAAGTTCTGGGGATTTGGGAATTCCAAATACATCCAATAGGGACCTAGTCTAGACAATTCACCCACTTAAAATTTTGACCAGGGTGGACCTTGCTAAAAAAACGCCAAAACCTCGACTGACAGGGGACAAAATGAGTTGACTCAGGACACAACCTCTATGTTAAACTACACACAAGAACATATACAAAGGAAATTATGGACCTTAGATGACCATTAACTTCTTCCGACCATGAAACTACCTTAAGAATAGGATGACAAGCCGAAGAAGGACTAAACGGTAGTTCTTCTTCACAGAGAGGGTTGAATTTAGAGAAAAATGGAGGAGATTTAATTGCAGCCGACGAGGGTCTCCGAGAAGGATACCAAGTCTCCTTGTTTTCCCATGCCCTACGCTTTTTCCAACACCACCAGCAAGGGAATGTGAGTACCTGAATTATGAATCTTGTAACCCAAGAGGGAAGGAAGTCGTGTTGGAGGCAACATTGGTAGTTGAATGAGTGCCTAGATCCCAGATAAAATCTTGAGAATGACACAAGACATTGAAGCCTTTGCCCTCTCTTATCCCCACCTTGCAGTGGCAATTCGACTCTCTCCACAAGCTTGCATGACAACCAAACCCATGAAAAAACTCCATGGAGCCCCTTTTCATCTACCAAAACACAAAACCATTCACATATTTCAACATTAGGAATATAATGATACACAAAGTCTCTAGATGTTTCCCCTGTCGGACCAAGTACCTATTAATTACCTTTATGAAATATTGCATGCTTGACATATGGAGGTTGGTGGGGATCCCAAGGCCCCATTCTCCCAAGTTTGATCACTCATATCTGAGGAAGAAATAATTGTCTTTCATTTTTATTACATTATTATTTTAATAAAAGACAAATACTTAATTAATATTTTATGAATGCATTTATTTTCAAATTGTCAAATATATTTAATTTTTAAAGAAAATCAAATAATTCTTTACTTTTTAAAAAATTCCATTGACCAAATTTAATCTCATTAAACATTATTTTATGTGTGAACTCACTCAATTGGCAACTAGGATCCCTAAACTACAAGTAATCAACAAACTATAAACAATTTTAATATTCTTTAGCTATAGTAGTATTATTTTGCATATTACACTGGTCTTGATACTTGTTTTTTTTTATTGGACATGTGAAGAATTCTTCTCTCCTTCATTTTTATTATATTGACTTTATTTATTATGGTGTAAATACTATTTTACAAAATAAGTTGGAAAAAATGTCACAATTATCATTTTTCTTTAAAGGACATGTGAAGAATATTGTATTTTTTTTGGTTAATAAAATGATTCTATTATATTATCATTAAAAGGCTAAATAAAAACTAATTTTCTGTGACTCTTCCTGTATCACTCTAACTAGATTTGTTGGCAAAGAGAGTCAGAATGTAATGCACAATATTTTTCAATTGGCCATTTATTTCCAGCGAGCTAAGAAGTCATACATACTAAAAAATGAGCAAAATGAACAAACAAGTGGTCGATTGCATATCAACGTGACGAATGGGGAGGATGCATAGGATGAAATATTGGAGGACCTTATCACTCATGCATATCAATGTGCTCCAGACAAGCCTCTATTTCATGCAGGCATTCATTAATTCGCCTTTGGCTTCTACATACATTATCCATTTTCTCTAGAATCTCACACTGACTATACTGGAAGTCATTGATGTAGGCCACTAACTCATTTTTGTCTTCATATATGTGCTCACGGAGGTTATTAAGGTTGGCTTGGATTCCCTGCAATTGATTAGGTATCGAGTCCAGGGATGGAGGTTGGACAACATGTCTAGTTGAGCAAGTCAGATCCTAAGCAATCTCACCCGTCTCGTCCATGCCATCAGAGTTACCCTCACTGGAGGAATATTTGCCTGCAAATGCCTCTAGTCGTTCGTGCTGTACACCCCCTTTGCAGGGTCTTCCTCGTTGTCATGGAATCCTTGCATGCCAGAAGGTATCATAGACCAGGGAAATAACACAAAAAAAAAATTTCTCAAAACTTCCATCTCGACTCCTACACCACATGTCCTAGCACAACCTGTCACGATAGCAAGGAGCCAACCCAGCAAGAGGATCTCGCGGAACCCAAAGATTCTAGACTGTATAAAGGGTTGCAAAACCCTATGCCTAGCTCAATCTGAAAAGCCTGGGGATTTGGGAGCACAAAATACATCCAATAGGGACCTAGTCTAGACAATTCCACCCACAATGGACCTGGCTAAAAAAAAGCCAGAGCCTCGACTGACAAGGGAAAAAATGAGTTGACTCACGACATAGACTCTAAGTTAAACTACACATGAGAACATGTGCAAAGGAAATTACAGACCTAAGAGAACTATTAACTTCTTCAAACCACAAAAAAACCTTAATAATAAGACGACAAGCCGAAGAAGGACATGTGAAGAATAATTCTCTCCTCCATTTTTATTATATTTACTTTATTTAGTATGGTGTATGTACCATTTTACAAATTATGTTGGACAAAATTTCACAATTCTTGTTTTTTTTTAAATGGAAATATGCTGAATAATGATATTTTTTTGTTGATCCAAATGTTTCTTTTATATCACCATTAAAAGTTTAAATACATACTGATTTTCTGCTGCTCTTCCTGCCTCACTCTGACCGGATTTGTTGGCAAGGAGAGTCAAAATGTAATGCACAAGATTTTTCAATTGGCCATTTCTTTCTAGCGGGCTAAGAATCCATACATGCTAAAAAACGAGCAAAATGAACAAATACGCGATCAAATGCATAGCAAGGTGACGAATGGGGAGGATGCATATGTTGAACTATTGGAGGACCCTATCGCTCATGCATATCAATGTGCTTTAAACGAGCCTCTATTTCATACAAGCGTTCATTAGTTCCGCTCTGGCTTCTACATACATTATCCAATTGCTCCATAATCTCAGACTCACTATATTGGATGTCAAATTCAAAATCAAAACCTGCCCTCGATAAAAGTGTGTGTGTACGCAATTCTCCTAAAAGCTTCTCGCTTAAAAAATTTTAAAAATTGAAAAAAAAAATACTTCAACTATTTTTTGAGTAGGGTTTACGGGTTATAATAGAAAATCACCTACAAGAATGCTTAACATAACTAACCCAAATAATTTCTAGTGGTATAAATGCACACCTTAGATTACCCTCATATCATCCTAGTACTTAGCATCCACTCTCTATGAAATTTTCCCCATATTATGTTTGTTTTTCCTGTGCTTTAAAGTACACCCCTATCTCCAAGAAACCCTATTTTCCTTGGTTTGATGCTAAGCCCTCTTATCTCACATAAAATTACTACTATTGGAGATGAGATCTTCATTGGCCCAAGTAGGAAGGATCCCGAGGAAGGTTTCATTGGTTCCAACAACCAAGATTATATTGTATCGTAATTACTTCTCACTGTTGTTTTTCAATAAAGAAACACATTTATTCCCAATTCCATTGTTTATTTTTCATGAATGTGACTTTATAATGGATTATATTATGGTATAATTTGATTTATATGTATATATGCTTTGAATTTTGTGATTGTCTCTTGGTTTCTTTTTTATCTTGTAAGTCTGCAACCTTGGAAGGAGAAGTTAGGGTATAGACGTTGTAGGATCTTCATCAACCGTAGGACTTACATGTGTGTACGTTACACCTACTTTGTGAATTTTAAATTGCATACATGCTTGACTTAGTTTCTTTGTTTATTTTTTTGTTCCTCATTTAGGGCTTCTAGGGAAACTCTCTCGCAACACTAACTTGGGGATTAGTAACTGTTGATGGATTAACTAATTTTTATTTTAATATGGGTTTTTTAAGAGGAGAAGAGGAAGAAGGTGGATTAGTTTTTTGATATGTGTAGTATGTTTTCTTGGTTTTGTAGATTTTTATGACTCGCTAGTTGATTTTTTACAAATTTTGGCTTCTTTATATCCTAGGGGAGATTGAAGGTTTAGTATTGGGATGTTTTCTACCTGCTAATGTGTAACGTAATTAAGTAATGTATCCTAGATACAAGAGAGCTATCATGAAAAGTATCCTACTTCTGAAAATGTGCTGAAGTGAACCAACTAAATAAGATTTTTTTTTTCTCCAAATGAAATGTAAAGTACAGTGAAAAATTGGTTCAAATGAGGTTTATAAGCGATGCCAAATATTGAAAAGGTATTGGATGAGGATATTAAATAAATAAAAATGTTTATCACGTAGTTATTTTTTGGTTGAATAGTGCATTGGAAGCCTATATTGTTGAATTTGTTGTAAATGGTACTCATTCATACAGTGCATCTGAATGGGTCTTATTTAAGGGCCCATGAGGGAGATATATGAGACTTTTTCCTACATGTATAAAAATGATGTGTGATAAATTGGTTATGTCACTTGAGTCTGACAACATGAGAATCTAAATTTATTTGCACGGAATGGGGAGAATGGGGGATGATCATAGAATGGCCTTAAGGAAAACATAGGCATGGGAAGTGAACCAACTAAATGAGAATTTTTTTTTCTCCAAATGAAATGTAAAGTACAGTGAAAAATTGGTTCAAATGAGGTTTATAAGCGATGCCAAATATTGAAAAGGTATTGGATGAGGATATTAAAAAAATAAAAAAAATTATCGCGTAGTTGTGTTTTGGTTGAATAGTGCATTGGAAGCCTATAGTGTTGAATTTTTTGTAAAGGGTACTCATTCATACATTGCATCTGAATGGGACTTATTTAAGCACCCATGAGGGAGACATATGAGACTTTTTCCTACATGTATAAAAGTGATGTTGTGTGACAAATGGGTTATGTCATTGGAGTCTGACAACATGAGAAGCTAAATTTATTTGCACGGAATGGGGAGAATGGGGCATGATCATAGAATGGCCTTAAGGAAAACACGTACATGGGATGCAATAAATAACCAGCAAAGACCGAATAAACTGAGAATGTTGAGGCATCATAGGGATAAAAGCACAAAGAATTAAAGAAGAGTAAGAGTGCACACATCAGTGCAAGAGAAAAGTGTGACAAAAGAGTTAAGCTGAGTGTTGTGTAGTGGGACAATATTTAAAATTTGTTTTTAATGTTTGTAATTATTTCAAGTTATGTGAAATATGCTTAAGAGGCTAAATTGAGAATCAATTTCCCTGAATTCAGGCAAGATTATGTTATACATAAGGATTTGTGATCGGATCAGTTTGTTTTGATCATACCTCTAAATTAATGGTAAGATTATTGACAATATTCCATACAATTAAAGTTCTTGTTCTATTCTAGAACCTTATGAATATTATTCCAAGGCATTAGCCTTAGCCACATTTTAAGTGGTTAATGATTTGTCTTTCAAAATGTACTTTTGATTTTTTATTCTTTGTGGTCATCTAGAAATGAAATAATCTTTTTTAAACACCCTTAGAAGTTGGATGTGTATCTTCACATGGGTGTTGCATGCTTGCATTAGCAAGCCCAGGGTCTATCATTTCACTCAATTGTACTCATTTTCCAGCTTGAAAAATCAATAAAATGGCTCAAACATATGGTTGTTATTTCATGACTCACTGATTTATATATGATTGTGTAAATTTGTGCTTGCATGTTTATATTTCCTTGTTGTAGCTTAGCACATGCATTTGATATCCATTGTATTTCTTAGTTTGGGACATTACAGTGGTATCAGAGCATGTCCTTGGCCAACTATGGACACAACAAAAATTGATGTCTAGACCTTTTGGTGGAATGGTCTATCGTACCAGAGGCGGCAGCAAAGGAAGAAGACAGGAAAGAGGAGAAGAACATGACCATTTATCTAATACAGAGCTTGAAAATGCCAAATAGCATATGGAGGGTTGGGATGGAAATGGAGGAAATGAACAACCAAGGCAAGGAGGAAAAAACCAAGTTATGGAGGAGTTGTTGAGGGTGAATTAGTAGATGTTGAGGTAGGGCCAGTTAGTGATGGATATGATGCAACAAATGATTAGCCTACAAGTGCAAAACCATCCTGAGCATGAGCACAATGGTGATGGAGGTTGCAAAGCAAGAGGTGAGAATTGTCAAACCAAACCACTGAGTGTACATTCTAGCAGTTGCATACTCCTACGCATGGCTAGGTTAGCCATCCTACTGTGCCACAATTCATGCATGAGCCAAAGAGAGAGGGAACCAGATCCTGTTGAAGATTTGGCGCACTTTGTGGAGATGAGTATTAATGAGTATGATGGGTTAGACCCTAGGATTTAGCGTGTTATGTCTTTTGGGGAGATTATACACCTCAAGGAGAGATGTAAGGCTGAGATGGAGCATCTCATAGAGGAGGAAATTTGAACCAGGAGGTGAAAAAGGTAGCAAGGAAGGCCACACTTTCATACCTTGATGGGTCAGCCAAGAGCTTAGCTAGAGTGTGGGTCCAGAATTTGGACACTTATCTCCATTTGAACCCAACCAATCACAATAAACCATTTGAATGAACCAGATGATGGCACTTGGTGATACCTGATTGGCCTGATGGTACACCCAGTCAGTGTGTTGACTCAGCTATATAGACTGCCCAGTCAACAATCCATTCGATAACTTGAATTTTTTTTATTGTTGAGACAAAAGATTATAACTTCATAGCTTGGACGTACAATGCCAGAATAACGAGCACTATGTTTTGGAACTTGAGCATACAATGTCAGAATCACAAGCACTACATTTTGGAACTCGTTTCGATCACTTCTGAGAAATTTCATTTTGAGAACTTTACTAATCCCCTAGATCATTCCAAGGAAAACTCTAATCTGAGTCCATTGAATTCCATTATCCCAACTCTAATGAAATCCTGCTACAGTAAACCTACAAATTCGAACCTCTTAAGGAACGACTTTGAAATTCTTGTTCTAATGTGAATCCAACACTGATACCATGTAGAAATATGGTGATATAATTGCAACTGCTTAAGAAATTTAATATAAAGCAGGAAACAATTATACTTAGGCCCCTATTTTTTAGGAATTTTCCTCCAATTTAATGTGCAATTCCTGAGGATTAATCTCTGACTACATGCAACACTTGTACACTCAAGACTAGTCTACAACTTGTTACACTGCCTTGGAATCTCCACCACATTTGAGGAACTCTAATTCCTTCCATGCTAGATATATTTTTGGTTGATTGATTAGTTAACTGGATGATCCCTCAGTTATATTGTTGTCCCACTACACAAATAACCTCCAAATAGTTTTATCAACAGTAAGAACTAGTTTAACTGAATACAATTGGAAATAACTGAACTGGATTTCTACAAATTAGAAATCAAATGTGCATAACTGAATTCCAAGCCCTCTAACTCGAATTTACTGAGCTAAATGAGTGAGAAGAGATATGTCACCTTAGTTAACTGCCTCCAAGTTCTCTGCTAATCTGGAAAGTTTGAATTTTCTCAATTTGACAAAGGCTAAGTCAAATTGAGCCTTTCTTGCTACACTTCTCAACAATTTTTATCTAGTGATATTTTGAGATCAATTATTATGCCCTCTCATGTAAAATACATGTTATTTCCCTCTTGGAAAACTCTAGTGGCTTTTAATGATTCCTAACATATTTTTTAATTTATATAAATAGACATTATGATTCTCATTGTCTTTCACTAAGCATGCTTTATTTGTAGGAGGGACCACCTTTTTCTTTGGTTACAGTGTGTGGGAAAATAATCTAAGGTGTCTGTTAGATAATTGAATTTTGACTTATACAATTGTCTTTAGTTAGTTGAATGATGATTTATGTGTTGATGGATTTATGTAAATGAATAAGTTGTAATATTTAGTGGTTTGATTTTAATATAAAATGTTATTGTCCAAGAAACATTATTAAAATTTTACAAGCATGTTAGCATGAATTAAGCTTTTGATTTTAAATATGTTACTAATTATTAGAAAATTTGTTTTCGCTACACAATTTTCCACAATTATCAGAGTGCACACCTTTTATAGGCATATCCATTTCATGTAGCTTTCACATCTTTTATAGTCGTTTTGCATGAATTCAATGTCTTTAAAGTGTATGAATTGATAGCATATATATGATTGTAGTTTCAACTTGGTGATGGAGAGAATAAATTTTCTCTAGTGGAGAGAATTATATTTTATAAGAGGCTTCACAACTTTTAGTTATGCGATAAACTTTTTAGTATGATTCAATCCATGAATTATATCTTTTTATCGTGCTTATCTTATGGGTAAGTTTAAGATATTGTAATTTTTTACAGTTTGTCTTTAATTTTCCTTGAAATTTCATAGTTTCACGACTTCTTTTAATTATTTCCTATTGCAAAATATGAAGCACTTCTTCCTTTTAATTCACTTTATCTATAGTATGAGTGTTTTTTTGTGGTTTTAATCTAAAGGAATGCCTAACCTAAGGGGATTTAAACCAAGCACCGATTAACATAGCACAAGCCAAATGCCTAACATCATTTGTCACAATAAATTGCACTAAATACAATGTGAGTCTTTTGATTTGCTTCTCACTATTTGATTCTGGTTGGTCATATTGTTTACTTGAAATTTGGCAAAGCAAATTGGGGTACGGGAGAAGAGGTTGATTTTGTTTCTAGGGCTTGTTGTGATTTCTTCGAGTGATGGAAATAAAAGAATTCTTTATAAACAATTTTTTATAAAGTTGATTGTTGTATATTCTTGAAGGTGTCTGGGATTAACCTTTTAACAAATTTATTTATCTATGTTATATATCCTTAAAGGTTTTAATGTAAGATACTTATGTAATTCATCTATTTTTATCTTATTGACCTTGTTATCCACAAAAGTTAAAGATTTAAGACATCATTGACATTCTCAAAGTTATTTGAAATGGTGGTTTATTTTCTACAATTATTTTATCCTATTTGGATCATTGTGGTGTTCTTTGTGACTTTGATATGATCCATTTGGTTTGATGGATCTTCATAGAGATTGATGAATAATTGAAACACGTAAGTTTACTTAACAACGATGCACAATGTTGTGTAGTGAGATCCATTACTTTTGAAATATTGAAGTTCATAAAAGAATTGAAGTTGAATAAAATTAATGGACAATTTGTAATGTTGGCTAACTTTTACTTCATTTATGTTCTTGTTATTGGAGGATGGGCCATTCTACTACCTTTGGGAGCATTTGGAGTACCCAATAAAGAAATCATTCTCACAAAATTGAAGTGTACATACTCTAGCCCCACTCTAGATTTAAACATCTATCCCCTTATGAGGAAACACATATTCATAACCATTAGGCCCACTCATATACACCTCCCCTTTTGATAGAAAGCTTGCAATTGGGTACATTAGTGAGGCTTTAATTACTATGATATGAGTAAGTACTATACAAAAACCTCAAGGATTGCAAACTTTCAAGTCAAAATTGTAACTCGCTTCCCCACATTCTTATGGATTACATCCACCATAGTAGGTTAGATTCTTATATATAATAATTTCAATCTTACCTTGACTAAATTACATAACTATAATATTTAGGTAGGGAAATTCAATATTTGAAGGTGAGTCAAATTTCCACTATCCAAATTGATAAGAGTACAAATTATGACAATGTATTTTTGGGAAAGGAAATACTAATAATAATAATCTAATTTTAAGGTCATGGTCAAGTGAAAACACCTAATTTATAGATGATATCACCTTGTTTGTGTAACAAAGCATTTGTATTCACGTAGTAATTTGACCGTGAAAGTCTACAAAAGTGTACACATTGTACCCCAACTCTATATTTGAACATGTGGCCTCATATGAGGAAACATATTCATAACTATTAGCCCCACTCATATACACCTCCCCTTTTAATGGAAATCTTTCAATTGGGTAGGTTAGCAATCATTAATGTGATATATGTCTACACAAATATTATACAACAACTGCAATGTGCATGTTTGATGACCATATAGATATGTATTTTGGATATTTTTGTTCAAAGTGTAAAATATTTGATGAATAACATTTTTTTTATGTTGCATAATTATTGGAAGGACTTGAGAAACACCTATATGAAAGTTAAATTATATTATTAAATGAATTGTATTTTTATTTTACTAGCTAGGGATAACCTAAGATGGAGTGAATCTTAAAGTTGAATGGAAGAATAATTTTCCCATTAATGTGTTTCTATCAATAGGATTGTATGAGACTCAACTTGGTGGAGCCTAAATGTACCTAATATCTTAAGTGGAAACTTTCCTTTGTTATTTCAAATTGTCTTTCATTTTTATATTGTCGTCAATTTGACAAGAGACGATTGTGTATGTACAATTTACAAATTATGTTACTCACAAAGAGTGTTATGTTCTATGTTGGAAAAAATGTTATAATACTTATTTTATTTTTAGACATGTGAAGAATAATGATCTCTTTCATTTTTATTATATTGACTTAATTTAATACATTGTATGTACCATTTTATAAATTATGTTAGACAAAATGTCGTCATTATTATTTTTTAATTGAAGATATAAGGAATAATGATTTTTTTTTATTAAACTATCAATTTAATAAAAGTGAAATACTCAAGTTAATATAATTTATGTACCTCATTTTACAAATTATTACCTTAATATGCAGTTTTTCATTCACTTTCATTTGTTTGAAATACTATATTTTAAACTAATTAAAATTTATATATTGATATGAAATCTTATGGTTGGGAAATCTATTTATTATGTTTATTTCTATTTAATAATAATTTATATATATATGATATATTGATAATTTATTAAAATAAATTATTTATTTATTATAGTAATTATAATAATTTATATATTATATGTTTAATTTTAAATATTTATTATAATAGTTTATATTAGTAATTAGAAAAGTTTCTCTTTGCTTCTAATCTCTACAATACGGTGAAGGTGGAAACTTTAATGTATTGTTTGATTACTTTTCATTAGTTTGAAATGATATATTTTTAAAGGGTTAAATTTTATTGTTGGGAAATTTATTTATTTTTTCACAGAGGAAAAATTCCTAATCTTTCATTAAGTAGAAAGATTACATGTTACATTTTACTGAGTATGATCATTTAGTTGCAAGATATGCATACTTCATAGTCCTTGTCCGCAAAATTTGTTTATTTATTTTAATAATTATCATAATCTAATTATTATTTATAAATAATAATAATAATAATAATAATAATTTATTTATTGTAATAATTATAATAATTTATTTGTTTTTTGTTATTTTTAAATATTTAATATAATAATTTTACATTAATAATAAAAAAGAGCTTCTCTTTGCTTCGAGATCGTAATCTCTAATCTCTACTAACAGGGTCAACCACGTGAAGGTGGAAGCTTGTGTGCCCCAAAAACTTGTGTGCATTGTTGATATGGGGTTTTTAATATATCAACATGCACAATTGATTTAATTATATTGACTTAATATGTTAAATGATTAATAATAATTTTTATAATTAATCATGTTATTATTGTAATGTTTATAAAAATAGTTATTAATTATATATTTTAATTTTCTTAAGAGTGATTTAAAATTATATGTAATAAAATGTATGTGTTTTATTGTAACTTTTCAAGTTAAATAGTTAGTTTTCAAATGATAAATGCAAGAAAAGTCCAAAAATAAAAATAAAAATTTAAAATACTTAAAAAGTTAAAAAATCTAAAAATAATATATAATATTTTATAAAATATTACAATTACAAATCACATAAAAACATACATCAACAAACATAACATTGATATAACCAACCCCTCTTACATACATATGCAATATCAAATACAAACAATATCAATACAACAAAGATAAGTATGACAAATTCAAATACAAGTTCAATACAATATACATAATCAAACATCCATATACCTACACAAACAATTTCAAGTAAACAAACATACATATACAAATTCAAATACAATGGACTAAGAAAACCTACATTAAATACACATAATAAATTCCATGACAATTACAAATCAATATACCATGCACATTACAATTTCAAATCACATACAAGCATACATCAACAAACATAACATTGATAAAACCACTCTTACATACATATGAAATATCAAATACAAACAATATGAACACTAGAAAGATAAGCATTACAAATTCATAGATAGGTTCAAATCAACACAGAAAATCAAACGTTGACAAAACTCTTCATATATATGCACAAAAAATTTCAAATAAGCAAACATACATATACAAATTCAAATTCAATGGACTAAGCAAATCTACATTAAATACACAATAGAATTCATCATATTTACAAATCAATCAATATACCAAACACATTATCACATACATCAACAAACATAAAGATAAAACCACACTAACATACATACCCAATATACAATGAATAAACATTCAAAACACAACAAAGAGTAAGTGTTACAAATTCACATACAATTTCAAATCAATATACATAACCAAGCATTGAGAAAACACTTCATATACATACATAAACAATTTCAAGTAAATAAACATACACATACATATTTAAATACAATGTATTAAACAAATCTACATTAAATACACATAATAAATCTCATCACAAATACAAATCAATACACCAAGCACATTATAATTTCAAATCACATGCAAAAGCATACATTGATAAAACCACTCTTATATACATATGCAAACACACAATACAAAATCAAACCTAGATTCATAGCAATCACAATTCAATAGGACAAACACACATTACAAATTCAATTTTATGTCTAACTCCAAATCACATACAAATATTCATACAACCACTTTGGCATAAACATACATACAAAAAAAAAAAAAACACATACATTTCAATTCAAAATATAAAATAAAACATTTTCAAAGACATGCAATTTCAAATAAATAAATACATAGTATACAATTCATAATTTTATCAATTATATATATATCACCTTATTTAACTATATAAAATATAAAATAATAGATCCAAAGAAAAGGAAACAAAAAAATCAATAAATCAATAAAATTAAAAAAATGATATAAAATTGGAAATAGTATTTGTTTATTAAAGAGATATTTAGTGTTTTTTCATGCATTTGTGTAAAATTGTGTAATTTTAAAAAAAAAAGTTGAAATGAATATCTGGGTTGTATTGTTATATGAAGACATGGGATGATAATTGAAGTGTTGTTGTATTGTTATATGAATACGTGGGATGATAATTGAAGTGTTTTTAAACTACATGCTTCAAATATGAATGCTATAAAGTAAATGGGTATAAAAAAAGTAATGTGATATGTATGAGCATATGAAAAAATAATCAACCCACAAAAAATTCTACACTACTCTAAGAAGAATGGGGCCCCATCCTCCTAGAGCATTTGGAAGGAGTTTTAACTCCTTCCATAAAAAAATAACTTTATTAATAATTGTATGTACATAATTTTCTCACAATATTGAAAAGAAGAGAGCATATAAACATATAACTACATCAATATTTACATTGAGCAGAATCATAATGAGAAGCCATTCCCATGAATAACTCTACAATACAACATATAAATATTAGTTTGAGTAGAACCATAATGAAAAGTCATTCCTGCCATACAACCTATACATATTAGGGAAAAAACACATGAATGAATGGAATATTTTAACGAAATATGATGAAAATTTTATATTTATATTCAAATAATGAAAATAGATTTTACCTTCATTGGTACATTTTCAGAAAGTATATATAGCTCTTATTTATGAGCAACTTTCATTCCTGCAAATAAATCTGCCATACAACATATAAATGTATAAAAATTAGGGGAAAAACATATGAATGAATGAAATATTTTTATTTGCATTTCTATATATATATATAGGGACCCTCTCGGATATTGAAAATGGATTTCCTCTAAATGGATACTTTTTTCAGAAAATATATACAATTATTATTTATGATACTTTTTAAAAAATATATACAGCTCTTAGTTATGAATAGCTTTTGTAAACAAATCTGCAATTAAAAAAACATATAAAAAATAAAATGCTATCAATAACCTATAATATAAATATTATTTTCAATATAAAAATGATAAATATAATTTATAAAATTATATATTATAAATTATAATTCTCTCTATATATTTAATTTTTCTAATAATATAATTAATATGATTTCTATTTTAAAAACAAATCAAAGCTGGCTTTCACAATCCCTGAAAATAATAGCGATTAGAGCTCTTTAATAGCATTAAAGTAGAAAAAATGGGTTTAAATCAATAAACAACAAAGGCCAGGCCACAAAATTGTAGCAAACAAACGTGCTTTAAAATAACAGGTTATACGTGGCCATTTGGTTCATCGGAAAATCTAGTTCCACTAAGCACATGATTGATTACCCAAATATATATCTAATCTAATCGTGGAGAGTGCGCTAACTCAGCCAATAATTCATAAGTTAATTTGGAGTGTAAAGCCTAGAAAAATGCTTGGGAAAGTCAATCATAATTTTGATGACTCACTTGGGCAGTTCACACCATAAAGAGCCTACAAGGCACAACACAGAGCCAAAGCTAGGTATACCAGAAAATCATGGGGAGAAAAATTATTATACCCACAAAAGTAAGGTATACTATAGTGTTAAACTAACAGATGAAAGATTATACCAAAAAAGCAAAGCAAAGCCCATGGACAGCAGATTATTATACCCAAAAAAAACAAAGGTATATCATTAAACTAAGAATACCCAAAATAAAATCAAGATATACCATTAAACTAAAAACACCCAAAATATCAAATTATAATGTTAAACTAACAGAGGATAACAAAATATACCAACACCCACCCATGGATTAAACTACTAATTCCACACCGCACCACTGGAGAGGTGATACCCAAAAACCCCGAGTTAAATTGGATTAACACGCACCGCACAATACACAGTGGATTAAATACACAGATGATGCTTGAATTGGCATGGGGAGATGTTGATTAAGCGAGAGTCAGAGAAAAGCGGATTACATAAACTAATGAACAAATTAAACCCATCAGGTTTAAACACTTGACAAAGTTTTAAATTCAATAAAATACCTGGAATTGGGATTTTGTGGTAGGAATGATTTCGTTTTTTCAGCGAGGCGGGGCGGGCTTTGAACAACAGCAACTCAATGACCTGTTTCCCTCATGCATTTATCGCCAACATCATCAGCGCACTATTTCCTTCCTTCACTCATTTCTGGTGTAAAATTTACAATTAGAAAAAAAACACAAACACAGGGTAGGGTAATGAAATAGAATAAATAATTTACAATTAAAAAACAAAACACACACAGGGTAATGAAATAGAATTGCTTATGAGCAGATATGAGCAGAAATATCAGAATTAGAAGTAAATTAAATGGAATTCTATTCAAAATACAGGGTAATCAGATATAATTGCTTCTGAAAATGAAAACAGAGCAATGGAGCTCGATTTCTGAAAAATCATTGATCTCCACGAAAGAAATGAATGAAAAATTAAAATAGAATTAAGAAAAACACACACAGGGTAATGAAATAGTCTTCTCTTTATCCATGCAAGTATTGTTTCAAGGATAAATGGTATTATTTCTAACTTTCTATGGGGAGGTGCCAATCATGAGAGGAAATATCATCTCTGCAGTTTGAATGATATATGCAAGCCCAAAGGTCTGGATGGATGGGGTATACTTGACTCCAGGGTTTTTAACTGTGCTCTGTTATCTAAATCTTTCTGGAGAGCCATAACATGCCCGGGCTTATGGAACGACATCATTAAATTCAAGTATATTCCGGAGAATGCTTTACAAATGATCAGCTGCAATTCACTTTCCTTTCCACGCTTCATTTCATGTATATGGCGCAGCTTCAAGAAGATTATCCCCCTTATTGCTCCTCGTCTTAGGTGGAACTTTCGGGATGGCAGTCTCATTCCCATTGGCGCAGCCACCCTTCTTCAGCTGGCTCCCAAATGTGGTCCATCTCAGCTCCTTATTCATGCCCTTGCGTTCCGTGGAATTCTATTTTATTCTTAGATTATTCTATGTTGGTCTCATTCAGCACCTATTTTCAAAATGGCGGAACAACTCGGTTTGGACGGTGCTGTGGCTGACGAGTGGAACCATTTCCGGGACTCTCTTCGCAGGGCGGGTTTATGCTATGCGACTGGGGGTGACAAAATTGTTTGGGGTGGTCAGATGAGAAATGGTTCCCTTTCTGTGAAAGATGTCTATGAGACTTTTATTGCTGTTGTTCACGTATTGCAGAACCCAAGCTCGTTTCGGGTTTTTTGGAAGAGGAAAATTCCAAATAAAATTACAATTTTCGGATGGCTTTCTTGGAAGAATCGGGTCATCACGTGGGACAATCTAAGGAGAAGAGGTCATCACGGTCCTGGATGGTGTGTTTTCTGTTTGGAGGCTGAAGAATCAGTCTCTCACATTTTCTTTACTTGCTCCTCTGTTATTCATATATGGAATTTATTCAGTTTCTTCTTTCCGGACCCGTCATGGCGGCCTGTGGACTTTATGTCCACAGCTATAGCATGGGACAAATTGCACAGCCCTTTCAGATCGCTGCCATTATTCTTCATCTGGGAAATTTGGCTGGCTAGAAACAGACGGATATTCGACCAAGTCCCCATACAGATTCCTAAAATCTACTTCGCCATTAAATCATGGATGGATGCTTCTCCTTCAATCGTCCCTGATGTCATTGATGGTTCTCGTCGTATAAGACCACATGACATTACCATTCCTGCTGTTTTCTTCGATGGTGCGGCTGCAAACGACACTACTGGTTGTGGGGCATGGATTAAGATTTCTGATCACGAACGTTTTCATATTTACTGGAACGGTGGCCCAGGTTCCAATAATAAGGCAGAAATTATGGCTTTATGGGGTGGACTTCTCATCGCTCTTGACCTCCATATTTAGGTTGTTGGCATCTATGGGGATTCTAAACTGGTGATTGGATGGTTATCAAGTGAGGCTCATATGGATTCTCCGAATCTTCAAGGGTGGCTTGACAGATCCAGAACGCTATGGAACCGTTTGGATTGTCCTCCTGTCCACCACATTTATCGCGAGAACAATACCAGGGCTGACCGTCTTTCCAAAAGGGGTCTGCTGGAGGATTTTGGTATTATGAGGGTTGCACATTTCAAAAATGGTCTACAGATGGACACGCGGGACATCCCCCTTCCTTGATTTTCTATATCTGTTTCCTGTTATCATTTTGCAAGCGGATGGTTTCTGTTTATTGGGATTTACAGGCTCTATTAGAATCATTTCAGCTTTCTTGATATCTTGGTGTCTCTCATAATTATGCTCACACATGAAGGTTTCAACTTTCGGTTTTTTCTACATCAGGCGAGCGTGTCAATATCTATGGCCAGCGTTTTTATGATACAATTCCTCGGCCGCCTTGTGCTTTCTGCATATCACTATCGTTGCAGGTACTCTTAGATCTTAGCATATCTTTTCCCGGACGAGTGTGCAGCAGCAAGCGAGCGGGTTCTATTGGCAAGCGAGTGTGGTAAATTTTCTTTCAGGCGAGCGTGTTTACATTATAATGGCAATTCATCTGATGTTTTATACCCGTACCTTTATCATGTTTGTTCATTTCTCAGATCAGGCGGGCTACTTCTATTCTTCTTTTCTAATTTTCTGACTCTAGCGCGTCCTCATTCTCTTCTTTAATCATATCTGATTCCTATCGAGTTTTGTCTTCCTTTTGATTATGAATCAGGTATCTGGAATGTTTTTTGATCCTTTTTTATCCTTTCCATGAAAATCTCTTTTTATCTTTCATGATTGTATTAGTAAACAGGTTGGATCTTGACCTGTATATGAGGTTGCCCACTCATTTGATCATGCTCAAGTATGAGTAGAATTGCTGAGGGCAAATGATGGTTGATTTCTCGCTGTTTTCTTCACAGCTGAGATTATTTGAAAATGTACTGTATATATATTATCAATATATTCAGCGTTTTTTTCTTTCTGAAAAAAAAAAAAAAGGGTAATGAAATAGAATTGCTTATGAGCAGATATTAGCAGAAATATCAGAATTAGAATTAATTTAAATGGAATTCTATTCAAAATACAGGGTAATCAGATATAATTGCTTCTGAAAATGAAAACAGAGCAATGGCGCTCGTTTCCGGAAAAATCATTGATCTCCACGAAAGAAATGAATGAAAAATTAAAGTGGTGGAGGCAGATGCAGGGCCAATTTGGGATTCCTCCCAGTAATGATTAAAAACGAAATAGACAGCAGAGCAGAGCAGAGATATTAGCAGAAATATGAAAATTAAATTGAATTTGATGCATACATACCATACTGAAAGTGAGCCCAAAAAATCATTGATCTCCGTTTTTCTGGCCTCCAATCTGTGAACAGCTTAACTTTCGTTTTTCTTACCTCCAATCTATAGCATCCTCCTCCTCTATCCACACAAACAGACATGGAATCGAACTCGACTCAGACTCAAACTGTAGACAGACAGACTGACCGACCCATACCCATACTCAGACCCAAACCACAGACGGAAAGATCCAGACTCAGACAGAGATAACCAATCTGAAGATAGACAGAGGAGGAGGAAAATGCTGAAAACTGATAAGACCTTGAGATATATATATATATATATATATATAGATTCATTCCCCATATTCCTTCGACTATATATTTGCCGCGCCTACCTCCTCTAGAATTATATATATTTCCGGCACCTGTACATATTATCCGGCTTCTACCTTCTCTGGAATTATATATATTCCGACACCTATACATATTATCCGGCTTCTACCTCCTCCAGATAAAAACAGATCCTGTTGTATATCAATATTTCAAATTCCAGCTCATGTTTGGTTGATGCTTTTACATACGTGATTTTTGGCTTTTCTTGGTGTAAAGGAAATGCATAACACACATTTTTACCACAACAAGCTGCTTTGGATTCCTGGCTTTTGTGCTTTTTTTCATACGTTATTTTTGGGTTTTTTTTTTTTTTTGGTGTAAAGGAAATGCATAACGCACATTTTTATCACAAGAAGCTACCTTTGATTTCTGGCTTTTGCGCTTTTTCCTGTTTCTCTTGTGTTATAGGTCAATTTGGGCTGGCCTAACATGCTGGTTGGACTTTCTTGATTTGCATGTTAATTTAAATTTTGAAGTAAGGTTTGCCAAAGCTAGAGGGAAATGATGGGTTATTACTTTTTAATTTATATAATAATTATATGAAATTTATTAAATAATAATATTATTTTTTATTTTTAATGGTCAAATATTATGCATGCAAAGTAGTACAGAATAAATTTGTGAAACAATTTTTAATAAGTTTCAAAAATATTGTAACTGAAATTATGTATATATTATATGGGGTAATAAATCTTTCCAATGAAGCACAAAGTCTCCCATTTTGATAAGAATCAGATATAAATTAAATGGCTGGAAAAAGCTAATAAGTATTGAAACACTTATCTTATAATATATTTCACATTTCCAAAATTAAAATCCATGCTACAATTCATTCCATCTTGGGTTTGGCACCATCAAAATCCATGCTACAATTCATTCCATCTTGGGATTAGCACCATCAAAATCCATGCTACAATTCATTCCATCTTGTACATGAGTATGAAGATATTCTTTAGATAGCACACTATAAGTAACCATTCATTCCATCTTGTTCATGAGTATGAAGATATTCATTAGATAGCACACTATAAGTAACCGTCCCACTGCCTTGGTAAGACAAAGGTCTTATGTAGAAGGAAGTAGGTGCAATTTTTTCTTGATATTTACCTCTTCTCATAACTAAAAAAGGAATGACATTGTGTATTCGGTATGTGTCAATGACTCAATTATGGAGCATAAAATTATAAATATTTCCTAAAACATAGAAAGGAGGAATTATAGGGTCTAACTGAATGAAACCATATGCCTCGTTTTGTTGAGAGGATGTGTCTTTGGAGGAAAATTGTGTATGTTCGATCATGGAGGAGGAGGGGCTTGTAGCATACAAGAAAAGCTTTTAGACTAACTTGGTTTTGAAGAGGAGCAAAGGAAGAGGGTGGATTATTTTGTTGATATGTGTAGTGTGTTTGCTTGGTTTTCTAGATGTTTGTGACTCGCTACTTGAATTTTTTGCAAATTTTGGCTTCTTTTAATCCTAGGGGAGATTAAAGGTTTAGTATTGGGATGTTTCCTACCTGCTAATGTGTAAGGTAATTAAGTATTGTGTCCTAGATACAAGAGAGCTATCATGAAAAGTATCCTACTTCTAAAAATGTGTTGAAGTGAACCAACTAAATAAGATTTTTTATTTCCAAATGAAATGTAAAGTATGACAGTGAAAAATTGGTTCAAATGAGATTTATAAGCGATGCCAAATATTGAAAAGGTATGGGATGAGGATATTAATCGTGTTTATGTTCACCAAATTCAATGAAATTATAAAGGAAATTAAAATATATCACCAACCAAAGAAATTCAATAGGTTGATTGATGACCTTGTCTTATATTTTTGTATCATAGATTGGGGGAAGATGGGTGGGGGGGACTATACCAAATACTCCAGATTCGATTATTGGTTATAAATTTTTGGATACAAGAAAAACAAAATATCTTTTCAAGTGGATCCCAAATGGATTCACCAGAGAAGGGATTTTTTATACATGAAATCCATCCACTGAGATGGATCATACCTATCCAACAGTTAACTAATTGGATATTCTTTGGTCCTGTGCCTAATTAGGTTGTGAAAAGTGGGAAGAAGGAGATGTGAGTGACCTATATGCAAGCTCTCTTAGGACCTATCAAATTGGGTGTTTCCTCCCTCGGTTCCTTGGTTGCCCCAAAAGGCCATAATGTGTGGTTTTGGGGAAAGGGCTATGAAAATCAACTTGCTAATTTTTATACTATAGTGTTCTTTGCACTTGTATTATCTTGAAATATGGTCCAAAATTATTAGTCTAAATCAGCTAACCAGTAAATGGCCTATGTAGAATTATTATAATTAGGAATCCAAAACTTATGAATGATGTGCTTGGCTATAGAAATATGATGATATGGATATTAGGTGGATTGAAAAAAGGTTTGGGATTTTAGCCATGGATTAGTTTAACAATTTTATCTGGTTAATAAATTAAGGCTACCACTCTGATCCAGATTTATGCAGGAATGCAACAGAATACAGATATAACCATAAATACAGAGATGCAGCGAAAATAATGCTTCATTTTTATTAATAAAAGAATGACTGAAATAAGCTTACAAACATAATGGAAACAAGCTAGGGCACTCGTAGTGTATCTCTGAGAAGAGATGTGACATACGCAGGCCTCTGAACTGTGTTACATTGAGGCTCGAAGGCCTATTACAGACATAATGGAAATAGATGAGCTAGGGTACTGGCAGCGTATCCTTGAGAAGAGATGTGACAACTATCAGCCCCTGAACTATGTTACAATGAGGCTCGAGGGCCTATTTATTGTTGAGAAACAATTTAGAATTCGAAACGTCCAAAAACCTAACCCTAGGAGATGAAGCACCAAAATTGTGGGCCCTGTTTGGGTAAATTGGTGTTTCAACTTCTCGGGGGACATAACGTTTTCATCTAATCTCCTTTTGACGTGCTTAATTTCTCTCGGTTTTCAAAAAAAACGTCGTTTAGGGCCTCAAAACAGCTTCGGATGTTCAAGACCCGAAAATCACTAAAAATAGTAAGTTGTGTTGAAACTTGAAAATGGAAATAACCAATGGTAAGGGTTCAAATGGAATAGGTGGGTGGCCACCAATATTCACATGGATCATTAATGCCCTAAAATGGCTTCGGGCATGCAGAACCCGAAAACCTGCTAAAAATAGTAAGCTGCTAGAATTGAAAAGTTGCAAGAATTGATGTCGCAGGTCCAAATGGAATAGGTGCACAGCTACTGATATCCACCTGGATCACACTCATTTATGAATATCCTCCCAATTAGGTACACACTTTTTATATAATATATATTATGCCTAGTATAAATGGAGTGAGTTGGCATACTTCATTTTGTTAGAACTATGAGTGCCCCTTGCATTTAAGAGAAGTAGGGGTTATCCCTTTGTCATCACTAGTGATTTTGAGTTCTTAAATCCACTTAGATGGATTCGGAAGGATAATTTCATAAAGCAAGAGGCTAAATACCCCCCTGAGGAAATGTGGTTGAAATTACAAAAGGAGTGTAGCATTATTATCTAAGCTAAACTATTCCAAGTTCAACCCTTGAGAATATCCAATGAGACCAATTTGAATCAAGAAATCACTCAATCAACACAAAGTTAACAAATCCTGAGGGGCCATACTATTGTGAGAACCATCAATACTTTTTCTTAAATCTAATTAAGCTAACTGAGGTAAATGAATCTTTCCCTAGGTTTATAGCCCTCGTATTTTATGAATGTTGGAGTAGTGTTTTTGGGTAACAAGGTTTGGGGATCTGTGTAGAGGGTCATCGCGCAACAATATTAGCCAAAGGATAACACACAAAGGTGAGAAGAATAAGGAAAGTTGTTGGGAAATTCTTGTGTGTACTAGCCCATATTAATGTTTACTTTCCCATAGAAATATTTACCAGCCCATAGTAATAATTTACTACTAAAGGATTTTTGGTCAGTTGTGTCCACATGTAAATTTATAAATACATTAAGGTAGGGTGGTAAAAGACATAACTTGTTGGCACATTTTGAGATGGAGGCATATATTTTTCTGGTGTAATGATATATGATTCACTAAGATGTTGAATCGCGATGGATACAAATGTAATAGAAGAATCACAGTTTTAATAGAAAGATCAATTTTTGGCCTATTTTATGTATTTGCGCAATTCTTAATGGCTTGTCTAGTTTTCATAATATTGTCACTTTAAATGTATGCATAATGGGATTATTGAACAAAATAGAGGTATATTTTAATTATTTTTCTAAATACTAACAAGTAATAAAATGTTGAAGATATGTAATGCTAGCTTAAGGTCCCCATCTCCTTCATAACTGCAAAAAATTTTAGGTTCTTGCAGTCCCCCATAGATTCCTTGGTTGATACTTCACTTGCTTTCAATTGTTTTAAAAGGGGTTGGTGTCTGTAGGGGTTTTGTTGAAAAATGATCTCGAACCTTGGGTCCATCCCTATGCGCAAACAAATGGTTCCATAGTCGGGACCGTGATTTGTGGTTGAAAGGGATGCAAATACCTAATAAGGAAGAGATACAATAGTGGGTGAAGAAAAAATAACATGATTACTCTATAGAATAGAATAGAAATCAATGGATCAAACATGATAAATGGATGCAAATGTATGTTTTTACATATATTCAAAAAATATTCTTTGTTGAGCTTTTTTATTGTTTTGGCTATGTTTACAAAGGTTGGAAGAAGAGCACAAAACTTGGTGCCCTATTGTACTCTATAATTGGACTCCAAAGGGTTAATGCTATAAATAAAAAGGTTTCTCACGTAGTTGTTTTTTGGTTGAATAGTGCATTGCAAGCCTATATTGTTGAATTTATTGTAAAGGGTACTCATTCATACAATGCATCTCAAATGAGACTTATTTAAGGGCCCACAAGGGAGATATATGAGACTTTTTCCTACATGGATAAAAATGATGTTGTGTGATAAATGGGTTATGTCACTGGAGTTTGACAACATGAGAAGATAAATTTATTTACACAGAATGGGGAGAATGGGAGATGATCATAGAATGGCTTGAAGGAAAACATAGGCATGGGATGCAATAAATAACTAGTAAAGACCGAATAAACTGAGAATGTTGAGGCATCATAGGGATAAAAGCACAAATAATTCAAGAAGAGTAAGAGTGCACATATCAGTGTAGGAGAAAAGTGTGACAAAAGAGTTAAGCTGAGTGTTGTGTAGTGGGATGCTATTTAAAATTTGTTTTTTCATCTTTGTAATTATTTCAAGTTATGTGAAATATGCTTAAGAGGCTAAATTGAGAATTATTTTGTTTGACTTCTGGAAAGCTTATGTTATACATAGGGATTTGTGATAGGATCAGTTTGTTTTGATCATACCTCTAAATGAATGGTTAGATTATTGTCAATATTTCATACAATTGAATTTCTTGTTCTATTCTAGAATCTTATTAATATTACTCCAAGACACTAGCCTTAGGCACATTTAAAGTGGTTAATGATTTGTCTTTCAAAATGTACTTTACTTTTTTACTCTTTTTGGTCATCTAGAAATGAAATAATCTGTTTTAAACACCCTTAGCAGTCGGATGTGTCTCTTCACATGGGTGTTGCATGCTTGCATTAGCAAGCCCAGGGTCTATCATTTCACTCAATTGTACTCATTTTCCAGCTTGAGAAATCAATAAAATGGCTCAAACTTATGGTTGTTATTTCATGGGTCATTGATTTATATATGCTTGTGTAAATTTGTGCTTGCATGTTTAGCTTTCCTTGTTGTAGCTTAGCACATGTATTTGATATCCATTGTATTTATTATTTTGGTACATTACAGTGGTATCAGAGTGTGTACTTGGCCAACTATGGACACAACAAAAATTGATGTCTAGACCTTTTGGTGGAATGTTCTATCATACCAGAGGCAGAGGCACTGGAAGAAGACGCGAAAGAGAAGAAGAACATGACCATTTATCTAATATAGAGGTTGACAATGCCAAATAACATATGGAGGGTCAGGATGGAAATGGAGGAAATGAACAACCAAGGCAAGGATGACAAAACCAAGTTATGGAGGAGTTATTGAGGGTGAATTAGCAGATGTTGAGCCATGGTCAGTTAAAGATGAATATGATGCAACAAATAATGGGCCTAGAAGTGCAAAAACATCATGAGCACAAGCACAATGGCGATGGAGGTTGCAAAGAAATAGGTGGGAACTGTCAGACCAATGAGTGTACATTCTAGCAGTTGCTTACTCCTATACGTGGGTAGGTTAGCCATCCTACTATGCCACAATTCATGCATGAGCCAAAGAGAGAGGGAACCAGATATTGTTGAATATTTGGTGCACTTTGTGGAGATCAGGATTAATGAGTATGATGGGTTAGACCCTAGGATTTAGAGTGTTATGTCTTTTCAAGAGTTTCTACACCTCAAGGAGAGATGAAAGGTTATAGTTGGAGCATCTCATAGAGGAGGAAAATCAAACCAGGAGGTGAAAAAGGTAGCAGGGAAGATCACACTTCCAAGCTTTGATGGGTCAGTCAAGGGCTCAGCTAGAGTGTGGGTCCAGAATTTGAACCCCATGCAAGAGACTAGTGTTATGCAATTTTCCGCCCTACATTTGGAGGGAGATGAGTAGGAGTGGTGGTACCATGTCTTGATCACTCTTTGACACATACACAATAGTTCCTATATTGAATTCACTGGGAGGTTGGTTGAGAGGTTTGTTAGGAAGGATCCAAAGTTGCCCTTCAGGCACTACAAGAAAAAAGGACATTGGTGAGGGTCATGCTTGTGATGGACCTTTAAGGTCCATCACCAATGTCAAATATGGTGACGGTCCTTAAAAAAGTGTCACTGTAAGTGTATATAGTGATGGTCCTTTAAGGTTCATCACCAAAGCCATTTTCAATGACACTTTTGGTGAGGGTCATTAAAGGCCCATCACTAATTCTCTCTTTGGTGACACTTCTAGTGACGAACTTTTAATGACCCTCACCAATGCTCTTTTTGTTACTTTTGGTGACGGTCAAAAAATGTTCGTCACCATTGATCATTCCAATGAGTTTTTTATGATGCTATATGCCTGTAAATATTTTTTTTCAAAAGGAAATGATTTAAGGCCATTATTGTGGAGTATTTTTAATGATATTTCCAAGGCCATATTGGTTATAATCAGTCAATTTTTTAAGAAGTAATTAATGTGTATTATTTCCCTCAAGTAATCACTAGTCGAATAGAGTTTTCCTATGAGTCAACACATGATTCATATCTATTAAGTTTATTATCTATCAAATTCCCTTTAGATAAATTTCCACTGGTGTGTATAGGAAATATATTATTTAATACATAATCAAGCTCTGACAATTCTATTAGACTATTAATGAGAAATACCTAACACTCCTCAATAATTCAGGCATACCTTAAATTAATGCTTTGTCACAAACTAACATTTCTTAGCACCTTGCATGTCTTGGAACATATTT
This sequence comes from Pinus albicaulis, assembly GCA_034641835.2. Classification (NCBI taxonomy): domain Eukaryota; kingdom Viridiplantae; phylum Streptophyta; class Pinopsida; order Pinales; family Pinaceae; genus Pinus; species Pinus albicaulis. The sequence continues at coordinate 248,003,344 of CM076582.1, forward strand.
GTACCTAGAACATCTTGTCATGACACTGATGCCCAAGCACATGGTGGCATGCGCTAGCACAACATGGAAATCTCCTAGCATGTGTTAGTATGCACGTAGTCCCTAGCATGCCCTGGAACACCTTGGTTGAATGCATTGACATACATTAGCACTTGGCACACAATGCCAGTTAGCATGTATTGGGACCTATTATTAATGTGACTAGCATTCCCCTTTTGAAAAAGACAAAGTCCTAACTTATTAACCCTATTATGTGTTCATTTCCTTACATTTTAGCTTGGTTCTTCCTTTTTTTTCCTTGATACTTCTTGACACACATTGACATACCCTAGAACCCTGCACATACTTAGCACCTGGCATGTATTGGCATATCTTGCCACTATTTGGAACATATAATTAGCACACCCTGGAACTCCCTAGCACACTTTGGCACTTCTTTACATGCCTTGATATTCCCTAGCATGCCTTCCCAATGCTTAGCATACCTTGTCACTCCCTCCTTGGCATGATAGCTAGCACTCATTAACATTAGTCCCTAGCACACGTTCCTCATATTCATTAACTTCCATGAATTTTGAACTAGTGCTCCATTAATGTTTTGTCTTATTACTCCTTAACACTCCTAAACATGCATTATCACTCTCTAGCACACCTTAGCAGTTTTCAACATGCCATTCCACTTCGTAGCATGCATAACAGTCCCTGACACATATTGGCTCTTGGCACGTGTTGGTGCTTGGAAAATCTTAGCATGTATGGAACAAGTTGAGATGCCTTGGTATGATTTGGCATGGTTTAATATTAAATTTATTTTAGATCAATTTTTGGAAAGTAGATGAGAAGCAACAAAGGAAGACTTGACACTTAGAATACACTAAGACTTTGCACTTGGAATCTATTGGCGCCTAGTGTTGGTGTGCCTAGCATGCCCCTCTTAGAAAAGGTAAATTGATGACTAATTAACCCTCTTATGTGTTCATTTCCTTGTATTTTAACTTGTTTCTCCCTTTTGTTTCCTTGACAGTCCCTGGCACACATTGATACACCCTTGCACATCTTGGCATGCCTTATCACTTGGCACATATTATCATGTTTGACATGCCTTCGCACTATTTGGCACATCTTAGCATTCCCTAGCATGCCTTGGCACTCATGTCCTCACAACTAGACTTTACATTTTTTCACGAATTGGGAACCCAATCAAGTCCTTGGCTACTGTAGTTCATGTGAAAACATTGGCCTACTTCAACCCCAACAACTTGACCAATTGCACCTACTACAAGTAGATTGTGCCTTGTTCACCTAATAATTGCACATGACTCATCTTATGCCACTCATGTCCAATCTCAACTTGTCCCACTTAACTATTTACTAAGACAAGGATCACATGATCTAGCCATGGCCATAAAAAAACTAAGCAACATAGCTTACAGAGCCAATATTTCACATGTATGTTTAGTTCATATAAACAATAGAACATTAACTAAGAGTTTGCAAGAACCACAAGATTCACAAAGCACACAAGATATAAGCTGACACAAGTAGTGTGCCCCAAAAATTATACACAACAATGTACATATGAAATTATCTAGAATATTTTAAAACATGAGCATGTAGCCAAAGTGTGCCACATCTCATATAAAAAAAATAACTAAAGGAAAAAAAATGTTGTTCCTATCACAAAGTGATATCCCTTTGTCTAAAACTGCTATGTCGAGCCCCTTATAACAACTGTAGGTTTGCCTCCTGTAAATCCTATTCTAAACTTCTCCTAACACACTTCGTCCTTAGCACATTTGAATTCGCTAACACTCCCTTGCACACAATCTTATTTTTTCCTTTCCATGCATTTTGACCTAGTTATCCCTTGATATGCCCCAACACTCCCCAACACTCTAGTTCAGCATGCATTGAAATTGTCCGACATGTGTTAGCATGCCTTTTCATTCCTTTGCATGCCCTGACCCTCCCTAGCTATCATGCCCTCACAACTACCCTTACTTAATTTTCGACTTGGGAACCCAACCAAGCCCTCGCTTGACTGCAAGAGCTTGACCAAGGTATAGTTACTACAACTAGACTATATTGTTGAATTGTGTAGCTGGGAGGTACTCCACAAGCCTAGTGAGATGGATTTGTGTGAGTTTGGCACAAAAGGCTTTGTGGGAATAGAAGCAAATCAAAGGAATTTTGAATCCACGATGGGGTTTAAAATCTAAAAGAAAATTAAAAAGGAAAATTAATATTTCCTAAGGTCTAAGTGGATAAAACCCGTAAGCTCTAGAGGGTTCCTAAGAGGTCTAGGAAAAACTATTTAAGGAGTCCTTAGGATGAAGGAAATAACATCAAGTGAGAAGGAGCTCATTTGATAAGGGGGTGAAGAGACATGTAGTACTAAAGAGGACATGATCATTATCATGTATAGCATTCATTAAGATGCCTCAATATGCTTTGGCATGGTTTAATATTAAAGTTATTTGAGATCAGTTATTGGAAAGTAGAAGAGAAGTAACAGAGGATGATTTGGCACTTAGAATGTACTAACACTTGGCACTTGACACTCGTTTCCACCTACTGTTGATGTGCATAGCATGCCCCTCTTGGAAAATGTAAATTGATGACTTATTAACCCTATGATGTGTTAATTTCCTTGTATTTTAACTTGTTTCTCCTTTTTGTTTCCTTAATAGTCCCTGGCATGTATTGTCACACCATTGTAGATATTGGCATGCCTTAGCACTTGACACATATTAGCATATTTTACATGCCTTCGAACTATCTGGCACATGTTAGAATTCCCTAGCATGCCTTGTCACTCATTCCCTCACAAATATCCTTACATTTTTTCATGACTTGGGAACCCAATCAAGTCCTTAGCTACTACAGTTCATGTGACATTGGTATGCTTTAGCCGTAACAACTTGATCAATTGCACCTACTATAAGTAGATTGTGCCTTGTTCACCTAAGGAATTTCTATACCTCATCTTAGGCTAGTCATGTCCAAGCTGAAATTTTCCCACTTAAGAACTTACCAAGACAAGGATCACATCTAACCATGGCCATAAAACAACTAAGAAACATAGATTACATAAGCAATATTTCACATGTATGTCTAGTTCATATAAAAAGTAGAGAATTAACTGAGAATTTGCAAGAACCACAGGATACACAAGACACACAAGATATAGGTCGACACAAGTTGAGTTCCCAAAAACTTATACATAACAATGTACAATATTGAATTGTCTAAAATAGTTTAAAACATGAGCATTTGGCCAAAGTGTGCCACATGTCATATACAAATAATAGATAAAGGAAAAATAGTGTTGTGCCCAACACAAAGTCTCCCTTTGTTGAAAATTTCTTTGCCAAGCCTGTTAGAACTCTATAATTTAGAAGATTTGAAAAACTAAACTATAAAGCACAACATCAAATTGCTTTGGATTCGAGGACCTAGCCTTCCTAGACTCAGAGAGGGCTCTCTCTGTTTTATGATTTAAATCGATTTAACTTGCTGGTTATACATACTGATATTAGGATAGTTACAATGATGGGGGTTCTTTGTTTGATTGATTGTGTGGTTGGAAAAATAGGGTTGCATAAGCTATTCCATTGGGCGATGGAGTCAAAGGCTGGAATGGCACATCAAAATCAAGAGAAAATCACAAGGCAAGCTAATTGTGCTAAATGGATTTTAAGAGTTGTATGAATTATGAGGTGAAAGAAACAGTAAGGTTCGGTAGTGACTAAAGAGAAATTAAGAATTCTTTAATCAGACTTCAGTAGAAAACATTCAGATTGTAAATGCAGACAAAATTAAGGCACTCCGACAACGAATCTTAATCTAAAATTTCTGATTTACAATTACATGAGAATATACAAAATAGAGAAAACAATGGAAACATTTAAACAAAGATGAAACACATCACCATTTTGACACAGCTCAAGAGTCCTGTAAACGGTCTTTAATTATTGATGTCCAGCTCCAAAAATTAAAGTGCTTCAATAGTAGTTCTTACAATATAGGTTCTAAAATATCCAACCTTTTATAATTAGAATTCTAGTGGTATTTAACTAACAACTAAGTCGGTTTTCCCTAATTCCAAAAAGACAAAGTGAGACAAAATTGATGTCTGGCCCAGCCTTTCTTGCACCGCCTTCGCTGGATCATTAACTCCAATGCGGCACCGATTGCTTTTTTGTCTTATTGTCATACTGTCTGGCACTATTTTGATGGAAAAAGCTTGCCAAAATATATTATCCTTGTTCACATCTAAGAAACATCATCAAGAAACAAATTCCTGAAAATCTTGGGATGATTGTCATGTCGTGAAAAATGGGCGAAACTGCTGAAACTACGTGTCAACTCAGACATTTTTTTATCCCCAACGGTGACACCTATGAAAACTATGAGAGAGGTTATTGTTATTTGTCCCGTTATGGTCAAAAACCTCTCTCGGATTTTCAAAATTCATCTCGAGCTCTCCACAACAGTCGCCGCAAAATCATGACCAACACAGAAAAAATGGAAATATGAAAAATGGGGCTGAGAGATGGCTTTCTATTATCCCAACTGAAGACACCTATGAAAAATATGGGAGATTTTTGTGTTCTTCAGCCCGTGCTAAATAAAAACCTCTCTCGGTTTATCAAAATTCTTTCCCATCTACCTGAAATCTCCCTTGAAAATGAACTGGTAAAACTGGCTAAAAAATGGTTTTTCATTTGGGGAAAATGGTTTTGAAAGAGAAAAGTGGTATTTCAGACCCTTCTGAAGTGGTAAGTGGTAACAGAAAGGGGGGGTTTGAATTCATGAGAGAGTGACACACAAGGGGGTCCCTTTCTTGAAAACCATTCGTTCCAGACCCCCCAGCAAGGATAAAGTAAGGATGGTAAAGGGGGGTCAAAATGAAACATAGGCCGTCGGATTTAAAGATGACGGTGGCACGATGAGGTGGAAAGCCTTTGCTTCTTACTGTGTCTTTTGGCCTATTTATTCATGAAATGAGTTATAAACCTTGTAGTCCCAAATTGACCTGTTATACACACAAAACATAGTGACAACTTGTTCACCTGACCCTGAAATTATGTAGAATTTAGTTATGAAGTGGCATCGCATCCACGCATTTTGCAACCTTTACATTTTAGTTTATAAAGAATACGATCAGTGATGTGATGCGATGGGGAGGTGACATGGAGGGTAAATGACGTGGAGGGTAAGTGGGACCAGATCACAATGCACATCGCAAATCATACCGTTTAGTTATAACCACGGAATATGTAAACTCTAAAATCTGCGAAGTGAGATGCACGGGGGAGGAGATGAGTGGTGTGGCAGGGAAGAAGTGGGACCAGATTGCAGGTGCACATCACAATTCTTAAGTTTTATTTATAAGTTGCAGGGTTAACTACTAAAATTTGCAAAGTGCGGGGAAAAGGGGCCCACTGGAAATTGGCGGAATGTTATGAATAGGTAGAAGGATTTTAAGCGGTCAGTGTTATGAAGTTTTATATGATATAACAATGTATTGCAACGACTATCTAATGGGGCAGAGCTACTGAGGTGGGGCCAACTTACCGCATCGCAAACTAAATAAAATAGATTGCGGGTGCTCATAAGGTAAAACAATGCGATGCGATATCGCAAATTGGCAATCACATTATTTAAAGTTTAGTTCCAATGTCAAATACGTAAAGTTTGTGAAATGCGATGAGGCCCCACTTTGATCGTGATCGGGGAATAAAAAGCAATGAAACAGTAAAGGTGGAAGGGTAAAGCGGAAAGGTGGAAGAAAGTTAAGGTAACGTATATTTCAAAATAGAAGATGAAATGGAAGAGAAGCATGGCGGGGAATGGGTTTTAGAGCATGGGAGAATATGGAGGAAATGAGGTGGGAAAAGAGGGTGAATGAAATGAAAGGGAACGAGGGCAGAAATGAAGTTTGATCCCCATCACACCTTGTCAGCAACAATTTTTCTCCTTTCCACATAACTATAAGGAAAATTGATTCATTTGATGCTCTTTGACAGTCAGGGTCTCCCTTTCTTCTCTGAAAATAAATGATGGCCATAGAATATTATTTTTAGTATATGAACAATCTAATCAATGATCATTCACCTTGTGATACTGTGAAATACATGAGTCTAACAAAGCCCCTTATCGCAGTCTCTTACAAATCATATTATGAACTTTTTATAACACACTTCATCCTTGGCACACTTGAATTCACTAAGACTCCTTGGAACACACTCTTATTTGTTCATTTCCATGCATTTTGACGTAGTTATCCCTTGTGATACCTTGACACTCCTTAACACTCCTCAATAGGAATTGTCATTTTCTAGCATGTGTTAGCATGCCTTTTCATTCCTTGGCATTCCTAACCCTTCCTAGTTATCTGCCCTCACAACTACCCTTAATTTTCAACTTGGGAACCCAACAAATTCCTCTCTTGACTATAGGAGCTTGACCAAGTTACGATTACTACAACTAGACTATGTTGTTAAATTGTGTAGCTTGGGAGGTACTCCAAAAGCCTAGTGATATGGGTTTGTGCGATTTTGATCACCACAAAATGTTTTGTGGGAAAATAACCCAAGCAAAGGGGCTTTGGACCCGAGATGAGGTTTAAAATCTAAAAGAAAATTAAATAGAAAAAAAATAATATTTCCTAAGGTCTAAGTAGATAAAATTCGTAAGTTCTAGAGCATTCTTAAGAGGACTAGCTAGGAAAAGTTGTTTAAGGAGGCCTTAGTATGAAGGCAAGAACATCAACTGAGAAGGAGCTCATTTTATCAAGGAGGCTAGGAGAGATGTAGCCCTAAAGTAGGTATAGTTAGAGGTCTAAGTAAGCGTTGCTAAAGGGAGGCTGCTCTATTTCTAAATTTGCAGAGATCGAGTTTAAAAACTTCGAGGAATGGCTACTCATATGCAACATGTTATGAAAACAATATAAATTTGGGTAATTGGGAGCTTTTTCTAGCCCTGTCTGTTAAGATAAAATTTTCACTAGGTATCTGAATTTGAAAATTTTTGCTTTAACTGCTTTGGATCATGGATGTTTAGATGAAATATGGTATAAAAACATAATAGAATTTCGGTGATTGGGAGCTTTTTGTAGCCCTATATTTTTAGATAGAATTTGGTGTGAATTTTTAAATTTATGGAATTTGGGTTTGGGAGCTTTGGTCATGGTGTTTAGATGAAATATATTTTGAAAACAGGATGGAATGGGGCAATTGAGAACTTTTTTCTAGAACCAATTGTTTAGGTAGAATTTGTAGAGCATCTCTCAGTTTTGAAATTTTGCTTTAACAACTTTGGGCTATGGCCATTTAGATAAAACATTTAATGAGAATATACTAGAACTCTAATTCTTGTACTTTCTAATTGTCTTGGCCAATGTTTCTTTTTAGTTTTTGAAGTAATAAGATCTTTCCTAATATCCAATGCGTCACTTTGTTTCGATGATATGTGCCTCCATAAAGAAGATGAAACATTTTTAGATATATGCATGAGATCTAATAAGTGGGTAATCTTAAGATGCTCCCAATATGGGAAGTTATAAAAGACAAATTTCCTTTCCATCCCAATGGGAAATTTCTCAACATAGGTGTCGACAAATTCTAGATCATTGAACATAGGATCCCCATTTGAATCAAACATTTCAATGAACTCCTTCTCCTTATCTCTCTCATATGCTCTAAGCCATTCAACTGGTGTCATTATTGGAGGAATTTGGGTTCTCTCTCGTTTACCATTTAAAGTGGACGTTGCTCTTTTGTAAGGGTGTTTTTATGAGAGGAATACCCTAGAGTAGTCATACACTATCTTTCATAGGTCGTTGGACCATATAGCTTTGAGAGAAGGTCCACAACATTTACATCCATAATACCCTTTTGTTACAAGACCTGTGAAATTATTGTATACAATATGCATGGCACGTTAAAGAATATCATGAAGATCAGAACAATTACAACGAATTAAATAACTAATACATGGAATAATATTTTTACGTATATAAACAAATCAATAAACATGTAATTTACCAGAGAAAACTCCTAAGCCTAGATAATCATGTGTCGTGTAAGCATATATTCCATACAACATAAAACTCCACTCTACTGCAATGGGTCTTGATACATCGTATACATTTATCCCATCCCATAATTCCTTCAATTCATCTACCAGTGGTTGTAAGTGGACATCCATATTCTTCACTTGTCTTCTACCAGTGACTATAAGAGCCAACATAAGATGTTCATTCTTGACGGACAACCATGGGGGGATATTGTTATTAATCACTACTACATGCCAAACATAATAGTTGGTGTTCTGGAGGGAACATGGGTTAACGCCATCCATGGCTATGCTGAGTCATAGATTCATACTTCATCCTTGAATTTTTTGGGTCGTGTATCCTCTATATGCTTCATGGCTATTGAATCTATTGGGATTCGCATAAGTCCCAGCTCACTTCTGTGTGAGGCAAGTCATCCCTGCGACATAGCTAATTATTTGCAGCGAAAGAGCCTTTGAATCCTTGGGATTATAGGCATGCGCCTCAATATCTTAAAAGGAGGACCACATGTTTTACCCTTATTTTTTTATTTATATCCCTCATATGCTTGTGCAGTTGTTCAAGAGAGTGCATGATATCCATACAATTATCATCCCGATCCAAGATAATTCGACCCAATAAAAATGTCATCTACCAATAAAGGTCTCTAGTCTGCATGTATTGATTGAAATTTCCCATTGTGTGTCCTGTATTTTGGATTCACTCATTCCATTTCGTCAAAACCTCCATGTTCAAGAGAGTAGTCCATGAGAGGATCATTTCCCCCTTAGACCAGAAGAGTTATTCCTAAACGTTGGCCAGTGTAAGCTTCCATTATTGAGATGCAAATCCTTCTAGCTTGTGATGCATGAGTGTGGCCTTTGTGGGCCCACTCTTGGTAATAAACAACCCCTCTTCTGACTCGAGCCCATTGGCGTGGCATGGGGAACAAACCTGCTAGAAAATGGAATTAAGAAAAATACCAGCCTCGACCCAATATGTGAGGTACAAAGGTGTTTCCCCAAGAAATATCCACCTTGAATCAAACTTCTAAATTATCGTGGGATGAGAAAGACAACATTCAATTTCACCACTCAAGAAATTCTAGTCCAACGTAAATCACTATCAAAAATGGTAAATTTCCTAAATAAACCCCCCTTAGAAACAAAAATCTTGCAGGACAATAGGTCTCCAACTTCGTTCACAAAGAGGGTGGATCAAGAGCACCAAAAGTAGACTACAAATGAGATTGGGAGCCAGAAGCACTACCCAAATAATTGCCTGAAGATAAAAACAAAATACCCATAAAATAATATACAATATAACGACCTACTTAATGTGAGTTCCTCACCCAACACACCCTGGCACCAATACTGAAAGACCAATAAGTGAGCACTTCTCCAAAATGAGATAACCTCTAGGAAAGAAGGGAAACACCATTGCTTTGACATGGTGGAAGATTGAGACGAAAATCTTAGACTAGAACTGAGGGAAGGGGTGTAGAACCTTAATGAGAGATTTATTAAACAACAAAAAAGTAAAGCTTTACTTGGGATAATGGGTAAGAGAGAGCGAGGAAGGAAAAAACAATGACCACCACTCTCCCTTGGACACCATACAAAACTCCCTGTAGCAATGCTAAATTAACTGAAACAAAAAGAAGCAGAGGATGAACATAGAATTACCAAGTAGCTGCCAAAGCCATGCTGACTGGAGGAGGACACTAGTAACATGCTACATGTAAACCAGTTGGGGGGTTGGCAACACTACATTGTAGGAACCTTCCTGTCTTACTCCCAACTTAATCACCCATATCACTAGTGGGATGGACATGACATCCACCACTTACTTCCCTCTATCTGTAACTAGGAATCCAACATTCCATTACTACATATTTAACAACGTGGTTAGAATAATTACCACTCCCGCCATCACACAAATAAACTGCCTCCTCTCTCCAACCACAACTTGCTATCTTTGCCTTCCCATTGTAGTTAATAACCCTCGCTCTGTGTCTATAATTCTCATACGATAAATGCATTAATCTTAATTGGGGGCAGGTTGCTACAACCCCCAACTCATTTTCCAAGTTGAGTGATGACATCCTTCCCCCTCTGCCTCATTTATCACCCCATTTAGGGAAAAAAAATCACTTATTCTATGAATACAATTTTTTTTTTCAACTTAACTATAAATTTAAAAGTAAATTATTACTAGCACAACCACATTGGTAAATGTGGTTATATGCATCGATAGGCATATAGGTAGACATTAATATTTTATTTTTTCACTAATAGATATAAACACAATTCCTAAAAATGTTACGCAACCAAAACCCTAAACCTAACAACTAAACCTTAATAGAATAACGTCACTTGGTAGATGAATCCATGCGCTTAGAGGATCAACATATAACTTTGATCTATATGCCAACATTGAAAAAAATATAAAAGATTTCATGTACTATAATTCCCTCTGCGTTATTGATCATTCACTAATATTTATCAAGCAAAATTTCTAACTCGTCACAAAGAATCACGTCACTATTACCAACTTTTTCACTAATCAAGTCACCATTAGCAACACCATTCACAAAATTTGTAGTGCGATGTTACTGTTATTTTCCACTTGCATGAGAGTAACATCAGGATCAAGGTGGATGCTAATTTGAATTAAAATTCAACCAAACAAAACCTAGTAACCAGAGGATCAAGGCAGATGCTATTTTGTATTAAAATTCAACCAAAAGAAACTTAGTAACCAAACAAAATGATTTGATTCTAATTCAGTTAACACGTGGTAACATAAATAATATTTAAATTAAATCTACCTTTCTTTATTTTAAAATTAAAAACCCTTTCAAATACTTTTCATATAATTCCTTTGATCATATATGATAAAAAATATTTGAAAAATCAAAATTCCTTACTCCCAATTCCATTATAAATCACAAAAAAATAAAAATATATTAAAATTAATGAATTATTTTGCATCGATTGAACCCATCAAATTCGAATAAAAATAACATTACATTCCATCATTAAAGAAAACATAAGACCCAATTTTGTATTTAACTTGTAACAAACAAGGCTTTATATCTAATTGAGAAATCACAATAATCAATTCCCTTTGTTTTTCAGCATCTCGTTGGTGGTGATGGTCGCTATTAAAATCGAAGGGCTTTGAGTCTGAATGTATGAATGAATGAAATTGAAGGGGTACTTATTTTTTTTAAATAGGTGAGGAGGGTTTAAAGAGATAATTTTTTAGGAGAGGCAAAACAGGAATGGACGCGTTGGAACAACAGAGTCACAGGCCCCTGAAACCCATGGTGCGGATCCTCTCGTTGGTGGTGATGGTTGAAATTAAAATCGAAGGGATTTGAGTCTGAATGTATGAATGAATGAAATTAAAGAGGGTATTTTTTTTTTAAATCACCGAGGAGGGTTTAAAGAGATAATCGTCGAGGAGAGGCAAGCAGGAATGGACACATTGCAATAGTAGAGTCACAGGCCTCTGAAACCCATGATGTATCTGCACCAGCACCAGGACCAGAATTAGAACCAACACCCACCTTGTGTCCCTTGGTATCTTGGGCAGTTTCAATATCAAACCTTAGGGGCACCACCGCAGTAGTGGGTTCCTTCTCATCATCATAATCCTTTTATGGATCAATCGATGTGAGGGAAACAACAGCAACAACAATAGTACGCTCCAGGACACGGGTTCAATCCCGTTCATGACATGTACACACAACATCAAGGGAAACAACATTACCCTCCTCCTCTGCAATGGCCTATGCCGCCCCATCAGGTTACTCACATGTATGCTCAACCAGATCAGGTGACCATCTTTACACAACAATTTTTGTTATTTCTGGTTGCACCTTTGTCCGTTTTCATGTTTAGCACTTCTCATTCCATGAAGTAATTACTATTTCTACTATTATTTATAGAACATATTCCCACTTAGCCTCTTTCAGTGGCTATATTCTATCATTTTTATATTTTCATTGTTTTGAATAGTAGTTCTAGTGGTAATCAACATCTGGGCGTTCTTCCTATAATTTAGGTATAGAAATTAGGGTTAAATTGTTTCTACGATATTTCCCTAATTGTCTAGTCCTTCTGTTCATTTGTTAGGGTTCGACTAGAAATTAGTGTTAATGATATCAGCGGATTGGATTTTATATAATTTTAGCATTTTAGACAAAAGCATCATCTGGGGTGTTCTAGATATATTAGGCATTTGGAAAAGCGTAATGATAGAATAAAAAAGATTGAAGATTGAAATTAAGTTCGTGTGAAGAAATAAAAATTAAAAAGGGTTGAAAAATGACACCCTTAAGTCACACCACTAACAAGCCCTAAAGTCTCAGCAATGCACATGCCCTAGGTCAAACTGATATTGGGTGGTTTTACAGTGTTTCAATGGATCTTTCAAGAACAAAAGTGTACCAGCATCCCAGAAGACAGTATTTGGCTCAACATGAGACGACAACTGCTTCTCATGTGATTTTGAGCATGGGATGCAGCGACAGGGCAGAGAGTTGTTTCATTAAGCTCCTGCGATCACAGTCAAATGTTAGTAAATTATGAATGAAAAGAACTTCTTTGCAAAAAACTAGCCAAAATACTTGTGATGTCCTAAGAGGCACAGAGATATTTGAAAAGCAGAATTACATGTCTTAGAGAAGTGCCCATCTTGACTATTATCAATTTGTCATTTTTCATCTGCTCAAGCATGAAAAGGCAGTGAAAGGAAAAATAACACTGTTAAAAAGTTGATGAAATGGCATCACTGAGAAAACCTCCTTCATTTTATAAGTAGAGGGTTTTAGGACTAAGAAAACCTCCTTCATTTTATAAGTAGAGTTTTGAAGACTGGGAGCGCCTCCTTCATCTATAAGCAGAGGGCCAAGGATAAAGTTTGATTTTAAGAATTGCACTGACTATAAGACATTTTTTGGGTACAGTGAGACAGCAACTGAGGTTTTCTGAAATAAAAATTATGTTAAAGGTAGAGGCAAGACAATAATGCTTTTAAAAAATTGTTACATAAGTTTCACTGCTATTTGAATTACAATGTGAAGCTAATAGGATGATCATCAATGAAGAAATATTATTAAGCAGATGGCCAAAGGAGTCAAATAGTCTTGGTATCAAACTAACTTCTGCCATTATGTATAAATGAAACCACTATCAGTATGTTCATCAAACATTCTTCATTTGGTTGAGACAGAGGTTGAAAGGAAACCAGGCATTTGTCAAAGTAGGCCTCCTTCATCTATAATTAGAGGGCCAGAGAAGTGATTGATTTTAGGGTTTTCACTGACTGAGAGACAAATTGTAAGAACAGTAGGAGACAGCTGAAAGCTTCTGAACAGAGAAATGATGTTAAAAACAAAGAGGAAGCAGGGGTACTATTATAATCCAAGAGGTTTATCTTATCTCTTATCAGAGTTTCTTTCAAAAGCAGTCTGGAGCCAAAATGAAACAACCTTGCTAAGGTTGAGAGATGGGTCATGACACAGGCCAAAGAGTGTTGATTACTTTTCAAGAAAGTTCTATTCTTCCTAATTCATGAGGATTTTTCTTTCAATAACTTATCATAGTGGACAAAAGACAATTTGAGCTTATTTTTCCCAAAGAGGCAGTACAACCAAACACAGAGGTTCATAAATGTGCAAGAAGGATTATGGCATGTGTTTCAGGTTCTGGAACAACATTCAAAGCCAATAAAGCATGCCACTGTTACAAATGAAGGCTTGTTCCTTATAAAAATAGGTCAAAGATACCTTGCTGTTGCATTTTGAGTAAAGGAGATTTTTTTGAAAGAAATTCCCTTTTGATGGAGAGATGATAGTGAAGCCCAGGTGAATACAACTGAGTTTCACCTCACAATCAAAGAGAAAAGTCATTTGGAGAATGCATCTAGAGTCACTATATGGATTTGAGCCAGGTTTCCCTCTAACAAGAAAATATAATCATCAGGAACAAACACTTTCAGTTTAAGTTAAGTTATATCCTTGCAAGTATGGGAAAAGATGCTTAACAAATCATTGGGTTTCCTTTTCAATAAGAAAAACACTGAGTGATGATTAGCCTTCAAAGTGGTTTTCTCATGGTGAAAAAAGGTCACAAGTATAAATACCTCCCAAAACAGTCATCTACAGTACTTCAAAGAGGCCTGGTCGATTTTGGGTTTGTTTTATTTTGAAAAATCATAAATGATAAGATTGTGTTTTTATTTGTTGTTTCACAAACTAACACCTTTTTCAAAAAACGGACTTAAAAAAACCCTCACAAAAGTAACCACAAAGGGTGATTGACTTGTTCATTTTCAAAAGGAGTTAAAGACCGTTGTCCATACCTATTTTTCAATTCAAAACGCAAACAACTCCCCTTTTCTATTCACCGGACCGAAGAAAGAGTTTTTGAGCGAAAATTTGCAGAGTTTAGAGCTTGGAGACTGCGCGGCGCACCTGTAAAAGCACGCGGCGCGTTCAGGACTGATTTTACATAGAGGTTATGTTGTTGCGCGGCGCGCCTGTAGCGGTGCGCAGCATGCTTGTAGGCACCAATCACGACTGCCCATCGTCGACCCGACTCCTTTTCTATTGCACGACGCCTTCCCAGTTCAACGTGCCATGCATGTTTTAGCACTCAAAGCGCCTCCAACAAGTCTTGAAGTTGCTCAATTCCTCGACCAAAGGGCTGCCATCCATTTTCAAAGGTATTTTCATTTACCTACTTGCTATGTTCAAGCTGCTAGATGGTATTTGAAACAATGAAGGTTTTGGTGTAAATCAAGGTGTGCTGAGTGAATATTTTTAAGAAAATTGTTACAGTGGGAGACTGGTGGAGGGTTCATTTTAGCTTCAAAGAGCCTAAACTGCCCTAAAAATAGTGCTAAACATCACACTACCTGCAATACAAAACAAACAACGTTTTAGTGGTTTTGTCAAGTATTAAGGGTATCCTAACTGCTTTAGCATCAACCATAAACTCTGTCAGCTTTATGTATTGGTGAAAACAGTGGTAAGGAGGGTTGAATTTTTTGTTTAAGGATTTGAGATTGTTGTGGCTATGATTGCCCAACATTGACATAGTGAAAGTGGTGGGTTTTTATTGATGTCAAAAGACCAAATAAACTACCCTCAAAACAGTGTTAGAAAGATGAAGCAATGTTTGGAAGTAAAGCATAGTGATTATTTGAATAAGTAAAACAGTGAAACAACTGCTGCCTCATTTGTCCCATAAAACAAGTTGTGGTGAAAAATATTTCAAACTCAGTCTGGAGGTCTTTTATCTGCCTGTGAATGTGAAACAGTGAAGTACAAGAGAAGTGTTTTTGATTGGGAGGGGTGTTTTGTTTTCTGCAAGGCTGTTTTTGCTTACACCAAAACACAAAGAGCTTTGTGACCTTACTCAACATAGTGATCATTTGACTATGTGTACCTTTTTGTTTGTCTGTGTGCTTGTTATTATAACTTTTTGTTGATTGGCTTACAAACGAAGACAAGAAGTGATTCGGAAGGAGCAAAGGGCTGATATTAAATAACCATTTCACACAGCATTTGAGGCAAATTTTCCTTGGTCAAACAGTGACTAACAGAGAGGATAGAGTTTTGTTTGAGAAAGCATTTCAAAAAACCATTTGAGGCAGTTTGGTTTTGCAGAGAGCATTCAAAACAAGATGCCTCCCAGACAGGATAGTAGGAGTGGCTTGCATAAGAGATTTGAGCCTACTTCCACTGAAGAAGTAAATGCCCACCCATCAGTCTTGTTCAATTTCCATGAGGTTGGGTGTTTAGATTTTTGTCATAGAGTGCAAGAGGTGAAGAGCTTTTCTCCTTTGACACACCTTTGCGCTTTGAGGTTTCAAGACAAACATTTCCAGCTGGCAAGCCTTGATTTCAAATTCTCTCCAAGGTCCATATCCAAGGCCACTAAAATCCCCTATATTGGGGAGAAGTGGTTTAAACAAAGCCATTTGGACTCAGAGGATTACAAGCCCTTTCTAAAGCCTGAGCACAGAGATTCATGTCCTTCTATTTTCCCCTTCTCATATCTTTTGGCTAGCTATGCCCCCCTCATGAAGATCATCATGAAATACTTCACTTGTGAGGGGAGATTCTCCCGAGTCTATGCCTATCACATTTGACTGCTCATGCATTTCACTAGGGAAAAATTGCTAAATCTTCCTTTCTTCTCACACAAGAGCATTGAGAAAATGGCCTCCGTTGTTCAGAGGAAGCCTCCTTCACAGCAAAAAGCCTGCCTCTTCCATCACTCTCTCATCAAAGTCATCATTCTTCATCAGCTTGAAAAGAGGGAGGTCTCTTGGGATACTTTCATCACCCATCCGGATTTCTCCACTATCCCTCTAGTTCATACATCCCCTACACCTCCTACTCACCATCCATCGCCTTCTTCTAGCAGACCTATTCCCAAGAAACTCAAGTTTACCACAGAACAAACAACGGAGCCTGAAGAAGGAGAAGAACATGACCATGAGGAGGAAGAAGGACATGAGTAGGAAGAGGAAAGTGATGATGAACAGTAGCAAGGGGATGATAAGGAAGATGATGAAGGGCAACAGCATGAAGAAAAGAAACACAGTGAGGGTGAGCAGACTTTTGATGATATACAGTAGACTTATGATGAGGGTGAGCAGACTTATGATGATATACAACAGGGGCAGCCAAAGGATGTTGGACAGGGGCAGCCACAAGGTGCTGAACAAGGGTAGCCACAGCTATATACACAACAGCCACAACATGATACACAACAGCCTCCTAAAAAGGAGCAGCAACCTCAAGAAGACAAGGGGCAGCAGCATGAAGATGTGCAAAATAGTGAGGAGGATAGCCCTCAAAGGGAGATGCAAAAAGACAGCCTAGGCATCCTTGAAAATATCCAAGACATTGGCAAAAATGAGGAGCAAAGTGACAAAGGTAAAGAGCCCATGGAGCATGTGCTAGCTGCCTCTCCTAGGAAAGGGGCCATGCTCTCTTCTCCGAAAGCCACCAAGCCCCGGATAGCAAAAAAAAGGGTGCCTAGAGTCGTAACTCGAAATGTGACTAGTGCCCTCCAAAGCAAGCAAAAATTGCCAAAGAAGCCCATGGTCGATTTTCCCAAGAGGAAGAGTACTAGGAGAGCCACCCAAAGCAAAGGGAAGGGCAAGGAAGAAAGCAGTGATGAACAGGAAAGGGAATTCGACATCATCCAAATCCAAAGTGATGATAGTGATAATGAAGCTCAGATCCTAGAAAATATCCTAATCCATAGAGAAAGCCAAATTGATGCCTTGAGGGCTGATCTTCATAGAGCTAGGAACTTCAATCAATTTTTGCAAATTCAAAACAAGTAGATGAGTGTCCATATGGCTGTTTATGAGACATGGGCAATCAAATACAAGAAGGAGGCCTCCAAAGCACAAGTGAGGTTGGGAGAACTCATGGGTGAGTTCGATGAAAGTGAAGGAAAATATCAGCCTAGGCAAAAGAGGCCAAGAACCATGGGGCTAAAAAAGGCCCTTGAGAAGCAAAAAGAAGAAGAAAATGCCCTTCTCCAATCTACCCCTCTCACTGCATTGTTCGAACAAGAGATAGAGAACAGTCGGGAGGCATGGCTTGAGAGAGTTAATGATCACTTGGAGAGGAAATTGGATAAGGAAAATAGGGGCTTGAACCTTCAACGGAGGATGACAGGGCATTATAAAAAGTTAAATCAGTTTGCCCGGCGGAAGTTGAAGGCTGCTGAAGAAAAACTCAAGGAGGCCAAAGGGAAGTGCCCGAAACAAAATTGAGGAAAGACACCTCAAGACTCCAAATCTTGGTCTCTGCTTCACAACATGTTTCTGAAAACCCTTGAGGGTCATGCTCGCCAAGTTTGGGTGAAATTCGACATATTTTGGTTTTTTGTCATTTTTGGGTTTTTGGCCAAAACTCATGGGCATCGCCATTTCAGTTTGAGGCATCATAAAAGGATTAGAATGGTATCATTGGATGCCATAATTTCATTATCACATACTCAGCGATTTTCAGGACATTTGAAGATCATTTGCTCCCCCGAAATGGCGAAAAATGCTCGCTTTTTCTACACTCTGCCCGGTTTATCAGCAAGGCTTATTTTTTGGGTTTTTACACACAGGCCTATTTTTGGAAAAATTATAGTGGTCATTTGCTATAAAAATTAACATTTTCAAAATTTAGACACTCAGAGCTTTCCAACGAGCTATCATGAGCCTCATTTTGACATCGGGAAGGCCTCCAAAAGTTTCCGGCAAGTCAGGGGACCTTTTGCTGATGTATTTTTTGAGTATTTTTGTAAAAATTGAACCTTTCAAAACTGCTTTTTCCTCATGTGCGTTTAGCTATTTTTGTACATGAGAAGTTATGAAAAGTCAATTTATTTCCATCTTTTAGCATTTTTTATATATTTTATGAGATATTTTGTGCCTTGGGCTTTGCAAAGCCTCAAGGACAAAATAAGATATTTTGGATAGGCCAATGAGATTGCAAGTTGAACTAAGAGGTTTTCCTCACTTTGGCCTATATATTCGAAAGGATTTCATTGTAAACAAGGCTGAACTTGATGAATAGAAGCAATATATGGTCATATAAGCTTTGGAAGAAATACTTGTCTCATGCTTTTGGATAGTCTCTTGGATGTTCTTGGATGATGAAAGAGGATTGTTGTTGGATTCCATGACTTGGTAGAATGGTATAGTGTCTCTCTTTTTGTTTTGTTTCCTAGTTTTCATTCACAAATCCATGTTCTTGCTTGCTATAGGACAGTAGAGAACAAATTTGAGACATGCCCTTGGAGGCACCTCAAATTTCCTGTTTCTTCATAGCTTCCATGTTTTCTTCATTCTTAGTCACATTAAAGAATTCTTGATTTCTCTTTAATAACTTAAGGATATTGTTGCTTGCTTCATTCATGGTTTTATGCATGCTAAGTATGATTTACGGTATTCCCTGATTACTCATGGCTAGCCGTAGCTCCATCCATGAAATTTCTCTTTGACTGATTATATTGTCATTTGTTGAACCAAGGAGGTCTTGTTCTGATCTTGCCCTTTGCCTAAGACTATGCAATCTTGTTTTCAAAGTGCCCAATAACTTGAAGTAATATGTTTAGGTGTTCTGACATAGTGATTTGAGTTGTTTGTTTGTCTTAAGTGTATTTCCCCAAATTCTGATAGCCATTTCTCAAAGTTAGAGAGTTATATATCTCTATGCATGGCTTGAATGTTTATTTCTATGTATTGATTAGCTTATAGTTACATTTCTCATGATTAATGGTTTTCCCTACCATGTTTATATCAGCTGTTAAAATATTTATGCTTGGAATCCTTTGTTATTCACAAACTTGATGTCCATCTTACTCCATTTTGCCCAAAGATCCATTTTACCTCGAATCAAATCAGCCCTTCAACAACCTTGTATCACCATCTGATAGCTTTCTTGACCTCTTCGACCCCATAGCCCAGTTGATCTGACATATTTTTACCTATCTTATATCTTTGATCAGTTTCATCCCTCACAACCTAAAAACCAAAACCAAAAAACCTACTTCATAACTAGCCTAAAATCATAACACAATAAGCAAACACACAGATATCCCTTACACAAATAAAGAGAGCCCTCTCTGAGTCCAGGAAAGCTAGGTCCTTGGGCTCCAAAGACTGGTTTGATGTTACACTGTCATTTGTCTTTCCAATCAGCCGAATCACGGGAACCTAACATAATGGCGATCACGGTGGGACTCTGAGTAACAAACAAACTTAGATTCCCCAAAACATTCTAGCAGCCTTAAGAATACTATCTGAATGACTTATCCCACCGCTCACTAACATAATGGTGATCACGGTGGGACTAACTGAGTACATAACAGTCTAGTAAACTCTTGTAGATTCATTAGTCTTCAAAACTTAAACAGGAAAGCAGTCCATAGAACCATTTAGAGTAAACTCTTTTTGTTATCGCCACCCTAGTGAAGTGATGAAACAGGTTTAGAATACTTTAATAAACCATAGGCTGCACATAAAAACTTAGAAAAACCCCAAAACATTCCGAGATTGGCTTTTCCCTAGTTACTGGTGGTGGACCATAGCTACATCCTTACAAAAACAACCAAGTTCCACCTGGCGACTCCACTAGCCTCCAGTAGGCCTAAAAACTTCATAAAAGACCAAAAGATTCATAAACCATCCCTTTCTGCTAACTCATCCTTCCAAAAACTTAAACTTAGGGTGGAAACTCTATAATGAGTGACAAACTAAGTATAACTTAGCAATTCAGAAAACCTCACCTAAACATAAGAGATAAGTAGAAGCCTTCTTGCCAAGAGAACCATTAGCTTATCCATACAGCCTAGCAAACTATTGAAACCAAGTGAATCACTCTTCTTTGCAAGTTTCCATCTCAAATTTTGCTATAAAAATTTTTCCCAAAGCATCTTTGATAGTGTTGGTGGTGGAACATAGTTCTCATAAAAATCCACCTGGCGACTCCACTAGTCCATCCTTTTAGTTTTGACCATCCTTCACATTAGTAAAACCTTAGAGAGGCCATCCATCCAAAACATTCACAAATACCATCATCTCTAAACTCTAGACCCGAAATCTGGCTTCACGAAGAATCAACACCCAAGCTCATCCAGACCCAAATCCCCCTATCATAGTAGATGACCCAGAGAATATTCTGTGGCAAGCTTCCGAAACTGGTAATGTAACTACTGATAGGTCCATCCGTAAAGCAAGATCAATACCTGAACATCTCACTGCCTTGCAGGATTCCCCCTTTGACTTAAAATCAGCAAAAACCCTTTTTAGAAGCAACTCACAAAGTAAGATAGACTTTGATGATCTTGAGCCCCTAGATCTGCCATAGAGTCCTAGTAGAGAAGCCTCACCTACCACACCTCACGACTTTCAGCTTCTCCATCACTTTGGCTCCTACCACCCTAGATCTACTCAAAACCAATTCACTAGTCCAAGTACATCCGCCACACCCATCCAAATCACTACTGTTCAAACCACCTCAGCTCATCCCACAAGCCCTCATCTTGTACATCATCCATTAGCTCTTGTCATGGCAGCTTGGTATGCACCCTTGGTATTGTCGCAGCCTTTGGCTCCCTTACAAAATGACTATTAAGCCAAAATCCCACACTTTACCAGAGATGAGACTACCACAGCTCAACAGCACGTAGATAGGATTAGCGATGCCTTTGAATACATGGAAATAGAAGACGAGACCATCAGAATGAAGATGTTCGCCCAAAGCCTAGGCGGGGAACCTAAAAAATGGTTTAAGAGCTTAACTCCAAACAGCATCCAAAATCTCCCGGAACTCTACCAAACCTTTATAAACAAGTGGGAAATCCGAAAAAACCCCATTCAAATCCTGTTAGAATATAACAATCTAAAACGGGAAAATGGGGAAAGTGTCCAGGGATACTGCACTAGGTTCAACAGTGTGTATAACGCCCTCCCACCTCACTTCAAACCCCCGCTTGGTTCAGCCTTGGCAAATTTCCCCGAGGGTTTTGACCCAGACATGAATTATCAGCTAAGAGACAAGGACCCCCCTACCTTAGAAGAAATGCAAAAAGTAGCCATAAGGGCAGAAGCCAACTTAGCAAAAAAAGAACTAGGACTAGATCAGAAAGGAAATTCACCTACCGGGATGAAGTCTCCACTTCAGCTCCTCCCTTAGATCCTAGAATAGATGACTTAGTTAGGTCCATGGCCAAAATGTGGGAAAAGATAAGTGAGAAGACCCCTCTTAGGGACAACCAGCCAAACCCTCCAAACAGAAACCGGAACCAAAATTTTAGGAGGGAACAGCCTCAAAACAAACCAAGGGAAAATGACCAACAAATTAGGCCACCATTTAATGAAAATTATGTGGAAGAAGATGATAGGGATACAGAACCCATTGATGAAATTCATTTGAACCTCATAGGATCTGATAATGAGAGTGAGGTATACCTCACAGAAGAAGAACAAGCATTCTTCTCTCCGAATCAGGATGAAACCAACTATGAAGATCCCGAGGACCCTCCCATAGATTTTCATAATGCAATAGTAGAAGCTCACAGGCAGTATGACCTTAGGAGCAGGAAAAACCAAGACAACTCCAAGAAAGACAGCTCAGACACTGCTAAAACCCCTGATACCTTCCTTAAAAAAGCAGTGGATAGTAACAAAATCATGGTCAAGAAAACTGACCAAAACAAAGATAAAGATATTCAAACAGGTCTTAGCTCAGATGCTCCTAGTACTTCTACAAAATTTCCTGAGGTGGCTGTGTCAAACAAGATCCCAAAACAAAGCCAACAAATTCAGAACATAGAGAAAGTCATGGCTGAAAAAGCTGAAGCAAACATGTCTAAACTACAACTACCTTTCAGTTTTGAGGGTGAAATCGCCAAAATAAAGATCACCATGCCTCTTACCGAGCTCATCACCCAAAACTCTTACAAATCCCAAGTGTTAAAGGTCCTGAATATAGGAAATGATGCCAACACCCTTAACCTAGCTGATGACAATCCTGAAGTATTGTTTGGTCCAAAAATAGAAGGGAAATTCCAAGAGGGAACCACTCTTCCCTTTTACATCAGTCTAAATATCCATGACCAAATCCTTCACAATGCCATGCTAGACTCCGGCGCCTCGCATAATCTTATGCCGAAGGTTGTAATGGAAAGATTAGGCCTAGAAATCACAAGACCATACAAAGACTTATATTCATTTGATTCTAGTAGAGTCAAATGTCTAGGCTTGATCAAAGATCTTTGTTTTAGTTTGGCCCAAGTACCTGCAAAACATCTGATCATGGACATAGTGGTAGTAGACATCCCTCCCAAGTATGGAATGCTTTTATCCAGATCTTGGGGAGCCAAGCTTCAAGGAAATATTCAACTTGATATGTCCTATGCCACTATTCCTGTGTTTGACCAAACTAGAATACTCTATCAAGAATCACACATGAAATACATGATCAGTAGCCAAGAGAGGCCAGATAACATCACGATGTATTCCTTGCATTCCGATCTGAACTCTTTCATTTTACACACTGATGAGGACACTGAAGAATAGTCAGAAGGATTTGAAACAAACTTAGACTCACCCCATCAGCTGCCCCTAGTTCTCTATGATGAACTAGACACTCAAAACTATCATGATCATGAACAGCTATGTCTTCAGGAAAGTGAGTGTGTTCCTTTTGAAACAAGGATAGAGCAAGAAGCACGAGCTATTATGTACTATCAAGCAAATATCTCAAACCTTAGGCAAACATCAGCAGTAACATCAGGAAACTTTTTCAGAATAGAGGCATTAGAAGACTTACATATCACAAACCTCTTTGGAACTCAGGAGCAGGGAAGCTTAATGTTTTTACCATACCTCAAGGATTTACCATCACATAACTCTTCCACTGTAAATGAAATCTTGACTGTAGCCATAACAACTCAAAATTCAGAAAAAATGCCTGATAAACTTCTTATGAGAGGAGATGATGACTGCGGTCCGAATATACCTGAGTTACTTGAACTAGATAACATTTTGTCACTCCACCAAAGACTTAGAACTACTAGAATTGGAAATATCATTCAAAATACTACTTCATACAGAGAAAACAATGAGAAACACTATGCCACTACCATCACTCCAAGAAACAACTTCGACAAAAGAAAATACAAAAATCTGAACCAATCAGTAATAGTCAAAGATAAAATAGTTGGTCATAGGATTTGTTTTGATTTCAGAAACACTAATATATATCCTAGTGACAGAAATTTTATCCTTCCTGCCCAAGACCATGATATACCGATGATAAGTGCTTTTAATCATATGTCTTTGCAAGATGATGTTTCAGAGCATAGCCAATTGATTCCATTGCAAAGTAGACAGCTCAAAGATTTTTTCCAGTATGTTGGGAGTAGTTCTAGTTTCAAATTCAGAACTGAAAAACCACCGGATATCAAAAATATGCTCCTAAAAGCCATGTTTCTAGTCCTAAATTTCTGCATATTGACATACCTTGATGATGTCATTATATATTTCAAGAATGACAAAGAATATATGCATTACTTGAAAAATATGTACAGTAAAGTAAGGAGTGGGAATCAGAGGTATCAAGAGGTACAGCGGGAAGATACGGGTTTATTCAGAGATTCATGCATGAATCCTTATGTCATGCTTGAAAGAGAAAATTTTCCAAATTTCTCTTTTCAAGAGCTGAGTGGACCAAGAGTGGTAGGAGATCCTTATGAGGATAAGATGCTTAAGTTTCGCCATTTCCAAGATTTCTGAGTTTAAAACATTTTCAATCATTGTATATACCATTGTTTGAAAAATAGATAAAAATAGAAAATTCAAAAACAATAGAAAAATAGAAAAAGAGGGTAGTTTGAAAAATAGAAAGAAGGCCCCATGTTCAAAAAATAGTCATTCAGAAAGCGCGCAAGTCTAAATGCCGCTACTAGTGCTCAAATGTCTTGTTTAGTTATCTAGCCTAATCATAACTGAACATGTTTTAAATTTATTTGTTGATAAGTTAGTGAGTGGAAAAGATGGTCAACATTGTGTAAGCTTGACTTATCAAAGAGAGTAGATTAGGAAAAGATACTGGTTCCACATGCTCAAAACAGAACCAAAGAGGGAAGCGGGGATGAAAAACAAATTGTGTATCCTAGCCCTATTTTTTCCTAGTTTTCATTTTATGAAAAATAATATTTGTGTGCAGCTTGTCTTTCGTTCCACAAGTACATGACAAATCAGAGTGTCTAACCCTGATTTGATCATTTTTCAATTTCATGTTTTAGATTAGAGAACAAAATCCTGTCAAACAGCTTAACCTTGACAGTTGATCTAGCATAGGTAGAGTAATTAAGGAGTTCATCAGCTTAATATGAACTCCCAACAGATATAAGTGTACAACTAGATAGGTTCATTTTTCAAAAAAAAAAAGATATTGTCAAAGGGTTGCTAGTCCAAATGCACCCAAAGGAAGAAAAAATGTTAGGAAAGATAGTGGGGTAGGTAGAAATATCATTGATGCTAATCATGCTGTCAATTTTCATAACTAGCATCAAGGAAGAATGAAATTTGCACCAATGGATAAGGCACTGGTCTTCATAAGCCAAAGATCTGAAATTCTGCACACCTCCTGAAAAGGAGTTGCCTTCCCCAAATGGAGCCACTGTTATTCATCAGTATTTTTCACTTGTTGGTGATGACTAGTTGTAACAGCAGTGTTTTCTAGCAGCTGATCTAAAAAATTGTCAAATTTGCCAGCTGGAAAACACCCATAATTTTTTTTTCCCTCCTACCTTTTTAATCCGCTCATGACGAGATGAAACCTCATTATCAAGCCCTATCTAGCCTCAGCCATACTAGCTTTTCCATCAGCCCCAAAGAAAACAATCCAAATCTATCCAAAGAAGTCTCCTCTAAGTTAGGTAGTGGCGCTTTAGGCATTTCTCCCTTGGCAAACTATCATAAAGCCAAAGAACCTCTATCTACTACAGACCACTCATAATAGACCTTCCCATTCTTCAAATAAAGTTGGTTACACCTTTAAGTCGTGCCACTAATAAACCCTAAAGTCTCAACAATACATGTGCCATAGGTCAAACTGATATTAGGTGGTCTTACAGTGTTTTAATGGATCTTTCAAGAGCAGAAGTATAGCAGCATTCCAGAAGACAGTATTTGGTTCCACATGAAAATACAACTGCTTCTCATGTGATTTTGAGCCTGGGATGCAGCTACAGGGCAGAGAGTTGTTTCATTAAGCTCTTGTGATCACAATCACAGGTTAGTAAATTATGAATGACAAGAAGTGCTTTGCAAAAAACTAGCCAAACTGCTTGTGATGTCTAAAGAGGCATAGAGATATTGGAAAAGAAGAATTACATGTCTCAGAGAAGTGCCCATCTTGACTATTATAAATTTGTCATTTTTCATTTGCTCAAAGCATGAAAAGGCAGTGAAAGGAAAAAGAACACTATTAAAAGCTGATGAAATGGCATCACTGAGAAAAACCTCCTTCATTTTATAAGAAGAGGGTTGAGGACTGAGAAAACCTCCTTCATTTTATAAGCAGAGGGTTGAAGACTGAGAAGGCCTCCTTCATATATAAGAAGATGGCCAGGGATAAAGTTTGTTTTTAAGTTTTTCACTAACTGTAAAGACAAATTTTAGGTATAGTTGAAGACAATTGAGGGTTTCTGAATAAAAATGATGTTAAAGGCAGAGGCAAAGCAGTGGTGTTTTCAAAAAATTGTTTGCATAAGTTTCACTGCTATTGAATTACAATGTGAAGCTAATAGGATGATCATCAATGAAGAAATATTATTAAACAAATGGCCAAAGGAGTCAAACAGACTTGGTATCAAACTAACTTCTGCCATTATGTATAAAGGAAACCACTATCAGTATGTTCATCAAACATTATTCATTTGGTTGAGACAGAGGTTGAAAGGAAACCAGGCATTTGTCAAAGTAGGCCTCCTTCATCTATAAGCAGATGGCCAGAGCAGTGATTGATTTTAGGGTTTTCAATGACTGAGATACAAATTGTAAGAACAATAGGAGACAGTTGAAGGCTTCTAAACAAAGAAATGATGTTAAAAACAAAGAGGAAGCAGGGGTACTACTATAATCCAAGAGGTTGATCTTATCTCTTATCAAAGTTTCTTTCAAAAGCAGTCTGGAGCCAAAATGAAACAACCTTGCTGAGGTTGAGATATGGGTCATGACACAGGCCAAAGAGTGTTGATTACTTTTCAAGAAAGTTATGTTCTTCCTGATTCATGAGGATTTTTCTTTCAATAACTTATCATAGTGGACAAAAGGCAATTTGAGCTTAGTTTTCCCAAAGAGGCAGTACAACCAAACACATAGGTTCATAAATGTGCAAGAAGGATTATGGCATGTGTTTCAGGGTCTGGAACAACATTCAAAGCCAATAAAGCATGCCACTGTTACAAATGAAGGCATGTTCCTTATAAAAATAGGTTAAAGATACCTTGCTGTTGCATTTTGAGTAAAGGAGATGTTTTTGAAAGAAATTATATTTTGATGGATAGATGATAGTAAAGCCCAGGTGAGTACAACTGAGTTTCACCTCGCAATCAAAGAGAAAATTCATTTGGAGAATGCATCTAGAGTCACTATATGGATTTGAGCCAGGTTTCCCTCTAACAAGCAGATATAATCATCAGGAACAGACACTGTCAGTTTAAGTTAAGTTATCTCCTTGCAAGTATGGGAAAAGATGCTTCACAAATCATTGGGTTTCCTTTTCAATAAGAAAAACACTGAGTGATGATTAGCCTTCAAAGTGGTTTTCTCACGGTGAAAAAAGGTCACAAGTATAAAGACCTCCCAAAACAGTCATCTACAGTACTTCAAAGAGGCCTGGTCGAGTTTGGGTTTGTTTTATTTTGAAAAATCACAAATGATAAGATTGCGTTTTCATTTGTTATTTCACAAACCAACACCTTTTTCAAAAAAGGGACTTACAAAAACCCTCACAAAAGTAACCACAAAGGGTGATTGACTTGTTCATTTTTAAAAGGAGTTAAAGACCACTGCCCATACCTATTTTTCAATTCAAAACGCAAACAACTCCCCTTTGCTGTTCACCGGACCGAAGAAAGAGTTTTTGAGCGAAAATTTGCAGAGTTTAGAGCCTGGAGACTGCGTAGCGCACCTGGAAAAGTGCACGGCGCGTTCAGGACTGATTTTACACAGAGGTTGTGTTGTTGCGTGGCACACCTATAGCGACGCGCGGCATGCCTGTAGGCGCCAGTCATGACTGCCCATCGTCGACCCGACTCCTTTTCTATTGCGCGGCGCCTTCCCAGTTCAACGTGCCGCGCATGTTTTAGCACTCAAAGTGCCTCCAACAAGTCTTGAAGTTGCTCAATTCCTCGACCAAAGGGTTGCCATCCATTTTCAAAGGTATTTTCATTTACCTACTTGCTATGTTCGAGCTGCTAGATGGTGTTTGAAACAATGAAGGTTTAGGTGTAAATCAAGGTGTGCTGAGTGAATATTTTGAAGAAAATTGTTACAGTGGGAGACTGGTGGAGGGTTCATTTTAGCTTCAAATAGCCTAAACTGCCCTAAAAACAGTGCTAAACATCACACTACCTGCAAGACAAAACAAACATCGTTTTAGTGGTTTTGTCAAGTATTAAGGGTATCCTAACTGCTTTAGCATCAGCCATAAACTCTGTTAGCTTTATGTATTGGTGAAAACAATGGTAAGGAGGGTTGAATTTTTTGTTTAAAGATCCGAGATTGTTGTGGCTATGATTGCCCAACATTGACATAGTGAAAGTGGTGGGTTTTTATTGATGTCAAAAGACCAAATAAACTGCCCTCAAAATAGTGTTAGAAAGGTGAAGCAATGTTTGGAAGGAAAGCATAGTGATTATTTGAATAAGTAAAACAGTGAAACAACTGATGCCTCATTTGTCCCATAAAACAAGTTGTGGTGAAAAATCTTTCAAACTCAATCTGGAGGTATTTTATCTACTTGTGAATGTGAAACAGTGAAGTACAAGAGAAGTATTTTTGATTGGGAGGGGTGTTTTGTTTCCTGCAAGGCTGTTTTTGCTTACACCAAAACACAAAGAGCTTTGTGACCTTCCCCAACACAGTGATCATTTGACTGTGTGTACCTTTTCTTTTGTCTGTGTGCTTGTTATTATAACTTTTTGTTGATTGGCATACAAAGGAAGACAAGCAGTGATTTGGAAGGAGCAAAGGGCTGATATTAAATAACCATTTCACACAGCATTTGAAGCAAATTCGCGTTTTTCAAACAGTGACTAATAGAGAGGACAGAGTTGTGTTTGAGAAAGCATTTCAAAAAACCATTTGAGACAGTTTGGTTTTTCAGAGAGCATTCAAAACAAGATGCCTCCCAGACAGGATAGTAGGAGTATCTTGCATAAGAGATTTGAGCCTAATTCCATTGAAGAAGTGAATGCCCACCCATCAGTCTTGTTCAATTTCCATGAGTTTGGGTGTTTATATTTTTGTCAAAGAGTGCAAGAGGTGAAGAGCTTTTCTCCTTTGACACACCTTTGCGCTTTGAGGTTTCAAGACAAACATTTCCAGCTGGAAGGCCTTGATTTCAAATTCTCTCCAAGGTCCATCTCCAAGGCCACTAAAATCCCCTATATTGGGGAGAAGTGGTTTAAACAAATCCATTTGGACTCAGAGGATTACAAGCCCTTTCTAAAGCCTGAGCACAGATATTCATGTCCTTCTATTTTCCCCTTCTCATATCTTTTGGCTAGCTACACCCCCCTCATGAAGATCATCATGAAATACTTCACTTGTGAGGGGAGATTCTCCCGAGTCTATGCCTATCACATTCGAATGCTCATGCATTTCACTAGGGAAAAATTGCTAAATCTTCCTTTCTTCTTACATAAGAGCATTGAGAAAATGGCCTCCATTGTTTAGAAGAAGCCTCCTTCACATTAAACAGCCTGCCCCTTCCATCACTCTCTCATCAAAGTCATCATTCTTCATCAGCTTGAAAAGAGGGAGGTCTCTTGGGATACTTTCATCACCCATCCAGATTTCTCCACTGTCCCTCCAGTTCATACATCCCCTACACCTCCTACTCACCATCTGTCGCCTTCTTCTAGTAGACCTATTCCCAAGAAACTCAAGTTTACCACAGAACAAACAAAGGAGCCTGAAGAAGGAAAATAGCATGACCATGATGAGGAAGAAGGACATGATCAGGAAGAGGAAAGTGATGATGAGCAACAGCAAGGGGATGACGAGGAAGATGATGAAGGGCAGCAGCATGAAGAAAAGCAACATAGTGAGGGTGAGCAGACTTTTGATGATATACAGCAGACTTACGATGAGGGTGAGAAGACTTATGATGATACACAACAGAAGTAGCCAAAGGATGTTGGACAGGGCCCACCACAAGGTGCTGAACAAGGGCAGCCACAGCTATATACACAGCAGCCACAGCATGATACATAGCAGCCTCCTAAAAAGGAGCAGCAACCTCAAGAAGAAAAGGGGCAGCAGCATGAAGATGTGCAAAACAGTGAGGAGGACAGCCCTCAAAGGGAGATGCAAAAAAACAGCCTAGGCATCCCTTAAAGGATCCAAGACATTGGCAAAAATGAGGAGAAAAGTGACAAAGGTAAAGAGCCCATGGAGCATGTGCTAGATACGTCTCCTATGCAAGGGGCCATGCTCTCTTCTCCGAAAGTCGCCAAGCCCCGAACAAAAAAGAAAAGGGTGCCTAGAATCATAACTCCAAATGTGACTAGGGCCCTCTGAAGCAAGGGAAAGTTTCCAAAGAAGCCCATGGTCTATTTTCCCAAGAGGAAGAGTACTAGAAAAGCCACCCAAAGCAAAGGGAAGGGTAAGGAAGAAAGAAGTCATGAACAGGAAAGGGAATTAGACATTAGCCAAATCCAAAGTGATGATAGTGATAATGAAGCCCGGATCCTAGAAAATCTCTTAATCCACATAGAAAGCCAAATTGATGCCTTGAGGGCTGATCTTCATAGAGCTAGGAACTTCAATCAATTTTTGCAAATTCAAAACAAGCAGATGAGTGTCCATATGGCTGTTTATGAGACACGGGCAATCAAATACAAGAAGGAGGCCTCCAAAGCACAAGTGAGGTTGGGAGAACTCATGGGTGAGTTCGATGAAAGTGAAGGTGAAGATCAGCCTAGGCGAAAGAGGCCAAGAACCATGGGGCTAAAAAAGGCCCTTGAGAAGAAAAAATAAGAAGAAAATGCCATTCTCCAATCTACCCCTCTCACTGCATTGTTCGAACAAGAGATAGAGAAAAATCGGGAGGCATTCCTTGAGAGAGTTAATGATCACTTGGAGAGGAAATTGGAGAAGGCAAACAGGGACTTGGAGCTTCAACGGAGGATGACGGGGCATTATAAAAAGTTAAATCAGTTTGCCCGGCAGAAGTTGAAGGCTGCTCAAGAAAAAATCAAGGAGGCCAAAGGGAAGAGCCCGGCACAAAAATTGAGGAAAGACACCTCAAGACTTCAAATCTTGGCCTCTGCTTCACAACATGTTGCTGAAAACCCTTGAGGGTCATGCTCGCCAAGTTTGAGAGAAATTCGACATATTTTGGTTTTTTGTCATTTTTGGGTTTTTCGCCAAAACTCATGGGCATCGCCATTTCAGTTTGGGGCATCATAAAAGGATGAGAATGGTATCATTGGATGCCATAATTTCATGAGCACATACTTAGCGATTTTCAAGACATTTGAAGATCATTTTCTCCCCCGAAATGGCGAAAAATGCTCGCTTTTTCTACACTCTACCCGGTTTATCAGCAAGGCTTATTTTTTGGGTTTTTACAAACAGGCCTATTTTTGAAGGACTTCCAGTGGTCAGTTGTGAGAAAAATAAACTTTTTTAGAAATTCGACACTCAGAGCTTTCCAACGCGCTATCATGAGCCTCATTTCGACATCGAGAAGGCTTCCAAAAGTTGCCGGCAAGTCAGGGGACCTTTTGCTGATGTATTTTTTGAGTCTTTTTGTAAAAAAATGAACCTTTCAAAACTGCTTTTTCCTCATGTGCGTAGAGCTATTTTTGTACATGAGAAGTTATGAAAATTCAATTTATTTCCCTCTTTTAGCATTTTTTAGATATTTTATGAGATATTTTTTGCCTTGGGCTTTGCAAAGCCTCAAGGACAAAATAAGATATTTTGCATAGGCCAATGAGATTGCAAGTTGAACTAAGAGGTTTTCCTCACTTTGGCCTATATATTCCAAAGGT
Source organism: Pinus albicaulis (assembly GCA_034641835.2). Taxonomy (NCBI): domain Eukaryota; kingdom Viridiplantae; phylum Streptophyta; class Pinopsida; order Pinales; family Pinaceae; genus Pinus; species Pinus albicaulis. The sequence goes on from CM076582.1 coordinate 248,035,240, forward strand.
TTTCATTGTAAACAAGGCTGAACTTGATGAATAGAAGCAATATATGGTCATATAAGCTTTGGAAGAAATACTTGTCTCATGCTTTTGGATAGTCTCTTGGATGTTCTTGGATGATGAAAGAGGATTGTTGTTGGATTCCATGACTTGGTAGAATGGTATAGTGTCTCTCTTTGTTTTGTTTCCTAGTTTTCATTCATAAATCCATGTTCTTGCTTGCTATAGGATAGTAGAGAACAAATTTGAGACATGCCCTTGGAGGCACCTCAAATTTCATGTTTCTTCATAGCTTCCATGTTTTCTTCATTCTTAGTCACATTAAAGAATTCTTGATTGCTCTTTAATAACTTAAGGATATTGTTGCTTGTTTCATTCATGGTTTTATGCATGCTAAGTATTATTTATGGTATGCCCTGCTTACTCATGGCTAGCCGTAGCTCCATCCATGAAATTTCTCTTTGACTGATTAGATTGTCATTTGTTGAACCAAGGAGGTCTTGTTCTGATCTTTCCCTTTGCCTAAGACTATGCAATCTTATTTTCAAAGTGCCCAATAACTTGAAGTACTATGTTTAGGCATTCCGGCATAGTGATTTGAGTTTTTTTTTCTGTCTTAAGTGTATTTCCCCAAAGTCTAATAGCCATTTCCCAAAGTTAGAGAGTTATATATCTCTATGCATGGCTTGAATGTTTATTTCTATGTATTGATTAGCTTATAGTTTCATTTCTCATTATTAATGGTTTGCCCTACCATGTTTATGTCAGCTATTAAACTAGTTATGCTCAGAATCCCTTGTTATTCACAAACTTGATGTCCATCTTACTCCATTTTGCCCAAAGATCCATTTTACCTTGAATCAAATCGGCCCTTCAACAACCTTGTATCACCATCTGATAGCTTTCTTGACCTCTTCGACCCCATAGCCCAGTTGATCTGACATCTTTTTACCTATCTTATATATTTGATCAGTTTCATCCCTCACAACCTAAAAACCAAAACCAAAAAACCTACTTCATAACTAGCCTAAAATCAGAACACAATAAGCAAACACACAGATATCCCTTACACATATAGAGAGAGCCCTCTCTGAGTCCATGAAGGCTAGGTCCTTGGGCTCCAAAGATTGGTTTGATGTTACACTGTCATTTGGCTTGCCAATCAGCCAAATCACGGGACCCTAACAAGGCATAAATGCCTTCCACACCCCTCCCTTTACCTGTCTACCACTATCAAGTTGGCAAGGCAAGCAGAGGTGCTTCATCAGAAACATAAAAGATTACATATTTGCAAGGGCTGCTCTCACTTGGCTCACTAAGTAGATAGAATGAATTGATTTGGAAACTAAATTAATTCAACAAATTATATTTATTTTTTTATTTTTCCAGGTTACAAAGCTTGGGGAAAACCCTAGAGTACTTCCCCTCATTTGGGGGATGGTACCCATGGTAAACCCTAGAATCTTTGGGGCACAAGGCCGATCAAAAGAAGAACTTGAAGCCATTACAATAGTATATTCAGCATGAGCTCAACATGTTGTGAGAATTGAACTTGGGTGGGGAGAATAATTCCTCCTAACCACCTGAGAAAAACCCAATTGACATCCACAAGTTATATTTCATAGCAATGTTCCTGCAAATTAATAAATCAAGATGATATTTGGTGGGTAGCTTAGCATTGTTAGATTAGATGGATAAGGTAAATAGGTTCTACTTATAAAAATAATACATTCAGTGAATGTTGCTTCAGTTAGTCCTAAAATAGATTTTCCTGAAAAGAACCAAAAATTTGTTATTACTAATTATTGTTATGCCCAAAGTTTTTCCGATTTATTAAAGTTCTTGTCTTTTAATCTTATGAAGTTTGAGATGTAGGAAATTTGGGGAATTTTAAAAAGCAAATATAAAATTAAAATTATCTTTCAAAATAACATTTTAAGAATAATGTCGTCTAACTACCAGCATAGATCCATCTTAACTCCGGATCTACAAAGTGCTGAGAGGGATCAATCTCTCAAGATGAAAACCTCTTTTTGAGTGCAAAACTTAAGAGCACCTTGAGAGGTTTGATCCTCTTGACACTTGGTATACTCGTAGTTAATATGGATTTATGTTGGTTCTTTATAATATTATTTATCTTACATATATTTAATATCACTATATATAAAAATATTCTTATTTTTAGTTCTATTAAAACCCTTGTAATACATGTAGCTACTACATATATATGTGCATGGCATTTACCTTTGAAATGTTTTATAATTTTTTGTTTTATTTTAATTTGTAATTGTGATATGCATAGTATAGATTGTTTTTTTTCCAAAGAAAAAATCGAACCATCTATTAAGACATAGAAAGTTACATAGTATATGCAAGATGCATTCAAAAAACTTCATTTCCCTCCTTTCCCAGAAGAGAAATGGAGTTACTGCTGGTGATTTTGAGGAAACCCTCATCTCACAGCCATAGGCTATCATTGAGTAGATCCTCATTGCCTTTTTGCAAACCCGAGCTTCCTTGCTAGGAATAATCGCCCTAAACAGAGGTACATAAAGACAGAGCCATATAGTGTGGTAGACACCGATCCAGTTCATACAAAATGACCAAAAAAATTTTGTAACATAACATATTTTCTTCTGTCTCCCGGGCCTCCTCATTGAGGAAAACATTCCAAAACAGAGATAGATTAAAATATAGTTTAAAATAGTAAAAACATCTAAAATTCTGTTAGAAATAAAAAGGAGAAAGACGTCAACAGTGATTAACTCATCACTTGAAAACAGGTTGTTTGATATTCCAAACCAGCCCATCCTTGACTTCTACAGCTATCCAATGCCCCAAATCATGTCGAATTCCCTCCTTAGAAAGAAGGTCTGCATGGTTCCGCTCCCTATAAGTATGGCAAAAGATATCTCGTTAAAAAAAGTTTTCAATCTGGATACCTCATTAAGTAACAGAAGCAAGATATAATTTATGCATCTTTGGGTCCCATTGAACCACTTGACAATGTTTAGGGATTCTCCAAAGATCTGAACCTCTCTACAGTTTAAGAGATAACCAGCATAGAAGAATATGTAAGGCTTTTAACTCTGCATAGTTATTTGTCCCATAACCTAGTCCGATCGATGCTTTGATAATTTTCCCAACAAGCAAATGTATGACCAAACCTACTCCACATCTATCCTGTGGGTCCAAGGCCCCATCAAAATAGGCCCATGGAATTTTCCCCTTTATGTTTTCATGTTGGATGACTTGCGGTTGTTGTGTCTGTTGGGGTCATGGAATATATTCATATATGGAAACTCCCTCCACTGCCAATTTGCCGATGCGAAAAGGAGAGTCTTTAAAAATAGCATGATTCCTAGCTATGCAGGTTCCCCAAGCTATCAGCAAAGGAATGTTCCTGACCCTCTCGTTAGGTGCTTCTTGCCACCATCTCTGCCACGCTTCCTGTACCTCCCTTCCTTCCCATATCTGTGGAATTTTGAGCAGCCTCAGAGATTCGTTCCAAAGACTAATGTTAAAAGGACATGTAATAAATAAATTTTGAATAGTTTTAAGACTATCCTTACACAAAATGCACTAGCCCGGACCTATATTTCCCCTATGTTGTAGAAAGTCCCAAGCGGGAACCTTGTTTTAGAGAATGCACCAGAAGAACAACCACATTTTTTCTGGTCCTTTCAGTTCCCATAGGGGTTTATACCACCATTCCTGATCCCCCCATCCTTTCTGTGTCATAAGCCAGCTATAGCTAAACTTTGGTGAGTACATCCCAGATGGAGAATGGACCCATCTGAGTTCATCCCTCTTATCTTGTATCCTAACATTGGATTTTTGAAGATCCAATGTTTATGTTTCCCATTCATCCCCGTTCATCCATCCTTGTCTCCATAATGTTGATATTTCATAATTTGCAAGCTGCCCTAGAGTGGTGAAACCTCTATGGTTCAGCAGCTCTATGAATTCTCTAGAAAGAGAAAAATTCCCAGTGCAACCCACCCAAGGGTCACTACCTAGCCTAACCCTGGTTCCATCCCCCACCTGCCAAGCTAGACCATGTTCTATGATGTTGACCGAGGCTATGGTTGCTTTCGACACTATTGAGGAATTTGTAGATTTTTTTAGGGCAATCTCAGCCAGTCTTGAATTAACATAGGATCAATGTATTTCCTTCTTGTGACAGTTGTCCAAAGATTATCTAGGGTGATTAGCCTCCATGCTATTTTTGCTACCAAAGACTTTAAGAAAGAGGTTAAATCTTTTATTCCCCATCCTCCCAATGCTTTCAACCTTACTATTTTATCCCATGCCACCCAGGTTGTCACATGGTCCTCTTTTTATCCTGCCCATAAGAATCTACTGCATACTTTGTTTATTGAAGAAAGGTTGCTCTTAGGGACCCAAGATAAGCCTACCTAGTATACCGAGATGGCCATCGCTACTGATTTTATCAACACAATCCTTCCTGCTCTGGATAACCATTTAAAGCTCCAGTGTTTCATTCTTGCCTCTATTTTTGTAACGAGCCATTTCCATTCCTGTACCAAGTATGAGTCTGGCTTAAGGAAGAAACCCAGGTATTTGAAGGTGTCCTGGAGGGATTTTACTTCAAAGTGGAGTATTTCTTCAATTCTGCCCACTTCCGCCCTAGTGAGACCTGCTGTTGTCAGGGATGACTTCTGACAGTTTATGCTAAGGCCTGTGGCTTTCAGAAAAATTTCCAAAAAATCCTTTAGACGCCTGTAGTATTCCAAACTACCATCACTTAACAACACGATTTCATCGACAAACAACAGATGGGTGACAAATAAGTTCACCGCCACTTCAATTCCTTTTAATTCCCCTTGCCTCTTCGCTTCGTGTATCATCAGGCTCAGTCCTTCTGCTGCTAATAAGAACAGAAGGGGGGAAAGTGGGAAACCTTGTCGAAGACCCCTTTGTGGGTTAAAAAAAGCTTGTTGCAACACCATTTATCAAGATAGAAATACTTGAAGAAGAGATGCAACTCATTACCCAATTTATTAAATCAAACCTTAAACCAAGATGGGTCATTAGCAATCTCAAGTACAACCAACTGATTCTATCATAAGCCTTGGACAAGTCAATTTTAACTATAGCTCCTTTTTTCTTGCTTCTCTTAAGGCTATGGAGGGTTTCTTCGGCTACCCTGACTGCCTCATGTATTTGCCTTCCATCCAGGAAGCCAAATTGTTCCAATGAGATGTTTCTTGAAAGGAAAGGTTTTAGATGGGTGGCTATCACCTTAGAGATGATATTATAAATACAAGAGCAGAGAGAGATGGGACGAAAGTCATCAAAAGAGACAGGGTGTCCTTTTTTAGGAATAAGAGCTAAGAAAATAGCATTAAAAGGCTTTTAAATTAAGCCATAGCTGTGAGACTCTTCCACCACTTCTACTAGCTCTTCCTCCAAAAATTCAAAGAAGTGCTGGAAGAATTCTACTGTCCATCCATCAGGCTTGGGACTTGTATCCTTCTACATGGAGTTTAGGATATCTTCTACTTCCTCCTTTGAGACCGACTCCATTATGTTGTTATTTCCTTCCTCATCTATGAAACTAGGGAAAAATTGTGCCACCCTTAATACTTCAGCTATTGAAACCTCTGTTGGTGCTCTGAAGAGAGTTTTAAAATGATTTACTCCTAATGAAGAGAGGTCTTCAAATGAACAGGCCCATTCACCATTCTCCTTCTGTAGTTCCCAAATAGTATTTATATTTTTCCTTCCTTTCGCATAGTTTTGGAAGAATTTTGTGTTTTCATCTCCCGCTTGCAGCTAGATAGCCTTGCTTTTTAGATGCAACCTTTCTTCCCTTTCCAACAAGATTTTCTTCCTAACCATTTCCAACTCCCTTATTCTGTTTCTTGACTCATTATTGGAGTATCCTACCCACTCCGGCCTTTCAAGATGATTAAGTTCCTCATTGACCTTCCTTAGCTCCTCCTCCTCTTTTAATAATTTCATATTTTCCCATTCCCGAGTTGCGTTCTTCATGTTTTTCAGATTCTCCATAAAATTATTACACATATTTCCAAGGTCCCTTGGTCTATTCTTCCTCCAGGTGGCATGGAACAGAGTGTTATATGTCTCGTCTTTTAGCCAGGAGGAGTTAAATTTGAAAGGAGATCCTAGTTTTCTCTGCGTGCCTTTAATATACAGGAAAATGGGAAGGTGGTCTAATAGTCCCCCTTCCCAACCCAGTGTTTGAAGACAAAGGACCTAGCCACCAGATCTTCACAGAGAAGGAACCTATCGAATTTTTTTGCCACCCGTTCATCTCCCACTCTTCAATTTCTCCAAGTGGGTCTGGGCTTAATTAGAGTGGCATCCACCAGCTGTGATGAAGCAAATTTGTTTGTGAAGAAGTCAGTAAGTTGGTCTGACCTCGCAGAAGGTCCCCAGGATTCTGATAATCCCAATGAAAAGTTTAGATCCCCTCCCAAAATAAGATTTGGATTCTTCAGAAAATATTTGGCAAATAGAATGTCCCAAAACTTCAAACTCTCCAAACAAGGCCCATAAACATTGAGTAAAATAAGAGGGTGACAAAGCTCGTTTGAATATACTTCCAAGGCCAAGGAATTTTCAGCTCCCCATGTAGACAACTCCTTCATTTTTGTAGTGTTAATACTCGTGGCTAAGCCCCTATATCTTCCTTGGGCATCCAAGGCTTGGAAACCCCAGCCATGAAACATTCTTGAGAGAATACCTTTTACCTCCTCTCCTTGGTCCATTGTTTCTTGGAGAAACAAGACATCCGAATTGTGTGACTTCATCAATTCCTTTAAAGCTAGTTTTTTAGGCTGACTAGCGAAACCCCTACAATTTTAGGAGAGAATTATCATCGGTAACCATGAGAGGGTGGTTGTGTTACTCTAAACACCCCAGAGAGAGACCTGTGCTTCCCATATGCAATATCAAGTTTTTCTTTTACTTGGGCCTTTGAGAGGTTTGATTTCCTTCCTCTCAACTTTCTAGGTCCAATCGGGACATGATTTGGTTCTAGCCCACCTATGGCTTCTCTTTTCCAAGGTTTATTCACAAGGGATCTAAGGTTATAAGGGGGCTTCTCAGGGAGACCCGACAGGGATGGGTCAGGTTCAGTAACAAGACCAATAGGGGAGGGCAAGGAGGATGGAGGAAAAGAAGTGATAATGCTATCAAGTGACTCTATAATTTCATGCATTTGAATATGTTCCATTTCTTTAGGCCTAGAGGGACCAGGCTTTGATAAATCGATAATAGAATAGAACATGAAAGAAACAAAAGAAGGATTAGAGACAAGAGGCGTACCCTCCGTAAGTGAAACTTCAACCTCTTCTTCTATTGGAGGATTCTGAGCCTATGAAAAATCTAGAGCCGAATCTGAAGCCTGCTGACTTGAAAGGTTTTTCTTATGTTTTGATGGCATTGGTTCCTCCATTATAGTGTCATGATCCCTTGCCTCTTCCATCAAATCCTCCTCAGGATCTTGATTCTCTTCAGCTTCAGCTGATGGGTGAGCCTCCCTATTCACCTTCTTCTGCTTTCTTCTGCGATGGTGACCAAGAGGGCAGTTCTTTGCCAGGTGCCCATACTTGTGGCACCTATGAAATCTGAATGGAAGATGTTCATATTCCAAGATTTGATTGTACTCATAATCCTAGTACTTCAAGCACATTTCATCTGCTAGACCTTCTCGAGGGTTTAAATTTACCAAAATCCTGGCTGCACTCAGATCCCTTGATTATTTGAAGGATGTATCAACTTCTAAGAATTGTCCCAGAGTATTTCCAATGGACCGAAAGGCTGAGTCCGTCCAGAAAGGGAGGAGGAGTCCCGAGAGTTTTACCCATACAGGAGACTCTTCCATATTTTCCCTCTGAGCATCGAAAAGCAGAGTCCATCTTCAAAACAATACTGGCATCTTCCCGAAACACCAATTTCTTGCAGTTACCTAGTTCAGATGTTCTTTTTGTTAAAACTTCAGGCTAAACCAACCCTTGGCCAGAACTTGGATTTCCAGAGGTTTCCCTGGGGCGTCCTTCCATTCCAATTTGGTCCACTCAGTGATACAGTTTGCCAAAGATTTCCTTCCACGGACCCTGCCCTCAAGAAGTGTCTCAGTGGCTTCCATGACTTCGTCTATACAGATGTCTACTCCAATGACACAACAAGGGCATTCATATTTCTTCTTGATGAATTTGTTCTTTTTCCTTTTGGATCCAACAATCTCGCTTCCTCCTCCTTCCTCTCCTTCCACAGGGTTTTTGAGAGCATCTGCAGCTTCTACTAAAGGCGATGCAGGTCGCCTTTCTCCTACGGAATTAGAGACTTCCCTTTCTAGAACCCTAGTTTCCGACTCGTGAAACCCCTATTGGCTAGTTCTTTTCTGATTATCCAATGTTCTTCCTGCTCCACCTTCTTCTGCTGAAAGCAAGGAAGGCCTCTCCTGTTTTCTGCTAGACTGGCTCAAGTTCCTTGAGGGTCATGGCGCACCCTTAGCTAAGACCGGGCCTATACTGGCCGCTTCACTTCTTTGCGAAAAGAGAAAATTCTCTAGAAAAGCAAACCCCTGACCCTGAGAAGGGTTCCTAAACAAGCAGGACCTGTCCCAAGACCTTCCTCTACCCCGATCAACTCTAGAGTCCTTTCCTCCCCCAGATTTTTCAAACCCACAGAACCCGGAAAAAAAAAACTAGCTATGATATCTTCTAACCGTCTTGTGAAAACCGGAAAAGGGGGAATACCTGGCACCGTTGATGATGGAAGGGTTTTTCGGCCTGCCCTATACTGACCGCCTCCTCCACAGCCCCTTAAGACCTCTGATGTCTCAGGTCACCTTGCTCCTTCTGCCTTCCAAACACAGTTAAATGTACTCTGCAGGCTTTCTTCTAACAATGCAACTTCGTTCACTAGACCTCAAATACCTCCAGAATCCGAAGGTTTCGGCTCTGGTTCTGCGATGACCGAGAAGAAAAGGTTCAAGTTTTTCTCCGATACCTCATGTCCCCAGCAGGTGAGTAGATCCTCTGGCACCGGCTCAATGTCCACGTGATCCCTATCGAATCCCATGGGTAAAACAAAAGTTGAGAATTAAACCTAAACCGCGACAACGTAGAGACCACAGATGCACAAAAACCCTATGCTCGAAACACCGTCGTGTGAAATGGTTAGGGTTTTAGGTAGGTAACTCCATTCTAACCTCGCTTATCTGAGAGCGGTTACCAGGAACCCCGTACTCCTCTGTCTTCCACTATTGCATACTGATGGTCTCTAGACTCTGACAGATACTGGTGAATGTCACCTCCAAAGCCTCCGCTCCTGCCGATTCTGTTCCCTGTGTACAACCTGCACCGTCTGCAAAAACCCTCCATTATTAGGGTTTCACCCATCGCAGCCCATTTCCATAGCTCAGTTTCATGATCCATAGTATAGATTGTATGTGTATATATAGAGATACTATTGTAAGTATTAAGTCTTTATATGGTTATTAACTGAATTTAGATATCAAGATTTGAAATATCATGGTTACAAATTGAATCATAATTTTTTAAATTCCTTTTAGATTTTAATTTGATATGCATATTATGATTTTATTTTTTTAAATTGTATGTAACTTTAAAATAAAAAAGAAAAATTGCAATATAGCAAACTGAATTTAGCTAACTTATTATTTTTATTATTACTTTTTGTTACATTTTAAATTGAGTTGACATTATGTTTTATTATTATTATTTTTTGATGTAATGCTTCACTACAACATCTCCCCCGTAATGGAGTCAACAATTTTTTTTAATTTGATTTTAATTCTAATGCCTCATTTATGTAATGCACTATCACATCTGCCCCATACTAGGTTGTGATGTTGTTGAGCACCTCTCAATGCAATCAACATATGTAGTATAGATGACTAACAATTATTGATAGTTGCTATGATGTGTTATATTTATTTCAAAGAGGCATGGTTATATCTATTTATTTGTATTGCCTCTTGTAAATTCACTGACTATGTGTTATTTTTTATTCATATACATATATATTTCAATGATAAATATGGTATAATCTTGTTAATTCTTTTGTAGGGAAGGCACGTATTGATTTGCGGCAAGTTTCTTCTTCTATGTTTCCCCCTTCTTTGTTTACAATTTTTTCTATCCTGCAATAGCACCTCTCGAGTCAAATCTTCCCTCAACACTCCTTTCTCTGTTCTCTTTCCAATCTCCTTATTGTTTCTTTACTTCTCATTGTTTTTTGTCTTCCATAATGCTATTTTATTCAAAAAAAACATAGAAATGATATTTACAAGAAAATTTGATGCTCGGGATTCATGTGTCCACTGAACATAAGTATTTAGAATATTATGAAGAAATTTGATGCCAAAACAGCAGTGGTCTAGCAACAATCTTCATCCAAAAGAGAATGTTTCTTGCCCAAGACTTATGTGCTAAGTCATATAAAAAGCACAAAATTTTGAAACAATAAATTGTTAAGGACAGTGGTGGAATTAAATTTTGTTTGGCCTTACTGATGAGATGAGTTAACTAAGTCATGAGTCTAACTTTCTTCCAGCATGCCATACTTGTTGGTAGCAAGTGAGTTCTGCAAGTACTTGTAGGTCAAACCCTGACCCCTGAATAACTTGTGGGCAATTTACCTGCCTGAGAGTCCAACTCACAGGTGGATGGAGAAATGTTAGGTGTCAAATATATTATATAAATGCCAAAATTTTACCTGCCTCAAAGTCCAACTCACAGGTGGATGGAGAAATCTTAGGTGTCAAATATACTATATAAATGCCAAAATTTTACCTGCTTGAGAGTCCAACTCACAGGTGGATGGAGAAATCTTAGGTGTCAAATATAAATGCCAAAATGGGAAAGAAAAGTCCTAATTTTGGACAATATATGCTTCCAAGTTATTGGCAAGTTTGTGGAACTCTTGCACTTCAGATTTGCAGAGTTTTCTTCTGAAAGGTTTTTTTTTTAATGCTGGCAAGAGCACCACTAGAGGAGGGAGATGCGCAATGAAATTTTTGGAACAAATCTATTAGTGGGGGCATACTCTCTTCAAAATACCTTTTTGCTCAAAGATAGGAACAACTGTAAGACAATGCCCAAGTGTGCCTACAGATGCATATATTTTATATGGTATTAAAGCTGCAAAAGAAAAAAAAGGAAGAAAATCAAAAGCTGCAAAGGGATGAAATTGGTGGTGCTTGTGTGTTTTTTTCTGCATCTGTTTCTTAAGTCAGAAAGTGCAAATGCCATTTCTGATTCTCTTGAGATCCTTTATGTTCCCTACCAGAAGACTCTCTTAGTCCAACTCCTAATCCTGGTGGTGGCTGGTATTTTTAGAATTTTTATTCGCTAACTCATGGGTTTATAAAAAAAATTGCATTGTACAAGCAACACCCCTTTTTCTAATCATTTTGATTATTTTTTTAGGGGTTTTGAGATTTTTTCTCACCAATGACCTCCAATTTTTGTAAAAATCATAAATAAATATAGTGATGAGATCCTAGGAGTTTAAAATTTAGTGTTTTCAAACCTTGGGAACATATGACATGAATCATATGAAATGTTTATTTCCATATGGCATGAGGGTAGAATTATTAACTTAAATGGTCTTTAACACATTCCCTCTATATTTGTCTCTTCAAATGTGAGGGCACCCACTGTCATAAAGGACATGTTGAGAGTTTAAACTTTAGTGCTTTAAAACCTTGGGCACATATGACATGAATCATATGAAATGTTTATTTTCATTAAGCATGAGGGTAGAATGATTAACTTAAATGGTCTTTAACACAGTCCCTCTAGATTTGTCTCTTCAAATGTGAGGGCACCCACTCTCATGTTCGCATTTACTGATATTAGCCTTTAGGAAAATATAAGAAAATATAAATTGGAATAATGTATCAATCCATGTGAACATGATACCCATTAGCCCTCTCACACACTCAATGTGAAAACTTTGTCTCCTAAAGGACATGAATTGGGCAGTATATCAGTTGCCTCAAAAAATTAGGTTCAAGTCAATTCTTCATGCAACATGATACTAAGAAGTTGTTAAGTTGTTTCCTACGATTATGCTAAATTGGTCAGCATCAGTTCAACAATTCTATATGACTCTCATGGTGTTGCACTATTATTTAATCTTAAAAGTTGGCATACTTTCTTAGTCCCACAGTGTTGAAAATCCTAAGAAGCCCAATAATGGGTGAACATGGATAGGCCAGCTTGACTTTTCTCACATGTTTTCCATCTCACTTAGACACTTATTTTGGGAACTCTTATACATTTACTATGTTATTTTGCTAAGGCCTAAGACGGGAAAAATAAATAACAAGTGTGTGCAAGCAGCAACACACTTGACTAGATTGAACTTGGCCTAGTCTTATGATGGATGTACATTTTAAGGGCTTCTTACTAATTCAAAATCACTGAAGATATATAAACTAACTATTTCATTTGTCCTACAATTCAAATAGTGCACATGGTAAGCTTCTCTACAAATCTCTTTTGTTGCATATGGTAGGCCTCTGAATAGACTAAGCTTGTACTATCATAATGAAAACATGACCTACAAGTCACCACTGTGTTTTGGTTTCTGAAGGCTGCTGCATTATTGAATGACTAGTGAAGTATCAACTAGTAAATCATTTTCAAGCTTTGGAGAAGTCACAATATATATTATAATTTTGTCTTGTAGATTGGCCTCTTGACCAATTTTTCTAGGAATTCCTCTTATGAAAAAATAATTTCTTTCTTAACAGGTTATGACCCTCTTGAAAATACCAGGTTCACTAGAACATTGGAAGCAAATATCTAATGCATGCATCATGCTACCACTACAAGCAATTGTAGAAAATAGAAACCAGGGGGAAAAGGGATCTACAACTATATTGTAGACGTGTTACAGTGACAATACTTTCTTGAATGTCTATTCTCCAACATCCATAGCATTACCACCAATAATCATAGTTTGTATTTAACTCCAAATAATATGCATTCCAATAAGAAGTTGTCAATCATAGTTTTACCTTGTGGCAATGATTTTCCTTATGCCCTGCTCTCATTTTCAGTAAAAAACTAGATTTCCTATATTGATGATGTTCCTACTGTAATATGACCAAATATCAAACAACTATCTCACTATAATTCTAGATAAAATGATCATTGTACCAAAATAATAAAGAAACTGAAAATGATAGTAGATATTGTAGGGTAAGCAACTAAATAGGTAGTACACATGATATGTTATTCCATAATTCACTACCTTTCCCATTTATAAAATAGTTTCTACAACAATTCCGCTGCATATTAGTTCTGTATGTTGCTATTTATTGAGATTTTGGCTCACACAGGGATTACAATCAGCCTTTCCACAGGAGATACATATGGCTTATGAAATTGGCATACCATTATTGTTGTTCATGGTCTATTTTGCATACCATGTCTCACGTCAGACACTCATCTTGTGTCCCCATATCAGTTGACTTAGAACAATAGTTATTGATCATATCTTAAAGAAAAAAGTTATCCTTTCCACAGGAGATACATATGGCTTATGCAATTGGCATACCATTGTTGTTGCTCATGGTCTATTTGGCATACCATGTCTCTTGTCAGACACTCGTCTTGTGTCCCCATATCTTTTGACTTAGAACAATAGTTATCGATCATATCTTGAAGAAAAAAGTTAATTTGGCAACATTAACAAGAACCTACATTAAAATTAAATATTAATACTTCTTCTGGTTTCCGGCTTGTCTCTCGAACTTCAGAAATAAGGACATGTGTTTCAATGTTATGGTTCACTTCTGGATCACCCTTAATACCAACAAGATAGTTTTCTTTACTGTGATTCAACCAGTGGCTTGTTCTCCCTATTCTAATAATTTGCTAAAGCCGATTAGTCTTCCCCCAGATAAGCTCTTCAATGTGATGATAACCCCATAGTTCTTGACTGAAACATTATATTAACCTACGTAAGCTCAAATTGACTTCAAAAACGACATATAAGATTAAAGGTCACTAGTCACAAAAACAATAACCACCACTACAATTAGCTATAGCAAAAATTGGTTATGTTGGTTATAAAAAATACTCCCAATTCATCCCTTTGTAGTCAAAATTGCAAAAATAAAAATCAATTAGTATGTAACAAAATCAGCTAACATGACACGAGGACATACCATTCTTGTCCAAGTTCCATTACACATTCAATAACCCAAAGGAATATGAGACCATCAGTTTGCAGAGTTGGCACATTCAAATTCCTCATCTCATCATCAGCCATTGTTCCATATGGAAATTCCATGTGAATATCCCAGGGTGGGTCTACCATAATAACACCAAGCTAACCCAAAATATCCATTCTGAAATTGCGTATATCACAATTGATCCATTGTGGCTCCCCAACCTCAATTTCTGAGCAATATTCGGCACGTAAAGGTTTTGGTGGTGGTAGGCCAACCATGCCTGGCATAGGTATTAGATTAGGAGTTGGATCCAACTCATAGTGCACATATTTGCATGTCTGGAAAAGGGTAAAGATTACCAAGCTATTATTAAACAATGAAAAGAAACAAGCATGTATAACAATAGTATTGGTCTTATGAAAGTGTCCAGAAAAGAACAATCACATAGGCTAATATCAGTATGTAAAGAAATTATTTGCCTGAAGTGAACCTGAAAGAAAAAAATAGGCTCTTAGAAGCTCACACAATAAAAAAGTGTATCATGTTCAATTAAACAGTAAACAAGAAATCAAGGATAAATCATGGATGAGTGAAAACCTTCTCACATGCAAGATAGTTGCATCTTTGACGTCGACAATATTATTTTGTTAAAGCTTTACAATACTCTTTCAACTGGGTACCTCCTTTTGTTTTAAATTGTAGAACATTGCAAAGAGATGTTAATTAATTCCACAACCCAGAAAGTAGGCCAGATAGAATGAAGCATCATAGCATGGAAATATACAAGCACATGGAGCCAAACAATCAATAGTAGATGCAAACACAAACTCCTACCTCTGGAAATGGTAAAAGGAAAAATAAAATGTTGACCTTTACAGCAAGAGCAGTTTCTCTTGCAGTAGGATGATGAATCAGAGCATAAAGTTCTTCACATGTCTTGGACTTCTACAACTCCCTAAATGATTTTTTCTTAAGCAATGCTTCAATATCCTTGATGTCATCTTACTCTGTCCTTGGTTTGGAAGATAGAGGAGGTGGAACCAGACCAGGAGATGGTCCTATTGGTGGCCTTTGCATTGTAGGATGACCATTAAATCCCATCCCTTGTCCAGGAACACCACCAGGTCTAGGAATTCCCATAAGACCCATGGGTCTATGGACACCTCTTGGGCCCATCATTTGTGGAGGGTTTCTTCCTAGAAACATTGGAGGCCCTGCCACTAGCATGCCATGAATACCTTGTGGATGAGGTTCACCGGATCCATCCCACATATCTAGCCTTGGAATGCCGGAATTCATACCAACTGGGGCTCTACTTAAATCCATTCCACCAGCAATTCCCATTGCTGGAACAACACCCATTCCATTTGAATTATCTATATTTTAGTATTTAGTTGTTGTGCTATTTCAAGAAGCACCTTTTCCAATCGGGTTCGGTCAATATTCAATACCATTATCCTATTTTTACCACTCACTGCAAATTCTTCCAAATCTACACCTACATTTTCATATGAAAATGATTTCAACACCATTTATATAGCTGCAATAGCCCCAAATTCTCCCCCAATTTCAATGAGAGTGTTCTTATCTGCAGGTGCATAGTAACCATTTTCCAATTTCCTAAGAATCACAGCAGAATCAATGGGTGAAGGTGACGCGCCCGGGGAAGCGATCGAACAAAACAGCAACAACCATAAATTTGACAGTACTAAGATCCTTAGGATGAGATCCACTGACATCATTGCTTCCTTCTCCCAATGAATCACCCCCATTCTCATACTTGTGTTTTTCATCCAACCGAAGCAGATGAGACCTAATATTTGCTTTTTCACTACAATTTACATAGTCCAATCTTGAAACACCATTTCTGTCTTTAGAATTCAAGACACCACCTGTTGCACCCACACCACTGCCTGAAGCTTTGGCACTCAAAGCATCTCTTGTGAGCAAATCAGAACCACCATGTGGCGCTTATGTGGCCTTACCCTTCTATTTAGATCTCCTCCATTAAATGCAGAAATTACCCTCAGAGAAAGGTCCTGAGAGCTCACAAGGTTAGGTACAAGCTTTTCAAGCATGTATATAAGCTCATCCTGGACAATACACCTATCCTCAATGCGCTCCACCAATTTCTGTCTCTTCTCCTTGAGGTAGAGAAATTCGTCATTTCCCTCAATGTGCATATCTGCTTTTGACATTTCCCACCACCAAGACAGAAATGTACCAAACCAATTTTTTGTACATGCAAAGGTAGAATATACATATATTATTATTTATTCATCTAAATTTTATTATTAAAGATGACACGTGGAATTTATGCTGCCACAAGTCTACAGAATGCATCGCATGAAAGAATTCAGGTAATAATGTCAAATTTTTGCCAGTAACAAACAATGCTAAATCAGAGAACACCCATTTCTACACATTTTTTTATCAGGGGGATATAAAAACTCCTGGGAGGTGTAGCTTTGGGGATTAACAAGTAGAGCGCAAAAAAAAACGCACTAAAAATCGAACCTGTACCAGTTGCAGTAAACTCACACTTGTTTATTGCTCATCCACAAACAAACTCACACAGCAGAAACTCACATTATACATGATATGTGGCCTAATCTCGTATTGGCCTCTTCATCTAAAAACCTAAAAGAAAAATACCCTAATTTGGTAACCTATTAAACCCTAAAAGCTTCAGAAAAACCTAATCTGGAATTTTTTCACAGATAAGGGCAGTTCTTCAGTTGCATTCAAGCATAAAGGCATCGTAACATTACAAGTGGATAAATATAAGATTTCTGCATCTAAATACCAAACCAAAAATTCAAAATTTACCTTGTAGATGGCATTAATGTTCAGCTTGAATTCTGGAAGCAAGAAGGAAAATACCAAGTGCAGTTTAACCAATAAAATTTATGGCTAATAATCAAACACAAGCTAAATTTTGAACGTTATATCAATTCTGATGCATTAAGTCAGTCCACAGCAAAAATCTAAATTTCTGGGTATGATTATTATAAGCTGGTTATTGACCCTTATGCAATTATTTCTCGAGTTGGAAGAAAAGAAATTTTAACTTCAGTGAAAGATATCTTATGCGACTGAATGCCTCACAATTTGATTCCTGCATTCAACGCTTCCCCTTTTTCTGAGCGAGCTTAGTAAAGATGTTTTCTTCCGTAAAATAGATGCTTTCTTCAATTGAGTGTTTTTTTGGCTTCCTAATTGTTATGTATGGCATATTTAATACCAACTGTCCATTGGGATTCATACGTGACTAAATGAAAAAGGATTTAACTATTGCTAAATGCAAAAATGTGACAGGCTAGGATTGGAGGGATTTTGTGAAAATTATAATGAAAAATAAAAAAGTGAAGGCCTGCACCTCCAGTGTAGTGATAGCAAGGTTTCCTATTTATAATATTCTAGAGTTATTATTATTACTATTTTTTCGTTTCTTTCTGGTTGTTTTTCCCTAGTCAAGGTGTTTCTCAAGTTTTTCAGCTCTAAATGCTAAACATGCTACTTGATGTCTTGCAGTGGAAACACTTCACATCTTAACATAGGTCCAAGATTTAGTTCTGGTACAATAGCGCAAATTGTGGAAGATTTGGTAAGTGCTTGCTACTAAAAGCCTTGCAACTGTGACCCAAGTGCTATTTGGCCATAACTAGAAGGTTAGTGCATTGGGAAAAAGAGAATGTTGTGTGCGTTGGTGCTACACATAGGGCATCTTTTTGCAAGCCCTTTTTCCCATCATGTGCAAGAGCAGTTTGCATCTGCAAGATGCACATAACATTCTCTTTGCCCAATAAAATAACCTTCCAGTGTTGCATGAGCTTCTAGCCTCTTTAGACTAAGGAACTATCCAGAACTTTGTCACTCTTGGTTCATGGTTATCATGTGAGTTTAGTCTGATTGCAAGACTTTTGCCTTAACATTCCTTCTCAATGTTTCTGCCATAACCTCAGAGTTACTAGGATTTGGGGTTGTTCCCTAGATATATCTTGGGGTCTAGACCAACCTCCTGATTTGCTGGGAGCATTTCTATACCTCCAGTAGGTATATCACTTATCATAGGCATTTTTGTTTCTCCAAAATGTTGTTACTCTCGCAAAAGGGTGCATTATAATTTAAGATTCTTTCTTCCACAACTCAACATGTTGTGTGCAATGTGGTTCCTGTTGGGTGATTTCGATGGCTTCTACAAACTAGCTATTAGACAATGTTTCTAACCTCTTAGGAAGGAGCTACTTAGTGGTGGCTGCCCCTCTAACAATTGTTGGTATTGATTGTTCATTAAAATATTGAAAAATTCATCGTCGAGGATTAATGTTTCAATTTTATCAAGTGTCTCTTGTTTCATATTCAAAACAAGATGGACTTTGCATGCACTCAGTTCATTGGAGCAAGGTTTTCTGGCTTGCCTTGAATATTGAAAGCAAGTTACAGAAGAGATCCCTAAAGATGGAGCACAATTGACAACAATTCAAGCTCCTTCTGCTCCTTCCCCTTGTCATCTTCATTTGTTTACAAGGCATGACAAAGATACCCATAAGTGTAAATTTTAGCCCAAAATCAATTGTAATGATAGTGGAAATGTTACGAGAATATTTTTATTATCACTAATGGTCATCCCATTTTAATGAGGGATGTCTTAAGCAAAGAGTTCTCAACACATATTTCAGTGGCTGAGCAAAATGAAGGAGAAGGTTATTATCACTTATGGTAGTGGAAATGTTACGAGAATATTGTTATTATCACTAATGGTCATCCCATTCTAATGAGGGATGTATTAAGCAAATATTTCTCAACACATATTTAAGTGGCTGAGCAAAAGGAAGGAGAAGGTTAAAATGATTATAGTCAACAATCCCTCTTACATAAGTGGTTGTTGTGGACTTCCCAATCCATGGTGGAAATGCCTCTGCTACTAAGTACGATAATTCTAACAATTCAAAAAAAAAAAATGGAAAAACAATTCTATGCCCACAATTAGTCTTAATCATCATTGACTACTTCACTTTAGACAAGGATGCTTTGTTTGTGCAAAATTGTTGCATTATAGTTAATGGTAGTGATAAAAATATTATTTCACAAGATCATGTGACTTTTCTTAATTTCCCTTCAAAATGTTAACCTTGGTCTAAAATTTTAGGTTGGATGAAGGATAAGGAACCAATGCAAGTTATGAAGGTCCGTCAATTCACTTTTGCTATTGACCACTCTTTGATAGTATTAAGTATGATGGCACTGTTGTTGACTGATGTGGCCTTATATCTTGGAAAGTTTTATCAACACGATTGCCATGCAAGCTAATATACATTGTCTTGAAACTTCCCTATTTTTGCAGAGAAGTTAGCATCATGCTAGTGATTAATTTGAATGTGTTTTAGTGGAAAAATTCATTGTTTTTTGGTGTAGTTCATAATTTATTCTGATCTTTTTTTGCAAGTGTATTAGTCATGATGATAAATGTGTGGTTTACTTCAGAGGGTTCTCAATGCTTTCAAGATACGCTTTTCATCATTTGCTTTGAATACTTCTCTAGTGCTTTACCTTCATATTTTATCGCTTGGACAATTGCTCCTGAGGTCCATGTTGTTATGTTTATTGGTCGTTTCTGTGGAAAATTTTTCCTCGAGTTCTGCAAGGTAAATCCAAATGCAAAAAATACTATTTTACATATTGATATTTGTTCAAGACATTCTTGTGTAATACTTGAATTTCATAAATCTATATTTCTGTTTCATTATCTATATCAATATATAAGAACATGCCCATGTATTGTTCATATTTCTCAAACTGTGGAGTTGTTCTTTTCTTGTTGCATCCTCTTTTATATTGTTATGTTGTGATTAAAATTTATATTTGTGCTTTCCAATTATTCTCATACGTAGTACATGCTTTGTTAGATTATCAAAAGTTATTCTTATTGTATTTTTGTTGTGTATATTGAACATATTATTTCTAGCAATTTTTTATTTTCCTAGATTTTCTATTCCTTTGGTGTTTCTTTGCACCTTTAGGGGAAATTGCTAATTTATTTCTTTAAAGGGTGATAGCTCAATGGAAGAGTACCAGCTTTGCAAGCAGGAGGTTGGTGGTTCAATTCCGTCGTGCCCTGATATTCATAGGGAATGACGATGATCAGTTTTTTGTGACAAATGGTCTTTTGACCATCACCAATGGGCTTATGGTGACATTTTTCGACCCTCACCAAAATATGAATTGGTGATGGTCAACAAACGCCACCATATATACACATCAATAGTGACGACCATTAAAGGTCCGTCACCATAAATCTTTGTTGTTGATATGAAATGGTGAGGGTCACTATTTTTCATTATAGTCATTATTCATGACGGACCTTAATGTCATCAATGAGTTTATGGTGACAGTCAATGAACGTCACCATATATATGCACTAGTATTGATGGCCATGAAAGGTCCATCACAAAAAATCGTTATTGTTCATATGAAATGGTGACGGTCACTATCCGTCATTATCATCAATATTCGTGACGGACCTTGAATGTCACCACACCACATACTTTCGGCGATGCCACCTTTGGTGACGTTCAGTTTTTTGGTGACGGAGGCTATTTTCCATCACCATTGCTCATATGAAATGGTGACGGTCACTATCTGTCACTATAAATCATTATTGGTGACGGACCTTGAATGTCACCACAACCCCTATACTTTCAGCGACGCCACCTTTGGTGACGTTCAATTTTTGGTGACGAAAGCTCTTTTGACCCTCACCAATGAGCTTATGGTGACCATTTTCACCCCTCACCAATGTTCTTTTTTCTTGTAGTGAGGGAGTTGGCACATCTGAGACATACTGGTAGTCTTGAGGCCTATACATCAGAGTTCCAATGATTAGAAGTGATGGTTATATACATTTCAAAGACTCAGTTGATCATGTTGTTCATTGGGGGCTATCTAAACTCCTACTTGTTTGGGTGAGGGCTTATAGGCATACGACATTATAGGATTCCATCTCTAGAGCTAGGGAAATTATTGATGCCTTGCCAAGGAACAAGGCTCCTATACCTGCCAAACACACTATACCCCAAGGGGGATGAGACACTAGACAGGTACATAGAAATGTTGAGAATGGATAGCTTGATGATGAGACTAGGAGGAACCTTCGATGGAGGAAGTTGTGCTTCACATGTCAGGAGCCATGAGAACCGGGACATGGATGCACCAAGGGCAAGGCCCATTACATTGAGGTGTATTCAGATGATGAGCTTGATGATGAGATGGTGAGACCTCGGTAAAAGTGTGTGTGTACGCAATTCTCCTTAAAGCTTCTCACTTATAAATTTTTAAAAATTGAAAAAAAAAATAATTCAACTATTTTTTGGGTAGGTTTTACGGGTTATAACATAAAATCACCTACAAGAACACTTAACATAACTAACCCAAATGATTTCTAGTGGTATAAATACACACCTTGTATTACCCTGATATCATCCTAATACTTAGCATCCACTCTCTACGAAATTTTCCCCATATTATGTCTGCTTTTCCTGTGCTCTTAAGTACACCCCTATCTCTAAGAAACCCTATTTTCCTTGCTTTGATGCTAAGCCTCTTATCTCACATCACATTACTACTATTGGAGATGAGATCTTCATTGCCCAAGTAGGAAGGATCGAGAGGAAGGCTTCATTGGTTCCAACAATGAAGATTATATTGTATCATAATTACTTCTCCACTGTTTTTTTTCAATAAAGAAACACATATTTTATTTTTCATGAATGTGACTCTCTAATGGATAATATTATGGGCTAATTTGATTTATATGTATATATGCTTTGAATTTTGTGATCATCTCTTGGTTACTTGTTTATCTTGTAAGTCTGCAACCTTGGAAGGAGAATTTAGGGTTTAGACGTTGCAGGATCTTCATCAACCGTAGGAGTTACATGTGTGTACGTTACACCTACTTTGTGAATTTGAAATTGCATACATGCTTGACTTAGTTTCTTTGTTTATTTTTGTGTTCCTCATTTGGGGCTTCTAGGGAAATTCTCTCGCAACACTAACTTGGGGATTAGTAATTGTTGATGGATTAACTAATGTTTATTTTAATATGTGGTTTTGAAGAGGAGAAGAGGAAAAGGGTGGATTATTTTGTTGATATGTGTAGTATGTTTTCTTGGTTTTGTAGATGTTTGTGACTTTCTACTTGATTTTTTGCAAATTTTGGCTTCTTTAAATCCTAGGGGAGATTGAAGGTTTAGTATTGGGATGTTTTCTACCTGCTAATGTGTAAGGAATTAAGTAATGTATCCTAGATACAAGAGAGCTATCATGAAAAGTATCCTACTTGTGAAAATGTGTTGAAGTGAACCAACTAAATAAGATTTTTTTTCTCCAAATGAAATGTAAAGTACAGTGAAAAATTGGTTCAAATGAGGTTTATAAGCGATGCCAAATATTGAAAAGGTATTGGATAAGGATATTAAATAAATAAAAAGGTTTATCACGTAGTTTTGTTTTTGGTTGAATAGTGCATTGGAAGCCTATATTGTTGAATTTTTTGTAAAGGGTACTCATTCATACAGTGCATCTGAATGGGACTTATTTAAGGGCCCATGAGGTAGCTATATGAGACTTTTTCCTACATGTATAAAAATGATGTTGTGTGATAAATGGGTTATGTCACTGGATTTTGACAACATGAGAAGCTAAATTTATTTGTACAAAATGGGGAGGATGGGGGATGATCATATAATGGCCTTAAGGAAAACATGGCCATGGGAAGTGAACCAACTAAATAAGATTTTTTTTCTTCAAATGAAATGTAAATTACAATGAAAAACTGGTTCAAATGAGGTTTATAAGCGATGCCAAATATTGAAAAGGTATTGGATGAGGATATTAAATAAATAAAAAAAATTATCACGTAGTTGTTTTTTGGTTGAATAGTGCATTGGAAGCCCATATTGTTGACTTTGTCGTGAAGGGTACTCATTCACATAGTGCATCTGCATGGGACTTATTTAAGGGCCCATGAGGGAGATATTTGAGACTTTTTCTTACATGTATAAAAATGATGTTGTGTGATAAATTGGTTGTCATTGGAGTCTGACAACATGAGAAGCTAAATTTATTTGCACAGAATGGGGAGAATGGGGCATGATCATAGAATGGCCTTAAGGAAAACACAAGCATGGGATGCAATAAATAACCAATAAAGACCGAACAAACTGAAAATTTTGAGGCATCATAGGGATAAAAACACAAAGAATTAAAGAAGAGTAAGAGGGAACACAACAGTGCAAGAGAAAAGTTTGACAAAAGAGTTAAGTTGAGTGTTGTGTAGTAGGATGATATTTAAAATTTGTTTTTCATCTTTGTAATTATTTCAAGTTATGTGAAATATGCTTAAGAGGCTGAATTGAGAATCAATTTCCCCAACTTCTGGCAAGGTTATGTTATACATAGGGATTTGTGATAGGATCAGTTTGTTTTAATCATACCTCTAAATCAATGGTTAGATTATTGTCAATATTTCATAAAATTGAAGTTCTTGTTCTATTCTAGAACCTTATGAATATTATTCCAAGGCACTAGCTTTAGCCACATTTAAAGTGGTTAATGATTTGTCTTTCAAAATGTACTTTACTTTTTTATTCTTTGTGGTCTTCTAGAAATGAAATAATTTGTTTTAAACACCCTTAGCGGTTGGATGTGTATCTTCACATGGGTGTTGCATGCTTGCATTAGCAAGCCTAGGGTCTATCATTTCACTCAATTTTACTCATTGTCCAGCTTGAAAAAGCAATAAAATGGCTCAAACATATGGTTTCTATTTCATGACTCACTGATTTATATATGCATGTTTAGATTTCCTTGTTGTAGCTTAGAACATGCATCTGATATCCATTGTATTTATTAGTTTCGGACATTACAGTGGTATCAGAGCATGTCCTTGGCTAACTGTGGACACAACAACAATTGATGTCTAGACCTTTTGGTGGAATGGTCTATCGTACCAGAGATAGAGGCAAAGGAAGAAGACACGAAAGAGGAGAAGAACATGACCATTGATCTAATAAAGAGCTTGAAAATGTCAAATAACATATGGAGAGTCAAGATGGAAATGGAGGAAATGAACAACCAAGGCAAGGAGGAAAAAACCAAGTTATGGAGGAATTGTTGAGGGTGAATTAGCAGATGTTGAGGCAGGGCCAGTTAATGATGGATATGATGCAAAAAATGATCAGCCTACAAGTGAAAAACCATCCTAAGCACGAGCACAATGGTGATGGGGGTTACGAAGAAGGAGGTGGGAACTGTCAAACCAATGAGTGTACATTCTAGCAGTTGCGTACTCCTACGCATGGCCAGGTTAGCCACCCTGCTATGCCACAATTCATGCATGAACCAAAGAGAGAGGGAACTAGATCCTGTTGAAGATTTGGTGCTTTTTGTGGAGATGAGGATTAAGGAGTATGATGGGTTGGACCCTAGGATTTAGCGTGTTATGTCTTTTGGGGAGTTTATACACCTCAAGGAGAGATGCAAGGCTGGAGCTGGAGCATCTCATAGAGGAGGACAGTCGAACCATGAGGTGCAAAAGGTAGCAGGGAAGGTCACATTTCCATACTTTGATGGGTCAGCCAAGAGCTCAGCTAGAGTGTGGGTCTAGAAGTTGGACGCTTATCTCCATTGGAACCCAACCAATCACAATCAACCATCTGAATGAACCAGATGATGGCACTTAGTGATACCTAATTGGCGTGATGGTACATCCAGTCAGCATGCTGACTCAACTGTACAGACTGCCCAGTCAACAGTCTATTCGACAACTTGCAAATTTTTTATTATATAAGAAAAAAAATTAGAATGTCATAACTTGAGCATACAATTTCAGAATGATGAGCACTACGTTTTGGAACTGGTTTCAATCACTTTTGAGAAATTTCATTTTGAGCACATTACTAATCCCCTAGATCATTCCAAGGTAAACTCTAATCTTAGTCCATTGAATTCCATTATCCCAACTCTGAAGAAATCCTGCTACACTAAAGCTACAAATTTGAACCTCTTAAGGAACAACTTCGAAATTCTTGTTCTAATGTGAATCCAACACTAATACCATGTATAAATATGGTGATATAATTTCAACTACTCAAGACATTTAGTCTAATGCAAAAGACGCAATTCTACTTAGGCCCCTATTTTTTAGGAATTTTCCTCCAATTCAATGTGCAATTCCCAAGGATTTATCTCTCACTACATGCAACACTTGTACACTCAAGACTTGTCTACAACTTGTTACACTGCCTCGGAATCTCCACCACATTTGAGGAACTCGAATTCCTTCCATGCATGATATATTTTTGGTTGATTGATTAGTTAACTGGATGATCCCTCAGTTAGATTGTTTCCCCACTGCACAACTGACCTCCAACTAGTTTTATCAACAGTAAGAACTAGTTTAACTAAATAAATTGGAAATAACTGAACTGGATTTCTACAAATTAGAAATCGCACATGCATAACTGAATTCCAAGCCCTCTAACTTTAATTTACTAAGCTAAATGAGTGACAAGAGCTATGTCACCTTAGTTAACTACCTCCAAGTTCTCTGCTAATGTGGAAATTTTGGATTTTCTCAATTTGACCAAGCCTAAGTCAAATTGAGCATTTCTTGCTACACTTCTCAAAAATTGATATCTAGATCTTTTGAAACCAATTATTATGCCCTCTCATGTAAAATACATGTTATTTCCCTCTTGGAAAACTCTAGTGGCTTTCAATGATTCCTAATATATTTTTTAATTTATCTAAATAGACAATATGTTTCTCATTGTCTTTAACTAAGCATGCTTTATTTCTAGGAGGGACCACCTTGTTCTTTGGTTACAGTGTGGTGGGAAAATAATCTAAGGTGTTTGTTAGATAATTTATTTTTGACTTATACCATTGTATTTAGTTAGTTGAATGATGATTTATGTGTTGATGGATTTATGTAAATGAATAAGTTGTAATATTTAGTGGTTTTATTTCAATATAAAATGTTATTGTCCAAGAAACATTATTAAAATTTTACAAGAATGTTAGCATGAATTAAGCTTTTTATTTTAAATATGTTACTAATTATTAACAATTTTTTTTTCGCTACACAATTTTCCACAATTATCGGAGTGCACACCTTTTATAGGCATATCCATTTCATGTAGCTTTCACACATTTTATAGTCGTTTTGCATGAATTCAAAGTCGTTAAAGTTTATGAATTGATAGCATATATATGATTGTAGTTTCAACTTGGTGATGGAGAGGATAAATTTTCTCTAGTGGAGAGAATTATATTTTATAAGAGGCTTCACAACTTTTAGTTATGCAATAAACTTTCTAGTATGATTCAATCCATGACTTATATATTTTTATTGTGGTTAACTTATGGGTAAGTTTAAGAGATTGTAATTCGTTACAGTTTGTCTTGAATTTTCCTTGAAATTTCAGAGTTTTGCGACTTCTTTTAATTATTTCCTATTGCAAAATATGAAGCATGTCTTCCTTTTAATTCATTTTATCTATAGTATGAGTGTTTTTTTGTGGTTTTAATCTAAAGGAATGCCTAACCTAAGGGGATTTAAACCGGGCGCCAAATGCCTAACAACATTTGTGACAATCAATTGCACTAAATACAATGTGAGTCTTTTGATTTGCTTCTCACTATTTGATTATGGTTGGTCATATTGTTTACTTGAACTTTGGCCAAGTGAATTGGGGTATGGGAGAAGAGGTTGATTTTCTTTCTAGGGCTTGTTGTGATGGCTCCAAGTGATGGAAATAAAACAATTCTTTATAAACAATTTTTTACAAAGTTGATTGTTGTATATCCTTGAAGGTGTCTAGGATTAACCTTTTAACAAATTTATTTATCTATGTTATATATCCTTAAAGGTGTTAATGTAAGATACTTATGTAATTCGTCTATTTTAATCTTCTTGACCTTGTTATTAATAATATATTTTTATTTTCTCAAGAGGGAGTTAAAATTATATGTAATAAAATGTATGTGTTTTATTGTAACTTTTCAAGTTAAATAGTTAGTTTTTAAATGATAAATGCAAGAAAAGTCATAAAAAAAAAAAATCAAAATACTTAAAAGGTTAAAAAATCTAAAAATAATATATAATATTTTATAAAATATTACAATTACAAATCATATACAAACATAACATTGATATAACCAACCCCTCTTCAATAGATATACAATATCAAATACAAACAATATCAACACAATAAATATAAGCATTACAAATTCAAATACAAGTTCAATACAATATACATAACCAAACTTACATATACATACACAAACAATTTCAAGTAAAAAAACATACAAATACAAATTCAAATACAATGGACTAAGCAAACCTACATTAAATACACATAATAAATTCCATGACAATTACAAATCAATACACCATGCACATTACAATTTCAAATCACATACAAGCATGCATCAACAAACATAACATTGATAAAACCACTCTTACATACATATGAAATATCAAATACAAACAATATGAACACTACAAAGATAAGCATTACAAATTCATAGATAGGTTCAAATCAACACAGAAAACCAAAAGAGAAGGAAAAACCCTAGGATGCCGGCGGATGCAGAAACCCTAGTCCACCTGCACGACTGATCAGACGCGGCAGTCCTTCCTCGCCACGCTCACAGGCATAGGCAAACAGCCATGGCAACAAGCTCGGGGGGGGGGGGGGAAGGTTAACCCCCCCTGCAAACAATGATGCAACCTGCGTCAGTTCCGTTCAAAGCAATGATGTTGCTGACAAGAAGTAGGAAACGACAGCGCCTAAAACGCCAACCACGCAGGCCCAGCAGGACAAGGTTGCTCCCTCGTCCTCCACCTGCAAGCCTATTGCGCCAGAAAGACCCAAGATTGATTTTCCCATCCACCGTATAAACGCTCGAATCCAATATATGAAAGACCATGCCCTCATCGGAAAATTTATCGGCTTCTGGCCAACTTAAAAAGCCCTACAAGGATGGATTGCTTCAAATGGAAGCCCAAAGGACACGTCACGCTTCAGCTTGGACCGAAAGGCTTCTTCACGGCAATATTCATCTGCATCGAGGACTGGAACAGAGTCATGGAGGAAGGGCCATACCTTTTCAACTCGGCTGGGCTATATCTCCGGAACTGGGTGGAAAGGTTCAACCCAGACAAGGAAAATTTCAACTGGGCACCAGTCTGGATACGTCTATACTCGTTGCCGCTTGAATACTGGGATGAATATTCACTACAAGAAATCGGCAAGGGACTAGGGGAGTTTATCAAAATATCAGAAGAGACAAAGCTCCGCCGATACACCTCATATGCTCGGATCTGTGTCTACATGCACTTGGAAAAAGCCCTACCTGATGCAGTAAGTATTTATCATGATGATTTCGAATGGATTCAACCCTTATATTACGAGCATGTTCCTTTCATATGCTGCAGATGTCATGCCCATGGGCACCTGTTCAGAGATTGCCCCCTCAATGCTCAAACTCAGAATAAAGAGGCCGATGTCAATCCGGAAGCAGATGGCTTCACCAAAGTACCTACACGCAGGCGGCACAGCAAGAAACCCTCGACGACGGGTAAGAAATCCTCTCCCTCCTCCAACGCCCCCTCTACCAGCAATAGTTTTTCCATTCTCTCCAACTCAGATCCATCCTCTGACTCAGGCCAAATCCCTTCTAACCCTCACTAACAACCCTCTGATTCGACTATCCCTGCCGCTCAACCTAACCCCTTGCATCCTCAGAAAGAGAAATTTGCAACCGCAAGCCCCTCGACCAACCCTTCCACTGAAACCAAGCTTTTAACATGGCACCCTGAGATCATGGAAGTTGATGATCCAAAATCTGGGCCCATCGCTTCTGAGGGGGAAAATCTAAGCAGCAGTCAGCTGAATCTTATGGAAGAGGATTCTGAGGGATTAGAGTTTGGGGAGCTTGATATTATTGGATTGGAGGATGTCTACAAAAGCAAAGACTTTGACAAAATCAAGCCTCATCAAATAGACAAACTGGCAAAAGTCCTATCTAAAGCCCAGCAGCAATCGAAGCTAGGCGTTCAGCTAGGAAGTCACTGGGATAGCCTCAAAGTAGCTAAAGAATCTAGAAAGAGGGGCCGAAAGCCAGATTGGCAGCGCACTATCACCATAGGGGAAAGACTCGTGAACTTAGGACGATACCCCAAGCTAACGCGGTTCTTTCCACCCCTGCCGAATAGTTCCTCATGAAGCTGATCTCATGGAATATTAGAGGGCTCAATAGCCCAGGTAAGCACAAAATGATCAAAAATATGTTACAGAGAGAAAAACCAAACATTCTCTTTCTTCAAGAGACAAAATGCAACAGTGATGTACTAGGTTCAATCTTATCAAAAGCTTGGCCTGGTTGTAGTTCAGTAGCAGTAGATGCCTCCGGCTCTTCAGGGGGTCTTGCAATAGCCTGAGACACTCAGTCCATGGTCTTATCTGACTTTCATGCTGTGCATAATCTTATTCAGTCCACTTTTCATCCCATCGGATCAAACATCCATGGGCATCTATCAAATGTATACTTTCCGCAGGAATACACCAGGAAAATAGCGCTATTGAATACCATGGAAGCACTAAACTCTCACAGAAATTATCCCCTTTGGATTGCAGCAGGGGACTTCAACATGATAAAAAAAATGGAGGAACGAACAGGTGGAAGACCTAGATCTGATCCGGAAAGTGTTCATTTCAAATATTTCATAACCAACAGCTGGCTAATAGACATCCCATTTTCTAACGGTACGTTCACTTGGAATAACAAAAGAACAGGGGCTCAGCACATCGCCTCAAAGCTAGACCGATTCCTTATTTCAGACAATGCCATACATTTGGGAGGAGATCTAGCGGCTTCAATTCTCCCATTAGCAGGCTCGGATCACTGGCCCATAGCGCTTCATTGGCAAAATCTCGGTCCTCAGCTTAAAAATTCCTTCAAATTCGAAGCATTTTGGCTTTCTCATCCCTCTTTTAAGGAAATGGTCACCACTGCCTGGCACAACTTCACTCCACCCAAAGGCTCTAGGATGTATCAATTTCATCAAAAGCTTAAATACCTCAAAGTGCACATTAAGAATTGGAATGCCACTGTCTTTGGCAACATTTTTCAGGAGATAAAGGCCCTCGAGAGAAAAATGGAAGAAACACAACAAAAAATCATAGTTGAGGGAAGAACAGATGAACTAGCCTCCCAAGAACAGGAACTACAGAAGCAGCTAGAAGAGAGACGCAGGCAAGAAGAAATCTTGTGGAGACAAAAATCCAAAATAACTTGGTTAAAGGAAGGGGAAAGGAACACGAAGTTCTTCCATAGGTAAACAATTCAAAGAAGAATGCAAAATCGCATCCATCACATCACCAACCAGCAAGGAGAGAAAGTAGAACACCATGAGGAAATTGAGCAAGTTCTCCTGGATTACTTTAAAAGCATACAACAAGAAGATCGCACTATAGACAGACAACCAGCCATCGATACGATCTCGCAACTGATTCCCAAACTTGTCTCTGCAGAACACAACAAGATGCTTCTTCGCCCTGTTTCCCTCCAAGAAGTTGAAACAGCGATGGGCCAAACCAAAGATGGAAAGGCGCCAGGGCCTGATGGCTTCACCTCAAACTTCTTCCATCACTTTTGGGAGCTCATCAAAACAGAGGTCTGGGATCTGGTTGAGGAATCTAGAGTGGCCCATTGGCTTCTCCCCTCCTTGAACGCCACCTTCATAGCTTTGGTGCCAAAAGAAGAGCAACCCAATACTCCAGAAAAGTACCGACCCATTGCTCTCTGCAATGTGATCTACAAGGTTATATCCAAGGTTATAGCCAACAGACTAAAGCCCCTTTTACCGCTCCTTATTTCTCCAGAGCAAAGGGGCTACGTGGAAGGACGCCAAATCATGGACGGCATCATTCTGACTTATGAAGTTATTCACTCCCTCAAAAGCACTAAAAAACCAGGTATGCTCCTTAAAATAGATTTATCTAAAGCTTTTGAAAAACTTTGTTGGCGTTATATTCAAAGCATTCTCAAATCCTTTGGGTTTGATCAGATGTGGATAAGATGGATAATGAGCCTCATCTCTATGCCCCTTTACTCCATCCTTGTCAACGGTATCCCTTACACTCCCTTTGTGCCATCCAAAGGAATTAGACAGGGTGATCCTCTATCCCCCTTCATTTTTGTTCTCATGTCTGAAGGCCTCAGTAGACTCATTCAACATGCAGTCCTCTCTGGGAAATTGCGTGGCATATCCCTTCACGGATCTCCCACCACCACCCACCAGCAGTTTGTTGATGATAATATGCTCTTTGGCTTTCCTTCTGCTCAAGAATCCAGATCCTTTAAACGCATTCTGAACCTTTTCTCGCTAGCTTCTGGTATGACTGTTAATGTCTCCAAATCCCAACTCTTCTTCTTCAACACTCCTCCAATAATTCAAACCAGCATAGCTCGTATCCTTGGCTTCTCTCTTGCTCATCTCCCAGCCAAGTATCTTGGCACCCCTCTTATAGACTCTGCCCTTAAACACTCTGCCTGGAATCTTCTCTTGGAAAAATTAGAAGCTTCACTCTCTTCCTGGACTTTCAGAGCTCTCAACCTAGCCAGCAGATTGGTCCTCATCAAGGCTATTTTGCAATCTATGCCCCTTTATCTTTTCTCTGTGCTTGCAGCTCCCAAATGGGTTCTTAATCAAATCAAGAATCTGCAGCGTCGATTCCTCTGGGGGTCTTCAATCCACAAACGGAAATGGGCTCTGGTTAACTGGAATACAGTCTGTTCGCCCAAAGATGCAGGAGGGCTTGGGCTCAAGAATCCCCTTCACAGCAACGAAGTCATGGGAGCCCGGCTCTGGTGGAACTGGCTCTCGAACCCTCTCACGCCCTGGGCCAAACTGTGGACAGCCAAGTATGCTAACAATAGACCACCTGATGACTTAATCCGACTCAATCCTGGGATAGCAGGCTCTCTCATATGGAACGCTTCCAAACAACATTATGCTCTTATACAACAGCACAACTTTTGGGAAATCCGAAATGGGCACACAGCCAGATTTTGGGTAGACTCTTGGCAGCAAAGACCTAAGCTTACTGACATTCTTAATCTGCCCAATGATGAAAGATTTTATGGCCCAGAAGAGCTCAAAGTTAACCAGTGTTGGATCACTAATTCCAGCAATGACTTCAGACATTGGAAGCACCCGTCTCACCTTCTCCCTTTTGCTCAGAACAATACATGGGAAGCTCTACAGGAAGAACTCCAACGCTGCAAAATCCGATGTTCGGAAGAACCTGACATCCTTAGATGGGGATACTCGCCCAAAGGCATGTTTACCACGAAAGAAGCATTCTCCTTGATGCATCCAGTACCGCTCCCGAGAGATAAGCTCTGGAAATTTGTTTGGGCTCATGGGACTTGGCCTAAAGTCTCCACTTTTCTCTGGCTGCTAATTCACAAAAGAATACTCACCTGGGACAATCTACTCAAGCGAGGATTTTGTGGCCCCTCACAATGTCCAAACTGCAAGCAGAATATAGAAACGATCCAACACCTCATGTTGACCTGTACTCTAGCTAGCAAGCTCTGGGAAAAGATCTGCTTCAGGAGTCAAAGAAGTAAACCACAAGGGGACCTAACCAGCATTATGCACCTTTGGCCCAAACGTCCGTATAGCAGCCCCATCCTCAACACTCTTTGGCAAATCATTCCAGGCCTCCTCTTCTAGTCCCTATGGAAAGAGAGAAATAGGAGAATCTTCAAACATCAATCCACTCCCTTGGACATCATCTGGAGCAACTTCAGCAACAACCTTCAAGATTCTCTAGCTCTGCATTCCTGGCAGGAGGAGGATTTTCCCAAACAGCCAAAGGAAGCTATCATATGGCAAAACGCCAACAGTCAGAGTTCTCCTGAATCCCTTCCTTGGACTCCTCCTCCTCTAGGAATCTTCAAGCTAAACTTTGATGGTGCCTCAAAGGGCAATCCGGGCCCAGCTGGATTTGGTGGCATATTCAGAAACTCACAAGGAGACGCCCTGGCTATCTACTACGGATCCATAGGTTGGGATACCAACAACTTAGCTGAACTGGAAGGACTCTAGCAAGGGTTAAATTTAGCTCATCTCTACAACCTCTCACCCATCATTGTGGAAGGGGACTCCCAAATTCTCATTAGCATTGCCAATCAGCTACTCCAAGGATCCCGATCAGCAAAGGTAGCCACTAGCTGGAGAATGGCTTCCCGAATTGATAAGATCAGCAATTGGCTGAACGATAACCAAGCTATCTCCTTTGCCCACACCAAAAGAGACGGCAACAAGGTAGCGGACCTCCTTGATAATTTAGGAGTTGACAGTATGGATACCCTCAATCATGGCACTCTTCAGATCATCCATGATAGAGACATTGCACAGAACTGCATCAAGCTGGTGCAAACTGATCGACCATCTCCGGATGCGGATGTCTAAAGGACTCGACGGGACACATGTCCCTGGCCATCTCCCAAGGCGCTTCGCATGGGGTGGCCACATGGCCCCCCATGGCGCCATTAATATGGTTATCAATTCGCATTCGCTCCGGGCATTAACTCCTCCGCGCCGTCACCTTCTCCTCCTTGGTCAGAACAGTCGACACCATATGGATGCCTCCTCGCGCTCTCCGGATCACTCTGGCCATGTCAGTCGAGCCTTGCAGCCCTTGCGCAGTATTTTCCCAGGAGGATGTGCTACGCCCTACGAACGCACAATAACTGGATGCCGATGCTCGCTTCTCAGCTGCCTGGAAACTATCCCTGGCTTTCATCATTCGCATAGCAATTTCTGTCTTTCCAATTCCAATTCTCAGGTTTCTCCCAGTGTTCTTGGTGGTTTTGCCCCTGTTCTTGTCACGCCCTCCAGTTCGTTGCCTATTCACTCTGAGAAGATTACCATGCCTAGGCTTAGGCAGCGGATGACTTGGCGTCGCGGCGCCTCTCGAGGCAGGTCTGCGAGTGAACAACCTCCCATCAGCTCTGGCGAAGATCTCTCCACTGAGCCTTCTGGAAGGCGACCTGCTCCAGACCACAATGCCCCTCCTGGCCTCATTCATGGCATCCATCCCTCCGCTCCTCCTCTGGCCGCGCCCCCGAGCCCTGCTTTCTCTGTCCCTCATCACTCCGGCAGCCACATTCTGAGGCAAACTTCGCAACGCGCCGAGCTTCGCTTCGACAGTGTCTTCAATCGCCCTACCATCATTGCCTATATAACTATAACCTTGCGTGAATAAGCCACTATTCATTCTCCTCCGGTGATCGAACCTGCGCCTTCTCCTCTCGACCCCTTCCCCAACCCGACTGCCATTCCCACTGCTGGTCCAAGCGAGTCCCTTGTTACTGCTTCTCCCTCCCTGGACCATGTTCACATGCAGGTGGAAGCGGACCTTTCAGGCAGAGACGGAGCTCAGCGCGCTGATGAAGATCCTGAGGAACTATACGGCTGTCGAATTGAAGAGGAGCAGCCTGCTCCAACCTAAATGCATTGACTCTGCTATGTCTAGGATCAGTATGATTTCTGCTCTTGACTTTTTTGCAAGAAATTCTTCTTTTTTTGTTGTCTATAGCAGCAACAGCTACATGCTAGTTTTGTATTTCTATAGTTCTTTCATGCTGAATGTAATAGACTCTTCACTGGTTTCCCATATAAAGGGCGGTGTATCTACTTTTAAAGGAACTGGTTTCCCACTCTGGGCAGTTCATCATCTGGATAGAACTTGGACTTCAAGCCCGGTTTCAGGCTCCCTCAGGTAAACCGTGGCATTTTTGTAACTCCATGTTTATATAATAGAATTAGCACAATTTAGCAAAAAAAAAAAAAAAACACAGAAAACCAAACATTGACAAAACGCTTCATATACATGCACAAAAAATTTCAAATAAGCAAACATACATATACAAATTCAAATTCAATGGACTAAGAAAATCTACATTAAATACACAATAGAATTCATCATATTTACAAATCAATATACCAAACACATTATCACATACATCAACAAACATCAAATTGATAAAACCACACTAACATACATACCCAATATCAAATGAATAAACATTCAGAATACAACAAAGCGTAAATGTTACAAATTCAGATGCAATTTCAAATCAATATACATAACCAAGCATTGAGAAAACACTTCATATACATACATAAACAATTTCAAGTAAATAAACATACACATACAAATTCAAATACAATGCATTAAACAAATCTACATTAAATACACATAATAAATCTCATCACAAATACAAATCAATACACCAAGCACATTATAATTTCAAATCACATACAAAAACATACATTGATAAAACCACTCTTATATACATATGCAAACACACGATACAAATTCAAACCTAGATTATTTATACACATTGAAATTTACACAAAAAGATTCATTCCAATCAGAATTCAATAGAACAAACACACATTACAAATTCAATTTTATGTCCAACTCCAAATCACATACAAATATTCATACAACCACTTTGGCATAAACATACAAAATAGAAATTAAAAAAAAACACACATACATTTCAATTCAAAATATAAAATAAAATGTTTTCAAAGACATACTAGCTCAAATAAATAAATACATAGTATACAAATCATAATTTTATCGATTATATATATCACCTTATTTAACTATATAAAATATAAAATAATACATCCAAAGAAAAGGAAACAAAAAAAAATCAATAAATCAATAAAAATAAAAAACAATATAAAAATGAAAATAATATGAATGGTTTGTTTATTAAAGAGATATTTAGTGTTTTTTCATGCATTTGTGTAAAATTGTATAATTTGTGTGTAAATTTTTTTTTTAAAGTTGAAATGAATATATGGGTTGTATTGTTATATAAATATGTGGGATGATAATTGAAGTGTTTTTAAACTACACGCTTCAAATATGAATGTTATAAAGTAAATGGGTATAAAAAAGGTAATGTGATATGTATGAGCATATGAAAAAATAATCAACCCACAAAAAATTCTACACTACTATAAGAAGAATGGGGCCCCATCCTCCTAGAGCATTTGGAAGGAGCTTTAAATCCTTCCATAAAAAAATAACTTTATTAATAATTGTATGTACATAATTTTTTCACAATATTGAGAAAAGAAGAGAGAATATAAACATATAACTACATCAATATTTACATTGAGCAGAACCATAATGAGAAGCCATTCCCATGAATAACTCTGCAATACACCATAGAAATATTACTTTGAGTAGAACAATAATGAAAAGTCATTCCTGCCATACAACATATAAATATTAGGGAAAAAAACACATGAATAAATGGAATATTTTTAACTAAATATGATGAAATTTTTTTATTTATATTCAAATAATGAAAATAGATTTTACCTTCATTAGTACTTATTTAGAAACTATATATAGCTCTTATTTATGAGCAACTTCATTCCTATAAAAAATAAAATTTGGCTTTCACCATCGCCTAAAAATAATAGCGATGAGAGCTCTTTAATAGCGTTAAAGTAGAAAAAATGGGTTTAAATCAATAAACAACACAGGCCAGGCACTAAAATTATAGCAAACAAACGTGCTTTAAAGTATGTGGCTATTTGATCGGAAAATCTAGTTCCACTAAGCACATGATTGATTACCCAAATATATATATATATATATATATAATCTAATCCTGGAGAGTGTGCTAACCCCAACCAATAATTCATAAGTTAATTTGGAGTGTAAAGCCTGGAAAAAAGCTTGAGAAAGCCAATCATAATCTTGATGACTCACTTGGGCAATTCACACCATAAAGGGCCCATAATCTTGATGACTTACTTGGGCAATTCACAACATAAAGAGCCTACACGACCCAATATAGAGCTAGGTATACCAGAAAATCATGGGAAGAAAAATTATTATACCCAAAAAAGTAAGGTATACTATAATGTTAAACTAACACTTGGAAGATTATACCAAAAAAGCAAAGCCCAGAAAATCATGGGCAACAGATTATTATACCCAAAAAAGCAAGGTATACTATTAAACTAATAATACCCACCAAAAAAAAAAAATTCAAGATATATCATTAAACTAAAAACACCCAAAATATCAAGTTATAACGTTAAAATAACACAGGATAGCAAGATATACCAACACCCACCGATGGATTAAACTACTCATTCCACATCGCACCACTAGAGAGGTGATACCAAAAAACCCCAAGTTAAATTGGATTAACACGCACCGCACAATACACAGTGGATTAAATACACAGATGATGCTTGAATTCGCATGGGGAGATGGTGATTAAGCAGAAAATCGGATTAGATAAACTAATGAACAAATTAAATCCATTAAAGTGGAGGAGCCATCAGGTTTAAACACTTGAGAGAGTTTTAAATTCAATAAAATACCTGGAATTGGGATTTTGTGGTAGGAATGATTTCGTTTCTTTGGCGAGGTGGACCGGGCTTTATTTTTATTATAGTTTTATTTTAATTTAATATTATAATCACTGAAATTAAATGGCTCATTAATTAAAATATGGAAAAGGGAAAGGGACGTGCTTCATCAGTTTAGTTGCTTTCTCTAAGAGGTGGAATGAAAATCTCTTTTAAGGCTTTGACTCGAAAAAACCATTACTTTTGAGGTAGACACCCCAAATATCATTGATAATGTTAAGGAAAATATGCAAGATAATTATAATTAGGGCTTGCCTACTAACCAACAATGGTTAACCTTAACTGGAAAACAACTATAGGATGGTCGTACTTTCATTGATTATAACATCTAGAAAGAATAAAATCCAATTGGTTTCCCATTTGACAGGTGGAATGAATATCTCAAAAATCATAACTAAATCTAATTGGTTTTCTGTTTGAGATGTGGAATGCAGACCTCAAAACTCTAGATGGGAAGTAAAATGTTCTTGAGGTTGATAAATTAGTTACTGTCAATAATGTCAAGGCTAAAATTCAAGACAAGGAAGTCCTCCAAATCATCAAAGATTTACTTTTTCTTGAAATCGTTTTGAACATGACAAGTTTATAGTTGTTTATAATATTTATAGGAATCGATCTTGCTTCTTATCCTTCATCTCCAAAGGAATATGAATATCTCTGTGAAGATGTTGAATTGTAGTTGATGTTAAGATTTCTAATACAATTGACAATATGAAGGCCAATATTCAAGAAAAGGAAGGAATTCCTCCATATTAGCAAAGTTTGATCTATGTTGGGAAGAAACCTTAATACATAAGGACTTTTACAAATTTAATTTGAAGGAATTATGATGCAAGGGAAAGGCATATTTTTCACCTTCCGGAAACTTAAATTGTATTCTAACCACTTGCAAAAACTGTACTGAGATTTACAATCTCTTGTATAATGAAACAAATCTTTTAGAAATCATTTCTTCAACACAAAAAATAGGGGTCTCAAAATTCTCTCATCAGTTAGTAGGAATTTTACACATGGAATAGGAACTGAACTATGATCCCAAGAACTTCTCTGGGGAACATGAAGTTTTGTAGACAAAAAATTTATTGGTTTTTCATTTACCCATGTATTGGTTGGTTCTTCCTAACTAAGACCCGATTGGATATCCACTGTGAGTAATGAATAAAATATATGACACAACCCCTACTACTTCCATATTATCTAATTCATCCATAATTGTTTGTTCAAATTAGGGTTTTCCTTCCTATGTTTTTCCTTATAAGGAATAATTATAGATATGACTCGAACTATTTATTTCATATTGAATAAGTTGAGGTCCTTGTAGGACCAGGGAAAAACATCCTTGAACTTTGTAAAGAGTGAATCTATGAAGTAAGTGAATTCACAAGGGGAACACTCTGACCCTATATAAATCATCTTTCAACTTTTTCATGTTCCCATGTTTATAGGGGTAGTCTATTCCGCCTTTCTAATGGTTTCACTATTAATATAGGTGTAGGCTATCCATGTTGGAATCACACATGGATTCCAACATGGATAGCCACGCATAATCTTATTGGTTTTTTATTGGATTATATTATTGGTTTCCTCTTCTATCTCATGGAAAATGTGCAAGTCTTTGAATTCCTTGTTTTGAAGGAATCTACATATTTTTTCATTAGTGTAAAAATATTTCCAGGAGTCCAAATTTATTAGATAATG
This sequence comes from Pinus albicaulis, assembly GCA_034641835.2. NCBI lineage: Eukaryota > Viridiplantae > Streptophyta > Pinopsida > Pinales > Pinaceae > Pinus > Pinus albicaulis. The sequence goes on from CM076582.1 coordinate 248,074,701, forward strand.
CAACCCTTGGGATCACATAGATATACTCTAGTACTGGATCCTTTCTTGGGTTTAGCACCATCAAAATCCATGCTACAATTTATTACATCATGTTCATGAGTAGGAACATGAAGATATTCTTTAGATATCACACTATAAGTAATCATCCCACTATCTTGGTAAGACATGTCTTATGTAGAAGGAAGTAGGTGCAATTTTTTCTTGATATTTACCTCTTCTCATAACTAAAAAAGGAATGACATTGTGTATTTTTTATGTGTCAATGACTCAATTATGGAGCATAAAATTAGAAATCCTTCTTAAAACATAGAAAGGAGGAATTATAGGGTCTAACTGAATGAAATCATATGCCTCATTTGGTTGAGAGGATGTGTCTTTGGAGGAAAATTTTGTATGTTCTGATCATGGAGGAGGAGGGGCTTGTAGGATACAAAAAAAGCTTTTAGACTAAGTTGGTTTTCTAAGAGCAGACAATAATGTCACATGGAATGGAACCTTCACTAGATATTCAAATATATTGTAGGGTCCTAATATTGGGAAATGTGGAGATGGTTGTTTGTTGGATATGTTGACATTTTTCAAAAACCGAGGTTCTTTGTTCCTTAGAGGAGAATATTATCTACTACTCATGATAAGTTTGATTTTTCCATTCTATTTAGGATACGTTTTGGCCTCCTCTACTCCTTGTAGAATGGTTTCAGCGAGTCATTTCCATGTTTATACAACAAAGCTTTCAAAAGAGGAAGAATTATCATCTTAAGACACGTACTCTTGCATGCTAACCTCATAATTCTGAGAAGGGGAGGTATGTTTGTTATTAATAAGAGGTGAAGGTTCCTTTCCTACCTTGGATAATTTCATGTTTCATGTATACATGTAATAGTAATAAGGATCATGGATGTCTTAGAAAAAGTGGCACCAATCCACTTTAGCAGTAGTATGCCTAGGAGGAGTAGGGGGAAAAGGACGTCTTGCCCTTGTAGGTGCAGTGAAAAACAAGTAATTCACTTTTCAATTTAAGGAAAGGACTTGATTATTCACTTTCATTAATAGTTTCAATGTTCCAAAACCTTCCCTCTCTTTGATCCTTGGGCTTCAGATAGGTAAAGGGTCATATTGTGAACTCTCATTTTGGAATATTTATTACAATGAATCATGTTAAAATTGGTGCCATAGGTGAGGAAACCATACTAGATTCCTCCATTTTTTCTCAATTTCCAAGGCACTAGCCTTAGCCACATTTAAAGTGGTTAATGATTTTCCTTTCAAAATTTACTTTACTTTTTTATTCTTTCTGGTTACCTAGAAATGAAATAATCTATTTTAAAGGGTTACAAACTCGTTAGAATTATGCCCACGGTGGAAGAAAAGTGTTAATTGAAGCTAAAAATTGGGTCTCCCTGATGAATGGAAAAGGTTGTGAAATCGCTAAGTAGGGAATCCAAATCATCTACTATCTAAAATTTTTCTTGAATTCTTGGATCATAGTTGCCCAATATAAGATAATATAATTGGGAAGTAAGTGATACCATCTCATTACTTCCCCCTTCAAATTTTCTCACAAACAATCTAATAATGACATCATGAGTTTTTATATCCATGAATTTTAACGCATCATAAAAGTTTTGTATGTGTTCATCATTTTTTAATGGACTAATGCCACTAAACTTAGGAACCTTATATGGTGCATATGTTGATATGTTGTGTGAACGAGGATTCAAGGCCAAAGGAGTCATGGGTTTCCAAGGAATTTTCATTAGGATAGATGTTGAGGGAACAATAAAAATTACAAGAACAATTATATGACTAACTTTTTTAACATATTTTTCCGCACTTTTTCATCAGATTCTTTTTGTTGGCTTGGGAAGAATCACTTTTCCCATGTAGACCTAATATTATCTTAAAATTTTCAAATTAAAAATCAAAACCTACCCTCAGTAAAAGTGTGTGTGTATGAAATTCTCCTTAAAGCTTCTCGCATACAAATTTTTAAAATTTGAAAAACAAATAATTCAACTATTTTTTGCGTAGGGTTTATGTGTTATAACAGAAAATCACCTACAAGAACGCGTAACATAACTAACCCAAATGATCTCTAGTGGTATAAATACACACCTTGGATTACCCTCATATCATCCTAGTACTCCTTTTCCTGTGCTTTTAAGTACACCCCTATCTCCAAGAAACCCTATTTTCCTTGCTTTGATGCTAAGCCCTCTCATCTCACATCAAATTACTACTATTGGATATGAGATCTTTAATGGCCCAAGTAGGAAGGATCGAGAGGAAGGTTTCATTGGTTCCAACAACCAAGACTATATTGTATCATAATTACTTCTCCGTTGTTGTTTTGCAATAAAGAAACACATATTTTATTCCCAATTCCATTGTTTATTTTTCATGAATGTGACTTTCTAGTGGATAATATTATGGGCTAATTTGATTTATATGTATATATGCTTTGAATTTTGTGATCGTCTCAAGGTTTCTTGTTTATCTGGTAAGTCTGCAACCTTGGAAGGATAAGTTAGGGTTTAGACGCTGCAGGATCTTGATCAACCATAGGACTTACATGTGTGTACGTTACACCTAATTTGTGAATTTGAAATTGTATACATGCTTGACTTAGTTTCTTTGTTTATTTTTGTGTTTCTCATTTGGGGCTTCTAGGGAAATTCTCTCGCAACACTAAATTAGGGATTAGTAATTGTTGATGGATTAAATAATGTTTATTTTAATATGGGGTTTTGAAGAGGAGAAGAGGAAGAGGGTGGATTATTTTGTTGATATGTGTAGTATGTTTGCTTGGTTTTGTAGATGTTTGTGACTCACTACTTTATTTTTTGCAAATTTTGGCTTCTTTGAATCCTAGGGGAGATTAAAGGTTTAGTATTGGGATGTTTCCTACCTGCTAATGTGTAAGGTAATTAATTAATGTGTCCTAGATACAAAAGAGCTATCATGAAAAGTATCCTACTTCAAAAAATGTGTTGAAGTGAACCAACTAAATAAGATTTGTTTTTCTCCAAATGAAATGCAAAGTATGACAGTGAAAAATTGGTTCAAATGAGGTTTATAATCGATGCCAAATATTGAAAAGCTATGGGATGAGGATATTAATCGGGTTTATGTTAAAATATATCACCAACCAAAGAAATTCAATAGGTTGATTGATGACCTCGTCTTATATTTTTGTATCAAAGATTCGGGGAATATGGGTGGAGGGGACTATACCAAATACTCCAGATTCAATTATTGGTTATAAATTTTTTGATACAAGAAAAAAAAGATATCTTTTCAAGTGGATCCCAAATGGATTCACCAAAGAAGGGATTTTTTATACATGAAATCCATTGATTGAGATGGATCATACCTATCCAACAGTGAACTAATTGCATCTTCTTTGGTTCTGTGCCTAATTAGGTTGTGAAAAGTGGGAAGAAGGAAATTTGAGTGACCTATATGCAAGCTCTCTTAGGACCTATCAAATTGGGTTTTTCCTCCCTCGGTTCCTCGGTTGCCCCAAATTTCCATAAAGTGTGGTTTTGGGGAAAGGGCTATGAAAATAAACTTGCTAATTTTTATACTAAGTGTTGTTTGCACTTGTATTATCTTGAAATATGGTCCAAAATTATTAGTATAAATCAGCTAACCAGTAAATGGACTATGTAGAATTATTAGAATTAGGAATATAAAACTTATTAATGATGTGCTTGGCTATAGAAATATGATGATATGGATGTTAGGTGGATTGAAAAAAGGTTTGGTATTTTAGCCATGGATTAGTTTAACAATTTTATCTGGTTAATAAATCAAGGGTACCACTCCATTATGAAGATCCTCCCAATTAGGTACACACTTTTTAAATAATATATATTATGCATAATATAAATGGAGTGAGTTGGCATACACCGTTTGGTTAGAACTATGAGTGCCCCTTGCATTTAAGAGAAGTAGGGGTTATCCTTTTCTCATCACTAGTGATTTTGAGTTCTTAAATCCACTTAGATGGATTCAAAAGGATAATTGCATAAAGAAAGAGGCTAAAGACCCCCCCTGAGGGAATGTGGTTGAAATTACAAAAGGAGTGTAGCATTATTATCTGAGCTAAACTATTCACAGTTCAACCCTTGAGAATATCTAATGAGACCAATTTGAATCAAGAAATCACTCAATCGACACAAAGTAAGCAAATTCTAAGGGGCCATACTATTGTGAGAACCATCAATATTTTTTCTTAAATAATTAAGCTAAGTGAGATAGATGAATTTTACCCTAGGTTTATAGCCCTCATATTTTATAAATGTTCGAGTAGTGTTTTTGAGCAACAAGGTTTGGGGATCTGTGTAGAGGATCATCACACAACAATATTACCCAAAGGATAGCACACAAAGGTGAGAAGAATAAGAAAATTTGTTGGGAAATTTTTGTATGTGCTAGCCCATAGTAATGTTTACTTTCCCATAGGAATATTTACCAGCCCATAGTAATAATTTACTACTAAAGGATTTTTGGTTAGTTGGGTCCACATGTAAATTTATAAATAGATTAAGGTAGAGTGGTAATAGACATAACTTGTTGGTGCATATTAAGATGGAGGCATATAGTTTTCTGTTGTAATGATTTATGATTCACTAGGATGTTGAATCATGGTGGATACAAATGTAATAGAAGAAACACAATGTTAATAGAAAGATCAATTTTTGGCCTATTTTGTGTATTTGCGCAATACTTAATGGCTTGTCTAGTTTTCATAATATTGTCACTTTAAATGTATGCATAATAGGATTATTGAAAAAAATAGGGTTATAGTTTAATTCTTTTTCTAAATACTAATAAGTAATAATATGTTGAAGATATGGAATTCTAACTTAAGGTCCCCATATCCTTCATCACTAAAAAAAAATTTAGGTTCTTGCAGTCCCCCCTAGGTTCCTTGGGTGATACTTCACTTTCTTTGAGGTGTTTTCGGAAGGGCTGGTGTTTGTAGGGGTTTTGTTGACAAATTATCTCGAACCTTGGGTCCATCCCTACGTGCAAACAAATGGTTACATAGTCAGGACCATGATTTGTGGTTCAAAGGGCTGTGAATACTTAATAAGGAAGAGATACAATAGTGGGTGAAGAAAAAATAAAATGATTACTCTATAGAATAGACTAGAAATCAATGGATCAACCATGAGAAATGGATGCAAACTTGTGTTTTTACATATTTTCAAAAAATATTCTTTGTTGAGTTTTTTATCGTTTTGGCTATGTTTACAAAGGTTGGAAGAAGAGCACAAAACTTGGTGCCCTATTGTACTCTATAATTGGACTCCCAAGGGTTAATACTATAAATAAAAAGGTTTCTCACGTAGTTGTGTTTTGGTTGAATAGTGCATTGGAAGCCTATATTGTTGAATTTGTTGTAATGGGTACTCATTCATACAGTGCATCTAAATGGGACTTATTTAAGGGCCCACGAGGGAGATATATGATACTTTTCCCTACATGTATAAAAATTATGTTGTGTGATAAATGGGTTATGTCACTGGAGTCTGACAACATGAGAAGCTAAATTTATTTGCAAGGAATGGGGAGAATGGGGGATGATCATAGAATGGTTTGAAGGAAAACATAGGCATGGGATGCAATAAATAACCCATAAATACCGAATAAACTGAGAATGTTGAGGCTTCATAGGGATAAAAGTGCAAAGAATTCAGGAAGAGTAAGAGTGCACACATCAGTGCAGGAGAAAAGTGTGACAAAAGAGTTAAGCTAAGTGTTGTGTAGTGGGATTCTATTTAAATTTTTTTTTTAATATTTGTAATTATTTCAAGTTATGTGAATTATGCTTAAGAGGCTAAATTGAGAATCAATTTCCTTGAATTCTGGCAAGCTTATGTTATACATATGAATTTGTGATAGGATTAGTTTGTTTTGATCATACCTCTAAATGAATGGTTAGATTTATGTAAATATTTCATACAATTGAAGTTCTTGTTCTATTCTAGAACCTTATGAATATTATTCCAAGGCACTAGCCTTAGCCACATTTAAAGTGGTTAATGATTTGTCTTTCAAAATGTACTTTACTTTTTTATTCATTTTGGTCATCTAGAAATGAAATAATATATTTTAAACACCCTTAGTGGTTGGATGTGTATCTTCACATGGGTGTTGCATGCTTGCATTAGCAAGCCCACGGTCTATCATTTCACTCAATTTTACTCATTTTCCAGCTTGAAAAATCAATAAAATGGCTCAAACTTATGGTTGTTATTTCATGGCTCAGTGATTTATATATGCTTATGTAAATTTGTGCTTGCATGTTTAGATTTCCTTGTTGTATTTTAGCACATGTATTTGATATCCATCGTATTTATTAGTTTGGGACATTAGAGTGGTATCAGAGCATGTTCTTGGCCAACTGTGGACACAACAAAAATTGATGTCTAGACCTTTTGGTGGAATGATCTGTCGTACCAGAGGGAGAGGCTAAGGAAGAAGACCCGAAAGAGGAGAAGAACATGACCATTTATCTAATACATATGTTGACAATGCCAAATAACATATGGAGGTTCAGGATGGAAATGGAAGAAATGAACAACCAAGGCAAGGAGGACAAAACCAAGTTATGGAGGAGTTGTTGAGGGTGAATTAGCAGATGTTGAGGCAGGGTTAGTTAAAGATGGATATGATGCAACAAATGATGGGTCTACAAGTGAAAAACGATCCTAAGCATGAGAACAATGGTGAAGGAGGTTGCAAAGCAATAGGTGGGAACTGTTAGACCAATGAGTGTACATTCTAGTAGTTTCGTACTCCTACGCATGGCCAGGTTAGCCATCCTACTATGCCACAATTCATGCATGAGACAAAGAGAGAGGGAACGAGATCTTGTTGAATATTTGGTGCACTTTTTGGAGATGAGGATTAATGATTATGATGGGGTATGATGGGTTAGACCCTAGGATTTAGCATTTTATGTCTTTCCGGAAGTTTATACACCTCAAGAAGAGATGCAAGGTTGTAGCTGGAGCATCTCATAGAGGAGGAAAATCAAACCAGGAGGTGAAAAAGGTAGCAGGGAAGGTCACACTTCCATACTTTGATGGGTCAGCCAAGAGCTCAGCTAGAGTGTGGGTCCAGAATTTTAACCCCATGCAAGAGATTGATGCTATTCAATTTTCTGCCCTACATTTGGAGCGAGATGAGTAGGAGTGGTGGTACCATGTCTTGATCACCCTTGGACACATACACAATAATTGCTATACTGAATTCACTGAGAGCTTTTTTTGAGAGGTTTGTTAGGAAGGATCCAAAGTTTCCCTTTAGGGAGTTGGCACATCTGAGACATGCTAGTAGTCTTGAGGCCTATATATCAGAGTTCTAATGATTAGCTATGATGGTTATAGACATCATGTTGCTAATTAGGGGCTAGCTAATCCCCTACGTGGTCGGGTGAGGGCTTATAGGCATACGACATTATAGGATTCCATCTTTAGAGCTAGGGACATGATTGATGCCTTGCCAAGGAGCAAGGCTCCTATACTTGCCAAACACACTACACCCCAAGGGGGATGAGACACCAGACAGGTACATAGAGATGTTGGGAATGGATAACTTGATGATGAGACTAGAAGGAACCTTCGGTGGATGAAGTTGTGCTTCACATGTTAGGAGCCATGAGAACCAGGTCACAGATGCACCAAGGGAAAGGCCCATTACATTGAGGTGTATTCAGATGGTGAGCCTGGTGATGAGATGGAGTAGGAGATGGAGGATACAATACCATGGGAGGTGAACCATCACCACCACCACCTCAAGGAGGATGAACGCCTTTGCCTATTGGAGGAGTCATTGCATCACTTTGGGGAGTTTCGAAGTACCTGACATTAAAAATTAGAAGTAAGGTACAGGGGCAATGCGTGTCAATTTTGGCAGACAATGGGGCTACCCATGATTTCATTGAAGATTAGATACTGAATCAGAGGCATACAAATGGAGACATTTTAGGGATTTTTAGTATTGATTCCTAGAGACCGTACTATGCAGTGCACGAGATATATCCCCAACTTGATCGTGACCATGGGGAACTATTCCATGACAGATCCCTTCTTTGTAGTTGATGTGTCAGACACCAATGTGGTTATGGGTGTCCAATGGTTGTATTATTTGGGACATGTTACTACATATTCGAGGAAGTTAGAGATGGACTTCATGGGTCTAAATGGGAAGCTCACAGTATTGAGGGGCATGCATTCCTACCACCCCAGACTATGTCAGCCCATACGATGGAAGTTTATTTGATACATGGAGACATACCATGGGCATTGGAGATACACATTTTAGAGATGGGGAAGTGGCAACAACTACATCCAGATATCTTGGCACTTCAAGAGAAGCATCTGGTAGTGTTTCGGGGAATTCTTCTAGGTCGTCCACTAGATAGAGGGTTTGAGCATACTATAGAGCTAGAGGAGGGTGTGCATGTAGTCATCACTACACCTTATAAACATCCAAAGGCATATCAGGATGAGATCAAGAGAAATATACAGGATTTGTTGGCCTTGAGACACATCAGGCTTAGTTCTAGTCCATTCATTTCTTCAGTGGTGTTGGTGAAGAAGAAGGATGGGATGTTACGCATGTGCATCGATTATAGGGCCCTGAAAAAAATATTGAATAATAGGTACCTGATTCTGCACATTTATGAGTTGATGGATGAGTATGTCAAGGGAAAGAAAAATATATTAGTTGATGCTGTGTTGAGGAGGCCCGTGACATTATCACTAAGGACTGGAAAGCGCAATTATTGATGGGGATCAACATGCGTGCGAGATATTGGATGGAATTGCAGGATTTGATAGGTACAAAGAGATGGATGAAGCAATTTATTACAAGCACATGATGTACTTGGTTCCAGGCTCCTAGTTGAGGGAAAGGATCTTGCAGGTAGCTCATGATTCAACTGTCGCTATACCGACGTTTGGAGACAAGTGTCAGTATTGCAACACTTATAAGTAAATTTCGGTCTTGCGACGTTTGGAGAAAAGCGTCGGAAATGCGACGGATTGGAGGAAAGTGTCGGTCTTGTGACACTTAGAGCTAAGTGTCGCTATTGCGATGTTTGGAGCAAAGCATCGCAATTCCGACGCTTTTCTCCAAATGTCGCAATAGCGACACTTAGCTCTAGTTACCATGTTCCATAAAAAAAGCTAAGCAACCAGCTCTGTGATTGATCTAGTAAAGGAAAAGTTAGTTTCTCATTTTATATCGTGGGTTAATCGCTTCGGTGAACAGATTTTGGTCAAATGTTCTTTATAAAATGAACAATTATTTATAAAATACGAGTGAGCGGATAGGGGTCAAACACCTAGCAAGATCACGTAGCTTTCGCCATCGTAGTATAGTTATATGTAGCTCATAGGATTCTTCATTGTTATGGAGATTGTATAGTTTAATTACTCCCAAAAGCATAAAGCATCGGCCAAATCGAACAAAATTGGCACAGTGGATCTCTAGAAAACCCGATGAAAAAAAAATAGGGCAAATGGCTTTTGCAACTCCAAAAATTAGGCTGAACTCTATATGTTGGTTGTACATCAAACACAAATTGAAGTGTCGTCTTTCATTTTTAGTAGTAAATTAATAGATCACCTAAATCGAATCAGATGGAAACTTTCTTGTCAACATCCAAGCAGTTGAAATAGAGATCCAAATATGTAAGAATCGGTAGGTTCCTATATCTGTAGAAATAAGCACTCAAATTTTGTTATTTGAGTGATATAGATTTGTAAATTGTTTCAATAATATAATGTCAATGAACAAGCTATTAGAGTAACAGAGATTTGTAAACTGTTTCCATAATGTCAATGAACAAGCTGTTAGGTACGAGGCAAAGGACCCATTAATTGATTTTAGCCTTCCGTGCATTAGTGAAACTTGAGGGAGTAACAAGATCTAGGAAGGAAAGTTTCTAAGAAAAATGGTTTATAAGCAGTGAGATTCATTCCATCCCTTACAATTTTCAGCGCACAAAAATCCATAGTTTTGTAGAAAATATATTCCTCACACAATATATTCAATCTTTATAGATAATGAATCACATTGCATATGAATTAATCAAAAGAAATACCCCTTTTGTTGACAAATAAGTTGCATTAAAGACAAAAGAAAAAAACCTTAGATAAAAATAGCTTAATAGATTGACCTAGTGAAGAACCAATCCTCTTTGGTAAGATCCTCTTTTTTTTTTCAAATTTTTTAAGAAATGTTAACTATCAAAACTTGCTAAGTTGTGACCGCATGGGTGCCCTGTGCACGTTTGTGCGGCCCATTTGTCATTTCTCCCTTATGTCTTCGTTCAGTTGTGTGCGCCGTGTCGTGCCGTGTGAGGGCGCCCGCCCAAACGTGTTCGGGTCGGGTCATTTCATTTGAGGGCAGTCGTATCAAATTTACCAAGTTGTGACCGCACAGGTGCCTTATGCATGTTCGTGCGGCCCATTTTCCATTTGCTACCTTGTGCCTTCGTTCAGTAGCCCGCCGTGTAGTTTCGTTTGAGGGCGCCCACCTAAACCCATTCAGGTAGGGTCGTTTCATTTGAGGGCACCAGCCGAAACCCATTCGTGTAGGGCCATTTTGGTTGAGGGCGCCCACCCAAACGTGTTTGGGTCAGGTCATTTTGGTTGAGGGTGCCCGCCCAAACGTTTTTGGGTCAGGTTGGGTATGGTCGAGTCTTGTCTACGTGTGAGGCCGCCCAAGGAAACACGTTCGTACGGGTCAGGTTGAGTCGTGTACTAATGGCGCTCAAGGAAACGTGTTCGGGCGGGTCGGGTTGGGTCTGGTCGGGTCTTGTCATGTGAGGTCGTCCAAGGAAACACATTCATACGGGTTAGGTCGAGTCGTGCGATGGCGCTTAAGGAAACACGTTCGAGCGGGTCGGGTTGGGTCTGGTTGGGTGTTGTCATGTGAGGCCGCCCAAGGAAACACATTCGTAGCGCAGGTCGGGTCGAGTAGTGTGATGGTGCCCAATTAGCTAGAAACGAGTTCGAGTTAGGTCAGGTCGGTTCATGCCATATTGTAAGGGTGCCCAAGGAAACACATTTGGGCGGGTCGGGTTGGGTTGGGTCAGGTCAGGTTGTGTCATGTGAGGCCGCCCAAGGAAATGCGTTTGAGTGTGTTGAGTTGGGTCTAGTCGGGTCATGTCGTGTGAGGCTGCCCAAGGAAACACATTCGTACGGGTCGGGTCGAGTTGGGTCTGGTTGAGTCATGTTGTTTGAGGCCACCGAAGGAAACACGTTTGTACGGGTCGGGTCGAGTCATGTGATGGCGCCCAATTAGCTGGAAATGAGTTCGGGTTAGGTCATGAGGTTGGTTCGTGCCGTATTGTAAGGGCGCCCAAGGAAACACACGGTTCGGGCGAGTCAGGTCAGGTCGAGTCATTTAGGTCAAATCTTGTGAGGGAGGTCGTATAAAAAATGCTAAGTTGTGACCGCCCATGTACCTTGTGCACGTTCATGTGACCCATTTGTCGTTTTCTCCCTCATGCCTTTGACGTTCAGGCGGGTCTGGTTGGGTTGGGTCGTGTGATGTCGCCCAAGGAAATGCGTTTGGGTCGGGTCGGGTCAAGTTGTGTTGTACCATGAGGGCACCCAAGGAAACATGTTCGAGAGGGTTGGGTTAGGTTGGGTCATGTGAGGGCGCCCAAGCTGGAACATGTCCGACCGGGTCAGGTCGTGTCATGAGGGCGCCCAGGGAAATTACGCGTTTGGGTGGGTCGAGTCAAGTCATGTGATGCTGCCCAGGAAAACGCATTCAGGTCGGGTCATGCCATATTGTGAGGGCACCCAAGAAAACACGTTCAGGCGGGTCGGGTCGGGTTCAGTCTGGTCAGGTCGTGTCGTGTCATGAGGCCACCCAAGGAAACACGTTTGGGCGGGTCGGGTCAGGTTGGGTTGGGTCGTGTGGGGGTGGTTGTATAAAAAATGATAAATTATGACCGCCTTAAAATCCAGTGCCTCCTCATAAAATCCTCTCCTCATATAATCGACCACCATTACAGATGTTTACACCACATTTGGTTTAGAAATTTAGTAGGTAGCTGGTAGGGTTCCCTATCTCCCATCTCCATATAGAGTAATTTGGTCACATATTCTTTCTTCTATGATACTGGTTCCTCTCTCTTAATTCCTATCTCTTGTCCTTCTTCTCTCTCCTTTTCTCTCCTTATACCTCCCTCTCTCTTCCCCAATCTCCCTCTCTCTCTCTCTCTCTACCCTCCAATCCTCTCACTATATCCCTCCCGCTATCCTTCTTTTTGCCCCCGTTCCATCTTTTTGTCATTATCTCCCTCTCTTACCATTATCTACCTCTCTCACTCCTCTCCCTCTGTCTCTCTCTCTCCATTCCTTCTCTCCCCTCTCCTTCAGTTTATCTCCATCTCTCCCTTATTGTGACTCCCCTTGTCTTGCCACCTCTATAAATCTATGTCTTTATTATTCCTTCTCATATATATCTAAAGTTAATATATATCATGACATGTTGGGAACTACGATTTGTTTAATTCTGCCTTGTTGGCAAGCTTAAAATGGTTAATCCTCAATAGACAAAATGTAGATCAAATATTTCATCGAAAAGAGGGAACCATACCCTATCTTCCAGGCTATGCCTATCAGTCGCTTGGCCTCTTCTTTCTCTCACATGAATGTAGTCTGGATTGACTGGTATAGAAGAAGGTTTTGCATTATCAACTATTTGTTTGGGACAACTTTTAGTTGTTTCAACATTGCTACATTCTTCAAGCTTATCCTTTAAACCATCTTAGTCTTTTGTACTCTCTTCAACTTTGTAGTGCTTTCCATTCCTCTCAGTCACATATGTTTCCTTGGTCTGTTAAGGGACAAGGTCGACAACATTAGGATGTTTTTTCAATAAACAAGGGTATTTCAAGGACACAGTCAGGTGGAGCAAGAGTATAAGAGCCAAATTTCTCATGAATGTGGGACACTCGAACTTAAGATTTTCTGGAGTAGTAATGAGGTGCAGTATGGTTATTAAGACTTCATCAAATTTCCATTCTCCGGACTTAAATTGTGTGACAACACTGTGGCTGAGTTTGAAATTGGAGATTGAACATACATTTGGTTTGATTGTAATAAACATTTTCATCAATAAATGTAAAGCAATGGCTAAAAAATACTATAAATTAATAAATAAAGAATACATGGCAACAAGCAACAATACTTACAAAATTGTTACATTGAGACGCAAAGAATAAGAAACTATTGTGCACAAACAGAGACCAATGAAACTATCATCTTAACCCCTAACCCGTTAAACACTAATTCCCAGCCCCTAACCCATTTAACCCCCTAAACCTGTAAACCACTAACCCCTGAACCCTTAACCCCGAACCCATTTAACCCCCTAAACCCCTAGTAAACCCCTAACCCATTTAACCCCCTAAACCCTAAACCTATAAACCCTTAATTCCTAACCCCTTAAACCCTTAACCCTAACCTCTTAAACCCTAATTCTAGACCCCTAACCCATCTAACCTCCTAAAAACTAACCCCATTAGCCCATAAAATCCTTAACTGCTAAATCCCCTAACCCCCTAAACCTCTAACCCATTTAACCCCCTAAACCCTAAACCTATAACCCCTTAACCCCCTAAACCCTAAACCTATAACCCCTTAACGGTGGTGTATTCATACTCCTTCTGAATAACCAATAAAGGGTCAAGGAAATTGACCAATATGTTGTCAAGTTTTATCTTATCCATCTCTGGGGTAAGCTACTTTTCGGCTAACTCCACTGCTTTTCATCTCAATTTTTCTAATTGCTTCCTTCTCTCATATGATACCTGAGCCTTTTCCTTTCTCTTCCCTTCTAATTTCATAATAGTTTCATAGTGATGCCAACCAACTTCTTTGGAAAGTCTTCCTAGCAGACAATACTTGTGACCTGGCACCTAAATCCCCTAACGCCTAACCCCCAATCCCTAAACCCTTAACCACTAAATCATTATGAACTCCATAACCCAAATCCCTAATCCCCTAACCCCTAAATGTACCTAGATCCCCTAACCCCTAAGCCCCCAATCCCTAACCCCTTAACCTACACTAACTCATTATTCTAGTCCTAACCCCTAACCGCAAAACCCTAAACCTCTAACCCCTAATATCTGATTCATCAAACCCCTAAGCCCATAAAAACTATGCCATGAAAACCCTCCAAAAAATTCTTAAATGATGGGAATTCCTATTCAATATGTGTGAAGCTAGTCATGGAATGTGACAAGTCATCCAAGATACATCCAAATATTTGATTTGAGCCTCAGGGAATGTGAAATAATGGGTAAGATACAATCACTGGTGAGAAAATCATTGGTTCAAAACTATGTGGGAAAAATTCCAGTCAAGCTAAGGGATGGTGTGGCCTAGGTTGGATGCGATCCCTAGGTAATTTTGACGGCTTAAAAGCCCTTGGTTCATGGCTACTCAAATCACATGTTAGGCATGCAACTCATCTCAAAACTCACATTACCTAGCAAAATAAAAGTAATGGATTAATCCACAACTTATTTATTTCCTGGGCATATGTCTAGGTATGTTGACATAAATTATTTACTTATTCATTAGGAATAACATATAATGGTTCAATATATGGAACATCAGAACTCTAAATATGAATATTTGTATTTTCAAAAGTTTGCATAGGATTAGAATATGCACTAAAAAATTTGTGTGACATATCATTATGTATATTATTATTATCATTCATACAATACAACCCTCCTAGAGCCAAAATCGTTGACATGGTTTAATGACCATAGGAAATGAGTGGATGTTCTCCCCAATGAAAGTTCCCATTTTATGTATGGAAACATACAAATAACCTACGTACTTTATAAAATAAATTTCTACTTCCTTAACTTTTCATTTTTGTGTACAACTTAGAATTGATTAGATATAATCTTATAAATAAAATACAATGGAGAAAATTAAAACCCCTTAGCATTCTTCTTCACAAGGGTGTTTGATTTGAACATTGTTCCTAATCGAGAAACTAAGATATGAAATTTTTTCTTAAAGGTCTAATTTAAAAAGTAGATTGATTTTAGAATTAAGACTATGTCAAACCAAATTTTAGATTTTACACCTATTCAATTTTTTTTTCCCACTCCGCTTGTTCCACCTATTCAAATTGTCTTAATCAACCTGTTCAATTTTTTTTTCCTGCTCTGCTTGTTCGACCTTTATGCCTTCTTTCCCATGATTCCATCCTTCCCTATGATGCTTGCTTTTTTCCAGATTCTTGCAGAAGCATGGACACTCTGAAACCCTAAAGCGGCCACAATCCATTAATGGTTCGAAAGCCATAGTAGCTGGTGGAGATATTTTGAGTTTTTCCAATGTTCAGAAATCTGTGGGAGATACGAAGAGAAATAGATCATGGAAGAATTCTCTCTTCTTCTGGAAGAATCAGATTGGTATTTCCTTTGTTTTACCCCATTCAAATTTGCTAATTTTTCTTCTACGCTATCTTAAGTGTCAGTCTGCAAATCTGCAAATCTGGGGTAAAAATTATTTCACCCAGTGGAGGCCTGGTAAGATAATGTATTTCACTTGCACTTGGGATTCCTATTTTTAATGGATTTAAGAGCTACACAAACTAGGATCCCAGACTATACCCCTGAAAACAACAAGAATTGGCCCACTAGTTTCCCTAATCCTTTTCCATGTTAGGGCTCCTCCCATACACTAGAGGAACAACTCGGAGCTTCGATAGGTCCATGGGAAGATATGGAGCCGTTATCACCCACAATTGCACCATGTTTCCTTTCATTTTTTTTATACCAAAATTTTCCTAGAGAATTTTCATCAGGAAGTTTCATGACACCCTCTCGCTACTGTGTTTTATCATTACCCTTGCAGCGTGGGGAGTTATTGTGTCTATCCTCTCTTGTACCCTCCTTATTTCTCATCCCCAGTAGCGATGAAGTGTCATTCTTTATCAACTCTTATAGGGGGACCAAGTCATAGGGGATTATATCTAGAGGTCATCCTGAAGAAAAATCTTGATTATGCTCTGATATTCCCCAATTTCCTAACCAATCCGCCACTTTGGCACCCGACCTCATGGTGTGAGTAACTATCACATATGGAAAGGGGAATAATGACTACCAGATTATAATTATCTACATCTCTAAGTGCAAAATCTTGACCACCTTAAAAGAGAAAATTCCATTAAGTATCCTTTGAGTAGTGTTAATCACCAACACCAAGTGTCCAGTGAGTTTTATCTTAGGTAACACTATCCTTCTATCTATTTAGAGGACCTTCACAAGAGTTGTGGTATTAGAAGAATTGTTGGTTGTGGTTCCACATCAGCTTGTTGTTGGACCATAAAAAGGTATCTTTTGAACACCTAATTAGCCTACATTAATCATCAATCCGGGAGCGTCTTTTTATCTCAAGAGTGTACTATGTCTGAGGCTGCAATTATCTAAGAGAAATGCTTGTAAATATGTAGCATAGAATATCAAAAATAATAAATTCTCGGAAAGAAACCTAATTACAATGACAAGAATGGAAAGACTAAACTACAGCAATCTTGCTGAACATCGATCAGCGATGCAGTAGCAGTAACTCTTTCCCCTAGAAATCGATGTAAGATGACCAAATCTGGGGACTTGGAATGAATACCTCTATCCTCTACAGCTTGGAGATCTTAAAGCAATTGAAACAAACGCAGATTCAATTAAAGCAACTTAAAGGAAATGAAATCTATAAAAGGAACAGCAGCATAAAAGAAACAGCGGTTACAAGTCTAATGCAATTACGATAAATAAATCTTCACACTCAAGCCTGTCGACAGTCAATCATAGTCTAATAACAAACCATGGATTAATGGAACAGCAACTCACTGTAATTACAGAATAGCAAAGCCAGGAGATAATAATCAAGATAACTAATCAATAAATGTATTTGCGGTAAAGAACGAAACAACAATGGCTTTGCACTTGATTCAACAATGAAACAATTCTGTAACGAAGATAAATACTAAACACACTTCACGCATCAACAAACAAGGATTAATAATACAACAGCATAGTAATTCCACTAGAGCCGGGCCCTTAGCGCTAGTGAAATACCGTTGGGTTAACTCAGAACTCTTAGAAAATGGATGAAATCTGTATCTTATATTAAATCAAAAAGCATTACAGATAGAGTTCTCTCACGATCGAGAGTCCACAAACATTAGATTACAAAAAGAATGTAAAAGTCTCTCAGGTAAACTCTCCTTCACAATAACCACCCGTCCCGCTGTCGCTAAAGATAATTGCCTTATATTTAATTCTTTGATGGATAAATCAAGAACTATGATAAGGTTGAAAAGCGATCCCTCAGGATCTTTCGATCCTGAGGGATTCACTCCTCTCTTGTTTTGTCATCGTTCTGTTCACTCTGTTCAAGGCCGAGTTGTCCCCTGCCTTTTCTGGGCGATTCGTTCAGATCTTCTTGGCTTCAGCTGGATATGGTTCATCACGGATGGAGCAGCAGTTAGATTATTCTTAGCCACGCCTTTGATATAGCTGCTCACCTCTTCAAATTCCTGTTTTGCCAATAAAAACAACCTTTAGTCATCTTTCTATGCTAAACATAAACCTTTCCAATTTAATTGCAATTCTTATGATAAATTACCTTTCCAAGGCAAACAGAAGTATATCTAAGGTAAAAGAATGAAAAAATACATAGCAATTTCATACCTCTTTCACTGCCCAACATACCCCCCTGATTAACCCTTTTCATGTCCTCATGAAAACTATAGTTCACATGGAGAGCATTCAAAGAATAAGCCGGATAAGGTTTATCATTGAGAGGCCTAAAACCATGAGATGCAGCTAACTCCTCAAAGGTGTGTTCTGTCTACCCTTCGGGAAGCTCATAAATAGCTTTATAGTCCAAAGCAGGGTACCATGCAATAGGGCTGCGGAACCTACATCCTAACCAGTATGGTCCTTCTTTTAAAACAAGATGGCTATAGGAAATGAAACGGTCTGCAACTAGCCCAAAATTCCTATAATTAAATGGCTCCCTATTTTGTACATTTTGATTTGAGGTTCTCCACCAAATCTTAGCTGCTACATACGCTTGGTCTCTAATGGATGAAAAATAATCTGTCCCTTTCAAAATAATTGACTTATGGACAGACCCCAAAGTTTGGGTAATGCCTTCCTTTGTCATTAGACTTTTCTGACTAGCCCATAATTGAAGTGGGTCCTGTGGTTCACTTCTGACCCATAGATCCAATTCATTTTCCTGCCTTTGAAAGGCATTATAGGCTTTAAGCCACTTTAATTGATTTACGGCAAAGGAAATGAATGCCTGAAACTGAACATCTCCAATAAAAGGGCTAGGGTTTGATTCACAGTCTTTTTCAAGTATTAGATTATGCAAATAAAACTCACATAACAGGCACTATACTTTGTCCCCATAAAGCTTGCAGCATGATACCAGGTCGTTTATGGTTCTTAGCTCTATTGATTTCCCATCCCTAACTGCTTTGATATTTAATTGTAAATATCTTTCTAACAAAAATAAAGCATAGTTTTTAGCAGGGCACCTACAGGCTAAGACATCAGTATATAAGGAGCAGAGAGTGTCCATTTGATTGTGTGCTAATTTTAATTGGTTTTGTACCTTATCAGCTTTTACCTATGCTTCCCGACATTTTTCATGAGCTTCAGCTTCTGCCTCATGAATAATTTTCATTTGTTGCTGCAATTCCTGGTATTTCTTCCGTGGGACAGTATCTTCTTCCAATTTCTGTCTTTCAATTCAGGCCTGTGTCAATTCTTCTTGCAGTCTGACTAGTGTTGGATCACTAAAAGTGTGCTGACTGCTAGATTGGGTATTTTTTGTTTAGAGCAGGTTCCTCTGGAATAGCTAGTGTTGGAAGAGCCGTTTGCTGCTCCACATCCTCAAAGTTAGGTTCAGGCATGGTTTCTTCTACTACTTGGGGGTTCTTATTAGCGGTTACCCTTCTCCTTTTTGATCTTATCTTGACAGCAATGTTTCTTCTTTTAGGGGCTCGCTTAGGTGTTTGTTTCATTCTTAGAACCCTAATCATTTGCCTGAGTTGTTCTATCAGTTTATGAAGCTTTTTCCTTTCCCTGTGAAGCTTCTCAATCTCTGTTGTTTCCCTCTTCTTTCTTAAAGGAACAGCAGCTTGTTCATCTGAACCCATTTTCTCAACAGAGTTTTGATTTATATCAGCCGTGTTTTCAGTGAAATCTTCTTCCTGCTCTTCTTCTTGGGGTTCTTCTTCCATGCTCTCATGCTCTTGGGTAGATTCCTCGGGAATCATCTTTTCAGTTGACTCTGCGATTTCCTGGGGGCTTCCAGGTCGAGATACTGGTTCAACGTTTTCGTGCTCATGTTCACACCTCTCAGGAGAAGCAACCCTAGCTTTGGTAGGATTTGTTGTTTCATCAAGATTTTCTGCAGCTGTTTCTTCATCAATGGCAGAGTATTCTGGTAATTGATTGATGTCAATATTGCGGTCCAAGAGGCTATGAGACCGGGCATAATTTCTCATGTTGGTTAAAATCCGGGCCAATTGGTCTTCCTGTAAAGGGCTTACATTGACATTTTCGATGGGCTCTGTTTTGTCCTTATTGCTGCTATGATGATCCTCATCTCCATCACAGGTGTGATAACTTCCTTCCTCCTCATCTGAATACCAAATTTCTCCTTCAACTTCTTCTTCTTCTGAATTTCCCTCGATCTCTTCTTCATCCGAATAACGAATTTCTCCTTCCAATTCCTCTGTACTGGGTTTTTTTTCGCTACTGGTATGGTGACTTACTTCTTCTTCGTCTGAGTAACAAATTTCTCTTTCCAATTCCTCTTCTTCCTTAGTACGAGGACTTGCTCCCTCCAATTGTGGAGGTTGTTCCTCTTCTGAGCTGTGCAATTCTAGGGGCTAGCTGCTGCCCGGAAGTTCCTCCATTATTTTCCTACTTCGTTTCAATCGAAGGGGTTGTCTGTGAGTGGGGGGCTCAGCTATTAAGCCGGCCATCCTCTTCCGTCTCGGAGCAGGTAGAGCTGACCCTCCTTCAAAGGAAAATATTAATTCTTCCCAGTTGGTCTGTTGTTGGGTGAGGCTATAGCTTACGATTAATCGAATTAAACAATGGTGGCTGACCACCATGTCTGTATGTTGGGCTTTTCTTATTCCATGAGCAATATCATGCAACAACAAATTTAAGAATGCAGGCAAATTAATGGTGCATTTCTGTTTTAACACAGCTAGTAGCTTAAGGTGGCAAGGTCTTACCACTTCCTTTCTACCGTCGCACGTTATGTAAGCCTGCACAATCCTGGCCAAATCTGTCCATGGTTCTCCTAATGATTCTGGATGGACTCCCTTACCTTTGACAACTAGCGTCTATCCGTCATCTTGAAAAAATTTCATGGCTTCCCGAATCCTAATCTTTTTCTGAGTCCAAATAATCCCTTGCGCGAGAATGCCGGACACTTCTGCAATTATCTCATTGAACACAGCTATCTACCTTCCTCTGACTGTGGAGGATCCTTCCTGCAGGTTTAACAAGAATTCGGTGGCCACTGCTTCATGGGGTTGCTGCATTCTCATGAAATATGTAATCCATCCCAGTCTTTCTAAAATTGCTCGAGCAGCGTCAGAGACGATTAACACCTGTGGTTCGCTGCGAATTGGGCGTCCTCCCATCTCTGCGCTCTGTTAATTCTTCACAACACACAGTAATTTCAATGGAACAGCACAGCACAGTTCGTTGAAACTTATTATTTCTAAAAATTCGGGGATTCAGTCCATATACGGTAAAGAAATCAAATGCGGAGATTTAGTTCATATACAGGTAAAGAGAATCTCGGAGTTTGATCTGCATGCAGACATCCGCGCCCCCCAAATGAACGATAGGTCATCCTCGACCGTCAATTGAAGGTGGCATGTGTGGCACAGCAATAGGACAGCAAAAAAAACAGGCGTAATTATGATACAGTCAATCAAATTATAGTGATTACTGAAATCGATGCATGAGATAAATCGGTAATGAATAGGAAATCGCGTTGTAATGATTCAAATACGAGGGGAAGGGACAGCATAAGGTTGACATAAATATAATTTCATTATTTACCATATAAATTAATATGATCAATTCATATGTATAATAGGTTCAGAAATAGAAGTAAGGAATTCATGCTTTTCATTTGATATTGAATAAAAATATAGGAAAATGGTTAAATATAACTATTGATGTGTATAAGTATGACTTCAATACCATCAACAGAGCTCTGTTGCCCATAGGTGTCCATAACCTTGACAGAGTTGCTTTCTTACCCACGGAACCATTGTCCTTTATTCATACTGAGGAAGTGCTTCTTTTTCTTTCTTTATATTTTTTCTTGAATAGCAAGACTGAGGCCATTGTGCTGGCTTGGTGACCAGATAAACCACAATGTCGTTCATTGGGAAGAAGTGAAAAGTGGGCAGGCCGGCTTGTGATGAGACCTCCTGTTCCAAGGACTTCTTGATTTTCAATTGTCTATTGGACCATTTCCCTGGTTTGGTGGCCATGATGGGAATGTCACTTCACTGCCTTCTCTATGATCACAGTAGGCTAGCTCTTCATGAAACCCCCTATCCTCCATATGCAAAATTATTGAAATATGTAAGTATTTTTTCTTTTTTAAATAACACTTTTCCTCAGTTATTCATAAGGGATGGCTCAACACTCCTTAAGAGTAGGAATGGTGGAAGAAGTCTGAACATCTCAATAAAAAAAAAAAAATATACCCTTATTTCCATTTCAAAGATAAATATCAAAGAAAGTTATAGGATATGGGAAAGAACCAATCAAAGTAGTCGATCAGATTAATTTACTGGTAATAAAATAGCAATGTTATGTTATTGATCATGCCCCTTTTTCCTCTTTTTTTTCATTACTAGACAATTTCCTTGAAAAAATGATGATTTCTTTTGATTTGTTGATTACAGTAATATTTAATTTGTATGATTGTATATAAGTGATATATTTGCCCTTAGAAAAGTGATCAAAAATTCAAAATGCTAGCTTCAAAAAAACAATTACTCAAAAAAAATGTTCTTCCTTTGAAAAGGGACAACAAAAACAATCTGCGAAACTGTTGTTACTTTCGAAAGGAACAGCAAAGAAACACTCTGCGGAAATGTTGTTCCGTTAGAAAGGAACAGCAAAAATACTACGCGAAACTGTTGTTCCTTTCAAAAGGAACAACAGAAGTGTTGTTCCTCTAGAAAGGAACAGCAATGCGAAAAAACAAAACTTTTTTCATTTTTTTTCATTCATTTTTTTTTTTAAACCAAACTTAATTAATCAAACGATAAAGAAATACAGAAATATTAACAGAAAAAACGAATTCCAATAATCAAAAAACAGAAAAAAATGCTTTATGTACAAAATTAAAAAGGAACAATTAATCAAACTGGTGCCGAGGAGGAATTCTCCCCTTCAGCGAGAATTTCCATTGTTGAATCTTCCCGTAACTGTTGGTAAAAGGATTCCCGAATAAGCGGCTTGTGATACAATCGTACACGATGACTGTTTACCTTAAAGGAATGTCCAGAACCTTCAATGGTAACTAGTGTGAGAGTGTCGTTATCATGCACTTTCTGTATTTCATAGGGTCCAAGCCATCTCGTCTAGAGCTTTCTGGGGAAATCCTGAAACCGTGAATCATATAGGAGTGCCCAGTCTCCTTCGTGGAAGATTTTTTCTTTGATATGGGCGTCATGCCATTTGGCTCTCTGTTGCTGAATTAATGCTTTGTGCTGAAGAGAAGAGAGCCTAATTTCATCAAGTTCATTAATTTGCTGCAGTCTTTTAGCCTGGGCTTCATCTAAGCTGAGACCCACCTTTTGAGCTCTTCTTAATGTTTGAATTTCAAATTCGATAGGAAAGATAGGTTCTTTTCCAAATACCAATTGGTATGGTGAATATCCTGTGGTAGGTCTCCATTTTGTTCGATACACCCAAAGTGCTTCCGGAAATCTGTAGGCCCAATCTCGTCTATGTGAAGCAATGGTTTTTGTCAGTATAGATTCGATTACCTTGTTCATGCTTTCGACTTGGCCATTGGCCTATGGGTGGTATGGAGTTGTAATTTTGTGCTGAATATGATAATTTTGCAATGTTTCAGCTAACTTGTTACCTACGAACTGTGGCCCTCCATCTATGATTATGTCTCTTGGGAGGCCATAGCACACAAAGATTTGGAAAAGAAACTGTATTACAGAATCCTCTGTAGCTTTGGAAAGAGACTCTGCTTCAACCCATTTGGTAACGTATTCAGCTGCAACTAGGATATATGTTTTTTGGTTTGATGGGGGGCTAATAGGACCAATGAAGTCAAGGGCCCAAAGTTCAAATGGTTCAATCACTAGTTGAGGGTTCAAGGGCATTTCATTAGACTGCCCAGGGCGACCTGCCCTTTGATAGCTATCATAGGCCTTCGCGAATTTTTTAGCGTCTTTAAATATAGTAGGCCAATAATAGCCTGTTCGTAAAACTTTATGGGCAGTTCTACGATCTGCAAAATGTCCGCCACACTGTCCATCATGGCATGCTTTCAAAATTTCGAATACCTCATCTTCCCTTATGCATCTTCTTATTTTCATATCTGCACCTGTATAAAATAAGTACCCCCCAATCCAGGAAAAACGAGTACTACGGTGTACTATTTTCTTTCGTTCATTAAGGGATAGATGTTTAGGTAATTTACCTATTGCCAAATAGTTTGCTATATCATCGTACTATGGTGTTCTGGTAGTAACAACAAAGAGATGTTCATCCGGAAAGTGGTCTTCAACTGCTTCTGTGTCTGCTGGCTTTGGTATTCTTGACAGAAAGTCAGCTACAGGGTTTTCTTTGCCCGGTCGATCTTTGATCGTGATATCAAATTCCTACAGTAAAATCAACCATCTTGTCACTCTTCCATTTGTAACAGGCTTATTTGCTAAAAACTTAATGGTAGAGTGATATGTATAGAGTACTACAGGATACCCAGTTATGTAATGTCTAAATTTGTTTACAGCATGAACTACAGCTAAAAATTCTTTCTCAGTCACAGTATAATTTAATTCAACAGGGGTCAGATTTTTGCTAATGTAGTAAATTGCATATGGCTTTTTGTCTTCCTCCTGCCCAAGTATTGCTCCAATTTCTGTGTTTGAGGCATCAGATGAAATTTGGAACGGCAAATTCCAGTTTAGGCCCCTCAGCACTGGGGCTATTGCAACGAGCTTCGTCAGATCATTAAAAGAATTTTCACATTTATCAGTCCAAAAAAAATCAGTATTTCCAGTCAGTGCATATAAATGTGCAGCTATTCGAGAATAATGTTCTATAAATCTTCTATAGTAACCAGAAAATCCAAGAAAGCTACGTACCTCGGTTTGTGTGGTGGGTGTGGGAATTAACAAGAGTATTTGAATTTTGGTTGGGTCTACTTGGATTCCAGCTGCTGAAATATAATGCCCTAAGATAACTCCCTCGGTCATCATCATAAGACATTTTTCATTGCTTAATCAAATCCTAGTGTCAATACATCTTTGCAATACTTTTCTAGATTTTGCAATGCAGGCTCAAACTCATCCCCATAAGGTGTGAAATCGTCCATATATACTTCGATACCTTCATTTATTAATTCTACAAAGATGCTGAGAATTTCCCTTTGAAATGTGGCAGGGGCATTGCATAGGCCAAAAGGTAAGACTCGGTAGGAAAATGTACCCCAAGGGCAGGTAAAAGTAGTCTTGTCCTGGTCTTCAAGGGAAATCTGGATTTGGTTGTACCCGTTGAAGCCATCCAGGAATGAAAAGAATTTCTTTCCTGCCAATGTGTCCAATACCTGGTCAATGAAAGGAAGGGGAAAGTGGTCTTTCTGTGTTGCTTTGTTAAGTTCACGGTAATCTACACATATCCTCCACTTTCCATTCTTTTTTGGTACCACCACTAATGGAGAGACCCACTTGCTATCAGATATTGGGTAGATGAAATTAACATCCAATAGTTTTTGTAATTCATCTTTCACAATGTCTTTAAGATGAGGATTTAGTCTCCTTTGAGGTTGATGAATGGGTCTTGCATCTTTTTCAATATAAATGTGGTGAGTACATAATTGAGGGTCAATTCCTTTCATATCGGGGTAATCCCATGCAAAGGCTGCTTTGTATTTTCGTAATAATTGGAGCAATCTCTCTTCTTGTTCAGCAGTGAGATTCTTGTTAATGTTCAAAGTTTTACCCGGTTCAATTTCTACAACCTTGGTGTTGTTTACAAAGGTGGTAGGTATTGCTTGATCATGAATATCTTTAAAAAGATCTTCTTCCTCTTTATTATCGAATGCTGCCTTAATCATGTGACATTGCAATTGAGATTTGGTTTGTGATTTATTAATAAAATTATTAATGATATCATCCTCTATTTGATCTTTAAAATCAAGAGCATTTTCTATAGTTATAGGTGACCTCATATTTTCCATAAGATATGATGCAGGTGGTTTTCTTGTTCTGAGTATTGATAGACTTGGCTAGGCTGGGGGATATAAAGCTAAATTTTTGACATAATTTCCCCTTGTTATGGTCATATTGCCTTGTCTGCATCCAATATAAGCATCGACAGTTGCCAACCAAGGTCTACCTAGAATTAATGGATGTCCATCTAGTCGATTCTTGGGATTGATAACCAGGAAGTCAGCAGGGTACTCCCAGGAATCTACAGATACCATTACATCTTGTAATGTACCTTCCAGTTTGACTACTGATCAGTCAGCCAATTCCAACAAGGTTGTTGTTGGTTCAAGTGATGTAATGCCAAGTTTCTGACAGGTAGTGGTTGTTAAAATGTTAATTGCTGCCCCTAAATCAACTAAGGCATTTGGGAATGATTGGCCATTGATCTGTACTGTCACTATAGGATTTCCTAGATCTTCATATTTGATAGGTGTTTCCATTCCTGATAATAAGTCAGATAAGGTGCTGACTATTTGGACAGTAGGATTGGTTGTTGTTCTCCTTTTTGGCTTCTTTATACATAATTCCTTAATGGTTTTTGCGTATATAGGAATATCTTGAATAGCTTGGAGGAGAGGGATTTTTATACATAAATTTTTTAACTCTCCCAAAAGATCAAAATTTGGTTGTTCTAATGGACGAGGGATAATTAATCGTTTTGGGAATGGTGGAGAGGAAGTTGTCACTTGTTGTTGTTGATTTTGTTGTTGAACTTCCTTCTCATTTTGTTCTGTTTGTTCTTTAGGTAAGGGATCTTCAATTCGATCATCATTGTTTCTCTCTGTTTCCACTATACGCCCAGACCTTAATTGAAGATCATTGCACTCCCTAAGTTCAGTTTCTGTTTCTGGAGGTTCCATTATTTGGATAGTCTGAACTGGTCTATTTTTTGGGTTTGGGTTGGGTTGGGTTGGGAGTTGCGATCTTAGGTTAGTCTGGGGGTTTGGATAGGGAGCTGGAAGTGTAGGTTGAGAGAGAGGAATTGATCCAGCTGGCTGATTTAGAGGTTTTTTCCAGTTTGACTGCTAGGCCTGATTCTGAGAAGTAGAAAGGGACCATTGTGTAGGCCAAAAAGGTGGATAGAAAGGAAAGCTAGGCCAGTTATTTTGGTTTGTTTGATTGGGCCAAGATGTGGGAGGAAATGGTTGTTGTGACCAATTAGAAAAAGGTGGTTAATTCTGCCACATCCCACTATATTGTTGAGCATTATATTGAGGAGGTTGAAAAGAGAATGAATCATTTGGCATACCTGATGGTCGTGGCTGCCATTTTCAGCGCTGGTTAAGCAGACATACCACTTCTGATTCTTCTTCTGCCTCCTTATAAACTGCTTTTAGGCCAGGAAGCGACGGGCATCCTTCTATAGGGTGATATTTCGTGCAAATGGCGCAGACTTTAACCGCATCCAACGGACATTCTTTGTGACTGTGTTTCTTCTTGCATCTGAGGAAAAATATTGCCAAATTTTGCTCTGCTTCTGCCTACTTCTGTTTGGCTTGCATGATGTCAAACTGTGTTGTTAGAGTCCCCAGTATGTCTGTCTTAAAGTCTTCTAGGATATTTCCAATCTCTGCACGAGTCACACCTTCGTTAGAGGCCTTATTTTCCCTTGTATTTATGTCATGTTTTGCCAATTTCAACCTTGTATTACCCCTTGAGCACCTGATACACAAATTAACGATGTCAGAATAGCTTTCTTGATATATATCACCTTTTCCCATAAGATTCAATGTTTCAACCCATTGATCTTTCATTCCCCTAATTAATGCAGTTTTCAAAATGTTATCAGGTAAGGGTGCAGATGCATAAGGGGATATTTGAATATTATATTGGAATCGTTCCACATACTCTTCCAAGGTCTCACTTGGTTTTGCTGTCATCTGGAATATTTCATCTTTTAATTCCCGAGATCTACAATAATCTTGATATTTCTTTAAAAATGCAGCTTTCATATGATCCCAATCAGTTATGACACCCCCACCTAATCCCATAAACCATCGTAAAGCTGCCCCTTTTAACGTAGAAGGGAACAGTTTCAGTTTATGGGCGTCGGTGGTGTAATCATATCCTCTACACAGCACATCAAATTCAAACAGAAACACATCTGGGTCTTCTGATGTCAAACCATGAAATGTGGGTATATATTGAAGAGGAATAGCTTTCATGGGTGCGTTAACTGCAGTATCTACTATAGGATATTGCAGCGTAGAGGTCTGTTGGTTCTGATTTTGGTTCTGGGCCATTTGATCAAATATATGCCAATACCCCTCTGGGATTTTCATGGAATTTCTGGGTTGACGAGCAGGGGTAGAAATAGCTTTAACAGCACTCCCTTTGTCTGGAATAAGTATTCCCTGTTGTCCTATCATTTGAGGTGATTCAGGACCTTGGTTTTGAATAAATTGAATAGCACTTCCCTTGTTTGGGCTATTTATTGTTTGGGAAATTCTAATAGGAGATTGTGAGTCTGTGGTTTCTCTCGTTTCCCCTTCTCCTTCTCGGAGATTGCTGAAGTTCCCTTCTTGAAGGAAATTTATGCAAGGATTATCAATTTCTTGGGAATCTTGCTTAATTCCCTCTGTTTGACTGTATATCTCAGCAAAGGCCTTAGATGGTGACTCTGTAGCCTGAAGGGAACTAGTAGGATGTCTAGAAGTAGTTATTTTAAATCCTACAGATGGCTGAGATTCAGTTCTTTTAAGGATTTCGTCAATAAAGGTCGTGCACCCAAGGGTCACCGGTCCCTTAGGTTTTTCAGTTTTAGGAGGAATTTTGTTTCGCTTAATTGATTTATTCATTCAAAGAAACAATCCTACATTCCTACCCAAAAGGAAAGATTACTTACTTCTGCTGTGAAGTGAGCTGCGAGAAAGTATGTTTCTTGTCCAGTGCGTAGGTTCTTACCTTCCATCTTTAATACCCAATTCTCCGCAAGCAGAAGAAAATCAGTTGTGCATCACTCCTGTAAAATGTCATACACTCTCCTCGGCAACGGCGCCAAAATGTTGGACCATAAAAAGGTATCTTTTGAGCACCTAATTAGCCTACATTAATCATCAATCTAGGAGCATCTTTTTATCTCAAGAGTGTACTCTATCTGAGGCTGCAATTATCTAAGAGCAATGCTTGTAAAGATGTAGAATAGAATATCAAATATAATAAATGCTAGGAAAGAAATCTAATTACAATGAAAGGAATGGAAAGACTAAACTACAACAATCTTGCTGAACATCGATCAGGGATGCAGTAGTAGTAACTCTTTCCCCTAGAAATCGATGTAAGATGACCAAATCTGGGGACTTGGAGTGAATACCTCTATCCTCTACAACTTGGAGATCTTAAAGCAATTGAAACAAACGCAGATTCAATTAAAGCAACTTAAAGGAAATGAAATCTAGAAAAGGAACAGCAGCATAAAAGAAACAGCGGTTACAAGTCTAATGCAATTCAGATAAATAAATCTTCACACTCAAGCCTGTCGACAGTCAATCATAGTCTAATAACAAACCATGGATTAATGGAACAGCAGCTCACTGTAATTACATAACAACAAAGCCAGGAGATAATAATCAAGATAACTAATCAATAAATGTATTTTCGGTAAAGAACGAAACAGCAATGGCTCTGCACTTGATTCAACAATGAAACAATTATGTAATGAAGATAAATACTGAACACACTTCACGCATCAACAAACAAGGATTAATAATACAATAGCATAGTAATTCCACTAGAGCTGGGCCCTTAGCGCCAGTGAAATACCGCTGGGCTAACTCAGAACTCTTAGAAAATGGATGAAACCTGTATCTTATATTAAATAAAAAAGCATTACAGATAGAGTTCTCTCATGATCGAGAGTCCACAAACATTAGATTACAAAAAGAATGTAAAAGTCTCTCAGGTAAACTCTCCTTCACAATAACCACCCGTCCCACTGTTGCTAAAGATCATTGCCTTATATTTAATTCTTTGACGAATAAATCAAGAACTATGATAAGGTTGAACAGCGATCCCTCAGGATCTTTTGATCTTGAGGGATTCGCTCCTCTCTTGTTTTGTCATCGTTCTGTTCACTCTGTTCAAGGCCGAGCTGTCCCCTGCTTTTTCTGGGTGATTCGTTCAGATCTTCTTGGCTTCAACTGGATATGGTTCATCACGGATGGAGTAGCAGTTAGATTATTCTCAGCCATGCCTTTGATACAGCTGCTCACCTCTTCGAATTCCTATTTTGCCAATAAAAACAACCTTTAGTCATCTTTCTATGCTAAACATAAACCTTTCCAATTTAATTGCAATTCTTATGATAAATTACCTTTCCAAGGCAAACAGAAGTATATCTAAGGTAAAAGAATGGACAAATACATAGCAATTTCATACCTCTTTCACTGCCCAACACTTGCAAAGTGGCCAACTGATCAGCCTAGTGAGTCCCATAGGATATCTTCATATCCACCCGGACCTAGGTTTCCCTCAGAAGCTCCCTCAAAATCTAGTTTTAAAAAACTTTCGGGCGGAGGTATGAACATAAATGTTAATTCCACCTTCCCTTGGGATATGTATGGAGCTTCGATGCCACCATGTATGGGGAAAGGTACAAGAGTGCAATAATTGGGGCTTCCTACCTATCAACTTTCTATTCCTCTTCAACAAACATTTCATACAAAATAGTCTCTTAGATGTCTGCCTTCATGGATTTCCAAATCAGTTGGGCTTTATGTCCTTAATCTTTAGAAATGGCTCTATTATGGCCCTTCCATATGTTCCATAGAAGGAATGATATAACTAGAACCCATGCTCAATTGATAACTGGATTTGAAACAATGACATTCTCCATTGTTCTATGGTTTCTATAATATTTTTTCTCAAGTGATCTAGATGGATGAAAGTGTTTTTTACCAATCCCCACTGGGTATCAACAACTAGGGAAGTTTTCAAAATATTCTCCATGTTTTCCTTTTTTTTTGACATACAAGGCATATCAAAAGGCCAATATATCCCTATCTAAGAACCTAATCCCCTTCCTACCAGTGAAAGAAAATTAAACACCTTTGGCCATAAGTTCTAGGGATGTATCTTTATCCAGATTGGGTCACTAGGGAGATTCACATGATCTACTATGATTGAGTAGGATTCTTTTATTGAGAAAATACCCTGCATATTACTAGAGTACGTTTATTTATTTAACAGTGGCAGCAGTATTGGCAGTGATTACTGGAGTAGGTTTATTTATTTTTGAGGATTCAGGCTTGGAAGGCTTGACTGTCATAGCTTTAGTAGCTTTGGGACCCCCAACTTTAGGTGTAGTCTACTTATTTGAAATTTTTAGGATAACTAAAGCAATATTATACTGTTTGCAGTAGTTAATTTGTAGAAACAGAGGAATTTTAAGCAAATCTGGGACAATTTAAGAATCTGGGAATCTGAGCAAGAGTTCAGAACAGAAAACACAGGTTTTCTGGATGGATAAGACTGAAAAAAGGGATTTTATGGCTTTCTGTGCATTTTTAAACCCTTTTGAACCATGGAATTTGTCTTTCAATGGTCTAGAGTTGAGAAATTGGCTTTAAAACTGAGCTTTCTGCAAATGGAAATTTCTGAGGAAAATTTGCGAGGGCTTGCCCTCTTTTTTCAAGGTTTAGGACACACTAGGATTGGAAATTTTTCTCTCTGCGTCTTAATTGGTTTAATTGGTAGTTCAAATTATAAAATTTGCAGGTCAAATTCAGGAAAATACCTAATTTATAGGTATCTTGATAGCTGAAAAGGGTTTTCTGGTGGTTTCGGCATTAAACTGGATCCTTTGCCACAGAGGGTAGCTTCAACTGGCTTCAAATACAAAATATCAGTGGGCAATTCATCTTTGGGGTTTATAAATTGGTTAACAGGGTCTTAAAGTTCTATAAAATAGTCGCGGTGGAAACTCTTAACCAGTCGAGAGTGCAAAGAATAGATATAACAATAATATATCAAAGTTTAACCTTCAATGTAAATCATTATATTTGTCATTTATTACTAGTCCAATCCAAGGCAGGAGGGTTTTGACTTTCGATTGCGAAAAACCATCGGTTTTTTCACACTGCGTTTGGATGGTAAGTGGTTTCTCTGAAAATGAACACGATCGTATCAGAATGTGACACGTCGCCTCGGTTCTTTATGCAATACAACTTTTTTCGCGTGAATTTGAACAAACTCTGATCGATCAGTTTCGGAGTGCGAAACTGATTGTGCACCGTTAGATCTTTTTTTTTAATGTGAACGGTCAGGATCATTTTAAGAGATGCGGCGGAAAGTCAGGTGGGACCTGGGTAGTTATTATGAGTCAGGCAATGATTCTTATATATAAAACTCTGCATAAATGTATTTATAACCAAATTTTTACACATGGGAAATTTATATGGATGCGGGGTTTGGATATTGAGTTTTATACATATAAACTGAGTTTATATATACAAAGTAAATCGCATGAGGCGGGTTAATAAGGGTTAACTGGGGTTAATTGTTATATAAAACTTGAGGTTTTATATAATAGGAAAAGGGGAAAGATCATATTTAGCTCGGGTTAAGTCTTATGCGGAAAGGTAAGTATTTACAAAGGTATAATTTATTTGCAATAAGAATTATGGGGTAAATGAAATTTTTTTGCATTTTTTAAATACATTGGATGTAAAATAAAATGTGCTTTTGTATTTTTTAAGTTTTATTATATAGTTATTAGACTTTTTGAATGGAAAAAGGAAACTAGTCTTCTTGACTTCTAAATAATTATAGGCTCTCCACTGCAAAGCTTGTTTGACCAAGAGTGACCTTTCCGTGGGTCTTTGCCTCTCCTTTCCAAAGGCAGAAATAACGAAGCATATTTTTTAGGACTATCCTTTTCAGGGTCTTGCTGGGAAGAGGTGCAATCTCAGTTGGCAAACATTCTTCAGGGGCATTTGCATTGGAGTGCATTCTTGTTGGGAGATTCCTGATGTGTGATTTGGGATTTGCTGATTAGTATTTTGCATTGTTTGTGAGTTTCTGCATCATGTGTTCTCTGGGGACTGCACTGCAAATGTGTTAAAAAATGAGGTCAGTTATTTGGTTGCTTTTTGTTGATGAGGTACATATGGAAATGCTGGAAAAATGATCATTGCTGATTGAGGATGCCAAATTGTTAGACCATGCATCTTATTCTGATTTTATTTTCCTTAAGGAAAAGGATATAAATTTTATTGTGTATGCCCTTCCATTTTCATTTTTCTTTTTGCTGGTGAGTAAATAATTCTGTATGTATAAGAAATATTTTTTCAAAAGTAGGGATCCAGATAGAAATTTCCACTCCAAGGACAATCCTTTGGGCACACTCAATGTCTTGATTTTTATTTTTATATTTTCTGTCAGAGGCTAGTTGCTCCAATATGCCAGTAATTTGAATTATTTTCATAATACTTTGTTACACATGACTTTCATTTTCTTCTTGCAAAATTTCTAGAAATGAATGGATATCTTGTGGACTGTTGTAAACAAATTTAGTTCTATTACCATGATCAAGAGAATTTAATGTTTTTCATTATTTTTCCATGCAAAAGTTGATTATATGCATCTGGTTTTTGTTATGTAGATGTATGAACTATTCTAAACATGTCACAGGAACCTTCTTTTTCACTGGTCCTGATACCACCATTTCCATTTTTATAGCCGGTGCATAAAGAATCACTGTGCAAAGGTTGAGTAGATGGATGTAAATCATAATGTCAATAAAAATATACTATTTGATCTATTTGATTTTTGATGCAACCATTATGATTAATCATTTAAACATCAAATACTTTGTTTTTACAATGAAATTAGGCACGGTCGGTAGGATATCTTATCAATCAATGTAACACCCTATGATTGTTTGGATCAACTCAAACACCTTAAAAAACGATCACGGAGTTTATTAGAGAATTATTAGTACAACTCTGTTCTATTAAGAGGTAGCCAGCATAATAGTTGTATGAGTAAAGTATCCCAATGCTAATGCGTGAACTCCTTGCTAGGCAGAAGGGCTTGGTTGCTTGCTAGATGGAGTGTCTGTATGGGCTATATGGTATGGCTGGCTTTTGGGCATAAGGTGAGTTGCTTCCTATCGCCTTATAGTTCCAACTCAATATTAACAGGTTTAGGAAGGAGATTCTACATTCACGAATCAATCGCTGGAACTGGTGGCTGAGATGCTTATGAAACTGCAACTTCTACTTGTGTTTCTCTCGGAATTGATCATACAAGCTATATAACAAGTTTTGATATGACAATACAAATGATATGGAAAAATTAATGGGATCACTAGTATATTTGGTGTAAGGTGTAATAATGGAAGACCGAAGTTTTTTTTTTTTAATATTTTTATCCAAGCGTCGGAAGACCGACGCCTTACATGTCGAAAGAGCGACGTCTCTTTTTTAAATATTTTTATCCAAGCGTCGGAAGAGCGACGTTTCTTTTTTAAATATTTTTTATGTTTTCGTCGGACAAGCGACGTTACATACGCGTCGGAAGAGCGATGTTTATTTTTATAAATATTTTTACTTTTTTTGTCGGAAATGCGATGTTACATAAGCGTCGAAAGCGCGACATTCTAAATTTTGGATGACATATCGTCAGAATTACGACAGTTGAAAAACGTCAGAAGAGTGACGGTTTGGACAACGTCAGAAGAGCGATGGCTTGTAAAACGTCAGAAGAGCGATGGATTGGGAAACATCTGAAGAGCGACGGTTTGGAAATTTCGGAAGAGCGATGGTTTGGAAAAATTCGAAAGAGCGACAGTTTGGAAAACGTCGGAAAAAGTGTCGCTCTTGCGACACTTTATTGAAGTGTCAAAATTGCGACGTAATGGATAACCACATTTTTCCATGCCTCAAGCTGTCGCTCTTGAAACGCCTATGTGTCGGAATAGCAAAGAAGTGGCCAGAAATTGGGCCAAATATACTAGTGTCAAAATTAAATGGAAGTTGATGCATACCATGTTGAAAGAAAGATCATTGATCTCCATGAGCCCAAAAATTGTAAACAACTCTCATACATCTCTTCCATTTTTCTTGCCTCCAATCTATTTTACGTTATCCTCCTCCTCCTTCTCCTCCTCCTCTAGACATGGAATCAAACTCAACCTAGACACAGACTGACCATATACAAACTAACCCATACTCAGACTCAGACTCAGACTCAAACAATCAAGCACACAAAGATTATAATCTGAAGATAGAAAGAGGAGGAAAATGTTGAGTACTGATAAGACTTATATATATATATATATATATTCATTCCCCATCATCCTTCAACGGGAGCTCTCAGTCACTGCTCCCGCTTTGGTCATGTGGGGTGCTAGTGATCAAGGGTCAGGGTTAGCCCTGACCCCTTCCCCCAATTAAAATCCGACTTGAATTTAAATTAAAGCCTCAACATTGACAGATTAAGAAACACATGCAATGGACTTGGTAGAGCATGGCGCTGGTAGAAAGTTGGTCAGGAGTTCAATCCCACCCGAGTTTTGGACTGAACGTATAAAATTTTAAACAACTTGGAGGTGTCATGTGGCAACACCTGATTGGGCCACATGGCACCATCTTACTGGTCCACGAAAAAATCATCCAACCAATCACAATCAACCATCTTAATGAACCATAATATGACACTTGGTGATACATGATTTGTCTGATGGTAACTCAGATGTATAGACTGTCCAGTCAGCAATCCATTTCACAACTTGAAAATTTTTTATTTGTTGAGACAAGCGATTAGAACTTCATAAATTTAGCATACAATGTCAGAATGACGAGCACTACGTTTTGGAACTAATTTCGATCACTTCTGATAAATTTCATTTTGAACACTTTACTAATCCCCTAAATCATTCCAAGGCATACTCTAATTTCAGTCCATTGAATTCCATTATCCCGACTCTGAAGAAATCCCGCTACACTAAATCTACAAATTCGAACGTCTTGAGGAACAACTTCAAAATTATTGTTCTAATGTGAATCCAACACTGATACAATGTAGAAATATGGTGATATAATTGCAACTACTCAAGAAATTTAATCTAAATCAAGAGACACAATTCTACTTAGGGCCCTATTTTTTATGAATTTTCCTCCAATTTAATGTGCAATTCCCAAGGATATATCTCTAACTACATGTGTAATATCCAAAAAGGGAGAATGTAGTAATACTTAAACACAATATATGAACTACAACTAAGTAAACAATAAATCTCAGGAAAACATCAGAATTTATAGAGAAGCTGAGCCATTTTATTATATTGGAGAAGAGTTAGTTACACAATGTACAAATTATGAGGAGATCTAGCCAAAGAGATGGCCTATAATCACCCATAAAATATGCCACAATAGGCACTGTATAACTGGAGAGCTACTGAAGAAAATATTGCGTTGTCCCTTCAGAAAAATATGAATACATAATTGTGGGATGAAAATGAAAATGCAGATCTACTCAAATCTGGAGCTCAGATGATGCCAAGGTTCAAGATCTTGCCAATGTGATGGATTCCCAAGATAACCCAGAAAGGATTTTTCAGATCTACAACTTTGGAAAATCACCCTCCTAGGATTTGATCCTTGATCTGCTAGGAATTACATATATGAAGCCAGATCTGAAAAATATATTGTTGAAATATGTCACAAGATCAAATCTAAGCTTGAAGGGCTAATCCCTCCTTCAGATCTACAAGCTAGAAGCTCTAGATCTGGCTTCTCAATCCTCCAATGATGATTACAGCTACTACAACACAATTGCCAATAGAAACTGCACTATGAGGGGAAGAGAGGCCTTCTGCCTATTGAAAAATCATGCAATAAACTCCAGGCTGATGGAAATATTGATGGCAAGGTGAGTGAATTGTCCCTCACAATATTACTAGCTGAAATTCTAGCAACTTCCTTCCTCCTTTTAGATCTGCAAGATGGAAAACGTAATTCCTGAAGGTATTACTGCTGCTAGGAGGTCAATAACTTTTGGCCTGATGCCAAATATGATATGAAGTTCTGGAAATTATTATATTTAAGCCCAAAGTGATAGGAATAAACCTTCACTGGTTCTCCAGCTGAAATACTGAAGACAACCTCCACCTTCCAAACTGATCTTCAGAAATCTGCAATTTTTTAATATGAATGTTCTGCAGAAAGAAGGAAGAGATATGTGGCACCAATGCCTGATTTAGAGTGAAGTACAATACTCTTTCCATGGCTAGTCAAAGAAATAGTTGGGATTCCCGACCAGGAACACCCTGTGCTAAACAACACTTGCAATCTCTGCTAAACAGCCCAAGAAAGCAATGGAATGTCACATGAAAATTCCAAATCTAAAAATATCCTCAACATCAATAATCACAAGAATGTCCTCCATTGTTGCCTTCATCTTATTTATATATTTTTTGAGCATTCCCATGCCTTGGCCCTCATCTAGACTGTGCTTTGTATGTGGACAATATCCTCCATGTTTGACTGCATTGTTTGATTGCGTTGTTTGACCAAGTCATCCATCATGTCTAGGTGCAATGTACACCCTCTCCATCACATGTGCATTATTTGCACACCATCCTCCATCACTTTATCATGAATGCTTCATGATCTTCTGTTTGACATCTTCAAGATCTTAGTTGACTGTATCAACCTCCATAATATTCTTGTTTGATCTCTTCCAAGATCTTAGTTGACTGTGTCAACCTCCATGATCTATCTCATTAATGGGACATGATATCCAATTTCATTCACATTAGTAGTTGCTCAACTACCTCATTATGTATATCTAGGATTAATTAATCCACATTCACACACAAAAAGTGGATATTTATTCATATTGAAGATTATGGGTCCCTCCACCCTTTTATTTACTTAATTCATTAAGAAAGTGAAGAACTCTAATATTCCAAATATCAGGTGAAAATTTTGGAATATTACAGTCCTCCCCAGAAAAATGTTGCTTGTCCTCAAGCAACTACAAAATTGGATGCTACAACAAACATCCTCCCTCCAAATGGCATCCTCATGTGGAAGGCCTTCCCATCTGTCACAATGTGTCATTCATGTCCAGCTCCAAAGTTTCCTCTCTAGAATGGCCTCCAACTGAAAAGTTAGATACCCTTCCTCATCAATGAATATCCAAATGGCAACCATATGATGATCAAAGTTCTCCTCTATACATGAGATACATAAAATTAAGTGGTTCTTTCCTAAAGTGGAAAGTCACAACTCATTAACTATATTTCCAACCCATGATACCTATAGTAGATTACATACATCAATGCCCCCATCATTAGCCATATTGGCCATGTAGGAATCAAACATCACATCAACATAGTGAAAAACAAGAAGTAGAGACATATGGGCAAACATAAACAATGTCATACCATATTCTCCTAACAACAACCAACGCAGCAAAGCCTTATGCTGCCATGCTAGATCATCATGATAACAAGTAAGAGAGTCATACTCTCTCAAAAGAAGCCACCTCAACAATGCTTCTTGTTTCCATGTCAAGTCATTAATGATAATATGAGATTCATACTCTCTCAAAAGTAGCCATCTCAACAATGCCTCTTGCTTCCATACCAAATCATCATTGTACCAAATGTAGTGGCCATATTCTCTCAAGAGAAGCCACCTCAATAAGGCATCTTGCTGCCCCATCACATCATCATTATACCAAGTACAATGACCAAACTCTCCCAAAAGAATCCAATGTTGTAAGGCCTCCTACTGTCGTCCTCCAACAGTATCATGCAATGTATGGGAAGAAATCAACTGATACTCTCCCAATAATAACCATAGCAACAAGGACTCTTGTTGTCTCCTTACATTATCATGATGCAAGTCATGGAGCAACAATACAGTAATGGACATGTGATATGTCTCATCAACATAATACAAACAAGCTCCATTATGCTACTTCATGTGAGAGTTATAATCTCTTCCAACCCCAAGTACATACATGAACATGAGATATATCCCAAATAGAAATACATGTAAATACACGAGAAATATCCCAAACAAGAGTAAATATAACGACATAAGATATAA
Source organism: Pinus albicaulis (assembly GCA_034641835.2). Lineage (NCBI taxonomy): Eukaryota > Viridiplantae > Streptophyta > Pinopsida > Pinales > Pinaceae > Pinus > Pinus albicaulis. The sequence goes on from CM076582.1 coordinate 248,113,355, forward strand.
CATGTGATTTCCAAACTCTCTCCTCAACAACCATAGTAACCATGCCTTCTTCTTATGCATTCTATCATTGAGACATAAGGCATGAGACAAGAAAATATGACTCTTTGGGTAGTAACCGTACTCACCCAAGAGAAACCAGCATAGCCATGCTTCTTGCTGGCCTGTGTCATAGATATACAAGTGGTTTGGAAACCCCTTGCTCCATATTATCAGCCATTCATCCTGATGTGGATGATGGATCTCATTTTGTAAATACATGGTATCCTCCCATTGTCAGACACCAACCTCCTCAAACTGATGAAGAACTTTGCACCTCATGAAATGTTGAAGTGCACCTTCAATGAGATCTCTTGATGAGATCTTCTTCTCATTCATGGCCTTCCAAAACCAAAGAGGTTATGGATCTGCTGCAAGTAGAAGTCTCTCTTTGAGCTGTGAGATGCTCATTGAGAAAGTGTCATCTAGAAAGGAGAAAATATTTCTCATCTCAAGATGTCTACCATTTATCATCGTACCCTACATTTCTTCATGAGTGAAGCCATCTTCAGAATGCTCCAAGAATAATGGGGCCTCATTATTATCACTTCTACTAAGTGACAATGTTGTGGATCTGCAAGGTAATACATCTACTGTCTCAAAGCAAGGTACAATACTGATCTCATAACCAGTCATTGTACGTAGGATCATGCTCATCCCTTCTTCTGAAACTCTACACTTCAACTCAAGAGGTTGAATGTATTCCATCCATGACAAAATAGGATAGCTTTTCATCTCCTCCTTGATTAGGTCAAGGGTCCTTTGTGATGTGATAGTTTTCTGCTTTAAATCAGCATTTAGATCTAACCCTTGGTCATGCATTGGCCCTGATGGCATGTTCCCATAAGTTTCACTAAGATCTACTGAAACAATAGGTGATGAATGTGTATGCATATCTTGGATCAACTAATATATGGGAACCTCTTGACAAAACACAAGAGTTACTCCAACCGGGAAAATGGTGTCTCCAACTGCTGGTAAGAGAGATGGTTTCTCTTCTACCAATGTACCAATGCTGGAATCTTCCTCCTCTTCGTCATGCATCTCCTAAATCATGCATGGGACTCTATGTGTCAAGATCTCAAAATTAATTTGCAAATATGCAAGTATCTCTTCTCTGGATGTAAGTAATTCTGTAGGTGGTGGTGAATGAAGTGACTTCTTGTCCAAAGTGACAAGAATGACATCCTCCTTTGTTTCCTTAGGAAATTTCCCTTCATGGCACATCTCTGTCTTCTTTGCATCAAACTTCTTCCTCAACTTGTGAAAGAAATCTGGATATTTAGTCACCTTTGCATGCTCCATGTGACTAAGCCACCAATCCTTGGCTCCACCTAAAAGATGAAGTGATGTAATTTGGACAGCCTTTTTTTAGCCACAGGATGTAGCCTGAAAAATTTATCCAACTCTCTCCTCCGAGCCTTAACATTGCTTGAGGAAGATCCATAAAATGTAGGAAAATAGAATCTATTGTGCCTCTTCCTTCTATTGCTGTTATAGGACCTTCTTTCTTCCCTGAGTTCAAAGAATTCTTGGAGAGTTAGACTTTCCTTGAAGGCTTTAGATTGTTCCTTGTACTCCTTAAGATACAAACTGAGAGTCTCATGAGTCTCAGGTTCTCTTCTTTCTTCATTTCTATACCTCTCACCTTCTTCAAAGAAAGTGGGCATAGTAGATCTATGAGGAGACCTGATTCTCTGGTTTTCTTTTCTGCTGATAGGAAGTGCTTTGACCTTCCTCTTCAAATATTCTACTTGGATCCTTCCTTTGCCTTTCCTTCTTCATTTGATAGACCTCCTTGGAGAGATATTGCATGGATCTAAAGAGAGGACTGGAAAGACTATGCTCCTTCATGATATATCTCATCTATCTACTTCTTCTTTTGATGCAGAAGATAAAGTGTCCACAAGTTGAGCCAAAGATCATGCTTTGATACCACTGTAATATCCCAAAAGGGAGAATGAAGTAATACTTAAACACAATATAAGAACTGCAACTATGTAAAAAATAAATCTCAAGACAACATCTGAATTTATAGAGAAGCTGAGCCATTTTATTATATTGGAGAAGATTTGGTTACACAATGTACAAAATATGAAGAGATCTAGCCAAAGAGATGGCCTAGAATCACCCAGAAAGCATGCCACAATAAGCACTACGTAACTAGAGAGCTACTAAAGCAAATATTGTGATGTCCCTTTAGCAGAATATGAATACATGACTGTAGGCTGAAAAGGAAAATGCAGATCTACTCAAATATGGAGCTCAAATGATGCCAAGATTCGAGATCTGGCCAATGTGATGGATTCCCAAGATAACCCAAAAAGGATTTTCCAAATCTACAACTTTCGAAAATCATCCTCTTAGGATTTGATCCTTGATATACTGGGAATTACAGATCTGAAGCTAGATCTGACAAATAGATGGCTGAAATATGTCACAAGATCATATCTAAGCTTGAAGGGTTGATCCCTCCTTCAGATATACAAGCTAGAAGCTCTAGATCTAGCTTCTAAATCCTCCAATGATGATTACAGCTGCTGCAACACAACTGCCAATAGAAACTACGCTGTGAGGGGAATAGAGGCCTTCTTCCTACTGAAAAATCCTGCAATAAACTACAGGCTGATGAAAATACTGATGGCAAGGTGAGGGAATGGTCCCTCATAGGATTACTAGCTGAAATGCTAGCAACTTCCTTCCTCCTTTTAGATCTGCAAGATGGACAACATAATTCCTGAAGTTATTACTGCTGCTAGGAGGTCGATAACTTTTGGCCTGATGCCAAATCTGATATGAAGCTCTGGGAATGCTGATCTTTAAGCCCAAGGCGATAGGAATAAACCTGTTAGTCATCAATATTTTTCACCTGTTGTTGATGATGAGATTCCTAGCTGATTTTTCTAGAAGCTGATCTCCATATGTCAATTTGTCATCTAGAAAACCCCCAAACAAATTTTTTCTTTCTTAGCTTTTCCTGTCAGCCTGTGATCAGAGCAATCTTCAGTTTTCAAAGTCATGTCTTGTTTCAGCAAGATATCCCTGTCTATAGCTATCTTGGTGTTTCTTGTCTACTATCATTTTCCACTTGGTTCTCATGAAACTCACTGTCCAATATTTGACAAAGTGTCTCCCTTCCTATCCTTGATCTTCTTGTCAAACACAATCAAAATCAATGAAATTTGCCCCTAAGTTAGGTAGTGGCGTTGTAGGAAATCCTTCCTTGGCAAAAGCATCATGAGCCAAAATCTTTTAGTCAATACCAGCCAACCCTGAATTGGCTCTTAATCTACAAAACAAAGCTTGATACGCCCATAGGTCGTGCCACTAAAAGTTCTTGATGTCTCAACAGTGCATGTGTCAAAAGCCAAATTGATATTAGGTGGATTTACAGTGTTTCAGTGTCTATTTCAAAAAGCAAAAATGTATCAGTATTCCAGAAGACATTATTAAACTAAACATGAGAAGACAGTTGCTTCTCATGTTGTTTTAAGCCTGGGATGAGAGTACCAGTCAGATGAGAAAATTCAATAAATCTCTGCAACCACAGTCAAAAAAGGTTAGTAAGTAAGGATAGGCAAGAAATTACTCTTTATATATAATTCACGTTGCCCTTGGGGTCAAAAGATTCACAAGGGTATTCTATTAAAAGGATACATATCTCAGAGCATGCCCCTCATAACATATTTCCAATTTGCACCTTATTACTTACTGTGATATACCCAGCAGAGATAGGAATTACAAGGAAATATGACACAGTTTGAGAAAGGGATGAAATGTCACTTGTTTTTAACCTCCTCCAAGCATGAGCAGATGGTTGGGTGACTGTGTTAACCTCCTCCAAACATGAGCAAATGGTTAGGTCATCTGTTGTAAACCTCCTTCATTTAAAAGCAGATGGTTTGGAAATATGATAAAGGCCTCCTTCATTTAACAAGCAGAGGGTCAGGAACAGAGGTATAATCTCATTCAAAGAGCACAAGGATAACAATGCTTCAAATGGTTTGAAAAATTGTTACACCATTTTCTCCAATGGATAAAACCACTGATACAGCAGTGGTGTTTCAAGGGATGCTTACATGGGTTCACTATTTGAAAGACAGAGTTAAAAATTAGTAGAAAGCAATTGAAAGCTTATGAGATAAAAACTGGTGTTAAACACATGACATGTAGTGGTATTATGATGGTTCAAGAAGCTTTGTTTTTTCTATCCATAAAGTCTTCTTCAAAGGCAATCTTAAGCTAAAATGAACAAAACTTGGAACAAGCTCATCAATGACAGGAAGGGTATGACAAAATGTCTCAAATTCAAGACAACATTCAAAAAATCAAGCCATACCACAGTCATCAGACAAGACCTTTGACTTTACATGAAAACAAACTCCGTTGTTGTATATGATTGCATTGAAGGTCTTTAAAAACCTTCTCTTTGATAAACAGATATGGGTAAAATCTGGGTGAGTGCAAATGAGGTTCTTCATCCACAGTCAAAGGAAAATATCAAAGGGCGCCTGATAGTTTTGATCAACTTCACAATGGGCATAATCATCATCAAACACCAATAAAGTTGAATTATCAAAGTAAGTCCTAGAATTGTAAATCATCTCCTTCCAGGGGATATGGCAAAGGATGCATCTACAATCCTTGATATGGCTTTGAGCAGTGTTTCCTTTAAAGGACAGATATGGATAACAGTGACAGGGTTATCACCTTAATGAAGAAATAGTGAAAAATATTTGCTTTTAAAGAAGTTTCTTCACTTCAAAAAGGGGTCATGTCTTTGATGTCTTTAAAAAAGGTTGGCTACAACATTTTGTTATAAATATTGATCGAATATGGGTCCCTATAATCTTTTAAAGGTGATTTGTGTTTTTATATGACAAAACCTTTTCGAAGAGCATTCAAACCCTTACGAAGTAAATACAAAGGTTTTTTAGTTCATTTGAATTATAAAGTTGGAGAGACCGTTGAAAAATCCCCTTGTGTAAATTCAAAACACAAAGCAATGCTCCCCTAGCCACTCACTAGAGAAGAAAATTGGTTTTCGGGCAAAATTTTAGAGCTTTCAGCTCTCCAAGCCTGTGAGACGTGCCTCTAAGTTTGCGCGGTGCGCCTGTGAGCACCTGAACACAGTTTTTACACTACTGCGCGGCGCGCATGTGCGTCTTCGTTCACCAGTGCCCGAACAAGACCCGGCGACCTCCATTACGCGGCGCCCTCTGCATTAAATGTGCCGCTCCTCTTTTAACTTCCATAAACGCCTTCAAAGACTCTTTGGAGCTATTCAATCGATCAACCAAGGTCCATAAGCATTTTTCAAGGTATTTTCCATTACCTCTTGGTAAATTTCAAATTTTAAAGGGGGTATTGATGTTGTGTTTTCCAAGGAAGAAACAGTGATTAGAAGGTAGGACTTTTGGTCAAAATCATAGGGTTTTTGTTGCTATAGATGTCAAGAATCAATACAGTGATAGGGGAGGGTGTTGTTATCAGTGTGAGAGAGCCCTAGTTGCCTTTAAAAACAGTGATAGCCCACAGTTTCTATAAGGAGCAGAGTTTGTTAAAAACTCAGAGGATAAAACAGTGAATAAAGAGGAGGTTTGTTAGACCAAATTTGAAATCTCTTCTAGTGTTATTAAAAAGCTAAAACTAGCCCACAGTTGCTAGACAGATAAACAAAGGTGCAGAGATCTCAAAACATTTTTTTTTAAGTGATCACCTAGAAAGTGGTTAGAAGATGAAGGCTTGGTAAATATAAAGAGTTCCTTATTGTATTGTGAAATAGAAAACTTTGTGCAGCCCCCATGGTTCCAAAAATAGAGTATGTTGTGAAGGTCTTTTAAGTCAGTTGAAAGATGTTTTGTCTACCTTTTTAGAGGGCAGTAAACACCAAAAGTGCAGTGCTTGAGGGTAGGATCTTTTGTGCCAAACAAAAGAGTTCTTTCTTCAATAGGAGACCACAAACACATATTTTCAAGATCTTTGCCCAAACACAGTGATAAATTGATTTTGTTTTTCATTTGAAAAGTACTCGTTTGATTGGAATCAAAGAGGCACAGTGATTTATAAGGAGGACAAAGTGTGGTGTTGGGAAACCATTTGAGACAGTTTGTCTTAGTCAATTAGCAAAGAGTATCCAAAACAAAAATGCCTCCTAGGCAAGACAGCAGAAGTGGCCCTCACAGGAGGTTTGAACCTGTTTCAACTGAAGAAGTAAATTCTCATCCTTCAGTTCTATTTAACTTTCATGAAGTTGGATGTCTAGATTTTTGTCAAAGGGTTAAGGAGGTGAAAATCTATCTCCCCTTGACACATCTATGTGCTTTGAGATTGCAAGGGAAACATTTTCAGCTGGCAGGCTTAGATTACAAGTTTTCTCCTAGATCCATTTCCAGAGCCACCAAAATCCCTTATGTCGGAGAGAAATGGTTTAAACAAAGCCACCTAGACTCAGAACAGTACAAACCCTTTTTGAAGCCAGAGCATTGGGATACATGCCCATCCATATTTCCTTTTTCATATTTGTTGACTAGCTATGCTCCCCTCATGAAGATAATCATGAAATATTTCACATGTGAGGAAAGGTTCTCCCGGGTCTATGCTTACCATTTTTTATAGCTCATACACTTCACAAGAGCCCAATTGTTAAATCTCCCCTTCTTCCTCCATAAAAGTATTGAAAATATGGCCTCCACTGTTCAAAATAGACCTCCCTCTCAGCAGCCAGCTTGCCTCTTCCATCATTCCCTCATCAAGATTGTCATCCTTTATCAACTTGAGAAGAAGGGAATCTCTTGGGACAGTTTCATTGCACATCCATATTTCGCCATTGTTCCTTCATCCCATGCATCTCCTTCACCTTCCACTCAGCATCTTTCACCTTCTTCAAGTAAGCCCATTCCCAAGAAGCTAAAGTTTCCCATGATTAGTGAAGAAGAGCAGCATAATGAAGAAGAAGAGCAGCACAGTTAAAAAGAGCAACACAATCAAGAAGAGCAGCATGATGAGGAAAAGTAGCATGATGAGGAAGAGCAGCATGATGAAGAAGAGCATCACAGTAACGAAAGGAAGCAAAGCGAAGAAAAACACAGTGATGATATACAGCACAGTGATAAAGAAAAGAGTCATGAAAAAGAGAAAAATAGTGAGGAGGGAAATGATGAGGAAATTGAACATTTTGATGAGGATATTGGTAGCCCTCACAGCAGCAAAAATGATGAAGATTAAGCCCAAAACATTGAGGAGACAGAGCCTAAAAGTTCTAAAGAAAGCAAGGACAAGAGTAAAGAGGGCAGCCCTCAAAAAGACATGCAAGGTGACAATCAAAACATTCATGAAGAAACTCAAAACAGTGGCAAGGATGTTGAGGGAAGTAGCAAGGGCAAAGAGAAAATAGAGCATGTGCTAGTTGCTTCTCCTAGGCAAGGGGCCATGCTTTCTTCTCCAAAAGTGACAAAGCCACAGACATCAAGGAAAAGAGTGCCTCAAACTATAACTCCAAATGTTACTAGGGCCCTCCGAAGCAAGGGGAAGTTTCCCAAGCAACCCATTGTCAAATTACCCAAGAGGAGGAAGACCAAGAAGGCCACCCAAAGCAAGGGAAAGGAGAAAGAAGAAAGAAGCCATGAGAAGGAGAGGGACTTTGACATAATTCAGATCCAAAGTGATGATAGCGACAATGAGGCCCGAATCCTAGAGTCTCTCTTGATCAATAGAAAAGAAAAAATTCATGATTTGAGGGCAGATCTAGAGAGGTCTAGAAACCTCATTCACTTTTTGCAAACACAAAACAAACAAATGTGTGTCCACATGGTGGTATATGAGACACGGGCCATCAAATATCAAAAAGAGGCCTCCAAGGCGCAAATTAAGTTGGAATAACTCATGGGCGAGTTCAATGATAGCAAAGATGAAGATCAACCAAGAAGAAAGAGGCCAAGGACCATGGGACTCAAAAGAGCCTTAGAGAAACAAAAGGAGGAAGAAGCTGCCTTTTCCAATCTTTTCCTCTCACTACTTTGTTCACCCAAGAGATAGAAAACAATCGAGAAGAATGGCTTGAGAGGGTGAATGATCACTTGGAGAAGAAATTGGAAAAGGCCAATAGATATTTGGACCTACAAAGGAGGATTACCGAGCACTATAAGAAGCTTAATCAGTTCGCCCGATGGAAATTGAAGGCCACACAGGAAAAGCTCAATGAAGCTCAAAAGAGGCGCCCGGCACCAAAAATGAAGAAAGACACCTCAAGTATCCAAATTTTGGCCTCAGCTTCTCATCATGTTTCTGAAAACCCTTGAGGTTCATGCTCGCCAAAATTGGGCGAAATTCAACAAGTTTTTTTTTTTGTCATTTTTGGGCTTTTGGCTAAACATCATGGGCATCGCCATTTCTGTTTGGGACATCCTCAAAGGATAAAAATGGTATCATTGGATGCAATAATTGTAGGGTAATCTACTCAATGATTTTCAGATCAATTGAAGATGATTTGGTCCCCCAAAATGGCGAAAAACAGACACTTTTTCCACACTCTGCCCCGTTTATCAGCAAAGTCTATTTTATGGGTTTTTACACACAGGTCGGTTTTTGATAGAATTCCAGCGATCAGTTTGGAGAAAACTAAGAATTTTAAGAAAATATACATTTATATCTTTCCAACGAGCCATCACAAGCCTCGTTTCGACAGCGGGAAGGCTTCCAAAATTTTCCCACAAGACAGAAGACTTTCTGTTGATATTTTTCTCAAGTAATTTTGTGAAAAATGCACTTTTCTAAAGTGACTTTTCCTCATGTGCGTTTAGCTATTTTTTGCCATGGTTAGTTATGAAAATTCAATATATTTTCCTTTTTTAACATTTTTAGGATATTTCTATAGATATTTTGTGCCTTGGGCTTTGCAAAGCCTCAAGGACAAAATCAGATATTTTTTATGGGCCAATGAGATTGCAAGTTGCACTAGGAGGTTTTCCCTCATCTTGGTCTATATATTCCAAGAGACTTCATTGTAAATAAGGCTAAACTTGATGATATAGAGCAATATATGGTTATAGAAGCTTGGAAGAAACACTTGTCTCATGCATTGGATAGTTTCTTGAATGTTTTTGGATGATGAAAGAGGACTGTTGTTGGATTCCTTGACTTGGTAAAATGGTATAGTGTCTCTCTCTGTTATGTTTCCTTTGTTTTCATTCATATTTCATGCTCTTGCTTGCTATAAGACAATAGAGAATAGATTTGAGACATGCTCTTGGAGGCACCTCATATTTCCTGTTTCTTTATAGCTTCTATGTTTTCTTCCTTCTTAGTCATATCAAAGAATCCTTGATTGCTCTTTGATAACTAAATAAATTGTTTGCTTGTTTAGTTTATGGTTTTATGCATGCTAAGTATGATTCATGGTATGCCCTGCTTACTCATGGCTATTCATAGCTCCACCTCTGAAACCTTTCTTTGATTGTATGATCGCCTTAGTTGAACCAAGGAGGTCTTGTACTGATCTTGCCCTTTGCCTAAAACTATGCAATATTACTTCAAAGTGCCCAATAGCTTGGAATGCTATGCTTAGGCATTTCCTCATAGTGATTTGAGTTGTTTGTTTGTCTTAATTGTCTTTCCCAAAATTCTGATAGAAATTTCCTAAAGTTAGAGAGTCATATATCTCTATATATTGCTTGAATGTTTATTTCTATGCATTTATCAGTTTATAGTTACATTTCTCATGATTAATGGTTAGCCCTACCATGTTTATGTCAGCTATTGAACTATTTATGTTTGAAAGCCTTTGTTCTTCACAAACTTAGTGTCCATCCCACTCCATTTTACCCAAAGATCCATTTTACCTTGATCAAATCGGCCCTTCAACATACCTTGTATCACCATCTGGAGCTTTCTTGACCTTTTCGACCCCATAGCCCAGTTGATCTGACATCTTTTTACCTATCTTATTCTTTGATCAGTTCATCCCTCACAAACCTAAAAACAAAACCAAAAATCTACTTCATAACTAGCCTAAAATCAGAAACACAAGAAGAAAACACACAGATATCCCTTACACAAATAGAGAGAGCCCTCTCTGAGTCTAGGAAGGCTAGGTCCTTGGGCTCCAAAGATTGGTTTGATGTTACCCTGTCACTTGTCTTGCCAATCAGCCAAATCACAGGACCCTAACAAAACCTTCACTGGTTCTCCAGTTGAAATACTGAAGACAACCTCCACCTTCCAAACTGATATTCAGAAATCTACAATTTCTGAATATGAATGTTCTGTGGAAAGTAGGAAGAGATATGTGGCACCAATGCCTGATGTAGAGTGAAGTACAATACTCTTTCCAAAGCCACTCAAAGAAAGAGGTAGGATTCTCGACTAGGGACACCCTGTTCTAAACAACAATTGCAATGTCTGCTAAACAGCCCAGAAAGTAATGGAATGTCACTTGACAATTCCAGATCTAAAAAGATCCTCAACATCAATAATCACAAGCATGTCCTCCATTGTTTCCTTCATCTTCTTTATATAGTTTTTGAGCCTTCCCATGCCTTGGCCCTCATCTAGATTGCGTTGTGTATGTGAACAAGATCCTCCATGTTTGACTGCGCTGTTTGACCAAGTCATCCATCATGTCTAGGTGCAATGTACAACCTCCCCATCACATGTGCATTAATTGCACACCATCCTCCATCACTTTATCATGAATGCTTCATGATCTTCTGTTTGACATATTCAAGATCTTAGTTGACTATATCAACCTCCATGATCTTCTTGTTTGATCTCTTCCAAGATCTTAGTTGACTGCGTCAACCTCCATGATCTATCTCATTAATGAGACATGATCTCCAATTTCATTCACATTAGTAGTTGTTCAACTACCTCATTATGTAGATCTAGGCTTAATTAATCCACATTCACACACAAAAAGTGGATGTTTATTCATATTGAGGATTATGGGTCCCTCCACCCTTTTATTTACTTAATTCATTAAGAAAGTTAAGAACTCTAATATTCCAAATATCAAGTAAAAATTTGGGAATATTACAACATGCAACACTTGTACACTCGGGACTATTCTACAACTTGTTACACTGCCTTGGAATCTCCACCACATTTGAGGAACTCAAATTCCTTCCATGCATGATATACTTTTGGTTTATTGATTAGTTAACTGGATGATCATTAAGTTCGATTGTTGTCCCACTGCACAACTGACCTCCAACTAGTTTTATCAATAGTAAGAACTAGTTTAACCGAATATAATTGGAAATAACTGAACTGGATTTCTACAAATTAGCAATCACACATGCATAGCTGAATTCAAAGCCCTATAACTCGAATTTACTGAGCTAAATGAGTGACAAAAGCTATGTCACCTTAGTTAACTGCCTCCAAGTTGTTTGCTAATGTGGAAATTTTGAATTTTCTCAATTTGACCAAGGCTAAGTCAAATTGAGCCTTTCTTGCTACACTTCTCAACAGTGCTTATCTAGTGATATTTTTAAATCAATTATTATGCCCTCTCATGTAAAATACATGTTATTTCCCTCTTGGAAAACTCTAGCGACTTTCAAGGATTCCTAATGTATTTTTTAATTTATCTAAATAAACAATTTTCTTCTCATTGTCTTTCACTAAGCATGCTTTATTTCTAGGAGGGACCACCTTGTTCTTTGGTTACAGTGTGGTGGGAAAATAATCTAAGGTGTCTGTTAGACAAATTGATTTTTGACTTATACCATTATCTTTAGTTAGTTTAATGATGATAATTGTGTTGATGGATTTATGTAAATGATTAAGTTGTAAGATTTAGTGGTTTGATTTTAATATAAAATATTATTTTCCATGAAATATTATTAAAATTTTACAAGCATGTTAGCACGAATTAAGATTTTGATTTTAAATATGTTACTAATTATTAACAAATTTGTTTTCACTACACAATTTTCCACAATTATTGGAGTGCACACCTTTTATAGGAATATCCATTTCATGTAGCTTTAACATCTTTTATAGTCGTTTTGCATGAATTCAAAGTCCTTAAAGTGTATGAATTGAAAGCATATATATGATTGTAGTTTCAACTTGGTGATGGAGAGAATAAATTTGCTCTAGTGCAGAGAATTATATTTTATAAGAGGCTTCACAACTTTTAGTTATGTCATAAACTTTCTATTATGATTCAATCCATGACTTAAATCTTTTTATCGTGATTATCTTATGGGTAAGCTTAAGAGATTGTAATTCGTTACAATTTATCTTGAATTTTCCTTGAAATTTCATAGTTTCACAACTTCTTTTAATTATTTTTCTATTGCAAAATTTGAAGCACTTCTTTCTTTTAATTCATGTTATCTATAGTATGAATGTTTTTTTTGTGGTTTTAATCTAAAGGAATGCCTAACCTAAGGGGATTTAAACTGGGCACCGATTAACATAGCACAAGCCAAATGCCTAGCAACATTTGTGACAATCAATTGCAGTAAATACAATGTGAGTCTTTTGATTTACTTTTCACTAATTGATTCTTGTTGGTCATATTGTTTACTTGAACTTTGTCAAAGTGAATCGAGGTATGGGAGAAGAGGTTGATTTTATTTCTAGGGCTTGCCATGATTCCTCCAAGTGATGAAAATAAAACAATTCTTTATAAACATTTTTTTATAAAGTTGATGTTGTATATCCTTGAAGGTGTCTGAGATTAACCTTTTAACAAATTTATTTATCTATGTTATATATCCTTAAAGGTGTTAATGTAAGATACTTATGTAATTCATATATTTTAATCTTCTTGACCTTGTTATCCACAAAATTTAAAGATTTAAGACATCTTTGACATTCTCAAAGTTATTTGAAATGGTGATTTGTTTTCTACAATTATTTTATCCTATTTGGATCATTGTGGTGTTTTTTGTGACTTTGATGTGATCCATTTGGTTTGATGGAGATTGAAAGAGATTGATGAGTAATTGAACCACATTAGTTTACTTAACAATGATGCACAATGTTGTGTAGTGAGATCCATTGCTCTTGAAATATTAAGTAAGTTCATAAAATAATTGAAGTTGAATAAAATTAAGAATGTAGAGTTTGTAATGTGGCTAACTTTGACTTAATTTAGGTTCTTGTTATTGGAGGATGGGCCATTCTACAACCTTTGGAGCATTTGGATTACTCAATAAATAAATTATTCTCACAAACTTAAGGTGTACATACTCTACCCCCACTCTAGATTTAAACATCTAGCCCCTTATGAGGAAACACATGTTCATAACCGTTAGGCCCACTCATATATACCTCCCCTTTTTATAGAAAGCTTGCAATTGGGTACATTAGTGAGGCTTTAATTATTGTGATATGACAAAGAACTATACAAAAACCTCTACAAAGTTTCAAGTCAAACGTGTAACTCGCCTCCCCACATGCTTATGGATTACATCCACCATAATAAGTTATATGTTTATATATAGAAATTTCAATATTACCTTGACTAAATTACGTAACTATAATATTTAGGTAGAGAAATTCAATATTTGAAGGTAAGTCAAATTTTCACTATCAAAATTGATAAAAGTACAAATTATGACATTGTATTTTTGGGAAAGGAATGATAATAATAATAATAATATAATTTTAAGGTCATGGTCAAGCACAAAAACCAAATTGATATATGATATCACCTTGTTTGTGTAAAAAAGCATTTGTCTTCACATAGTAATTTGACTATGAAAGTCTACAAAAGTGTACATACTCTACCCCAACTCTAGATTTGAACATGTGGCCTCATATGAGAAAACATATTCATAACCATTAGCCCCACTCATACACATATCCCCTTTTAATGGAAAGCTTGCAATTGGGTAGGTTAGCAAGGCCTTCACTAATGTGATATGTCTACACAAATATTATACAATAACTACAAGGATCGTAAGGTTTCAAGTCAAACTTGCAATGTGCATGTTTGATAACCATATAGATATGTATTTTGGATATTGTTGTTCATAGTGAAAAATATTTGATGAATGACACTTTTTTTATGTTGCATAATTATTGGAAGGACTTAAGAAACACCTATATGAAATTTAAGTTATATTATGTAATGAGTTATATTTTTCTTTTACTAGCGAGGTAGAACCTAGGATGGAGTCATTCCTAAAGTTGAATGGAAGAACATTTTTCCCACTAATGGGATTCTATCAATAGGATTGTATGAAACTAAATTTGGTCTAGCCTAGTTGCCCAACCAACTATTCACCGGTGGTTCCGTGTATTCCCACAATACCGCGGCCATTCCCTTATCTCCACCCCATCCACCACAACTCTCTTTATCACTCTACCTAGTTTTGTGAGCTAGTATGTGGCCATGGGCTAATGCCTTGAGCCATCCCCCCAAGTCATTGGCTCCCAACTCCTTCTATGCCATGATATGGTGATTTCATTCATTACCATGGGTTGGGCCTAGGCCCCAAGCTCTCGGTTTCTACTCCTACTTTGGTCATGTGGGACGCTGGTGATCAAGGGCCAGGGCTTAGCCCTGACCGCTTCCCCCAATTAAAATCTGACTCGAATTTGAATTAAACCCGCAACACTGACAGGTTAAGAAACACATGCATCAGACTTGGTAGAGCATGGCGCTGGTAGAAATTTGGTCGGGGGTTCAATCCCGCCCGAGTTTTGGAACGAATGTATAAAATTTTAAACAAACTGGAGGTGCCATGTGGAAACCCTTGATTACGCCACGTGGCACCATCCTACTGGTCCATTAAACAATCATCCAACCAATCATAATCCAGCATCTGAATGAACTAGAAGATGACACTTGGTGATACCTGATTAGATTGATGGTACACACAATGATCCTGCTGACTCAGTTGTATAGAATTCCCAGTCAGCAATCCATTCAGCAACTTGAAATTTTTTTATTTGTTGAGACATATGATTAGAACATCATAACTTGAGAATACAATGTCAGAATGACGAGCACTGCGTTTTGGAACTGGTTTCGATCACTTCTCAAAACTTTCATTTTGAGCACTTTACTAACCCCCTAGATCATTCTAAGGCATACTCTAATCTTAGTCCATTGAATTCCATTATCCCGACTCTAAATAAATTCTTCTACGCTAAAGCTACAAATACGAACCTCTTGAGGAATAACTTCGAAATTCTTGTTCTAATGTGAATCCAACACTGATACCATGTAGAAATATGGTGATAGAATTGAAACTCCTCAAGAAATTTAATCTAAATCAAGAGACACAATTCTACTTAGGCCCCTATTTTTTAGGAATTTTCCTCCAATTTAATGTGTGATACCCAAGGATTGATCTCTCACTACATGCAACACTTGTACACTCAAGACTAGTCTACAATTGATGTTACAGTGCCTTATAATCTCCACCACATTTGAGGAACTCAAATTCCTTCCATGCATGAGATGTTTTTGGTTGATTGATTAGTTAACCGGGTGATCACTGAGTTAGATTTTTGTCTCACTACACAACTAACCTCCAACTAGTTTTAACAATAGTAAGAACTGGTTTAACTGAATACAGTTGGAAATAACTGAACTAGATTGCTACAAATTAGCAATGACACATGCATAACTGAACTCCAAGCCCTCTAACTCGAATTTACTGAGCTAAATGAGTGAAAAGATATTAATTTTTGACAAATAGGTCCAAACTCCATGTTGTGATGCTCAGATGAAGATACCAATATTTTTATTGGATTCCTCTTTCGGAGAGGTGCAAGATCAATCTAAAGATCATTTTGATCCGATGAGAAGAACATTTATTTTGAATTTATTCAAAATATGTGCAGGTCAACCTTAAGGTTTTGTACCCCAACAGTTGTGTCACACAACCTCACTGATGGATATATATTGGTCAACATTGGAGGACATTTTCACTCATCTCATCCTCACACATTTCTCTCTCTTCATCTGATTGGTTCGATGACTTTGGTGGCTCTTTTCTCTACATGTGGGAAAATTCCAGCAGCAACACATTTCTGATTTCAGTCCAGGGTTTCTGCAACAAACTTTGACTAGCATTGACTTTGGTCAACGTAAGGTCAAAAGGACCTGAAACTCTCCCAAACTTTTGATTTTCCTAATCCACATTTTCTGGAACTATTCCCGAGGCAAGAAGTTGACTTTGACTTTTCTGCGTTGACCTAGCTGCTGTTGTTGTTTGTGTTGATTGTTGACTTTTTGGTTTGACTTTTGAGTTGACCGTTTGGCTGTCCTAGAGGGTTGTGTGGCATTTCTAGTTGGTTGACCATATTGAGACTTTGTTGGTTGAAGCATCCTATTGACTGTCGTAACACACCAACACACTTGTATATTTCTAGCTCGTCTTCTGTCGATCTATTGGTATCTTCTATCAGCATTTTACTTTATTGTTTATGTGATTGTTGTCTGATATTGAAGAAAAAGTAAATTTTCATCAAGCATAGAACATCTACAAAAATTTACATGGTATCAGAGTGGAGGTAAAGACAAAGCCCTAATTTGTAGCAATCACCGAAGAAGAGGATGGGTTCCTCAAACTACAATGGCTTTACGGTTGATGACAAATTGACTGGGAAGTATGAATTCCATGCTTGGAAGATGACATTGGATCTTAACTTGGAAGACCAAGATGTCATGGACTATGTGTAGGGTAAAATCCAAGAGCCTCCATCCACTGCAACTTTTGCTGCCAAAACAAAGTATAAGAAGGGGGAGATCAAAGAAAAGATGATGATCAGGGACTCAATCCATAAGATTTTAGTTGCCTACATCTTTGAGCTAGGCACATCCAAGGAGATGTATGATAAGTTGGTCCACGTGTTCAAGGACAACAATGCAAATCAGGTACTATTCTTCAAGAGTCAATTGAAGAATATGAAGAAAGGCAAGGATGAGTATGTTCAATCATATTTTCTGAAGCTGACCGAGATCAGGAACAATCTACTAGCTATTGGGGAGACAATATTTGATCGAGAGATAGTACTCACCGCACTTGGAGGACTCTCATCCGAATGGCATGTGTTCAACACTACCATTCTCAATAACAATGTGATACCTGAATTTGACGAATTACTATCAAGATGCGTACAAGAAGAGACAAGGAGGAAGCAGCATGAAAATGAAGGAAATGCTGCCTACACTGCTCATTCTAGAAATAAGAACTTTGGTGGTCCAAGGAACAAAGGAAGAGTAGGGGCCCAAGGAAAGAAGGGCAAGTGTTACACTTGTCACAAGCCAGGTCACTATGCTAGAGAATGCCCTTTCAAGAAGGATTCTCCCAATGATGATGACAACAACAACAACTGGAGGAATTTAAATCAAAGGAACAATAGGTTCAAGGGAAAGAGGAAGGCTCCCTCTAGTGGAAATGGTCAACCTTTCAAAAGGTCGAGAAATTCCAGGTATGAGGAATCAAATGTTGATGATAAAAGAAATGAATTCATTCTTGTATCTTCCCTCTATGCTGCATCTCCACCCGACACTATGGATGTTTGGTTGATAGATATTGGTGCCTCAAGGCACATCACTGGGTTTAAGGAAGCACTTTCTGATATGGTTGGGAAGGATACTAATCTGGAAATTATCCTTGGAGATAATGCCACATATCCCGTGAAAGGGACAAGGATTGTGACCCTCCACTTGTCTCAAGGTCAAGTCCTCCCCTTGCAGGATGTACTCTATGTACATAATTTGAAGAAGAACCTTGTGTCTATATCAGCCATGGAAGACAAAGGTTTCAATGTGGAATTCATTGATGGAAAGGTGTGCATCTCGAAGAAAAGATTTAAGGAAGCTATCACGATTGGGTTTAGAGTTGATACACTCTACTAGGTTGGAGGAAGTCCACTGGGAGAGATGGCGTGTGATACTATTCGATAGACTAAACTATGGCACCGAAGGTTTGGACACCTTCACTACAAGGCCCTTCCCGAAGCAAGGAAGGTGGTGACGGGGATGCCTGAGTTCTCAAATAATCATGAAGGTGTATGTCAGGGTTGTGCTGAAGGAAAGCATACAAGGGGACCTTTCCCCTCAAGTGTCACAAAGACATCTGATGTCTTACAATTGATACATCCTGATTTGTCTGGGATGTTGCCCGTGATATCCTTGGGAGGATTTTCTTATTATATGACATTCATAGATGACTTCTCTCGCAAAACTTGGATACACTTCTTGAAAAAGAAGGATGAGGCTTTCATGTGGTTCTGTACCTTCAAAGCCTTGGTGGAAAATCTGATAGGGAAGAAGATCAAGGTATTGAGGACTGATAATGGCATTGAATATGAGATGAATGAGTTCAATAACTTTTGCAGAGAAGCTGGCATCAAGAGGGAGACCACATCTATCTATAATCCTGATCAGAATGGTGTTGCTGAAAGAAATAATAGAACCATTGTGGAAGCTTCTTGCGCCATGTTATGTGACCAGGGTCCACCGAAGTTTGTATGGGGAGAAGCTGTGAACACTACTGTGTACATACAAAACTGATGCCCGCATTCAACTCTGGATTCCAAAACTCCCGAAGAGGTTTTCATTGGTAAGAAACCTGACGTCTCACATTTTAGAGTTTTTGGTTGTCCTCTTTAATTTTATGTGCCGAAAGAGAAGAGGATCAAGTTAGATGCTTCTGGGTGTAGAAATTATATAACTAATTTGTTATATATCCAAGATTCTCCTAATCGCAAACTATTTTAACTTCATGCACAATACAGAATCTATTCCACTGTTGATCATCACATGCGAAATTAAATCAATTGCAAAGCACACATGAAACCATAAAAATTCACACACATTAACACAGTGATTTAACGGGAAAGCTTGAAGCTAAAAACCCCAACTATCTTTATATAATATATGTCATAGAGATCATGTAACAATCCTCATACAAATCTGATCATATCAAGCTCTCAATACAATTCAATCGCTACACACTAATCAAGCCCGATCTAGCAAATCCATGCACCGATCTCCTCCACCTGCTAGCCTGCCTCTACTGCGCAATCCCTGCTAAAGAATGGCTCTAAATGAACTCAAATCCACCTGGCTTGTACTGCGCAATCCTCATTGGCATCTCTACTGAGTTTTGGATGCAATCAATGCATCACTATAGTCACACTTGCTCTTTCACCTATCTCTCCACTGGTCTCCAATGAATTATCCATGCACTGTAGTTAACTGATGTATTCTTCAGATGATTAATGAGTTAATATTTAGTGAATTAATTAATAATTAATTCACACAACTCTCACTAGTGTATCAATCAGTTAGACTATATACAACTAGCTCAACTGTGTCTAACTGAGTTAAACTGAACACAACTCCACCAACTACTTCTATAACTCCACCAAACTCTGTCACATGAGTTCTAACTGAATTCCTCCATGCAATAGCTCCAGTAAGCCCTCAGGAATAGTATAATTCCTTCTGTCAGCTCCTGTGCCATATCTGTGCACTTAACTGAAGTGATCCAAGAGAATAAGATAATGTTTAGAGCCCAAATATTATTAAGAGCTAATAATATTCAACATATCTATTTTTAGACTGGCAATCTAAAAATAGATTCTGCCCAATATGTCTAAAAATAGAAGTCCATCTATTTTTTCCAACTTGACCAACCATCCACAAATAGCATCTTGCAACTCATAGAATATGATCGACATGTCTAAAAATAGACATAGTCTAAAAATAAACTTTGTGCCAAAAATAGCCTGCGGGCCCACTTAGTGAAGGCGACTCTTTTCACTAAGCTCATCATCTTGTTGAATCTCAACACTCCCTCTCAACAAGATATGGATTATCTGCCACCCCGATCCTTTCTCTATGGTATTCAAATTTGCTCCTAGTGAGCGCCTTCATCAGAATATTTGCATCCTGATCCTTCATAGGAATGTAAGATAGTAACATGATCTTTCGCTGCACACAATCTCTGATATGATGATACCGGATGTCAATATGTTTAGATATATCATGAAATACTGGATTAACTGATATTTTAATGCAACTCTGATTATCACAATATATCACAGTAGGATCTAAGTGTGAACCGAACAACCCGACCAGGATCTTCCTCATCCATATAGCCTCGCATGTAGCCAAACTTGTTGCCATGTACTTGGCCTCCGCTGAACTGAGTGCCACGAATCTTTGTTTCCTGCTATACCAAGAAACTGTTGTAGACCTGATACTGAATATCCCTCCAGATGTGCTCTTTCTATCCGTTGGGCTCCCTGCCCAATCTGCATTCGTGAAGCCATTCAACTTCACCTCATCTGACTATCTGTACCATAATCCATATCCTGATGTGCCCCTGAGATACCTCAGGACATGCTTTCCTGCCTTTCAAAAGAGCTTGGTAGGCTTAACCATAGCTTTTGAAAGTTGGTTAACAGCGTGGCATATGTCCGGTCATGTATTGACTAGATACATGAGCGAACCAACCAACTGTCGATAAACAGTGGCATCCACTACCCCTGCCGATGTAGCATCCTCTTTCCTCCAACCACCAAGAAGAGGAGTGTCGATAGGCTTGCAGCCTTGCATGTTGAACTTCTCTAGTATCTCCCAGCCATACTTTCCTTGAGACACAAACAGTCCACCCTTTCGCTGCCAAATTTCCAATCCCAGGAAATAATGAAGGAGGCCCAAGTCCTTCATCTCAAACTCCTTTGCAAGATCAGCCTTTCATGAGTGTATCAAAATTTCATCACCCATTAGTATTAAATCATCTACATAAAGTACAATGATCAGCAACTTACCCTCAACCACAATCTGGTACAGGTTAGGATCTACCTCACTCTTGGTAAAACCAAGTCCGGTGAAATAACTGTCTATCTGTGTGTACCAAGCACGAGGTGCTTGTTTCAGCCCATAAAGTGTTCTTTTGAGCCTGCAAAAATGCGACTCGCTGCTAAAGATTTCAAATCCTTCAGGCTTCTCTATGTACACCTCCTCCTCAATGACTCCATCGAGGAACGCAGTCTTCACATACATCTGATGAATGTGCCAACCCATCTGCGCTGAGAGAGCAAGGATGGTCCGTATGGAAGAATACCTTGCGATAGGTGCAAAGGTTTCTTCATAGTCAATCCCCTCGATCTATGAGAAGCCCCGAGAAAAAAATCTTTCCTTGTACTTCTCGATGCTCTCGTCAGCAGCTTGCTTCACTTGGTAGATCCATCTCGAACCTACCACTGATTTCCCTTCTGGCCTTGGGAAAATCTCCCATGCACTGTTTCTGACAATCGAATCATACTTTCCACCATGGAATCTACCCATGCAGGGTCCTCCACAGCTTCCTCGAAAGAGGATGGCTCCATCACGATACATTTTCTAATTAGATCCATGTATCTAGTAAATCGGTCAGGTGACTGTCTCTGTCTACGCTGTGATGTAGGTGCTCCTACATTTTGTGCTACATCAAGATTTAGTCACACGGCTTCTGTAGTGCGCTTCTACCCTCTGATGTTTGGCGCTGCATGAGTGGTTTCTTCCACTCCATGAACCTCCTCTTGTGGATGATCCACATCCTGAGGCTCATCTTTAGGAACTAGTAGCTCCTCATCTCCATGCAAGTGTAGCTCCCTCTCAAGCGACAACTTCATGGCTTTCTCCTCATGAAATTTGATATCCTATTGCACAACAGTCTTCCGACTGTCTGGCAAATACACACGATAGTTGTGGGGTGTTTCTGTGTACCCCACAAATATCCCAACCTCTGCAGTCAGCTCCAGCTTCTTCCTGGCATCCTTCGTCACATGAATGTAAACATGTGAGCTAAAAATATTCAAATGAGAAATATCAAGATTCCTACCAAAAAACGCCTCTTCGGGTGTACTCATGCCAAGTACTCTACGAGGACAACGGTTTTGCACATAAACCGCAGTGTTGCATGCTTCTTCCCACAAGTGTATGGGAAGGCCCTAATCATGCAACATCGCATGTGCAGCACCCACGATCATTCTGTTGTTTCGCTCCATGACCCCATTCTGCTGTAGGTTATGAGGCGCTATGAGCTCTCTTCGAATTCCTTCTACGCTGCAAAAGTCTTTGAATTCGCCAGAGATGAATTCACCACCATTATCGCTCCTAAGAGCCTTCACCTGCTTCCCCGACTCTTTCTCAACCAGTGCCTTGAACTCACAGAACTTTGAGTATGTCTCACTCTTCTTCTGCATGAAGAAGATCTAGCACTTTCGAGAAAATTCATCAACAAATATCACATAATACCTGTGCTTTGTTGTCAAAGTTACTGAGAAAGGTCCACACACGTTTGTGTGAATTCTCTCAAGGATCGTCATGGCGTGACTATCCTTCTCATGAAAGGTGGCTTTCACAAATTTTCCCAAAGTACATCCCTTGCAGTGATATGACTGCGCAAGTGTACCCTTGGGAAGCTCGGTAGAAATCTGCTAAAAAAATTTCAAAGCGCCATGGTGAAGATGGCCCAATCTCCTGTGCCAAAATTCGCCCTCATCCCTGCTCACCACTCCTTCTGCTTTGCCTGCCATTGTTGCGCAGCCATCTACCTGCAATTGATAAAGGTTCTTAACTCGAACCCTTATCCTCCAGGTTTCACCAGTTGCCTTACTGTGCAAGAAAGCCTTCCGCTCATTAAAGACAACATCATATCCCTTGTCTTCCAACATCGCCACAGAGATCATATTCTTCTTCAATCCTGGAACATGCATGACATCCTTCAATATGAAAGATTTACCAGACTCCCTCTCAAAGGAAATGGTCCCGATACCAGTCGCACTATATCTACCATCATCGCCCATCTCGATGTGCACTCTAAGATCCTTCTCATCCAGATCACTAAACAAATATTTGTCTCTGATCATATTGAAAGACGCACCACTGTCAAGAAACCACACAAATCCCATCACATTTGAAACCAAGCATGCGATCAGTGAAAAATCCAGCTCAAACTGCAAGGCTAAGGCCTCTCCAGCTGTAGATCCAGCATCCTGCTTATTTTTCTTCTTCTGTGGAAAATTAGTGGCGTAATTTCCGTGTTGGTGACAGTGAAAGCACTTCACCTTGGACAAGTCCTGCTTCTTGCCTTTTGCACCAAATTGAGAAGGATTTTTCTTTCCCTTCCTCTTCCTTTCTTTGGCAACCAAAGTGCAATTTTCTTCATCTTCATTCTTCAATGAAGATCCATCCTTGGTACCCTGCCTTATCTCCTCCTACACAAGATCCGACCAAAGTCGCTCCCATCCTGGTAGTTTCTCCCAACCATTGACAGAGTCCTCGTAGCTATGCCAACTCTTCGGTAGCCCAAGGAGAGCCAAGCTCACCAATTATTCTTCATCATTAGTAACCCCCACACTTCCCAGCTCATCCCTACATTGGAAAAACTTCGTGAGGTACTTGGGTATATTGTCGTCTTTCTCCATTTTTATTTTCCTGAGTTTGTCTTTAAGCGCCAACTTCCTCTGGTCGCTTCTGCTTTGGAACAAGTCTTTCAAAGCTTTCCACATCAAGAATGGACTATATTTACCATGAAGGCTGGACACTATGTGATCCTTCACACCTTCCAATAGAATCCTTCGACATTTTGTTGTCTTATTTTGCCATGCGTCAAGTGCGGCAGCATCGCTAGAAGCAGGTTTTGGAATTTCTGCATCTGTGAACCCCTTCAACCCATTACCATCTAGCACCACCTCCATTCTGTCCTTCCATGCAATATAATTTGATTTTCCCTCAAGGGCATACTCCAATCATAATCCGTTGAAAGAAATTTCAATGAATGCTCGACTTTGACACCAAGAAAACACTACAGCAAATTCGAATTCCACCAGCACAAAACTCAACTGCTTCAATAATTGCAATTTCTCTAATCAATATTGCTTTGATACCATGTAGAAATTATATAACTGATATGTTATATGTCCAATATTCTCCTGATCGCACACTATTTTAACTTCATGCACAATACAGAATCTATTCCACTATTGATCATCACATGCAGAAATTAAATCAATCACAAAGCACACATGAAACCATAAAAATTCACACACATTAACACAGTGATTTAACGGGAAACATTGAAGCTAAAAACCCCAACTATCTGTATAAAATATATGTCATAGAGATCATGTAACAATCCTCATACAAAGCTAATCATATCAAGCTCTCAGTACAATACAATCACTACACACTAATCAGGCCCGATCTAGCAAATCCATGCACCGATCTCTTCCACCTGCTAGCTTGCCTCTACTGCACAATCCCTACTTAAGAATGACTCTGAATGAACTCAAATCCACCTGGATTTCACTGCGCAATCCTCATTGGCATCTCTACTGAGTGTTGGATGCAATCAATGCATCACTATAGTCACAACTGATAGTCACACTTGCTCTTTCACCTATCTCTCCACTGGTCTCCACTGAAGTGTCCATGCAATGTAGTTAAATGATGTATTCTTCAGTTGATTAATGAGTTAATATTTAGTGAATTAATTAATAATTAATTCACACAACTCTTACTAGTTTATCAATCAGTTAGACTAGATACAACTAGCTCAACTATGTCTAACTGAGTTAAACTGAACACAACTCCACCAACTACTTCCATAACTCCACCAAACTCTGTCACATGAGTTCTAAATGAATTCCTCCATGCAATAGCTCCAGTAAACCCTCAAGAATAACGTAATTCCTTCTATCAGCTCCTGTGCCACATCTGTGCACTTAACTGAAGTGCTCCAAGAGAATAAGATAATGTTTAGAGTCCAAATGTTATTAAGAGCTAATAATATTCGACATATCTATTTTTAGACTGGCAATCTAAAAATAGATTCCGCCTAATATGTCTAAAAATAGAAGTCCATCTATTTTTTCCAACTTGACCAACCATCCACAAATAGCATCCTGCAACTCAGAATATGATCGACATTTCTAAAAATAGACTTTGTGCCAAAAATAGCCTTCAGTCCCACTTAGTGAAGGAAAATATTTTCACTAAGCTCGTCATCTTGTTGAATCTCAACACTAGGAAGAAGGAATGTTTGTGCCCCAATGAAACTTCGAAGGCCCATAGAGTCTATGTGCCTAGTCAAAGGCAAGTGGAGATATTCCATGATGTTACCTTTGATGAATATGCTTCCTTGAGGAAAGTATTCAATCTTCCGTCATCTGAGGAAGATCATGAAGCAAGGCTTGGGAATCAAGAAGAACCGAAGGATGAGACGATGCCCGATGCTGAAGGACCTATGGACCCGATTGATCCACCTCCTTCACTAGGGAAGAGGCCAACATGGCTCAGGGACATTCTCGAGGATGCCGAGTGACATATGGCCCTGAGGGGGACATTCCATGAAGGCAAGAAGCCAAATAGATACCAAGGGTATCTAGTAGCCATGAGTACTATTGTACAATCTGAGCCTGGATATTTTGAGGAAGTCGTAAAGCATCAAGTCTAGAAGGATGATATGCACGAAGAGTATGAGTCCATAATGAAGAATGATGTCTAGGATTTGGTTCCAAGACTAAAGGACAAAGCAATTGTCACCTCGAAATGGCTCTATAAGATCAAGCATGGATATGATAGAAGTGCTGAAAATTTCAAGGCAAGATTCATTGCCCGTGGCTTCTCTCAAAAGGAAGGCATAGAATATGATGAAATATTTGCACCTATGGCCCGATATACCACCATCCGATCTATCATAGCCCTTGCTGCTACGCAAGGATGGAGTCTTCATCATATGGATGTGAAGACCGCATTTTTGCATGGTGCGATAAAGGAAGAGGTGTATGTGGAGCAACCTCTGGGGTTCGAAGTCCAGGATAGGGACACCCATGTCTGCAAGCTGAAGAAAGCCCTCTATGGTTTGAAGCAAGCACCCAGAGCTTGGTACGAGAAGATAGATAGCTACCTGATGAAGCTGGGCTTCACTCGTAGTAATGCTGATCCAAACCTTTACTTCAAGGTTGATAGAGAGAAGAATCTCATTCTAGTGTTGTATGTGGATGACCTCTTCCTGGAAGGTGCTAACCCTCTCATTCATAAGTGCAAGAGGGAGCTCGTTCCTAAGTTCGAGGTGAAGGACCTATGACTGAAGCATTACTTCCTAGGCCTGGAGGTTTGGCAAAGACCTGACGAGATTTTCCTTTCTCAAGGAAAATAAATTGTGAAGCTTCTGGAAAGATTTGGTATGGTGGACTATAAGTCCATGTCTACACCGATGGAGCTAAACTTCAAGAATTTGAGTGGCAACGCTGCTGGGCCTATGTTAGCAAATCCTACTAAGTATCGTCAACACGTAGGGGCCCTGATGTTCTTAATGAACACTCGTTCAGACGT
The DNA here is from genome assembly GCA_034641835.2 of Pinus albicaulis. Classification (NCBI taxonomy): domain Eukaryota; kingdom Viridiplantae; phylum Streptophyta; class Pinopsida; order Pinales; family Pinaceae; genus Pinus; species Pinus albicaulis. The sequence goes on from CM076582.1 coordinate 248,139,702, forward strand.
ATGTTTTGCAGTGAACAACTTGAGTCAACATATGGTTGTGCCTTAGCACACTCACTGGGTTGGTGACAAGAATCTATTGAGATATATTTAGGGAATGATAAACCATGGGCTGAGATACACTGTCGGGAGCATGACACTCCTTGGATATACTGATGCCAATTGGGCTAGCAATGTGATGGATCATAAGAGCACATCGGGATGTTGCTTCACACTTGGTTCTGCTTCGATATCATGGATGAGTAGGAACCATAAGTCAGTGGCTTTGAGCACCATGGAGGTTGAATACATTATAGTGAGTATGGCTTGTTGTGAAGCAGTTTGGTTGTGAAAGCTCTTCAATGAGTTGTTCAGGCATGTGCTAGATACCACCATGATACTCTGTGATAACGAGAGTGGGATTCGGTTGTCCAAGAATCCCGTGTTTCATGATCGATCCAAGCATATTGATATTAGGTACCACCTTATTCAGGATATGGTACAGCAAGGCGCCGTAAGGCTCGATCATATAGGAACTAATGAGCAAGTCATGGATATTCTCACAAAGCCCATGGGGAAGGTTAAGTCCCTAACCTTCCATGAGAGTCTTCGTATTGTGGAACGACCCTATGCCGAGGGTCCTGTTGGACGATGAGCTCTGGGAGCTCTAGGGGGCTTTAGGGATTGCTTCTCGGAGCTATAAGAAACCACAGGGCTAAGCCTTGTTGGTGTGCTTCTGCCCCACCATTTTGATGATTGAGTTGGTTCACCTCTCATTATCTGTGCCCCGTATGCATTCTACTCATTGAGTTCAGGGCTCATGGGAAGTACCTCTCATTTGGCGAGTGAGGTGGGAAAAGCAAGACACTAGTAGCAAAGACTGATGGATGCATCAGATATTGTCATACTCTCTATCTAGGATGGCATGGTCCAACCACTTGATCTGGGATCAGGTATAGTGAGGTTTCGGACCTCCACCTGACTTCGGGTTGGTATGAGACTCTTTGTGAGTCCTATAGAGGTTTTAGATCTCTGGGCTGAATCTTTCAGCTAGGAATGATGTCTTTATGACTGACCCACTTCTTTTCTGAAATAAAGAAGCCAACAAAGCAATTTACGGTGGGATGAAGCACGATGTTTGGATTGCACAGGTGGATGGAGTTCTCCCTAGTTGAGAGGGAGTGTTAATTTTGGACAACTAGGTCCAAACTCCATGTTATGATGCTCAAATGAAGATACCAATATTTTTATTGGATTCCTCTTTTAGAGAGGTGCAAGATCGATCTAAATATCATCTTGATCCGATGAGCAGAACATTTATTTTGAATTTATTCAAAATATGTGCAGGTCGGCCTTAAGGTTTTATGCCCCAGCAGTTGTGTCACACACCCTCACTAGTGGATATATATTGGTGAACGTTGGAGGAAATTTTCACTCATCTCATCCTCACACATTTCTCTCTCCTCATTTGATTGGTTTGATGACCTTGGTGGCTCTTCTCTCCACACGTGGGAAAATTCCAGTAGCAACACATTTCTGATTTCGGTCTAGGGTTTCTGTAACAAACTTTAACTAGCATTGACTTTGGTCAACGCAAGGTCAAATGGACCTAAAAATCTCCCAAAAGTTTGATTTTCCTAATCCGCATTTTCTGGCACTATTCATGAGGCAAGACATTGAATTTGACTTTTTTACATTGAACTAGTTACTACTGTTGTTTGTGTTGACTGTTGACTTTTTGGGTTTCCTTTTGAGCTGACTGTTTGGCTGTCATAGAGGGTTGTGTGACATTGCTGGTTGGCTGACCATATTGAGACTTTGCTAGTTAAAGCATCCTGTTGACCATCGTGACGCACCAACACACTTATATATTTTTGACTTGTCCTCTGTTGATCTACTAGTATGTTCTATCAACATTTTACTTTATTGTTTATGTGATTGTTGTCTGATATTGAAGAAAAATTAAAGTTTCATCAAGCATAGAACATCTACAAAAATTTACACAAGAGCTATGTCACCTTAGTTAACTACCTCCAAATTGTTTGCTAATGTGGAAATTTTGAATTTTCTCAATTTGACCAAGGCTAAGTCAAATTGAGCCTTTCTTGCTACATTTCTCAACAATTGTTATCTAGTGATCTTTTGAAATCAATTATTATGCCCTCTCATGTAAAATACATGTGATTTCCCTCTTGGAAAAAATCTAGTGGTTTCAATGATGCCTAATGTATGTTTTAATTTATCTAAATAGACAATATGCTTCTCATTTTCTTTGACTAAGCATGCTTTATTTCTACGAGGGACCACCTTGTTCTTTGGTTACAGTGTGGTGGGAAAATAATTTAAGGTGTTTGTTAGATAAATTTATTTTTGACTTATACCATTGTATTTAGTTAGTTGAATGATGATAGCTGTGTTGATGGATTTATGTAAATGATTAAGTTATAAGATTTAGTGGTTTGATTTTAATATAAAATGTTATTGTCCAAAACATTATTAAAATTTTACAAGAATGTTAGCATGAATTAAGCTTTTGATTTTAAATATGTTGATAATTATTAACAAATTTTCTTTTGCTACACGATTTTCCACAATTATCAGAGTTTTCACATCTTTTATATCTGTTTTGCATGAATTCAAAGTCGTTAAAGTGTATGAATTGAAAGCATATATATGGTTGTAGTTTCAACTTGGTGATGGATAGAATAAATTTGCTCTAGTGGAGAGAATTATATTTTGTAAGAGGCTTCACAAATTTTAGTTATGTCATAAACTTTCTAGTATGATTCAATCCATGACTTGTATCTTTTTATCGTGCTTATCTTATGGGTAAGTTTAAGAGATTGTAATTCGTTACAATTTGTCTTGAATTTTCCTTGAAATTTCATAGTTTCATGACTTCTTTTAATTATTTCCTATTGAAAAATATGAAGCACTTCTTCCTTCTATTATAAGTTATCCATAGTATGAGTGGGATTTAAACCGGGTGTCGGTTAACATAGCAGAAGCCAAATTCATAACAACATTTGTGACAGTCAATTGCAGTAAATACGATGTGAGTCTTTTGATTTACTTCTCACTAATTGATTCTCGTTGGTCATATTTTTTACTTGAACTTTGTCAAAGTGAATTAAAGTATGAGAGAAGAGTTTGATTTTATTTCTAGGGCTTGCTGTGATTTCTCCGAGTGATGGAAATAAAACAATTCTTTACAAAAAAAAAAAAATTATAAAGTTGATTGTTGTATATCCATGAAGGTGTATGGAATTAACATTTTAACAAATTTGTTTGTCTATGTTATATATCCTTAAAGGTGTTAATGTAAGATACTTATGTAATTCATCTATTTTAATCTTCTTGACCTTGTTATCCCCAAAAGTTAAAGATTTAAGACATCCTTGGCATTCTCAAAGTTATTTGAAATGGTGGTTTGTTTTCTACAATTATTTTATCCTATTTGGATCAATGTGGTGTTCTTTGTGACTTTGATATGATCCATTTGGTTTGATGGATCTTGAAAGAGATTGATGAATAATTGAACGACATTAGTTTACTTAATAACGATGCATAATGTTGTGTAGTGAGATCCATTACTCTTGAAATATTAAGTAAGTTCATAAAAAAATTGAAGTTGAATAAAATTAAGAATGGACAATTTGTAATGTTGGCTAACTTTTACTTCATTTAGGTTCTTGTTATTGGAGGATGGGCCATTCTACAACCTTTGGGAGCATTTGGATTACCCAATAAAGAAACCATTCTCACAAAATTAAAGTGTACATACCCTACCCCCACTCTAGATTTAAATATCTAGCCCCTTATGAGGAAGCACATGTTCATAACCATTAGGCCTACTTATATACACCTCCCCTTTTGATAGAAAGCTTGAAATTGGTACGTTAGTGAGGTTTTAATTACTGTGATATGACTAAGTACTATACAAAAACCTCAAGGATTGCAAACTTTCAAGTCAAACTTGTAACTTGCTTCCGCACATGCTTATGGATTACATCCGCCATAGTAAGTTAGATGTTTACATATAACAATTTCAATCTTACCTTGACTAAATTACATAACTATAATATTTAGGTAGGGAAATTCAATATTTGAAGGTAAGTCAAATTTCCACTATCCAAATTGATAACAGTACAAATTATGACAATGTATTTTTGGGAAAGGAAATAATGATAATAATAATAATCTAATTTTAAGGTCATGGTCAAGCACAAACACCAAATTAATATATGAGATCACCTTGTTTGTGTAACAAAGCATTTGTCTTGTAATTTGACTGTGAAAGTCTACAAAAGTGTACATACTCTAACCCAAATCTATATTTGAACATGTGGCCTCATATGAGGAAACATATTCATAACCATTAGCCACACTCATATACATCTCCCCTTTTAATGGAAAGCTTAGAATTGGTTAGGTTAGCAAGGCCTTCATTAATGTGATATGTCTACACAAATATTATACAACAACTGCTATGTGCATGTTTGATGACCATATAGATATGTATTTTGGGTGTTTTTGTTCAAAGTGTAAAATATTTGATAAATAACACTTTTGTTATGTTGCATAATTATTGGAAGGAATTTAGAAACACCTATATGAAAGTTAAATTATATTATTAAATGAATTATATTTTTATTTTACTAGCCATGGATAACCTAGGATGGGGTGAATCTTTTTTTTTTTTTTTTGTTAATTTGGTAGGTCCTTACTATTTTCTATTTATCATAAAAGGGTAGGTTGCAACATATACAAAGTCAATGACCTCAACCTGCTCGAAGGAAACCAGGTCTATTGGCCACCTTAAAGCACTAAAAACCATCCAAAATTGATATTGTTTCTTTCTTCTACTAGCTGCTATGGCCATTTTAATCTTTAAGACAAAGTTAAATTGACAACAGAAAACATAAACGCTATCCGCAAAAAGCATAAAAACTTAAACTTGATTTAGTAGCCATCAGAAGAGTCAATCTGTGCTGGATTCTTTATTGTAGAGCCAAGCATATCTACTTGCTACATCTGTTGAATCTGCCTTTCAATTCTACCAATTTGGGTTGTTGCATGGTACTGTAACACCTTGATATCTTGGAGTTGAGTTTTGATTTTCTGAAGTAGTGAAATTACTGTGGGACTGCCATCTATTGGCTGTAGACTTTGCAGTGCCTTGGCCAAGACACATTTCATTATCTAGTATGTGTGAACAGATTGGTGAAATAAAGACAAGCGACCTCTAGTATTTGCAAGATCATTTACAAAATCCATACTTTCCTCCTGTTCCTTAATATTTGCTTCGTTACTATGACTTTCTCTCTCCCATCCCTGGATTACATTTCCTATTTGTGGAGGATTACCAACAAAGTAAGCTTCCAAGAGATTCTCCATTATCTCTTTCTTTGTCTTCCGACCTCTCTTGCTTGGCTCAGTTATGTTTTTTGAGAGCTGTTGCTTCCCTTTATCTCTAGACTTGGCCAGTTGCTTCACGGATTGTCTTTTAACCATTGCTATGAGTTGAACCTTTTGCTACACTAAACCTGCATAGATTATCTGAGAACCTGTAGAACGTGGGGAAAGAGTTACAGTTAACCCATGATTAATATTTAGGAATATTTCTGCCTCTATGGAATGAATCACGAAGTTATGAATGCAAGTCCCTTGACAGAGATAGAGATTGAGACAGTTTAACAGACCGAAATGACCCAAGATTTCTTTACTTGTGTAATGTTGGCTATCTAGCTTACCATCTACATCTACAGTAAATACTAAGAAGGAAAAACTAAGAAAGAAGCTAACCCAATTATCAACAAAACCACTTGTGAAATTAGGGAAAAGGCCTTTTGGCTTGTCTTCACATTGCATACAAAGGGTTTCATAAATTTGCAACTGCCTTACATGATTGAACTCCAGACCATGCATAAAACAAGCTACGATCTTATGAGTGAATTGCAAATGAAATATTCTACAAGGATTGCGAAAGTGGGGTTGAATAGTCTCACGAGGGATAAACAAATTTATATTTCTGAACAAGCTGCAGGTGCTAGAAAAACCCAAAATTCCAGGCAATATCTTAAGGAAAAAACAGTCGCAATTCCTACCCATTCCACCTCTACTTGACATCTACAGAGACTAATATTAAATGAATAAGGGTGGATTGAAGAACAATTACATACCACTGTAACCGAGCTTGAAGCCTCTCCACAGCGCCTTCGAAATTTCTAGGGAAGGCGTGTTCTGCAATAGCTCGTCCCAATCCTCCATTGTTGCTCCTGCCATAACAATGAGTTTGCTTTTGATCCGGAGTTTGCTTCCTTAAACTCTTCCTCCTCTGCTTTTTCCAATGCCATCCTGACACTGTTAGTTGGCATTCCATTCCTATCATAATGAATCTGTATGCTGCGTACCTTCCTTCATGCTGGCGAATTAATGTTGCCAGGAATACGCATGTCGGTAACACATGCCACCGCGTGTCCACCGTCCTCCACTTGCCCTGTAGCAATTGACACTGGGCACCCTGATCATGGGAGTGAATCTTAAAGTTGAATGGAAGAACAATTTCCATTAATGTGTTTCTATCAATAGGATTGTATGAGACTCAACTTGATCGAGCCTAAATGTACCTAATATCTTAAGTGGAAACTTTCCTTTGTTATTTCAAATTGTCTTTCATTTTTATATTGTAGTCAATTTGATAAGAGAGGAAATTTAATTTGTTATGGTGTATGTACAATTTTACAAATTATGTTGCTCACAAAGAGTTTTATGTTCCATGTTGGACAAAATGTCATAATACTTATTTAATTTTTAGACATGTGAAGAATAATGATCTCTTTCCTTTTTATTATATTGACTTAATTATGTTATAGACAAAATGTCATAATTATTATTTTTTAATTGGAGATATAAGGAATAATGATATTTGTTTTTTATTAAACCATCAATTTAATACAAGTGAAATACTTAGGTTAATATATTTTATGTATCTTATTTTACAAATTATTACTTATAAAAGTTAGATTGCTAAGATTTCTCAATATTTTCTTATTATGTAGTTTTTCATTCACTTTCATTTGTTTGAAATGTTATATTTTAAACTAGTTAGAATTTATATATTGATATGAAATCTTATGGTTGGGAAATCTCTTTATTATGTTTATTTCTATTTATTATAATAATTTATTTATTAGGTTTATTTTTAATTTTTATTTATTGATAATTTATTAAAATAATTTATTTATTTATTATATTAATTATAATAATTTATATACTATATGTTTAAATTTAAATATTTATTATAATAGTTTATATTAGTAATTAGAAAAATTTCCCTTGGCTTTTTATCAATTTCAAATCACATACAAGCATACATCAACAAACATAACATTGATAAAACCACTCTTACATACATATGCAATATCAAATACAAACAATATGAACACTAAAGATAAGCATTACAAATACATAGATAGGTTCAAATCAATACACAAAAACAAACATTGACAAAACACTTCATATACATGCACAAACAATTTCAAATAAACAAACATACATATACAGATACAAAATCAAATGGACTAAGAAAATCTACATTAAATACACAATAAAATTCATCATATTTGCAAAGAAATACACCAAACACATTGCAATTTCAAATCACATACAAGCATACATCAACAAACATAACATTGATAAAACCACTCTTACATACATATGCAATATCAAATGAATAAACATTCAAAACACAACAAAGACCAAGTGTTACAAATTCACATAGAATTTAAAATCAATATACATAACCAAGCATTGACAAAACACTTAATATACATACATAAACAATTTCAACTAAATAAACATATACTTACAAATTCAAATACAATGTATTAAACAAATCTACATTATATACACATAATAAATTTCATCACAAATACAAATCCATACACCAAGCACATTATAATTTCAAATCACATACAAAAACATACATTGATAAAACGACTCTTATATACATGTGCAAACACTCAATAAAAATTCAAACCTAGATTATTTATACACGTTCAAATTTATACAAGAAGATTCATTGCAATCACAATTCAATAGAACAAACATACATTACAAATCCAATTTTATGTCCAACTCCAAATCGCATACAAATATTCATACAACCACTTTGGCATAAACATACAAAATACAAATTAAAAAAAAACAAGCATACATTTTAATTCAAAATATAAAACAAAACATTTTCAAAATCACAAATAGACATGCAATTTCAAATAAATAAATACATAGTATACAATTGATAACTTCATTGATTATATATATCACCTTATTTAACTATATAAAATATAAAATAATACCTGCAAAGAAAAGGAAACCAAAAAAACAATAAAAATAAAAAATAATATAAAAATGAAAATAATATGAATGGTTTGTTTATTAAAGAGATATTTAATATTTTTCCATGCATTTGTGTAAAATTGTATAATTTATATGTGTAATTAAAAAAAAAAAAAAATTGAAATGAATATCTTGGATGATAGTTGAAGTGTAAAACTGCATGCTTTAAATATGAATGCTAGAAAGTAAATGGGTATAAACCCACAAAAAAATCTACAGTACTCTAACAAGAATGGGGCCCATCCTCTTAGAACATTTGAAAGGAGTTTTAACTCCTTCCATAAAAAAATAACTTTATTAATAACTTTCTCACGCCATTCCTGTGAATAAATCTGCAATACAACATCTAAATATTACTTTGAGTAAAACCATAATGAAAGGTCATTCCTGTAAATAAGTCTGCCATACACCATATAAATATTAGGGAAAAATCACATGAATGAATGTAATATTTTTAATGAAATATGATGAAAATTTTATATTTATATTCAAATAGTGAAAATAGATTTTACTTCCATTGGTACTTTTCAGAAAGTATATATATAGCTCTTATATATGAGCAACATTTGTAAGCTAAAGCCATTCCTGTAAATAAATGTGTCATACAACATATAAATGTATAAATATTAGGGAAAAGGCATATGAATGAATGAAATATTTTTAATGAAGTATGATGAAAATTTTGTATTTTTACGCCGTAAGGCGTTATTACGCCGTAAGGCGTTATTATTTGAAAACAACTTTCCTAGCTGCCAGTCTGTCAATGTTTGGGCCATTAGATGAAATGTTAGACGATTAAAATGTTTTAGACCATTAGATCCAATGTCTCCTTCAACCTAACTAACTAACTAACTAACTCACCGTCTTCCACCTTATATTCTACCTTTAATTATTAATATCCGCTTGGCTGACCTTTTATCACCATTATTTCTTAGACGTTCTCTGTGCATCTAGACTAGAAGTTTCACCTTTGTATTGCAGAAGTTCCGCGTTTCTTTTGGTATAAAGATGGACCTCAATGAAAATTCCAGTGTCATCAGCTTGACTTCCCTGCTCTGTAAAGCTGTTGAGGAATTTCTGAACCAAAGCCATCGCTCACACACTTTGTTTCGTCTTTGAAATCAGTGCGGCTTTCTCAATCATCGGCGAATCCGTTCGTTTTGGTTTTGTATTTTCGTTTTTGTTTGAATCTTTTTAATTCACGATCCGTTCGTTTTGGCTCGGTATTTTTTTCGTTCTTGTTTGAATTTTTTTAATTCATGAGTTTGTTAATTTTTTGATTTCAGTAATTACAAAATGAAAAACAAACATGCAATCAGAATTTAGGCTAATATTGAGAGGGTGTTATGGTTGATTTGTGAGTCGGAGAGGACGAGAGAAGCCAAAATTCTTCTTTCAAATATGTTTTGTGGTAATATTGAGAGGTTTTTATCGCTGATTCATGATACAGAGAGAAGGTTAAGAGGTGAGCCAGGAGTCAATTTATGCTCCAATTATTCCTCAGTAAGATTCACTTCTGCTTTTCGTCTTCACTTGGTTGCTTATCAGAAAGCATTAAGGTTTTTGTTTTCTGTTATATTAAAGGCTACTCTCAAAACGAGTTTGAAATTAAAACTCATTGTAATATATACTGTGCATAATGTTTACGCTTAAGAAAATATAGAAGGCAAACTGTTTTACGAGATCCCTTGCACGTATTTATTATATTTGCAGTTCTCATCGCAATTGTGGTCAGGTAGGTATACAACCTCAGATCGTATGCAAAATTTCTTGTGATTCTTAATAAATATTATCATAGGTTTTCATTTAATTGCTGTGACTGAAATTTCAAAACTGGAAAATCGTTGGAAAACAAAACTGTGAGTTCTCTATCTCCAAAATTTGCATTACACTTAACTAACTGTAACTTTGAATCTGATTGCTTCAAATATAAGTAGACTGTAAGAGGATAGCCGGAATTAGTATGTTGAAGTTTTATATTAATTTTCTAATGTTGTTTTTCACTTACAGTTAAGATAAATTAGGATTGATGTAGATGAAAAATTACTTTAAGGTAAAATTGTAATATGATTAAGATTAAATTAGAGTGTAGTTTTTAATTAAGATTAAAATTAAAAATACGTGTCAAAAAACTGGAAACACATACTAAACTATTAGCGTTATGACAGCAACTTAAGGATCCTGCAAGCTGAGAAAGCTGAGAAATCATGTTCATGAAAAATAGAGCTGCAAATGTCTTTTGACGTGCGATAATTTCAGCTCCTTAATTCCCACGATCTGAGGAATAAGCTTAGGAGTCGCTTTTGCGAAAATAGTGAAAAGGTTAATATTTGTCATATTTCAATTCAATTTCAGTAGAAAACAGAGAAAATGAAAAAAAGTTATTTTTTGGATCTCTTTCAAAATCTTACAACACTTTTTACATGGTTAACACTTTTTACATGGTTAATAATATTTTTTTAATAATAAAATGATACGTTCATCATATTTTCATGTATCTGTATCTGTATTAATAATGAAGTGATTGGATCAAGTTGCAGATGTGAATGTCACGACTATTCCCAAACCTCACTTTCACACTAGGTTTTACATCTCTCGGCTATTCCCAAACCTCACTTTCACACTCGGGGTTTTACATCTCTCGGCTATTCCCAAACTTCACTTTCACACTCTGGGGTTTTACATCTCCTTTTGGTAATAAGTTTTGGCACTTTATCATTTGTTGGTTGCTATTCCTTTGCAGCCAAATTCTAGATTGTTCACTAATCGTGCTGCTAAATGTAACACATTTCAGTTCTTTTAAGGTTCTATAATTCTATTTTTTCATCCTAGTGATTATTTTAACTTTTCTCACTTGTATACATTGCAGGGTATAGGGAGTGCATCAACCTCCATTCCTTTAATCACACAACATTACATTCATGAATTCATTAATCTCAATTTCAAAATAAGTAAAATTTCATTAACCTCAATCTCAAATTAGGAGAAATTGAACGTGAAACATTTCATAAAAGCTGAGAGGAGAGAAGACTTGCCTGCAACATCAATGGCGACCCCTTGGAAGACAAAATGGAAGCACAGTGTTAATACGAGAAGTAAGTTGTCTCCAATGCAGGTCTTCTTTACTACTTGAGGTCAAGATCAATAAAATAAAATTGTGACCATACGTTTATCTCTTATAACAAAGAAAAAAAAAGTACAATAAGTGAAATCGGAAAATAAACCTATATATGGCATTGCATAATTAACTCGCCTGCAAGCTGACTGGTGTCTCACGAGTATGTGTGGTTACCCCTCTTTCCGTGGAGCGAATATCCAGTAATTACAATACTACTGCTTTCAAACATCGAACGGAAATTTGTGCTATTGAAGTGGAAAATTTGTGATATGAAAATGGATTAATGTTTATTTGATTTTTTTAGATAATGAAAAATTTGTGAGATCAAAATGGATTAATGTTTATTTTTTTTTTAAGATTGTATTGAAAGTTCGAGTTAGTTAAGAAATGCAGTTTATACTAGGATGATGAGATTATAATTTTTATGTTTCTGTTATATAAACATTTTTTTACTTTTTATTTTTACCAAATTAGTTTGAAGATATCCTAGAGTTGTTATTAACAATAGGTAAACTCTTTCCCAATTGAGCCAAATGCATACATAAAGCCAAATGCATACATAAATAGAGCCTGGACAGAATCAAATGTATGCATATGGAAATTCTATAGTAACAGTGTTTTTTTAACTTAATGTTTATTCTTAAGTAGTTATTTTGTTTAGTGTTTGGTTTCATTTAGAACATTTTGTTTTAGTAATTACTATAAAATGTTTTACTAATAGGAATCACATTTTATTTTTTAAAAGTAATAAATATCATTTTAGTAAAAATAATTATTAAATATAAAATTTAAATATACTATTTAAAAAAATAAAGAGAATAATGACTTGATTAAGATATAAATATTTTGAAATTAAGATATTTTAACTAGATTTTATGTAAATTGTTGAAATACTATGAAAGATATTTTTAATTTTCCACTTTCTAAAGTATCATATTTTACATTTGTGTTTTTATTATTTGTTTATTGTTTCATATATTTATAAAAAAATTGTAAATTTGTTCAAATTTGATTGTAAAAAATAGTAAATTTGTAGAAATTTAATTGATTTTTTTTTAATGATATAACGTATAGAGTTATTATCACTTTTAATTTTTTTAATGATTCAACTAAAATTAACATTTTTATGTTGTCACTAGGAGTTTTTTTAAATTTTTCATGTTAGTTACTTTTTATAACTTTAGGAGGTTCTTATATTTCCCTTTGTTTTTAATAAATGGAAATCCAATATATATTGAAAAAGAGGATTAGGTAAGAGAATTTTAGGATTAAATTTAATTGAATAAATAAATGTGTGTAAAATATTTTAATAATAAACTAAATTTTGTAATTAAATGTGTGTAAAATATTTTAATAATAAACTATATTTTGTAATTATAAAATATAAAACTATAACTTAAATTTGTGATTTTACTTTGTATTTTTTTCTTGTGTATATAGAGAAAAGCTAAACCAAGCTTGGAGTTAAGAAAATAAACCATAACATAAAGAACAATATCTCCTTCCAAAAATGTCTCCATATTAAAATGACATTTACTTTCTTGTATACCAAGACTATTTATCTTCATATCAAACTCTTAAGAGAAAATGTGATGGTGTAACATAGGATTGAGTATTCAATCCAAATCATTTCAAGACACATTTGTAGCCTTGAGATTCAAAAATTTCCCTCATAAATTGCATAATTATGGGATGGGTTTCAATATCAATGTTGACCCATTAATTTATACAAAACCAACCTCAAGATGTTGACCCATTAATTTATACAAAACCAACCTCAAGTTGTATTCCTATGATGGTTTGGGATGGTGTAACATAGGATTGAATATTCAATCCAAATCATTTTCAAGACACATTTGTAGCCTTGAGATTCAAAAATTTCCATCATAATTTGTATAATTATGAGATGGGTGTGAATATCAATGTTGGCCCATTAATTTATATAAAACCAACCTCCAAGTTGTATTCCTATGATGGTTTGGGATGGTGTAGCATAGGATTGAGTATTCAATCCAAATAATTTTCAAGACACATTTGTAGCCTTGAGATTCAAAAATTTCCATCAAAAATTCTATAATTATGGGATGGTTGTGAATATCAATGTTGGCCCATTAATTTATACAAAACCAACTTCAAGTTGTATTCCTATGATGGTTTGGGATGGTGTAACATAGGATTGAGTATTCAATCCAAACCATTTCCAAGAAACAGTTGTAGCCTCGAGATTGTATTCCTATGATGGTTTGGGATGGTGTAACACGGGATTAAGTATTCAATCCAAATCATTTCCAAGACACATTTGTAGCCTTATTAAAAAATTTCCATCATAACTTGTATAATTATAGGATGGGTGTGAATATCAATGTTGGCCCATTAATTTATACAAAACGAACCTCAAGTTGTATTCCTATGATGGTTTGCGATGGTGTAACACAAGATTGAGTATTGAATCCAAATCATTTCCAAGACACATTTGTAGTCTTGAGATTCAAAACTTTCCATCATAAATTATATAATTATGGGATGAGTGTGAATATCAATGTTGGCCCATTAATTTATACAAAACCAACCTCAAGTTGTATTGCTATGATTCAAATTGTACAACAAAAAAGCCTTTAGAACATAGGTAAATATCATATTTTTTTTACCACAAGGTGTAGATCCACTAATTCTTTGCCCCAAAATCCATTGAAACTATAAATGAGGGAATTATAATGAAGAACTGAAAATGATAAGTTACTTGATGATTTTAGACCTCCAATGTTGACCTTTTCTCCAATTTCTCTAGCCCCAATCTGCTTTTTACCCACATTAACAAAGCCATCTTATGCACTTGCAAAAACCCTAGATCTCACTCTCGCCATTCCTGTGCCAAGGATTCAATTTCTGGTATGTATGGCATATAACAAGTTGTTACAAGGAAAAATAAGAAGTTTCAGAAAAAATCATAGGATTCAATTTATGGTATGTATGGCATATAACAAGTTGTTACAAGGAAAAAGAAGAAGTTTCAGAAAAAATCATCTAATTGAGGTGTTATTGTTTCTAATACATAGGTGTTATTGTTTCTAATACATATTTTATTAATGATGAGTAAAACCTCATCTTGAACGAAAAACAAAATTTCCTTTGCAACATCTGGTGCAATTTCTAGTTATATATATATTCAGATATTGAAAATGGATTTTCACTAAATGGATACTTTTCAGAAAATATATACAATTCTTAACTATAATATTTTCCAGAAAATATATACAACTCTTAGTTATGAGTAATTTTTGTAAACAAACCTGCAATTAAAAAACATATAAAAAAATGAAATACACAACACAGAGCCAGAGGTAGGTATACCAGAAAATCATAGGGAGTCAAAAGAGTAGGGTATACTATATTGTTAAACTAACACATGGAAGATTATACCAAAAAAACAGATCCCAAAAAATCATGGGCAGCAAATTATTATACCCAAAAAACACAAGGTATATCATTAAATTAAAAATACCAAAAAAAAATTCAAGATATACCATTAAACTAAAAACACCCGAAAATATCAAAGTATACCGTTAAACTAACACTGAATAAAGAACACAGAATAAACTAACACAGAATAGGGAACACAGAAGAGGGATAATAGGGTATACCCAAAACCAAGGGATAGGGATAGGAATAGGGTATACCCAAAACCAATCGCAGGCTATCCCAACACCCACCCATGGATTAAATCCATATTAAGAATTGGCATGAGGAGACGGTGATTAAGCGAGAGTCAGAGAAAAGCGGATTAGATCAACTAATGAAAAATTAAATCCATTAAAAGTGTTAAATTCAGGTTTAAACACTTGAGAGAGTTTTAAATTCAATAAAACACCTGGAATTGGGATTTTGTGGTAGGAATGATTTCGATTCTTCAGCGAGGCGGGGCGGACTTTGAACAACAGCAACTCAATGACCTGTTTCATTCATGCATTTATCACCAACATCATCAGCGCACTATTTCCTTCCTTCACTCATTTCTGGTGTAAAATTTACAATTAAAAAAACCACAGGGTCGGATAATGAAATAGAATAAATAATTTACAATTAAAACACACACAGGGTAATGAAATATAATTGCTTATGAGCAGATATTAGCAGAAATACTAATACTATATTTGATTAAATCTGAACTGTAATACTGTATTTGATTAAATCTGAACTGTAATACTACAGCGTTTTTTCCTTACTGGAAAAAAGATATTAGCAGAAATATGGGAATTAGAATTAAATTAAATTGAATTCTATTCAAAATAGAGGGTAATCAGATATAATTGCTTCTGAAAACAGAGCAATGGAACTCGATTTCTGAAAAATCATTGATCTCCACGAAAGAAATGAATGAAAAATTAAAATAGAATTAAGAAAAACACACACAGGGTAATGAGATAGAATTGCTTATGAGTCGATATTAGCAGAAATATCAGAATTAGAATTAAATTAAATGGAATTCTATTCAAAATACATGGTAATCAGATATAATTGCTTCTGAAAATGAAAACAGAGCAATGGAACTCGATTCCTGAAAATCCATTGATCTCCACGAAAGAAATGAATGAAAAATTAAAGAAGGGGTGGAGGCATCAGGAGGTTTAAACTATTGAGGAGGCGGAGCTTTAAATTCAGTAAAAATGACGAGGGATGCACCATGTTTAAACTAATCAAGAGGGAGGGAGGGAGATGCAGGGCCAATTTGGGATTCCTCCTAGTAATGATTCCATTCACAATTAAAAACGAAATAGAGAGCAGAGCAGAGCAGATATTAGCAGAAATATGAAAATTAAAATGAATTTGATGCATACATGCCATACTGAAAGTGAGCCCAAAAAATCATTGATCTCCGTTTTTCTTGCCTCCAATCTGTTTCACTAAATTGTGAACAGCTTAACTGTGTTTTTCTTGCCTCCAATCTGTTTCACTTTACTTTAGCATCCTCCTCCTCCTCCTCTATCCACACAAACAGACATGGAATCAAACTCAACCTAGACACAGACCGACCCAGACTCAAACTACCCATACCATACTCAGACCCAAACCAAACAGAGACTGACAGACCCAGACTCAGACAAGCACACAGGGAGGAAGATGCTGAGAACTGATAATAAGACTTTGAGATATACATATATATATATATAGATTAATTCCCATCAACGGCTATATATTTCCCTCCCGCGCCTATCTCCTCTGGAGCCTGCCCTACACCAGAAATATATTTTCAGCATTAACCTCCTCTGAACCGTCAACCGACCGGATACATATTTCCGGCACCGACCTCCTCTGAACCGTCAACCAGATACATATTTCCGGCAGAGATCGACCTCCTCTGGAAACGGGTAGAAACGGATCCACGTTGTCTATTCCAGCTCAGCTCATCCTGCCAAAAGAAGGTTCGGTTCATGCATTTTTATCCCTTTTCTTTTCCCTACGTGCTTTTTTGGTTTTTCTTGGGTGTAAAGGAAATCCAATAAGCTGGCTTCCCTTCCATTCATGTTTTTTTCCGGTTTCTATTCGTTCTTTTTCTGTTGGTTAAATTTTAGGAATTTGTATACTAATTTAAATTTTCATTTATTTTGGGGATGCTGATGTTTAAACATGGGCTTTGAAATGCTAATACTATATTTAATTTTCAAATATCATGTACGCTAAGAATTTTTAATAAGCTTAAAAAATGGCAAGTAGGTGTATATTATATATTATATGGGTTAAAAAATATTTTTAATGAAGAGCATAGATTTTTATTTTGATAAGAACTAGTATATTTATATAAGTTAAATGGCTGATAAAAATCAATAGACATCAAAACACTTACCTTCTTATAATATATTTCACATTGTCAAAATTGAAAAAAAAATCATAAAAATAACAAAATTATAGCTTTATTTTAAATTAATATTATAATAATATAAATTAAATGGCTCATAAATACTCATAAACATCAATCCATGATAAGCATCAACACATTTATTTCATCATATATCTAGAGTTTCTAAAATTAAAAAAATTATAAGAATTAAGTAAATTATAACTTTATTTATAATAATAATATAAAAAGAAATAATATCAGTATGTTTGAAAAAACCCAGATGGTTAGGAGATTTTTGTAGAAAGCTCCTTAATCAGTTTCCATGTACATTTTGTTGTCATGTGTATTAAAGATTTGATCTCAATATCTTTTGGTAGTTTGTAGAATGCCAAATGCTTTACCTCAAAGCCTACTAATGGAAACAATTCTTAATTGTAGTTTTAGGAATAGAGAAGGAAATTAAGTTCTCCTAATTGTTTTCATTTTTTTATTGACCTCAACCTACCTTTTTTGGTATAGATTAGGTTTGTTTTGTATCATTAATTGTCAATATGGAAATATTTGTGAGGATGCTCACTAGAAAATTGAAAGATTTAGTGAAGACATTGAATAGAGAGACTCTAACTTTCTAGGCAGAGAGTTTTAACACACAATTGACAATGTGAAAGCCAAGATTCAACACAAGGAAGACATTCTTATTGAACAAGAAATACTAACATTTGCTAGAAAACATTTGGAGGACGGATAAGCCCTCGCTAATTAAAATATGCAAAAGGGATATGCTGCACCCCCACCTGCACCCCCACCTGCACCTTTCTCTAATAGGTGGAATGCAAATCTTTCTTAACACTTTGACTGGAAACAACCATTACTCATGAGGTGGACAACTCAAACAAACACCATTGGTAATGTTAAGGAAAATGCAATATAATTATAATTAGGGCTTACCTACTAACCAACAATGATTAACCTTCACTCAAAAACAATTACAAGATGGTGGTACCTTCACTTATTATAACATCTAGAAGGAATAAATTCCAATTGGTTTTCCATTTGAGAGGTGGAATGGAGATATCAAGACTCACAAGTAAAACTAATTGGTTTTCTCTTTGAGATGTCAAAGGCAAATCTCAAAACTCTATATGGGAAGAAAATTATTCTTGAGGTTAATAGATCGAATACTATAAATAATGCCAAGGCTAAAATTCAAGACGAGGAATTCCTCAAAATCATCAAAGATTTTTTTTTTTCTAGAAATCATTTTGAAGATGACAAGTTTGTCTAGTGAGAGGAATTGATCTTGCTTCTTATGTTAGAAAATGTAACTAGGTTCAGTCTTCATAATTGCTATTGTACTTATGTTATTGTATATTTCATGTAAAGATCAAAAGAAGAAGAAAAAAAATTAATTTTCAACCATGGGTTTCATGCTCAAATTATTTGGTCATCTAGGTCAAGCATGTTCTTCATGCTTCTAGGGTTTATTGAGTAAAAAATAATATTTTTCATAAGTCAAAATATTGTCTTAGAGTCAAGTCCCATTTGGGCTTTGAAGAGAAAGTGGAAAAAGAAATACATTTGAGTCAAAAATGTAATGTTTGTACTTATAAGACCAAGTCAGCCCTGGAAGGCGTAATTCAACCTCATTGATGTGTATAAATAGAGACAGATAGAATTCGTTTGAAGCACCACTCAAGAAATTTTGATCTCCAAGCCAAGAAGTCTGAAATTCAAGAGAACACGAAGCTATGAAATAAGAGAGAGAAAGATGGAAGAAAATCGAAGTTTCTTCCCTAAAATATGACCTGCATTCCTCACACATGCATAACTCTAAAGTTGTTGCAAGGTTTGAAGTTGCAAAATTACTACATGTCCAAAATTTTGAAGCTGGAGGCCGAAATTTTGAAGTTGGGGGCCGAAGTTTTGAAGCAGGGGATGATTTGGAGGGTTTTGACTTGAGTTGACTTTGACTTGTTGGAAGAGCTTGGGAGGAGGGATGACTTGGGTCTTTTTGAAGGTTTTGATATTGTTGTTTGGGTCTTGAATTCCTCTTCTAATCTAATTATATAAGAAGATAATATTTTTTTGGATTTTCCCCTTGGAGGGGCTTGGAGCTTACAACTTGTCTTCATTTTCTATTTGTGATATTCATTGTTTATGGTTTTGGTGATTTTTTTATGAACAAAACATAACAAAAATTAATAAGAAGCCAACATAACTTCAGAAGAAATTATCTAGTAAAGATAAATCAACCTAATTGGTGCCCTTATCAATTTATCAATATGGTTTCAGAGCTAAGGTGAAGGAGAAGGCAACTTGAATATCACTCTAGTTGGCATAAGAAAAAGAAATTCATCAAAGATACCTTGAAGGACATCATTTGCAGGAAGGACACAAGGGATGACACAAGGAATGATATAAGGAAGGACATAGAGAAGGTTCATCTTGAAGGAAGGATATTGTTGATAAATCCACAAGAAACTAAATAGATGATTTCTCTTACTTTGATAACTACTTGTGATGTAGTTTTACTTAATTTTTTTCACTTCTTCTTTCACTTAATTAGTATTAGTGTTTTCTTTCATCAAACAACTACCCAAAAAATAAGAAAAGAGGACACAAGATATAGGTTATAATCGACGGCCAAAGCCTCTCCTCATGAGAGGAAAACACACAAGAACTCTTCTAGGTTTATAGAACTTCAAATGACGAATTAAAAGACATAGTTTCTGCAATAGGTGCCCTAGTTTTCTCCCATGTGTGAAAGAAATAGTCCAAAAAAAATTCCAAAATTTCGCTTTCTTCTTCCTCTTCCAATTCGCCACTTCTTCCCACATTTTAAGTCTCTTCTTCTTGCTTGATCAAATCTCTTGTGTGATGAGTGAGTGAATGCCTTTCGAGTGAGGTCAAAGTCTCTAATATATAGGCTTCTCTTCTAGGTCAAATTGCTTCTTGGAGGCTGACTTGTCCTCTCATGAAGGCCGACTTGATATTTGCTTGTTGACAAGTTCTTGGAGGGTCTATTTGACACTTTAAATTTTATTTACACTATACAACATGCCCAAAATGGTCTTCCATACACGAGAATGACTCAATTGACTTGTTGACTTAATGACTATCCGTAGAAGCACTCAATGGGTGGTTGACCTAAAAAAATAACCTTGAGTATGAAACCCATGCATCAAGAATGACAATAATAAATTCTTTTTCTTATTTACATCAAATACATAAAATTGTGATTACATATGTCAATATGAAGACAGAACCTCGTTACATATTTCAACACTCCCTCTTAACTAGGGAGGTATTCATAATCCATACAAGGTACTTGGACATTCTAAAATTGAATAATTCTCATAACAAGAGTCAGATAGTTAAGCCATCTCATAAGCTATTGTTTCAGCTTATCTCATTGCATCTCATCATACCAACCAACATTGTCATATAGAAAGGCCTTGACTAACAACTCTATCTCTTCATAAGATTAGAGCACAATTCTGGTGAGAGAAATCATTGATAGAAACCATCATAATTGTCTCTTAATTAGGAACATACCCCACCCAGGTGTTCAAAGGGTATGTCATTTTAGAAAAATTCCTATCTTGGAATAACACATCCTCAAGGAATTTCCTCTTCGACTACTCTTGCCTATTGGATGCCCTACCACGTCCTCAAATAGTATCAAAATCAATCTAAGATTCATACCGAATCTTCCATTCTTTCTTCATTACATGAAGACAAGAATGATGTGTTTGTCTCTCCCTCTCAACTAGCGAGGATCTGCACATTCTTATAAAAGGAATATACCCAAGCTCCCCCTTACCTAGGAACTTTACCAAGCTCCCACTTAAATAGGGAATCGTTTCCAATCAAACACCATCTACTATTTGGTGGAGATCAAGGTACTACCGACTGCTTGTAGGAATCCTCTTTTTGCATCATGTGATGAACTTCATATTATTTATTATGGAGCCTTATTCATCATCACTTCATTATAGGGCATCAGCCATCTTCTCCATCACATTCCCTTTAACAAACCATAGTCATGTCATCCTTTTCTTCATCGGAAAGTGATATTCCATATATGGCTTTCCTTCATACAACTACTTCTTCCAATTCATGTTTCTTTCAGTATATTCCATCCATTCTCATGTGCACTAGTTTTATGTGACATTTACAACTCTCTTTCGGTATCCCTATTTGAATCCAACCATATGTTATTCAAAAAAAAAATGAACACCAAATTGAAGTTACCTTTTATGATGGAATTTCATCATGGAATCTTCTTCTTGAAACATCAACATCCTTCACATGTATGAATCCATATCCAAGACATATTACCAAGGTTTTCATTTTCCAACATACCTATCAAGTTCTTCATACCTTCTTCTTTCACAGAGATGTGATAGCTAATTCTTCTAGTTATCAGATGTTGATCACATATCTTATCTTATATGACTATAGTTGCATCTTTCACAAACTATTTCGCATATTTCTTCCCCGATAATTTCTATACATAATTCCTTAATCATTGTTAACCGCCTCATATTCCATATGAGATCATATTATGTTGATTTCATCTTATCAATATGTGGACAAGTTCAGGGCATATTTTGTACATTCTTACCTGTAAATTTCTAAAGGAAAAGATACTTATTCTTCAATAATGCTCATGAGATAGAGCATTAAATCATTCTAACCACAACCATATGATCACATGACTTTATCTATATTCTATTTCCACATATATACACACCTATTCCTTCATGTGGTAATCTAGAATTCCTTCGACAACTTCCTTTCCTTGCTTGAATACTAGATTACTTTAACCAACTTGACATGTTGCGCTCCTTTGTCACCATACAATCATCCTTCTAAACAATGGATCCCACACAAGGTGGAATGTATACTATCATTAAGACACTTTCTTCTTCCAATTAGAGGTGAAACGTTTTATAATGATTCTAGTGGAGGATCTCGATGATCCTCATTTTGAAAATTCCCCTTTGAAGTAATGATGATGTATGATGACATTTATCTATCTACTATCATGCTATATGAATTTATTCCAACCATATATACTACTATTTCGGTTGTATTTTCATGCTTTTAATGAGGATACTATGATGAGCTACTTCCTTTCTGTCATGATGACCGCTACAACCATGTAGACTTCTACTTCAACTATCCTTTCAAGCTTTTATGATAATGTCATCTTTATTTCAGCTCTAATATTTATTGATGCTTCATATCATCTTCTATAATAAAAAAGAACTAAGTGAAGGAGATTATCTCAGTCATAGTAGATTTCCTTCATTTCCACCTTCTTTGATTTCTTATTTTCAAGTTTTTCTACTTCTTTAGTGATATGGGATTCAGTCCTTTCCTTTCTCTTCTTTTTTTCCTTTTTGAGCTTGGTACAAATACTTTTTTAGTGCCCATATTTATTACACTCATAAAATTTTAACTTTGACATATCAATCTTCTTCTTTTTCTGAGGACCAAAATTTCCTTTTATCCTAGCCCTGGAAACAAATGCTTGAACTTGTTCATTTCATCCAACATCGTTTTTTTCCTTCAACCTAGTTTCTTCAATATTACATAATGATCAAATTTCACTCAATAAAGTATCTAAATCTCGCTAATTCCAATTGGTTTTCCATTTGAGAGGTGGAATGGAGATCTCAAAACTCATAAGTAAATCTAATTGGCTTTCACCTTGAGATGTGGAATGCAGATATCAAAACTCTAGATGGGAAGAAAATTATTCTTGAGGTTAATATATCAGTTAATATCAATAATGTCTAGAATAAAATTCAAGTCAAGGAATTCATCCAAATCATCAAAGATTTATTTCTCCTAGAAAGCATTTTGAACATGACAAGTGTGTAGTTTATTATAACGGTCAAAGGAATTGAGCTTTCCTCTTATCCTTCATCTCCAAGGGAATATGCATATCTCTATGAAGACGTTGACTTATAAGACTTTTATAGTTGATGTTAAGATATCTAATGTAAGAGCCCTGGTAAAAACATTCATGTAAAATATGTAAGACCATGGTCGATGACACTTGTATTCTAAGCTGAATGGTGTGTAAAACATCCTATGGGTGTTGATTCGATTTATTATGGCTAAGGAAATTGGCAAAGGAAAAGGAAAAGGCTTTGGAAAGGCATGACACATTAATTGGCAATTTATTTATGAAAATAATGGAAATTAGGAGAAAAGGAAGGTGAAAGGTCACAAGTTGCATGTGAGGAGGAAATTGAAGGAAAATAATGGAAAATGAAAAAATTAGAGGCCTCGTTATTAAAAAGGCTTCAGAGGATTAGTGGGAAAGGAGTTGGTCAGTTAATTTTTGGAGATTTCTCATTATTCTCTCTCTCTTTCTCTCATACTCTTGGATACTTAGAGTTTTCTTGGGGCACTCTTGGAGAGTGTGGATACTTGGTGATTTGGAGCAAGAAGGAAAAGGAAGAGAAGGAAAGAACAGGTGGGCATCGGGATCAATAACTACAATGGGATTGATTGCAGGTGCCGAGTTGCATGTATGTTTTCCTCACTAGTTTTTGCATGCTTGGGTATGCATGTGGATTTTCCTAGCCTTTCCATTTCCTGGAGAACCATGGTATTGTGGGTTTATTTCCATTGATTGTTTTCTCATTCGTTCTCATGTTTCCTTTAGCTCTTGGGTTGAGTTATTAGTTCATGGAAGCCTTGGTTGGACAAATGCTCTGGAAGCCTGACAGACAACTGTGGGTTGAGTTACTAGTCCTGGAAGACTTGGCTGGACAAAAGCTCTAGAATGCCTAGGTTGGTTGAGTTACTAGTCCTGGAAGCCCTGGTTGGACAAATGCTTTGGAATCCCTGTAATAGTTGGGGTTGAGTTACTAGTCCTGGAAGCCCTGATTGGAACAAACACTCTGCGGCCCTAGAGCAGCTTGGATGGAGACCAACCCGTGATGGCTAGTGATGTATGATCGTGAGGTGGAATCATTGGTTTAGGGTTGAGACAATTTGGTTTATGGAACCCTATTTTGGTGTTGATTTACGTGTTTGATAAATTTCCACATTCATGCTTCGAATATCGCACGGGGGTGACTAGCTGAAGTGAGAGTTGGCTTAGCCATGTCTATGGTCAGGTGGAACATGTAAGTCCCATTCCAGGTTGGTTTTTACACTCATTAATGAAAGGTTCATTTTCTTGGTATTTGATGTGTATATGCATTGGTATATATATGGATTCTAGTGTTGGTATATCCATGGTATTTATATTGGTATTATGATGTTTATAATCAATTATTCGATCAATTATGATGTATGGCTCTATTAATGTTTTTCTTGTAAATGATTATACCATGTATCTATGGTAAAATTGATTGTATGATATCTTATGATGTTGGGGAGAAATGCTTCTTAGCCATTCTCATATAAGAAAGAGACCCCTTTGTTTAAATATGTTGTTTATGCTTGTAGATGATATGTTTGTGACATGTTTAACGAAATTGTTGTCATGGATGGGTGGGGTCGGATGAGTTACGGTTGATGTGATTTCTTCCATATGTTTTTTTTTTAATGTTAATTACCCTCTCCCGAAGTTACAGGAAGATTTGGGCAGTGACCTGGGCTCAGGCGCTGAAAATATGGCACATATCCTGGAGCTACAGGTGAAAAATTCGTTGTTTAGGCCTTAGCCGCTACCTTGACAAGGCTATTCCTTGGATATAGGGTCTATAGCTTCTACCTTGCCTTAAAATCCCACAATTCAACCTCAAAGTGGCTAAAAATCAATTACCCCTAAGGGAATAGGGCCCTGGAAGATTGGGTTACCTCCTGGGATGTCAGTGATGTAGTGTATGGTGTGTTTTTGGTGTTTCCCTCAGTTCCACTTCCTTAAGGTCATCTAGGAGGTTGAATCTCATATTAGTAGCCTCTCGTCACATGTTTACCCTAGTTGTCATGTTACTTGGGTAGATGTGGGAAGAGTATGTTACAGAGTGGTATCAGAGTGTGGTTGCACTCTCCTTGGGTTGTGTGTGCTTTTCATGCATACATGCCAATTGAATATGTGTTCCTCATGCTTATGTTCCATGTGCTTGTTGAGTATGCATGGTGGTAGTGTTTGGTTTATGTTCTCTTTGTGTGATATATGATACCACAGAGTGGTATCAGAGCATGGTTCAACCCTTGGACTAGATGGGCGATGTTTTGGTCATGATTTTATGTTGGTTTCATATGTGTTTAGTATGCTTGAAGTCTATATGTACTTGTTACCTCCATGTTGTGTTGGCCATGGTGGCAGTGGTGTCGCCATGGAAGTATTGTTGGTGTTGTGGTCAACATGTTGTCATGAGTGTTTGAATGGTTATGTGTTATTAAATCTTATGTATTGTTCATGCATAGTTGGTTACACATTGTTACATATTGTACAAGAATTTATTGCTTATGCTAGGGTTACATATTGGTCATGCTGCGGTGTTATTCGTGTATGCTTTCTTGTGTGATGTCATATGTTGAACATGCATTGGTCATTCATGATTGGTTATACATGTCAAGTGGGTGCATATGGTCAAGTTCGCATTGGCTTGATTTAGGTTGTTATGCATAAGATTATTATATGCAATTAGTTCATCATGATTATATTGTTATATTACGATTCGACAGTGTCGGCTAAGATAGAGCAAGAGATGCAAACCATTAAAGTGAAGTTGCAACAATGGACTTTGGAGTAAGAGAAAATCGTCATACAAGGTTGTATGCTTGGCATGTAGGTATGTGATTCATGGTTGTTGTAAGAATTAGGGTTACTTATATGTTTTTCATTCTATTGTTATTATGGTTACATATGTGATAAATTCTAGTTGATCAGTGTAGTCATATGCATTATGGTTATGTGTATGCATTTCATTCTATTGATGTTATGGTTAAATACAATATAGATGGTAGTTGATTTGTACGGTTATATGTACCTATGTCGGATAGTCATGAATGATAGCAACCTATGGTGGTATGCATTTCTATTATTGTTTTATGTTAGATAACTTATATGTTGTTGATGAGCATATTATGAGTTAACTTGTTGTTGTTGTATGATAGTAGCTTGATTATTAGGTTACATGTTGTTGATGAGAATGATATATAACTTGTTGTTGTTACATAATAGTGACTTGATGATTAGGGCTATTTCATTAACACCTTGATGTTATATGTATTATGCTAATTTGGATTGGCCCATGAAAATGGTTGGGGTTATGAAATTCAGGCGTGAGTCGACCTAATTATGATAGTGTGTTGTATTATGTCTAGATTGACTATGCATCCGTGATTTCTATGCATGAATGACACTTATGAGTTTATGATGTGATAATGTTAGCAAGTTACTGTTATGGATATCATGACCTTATTTATGTTTGAGTTGATATATTGTGAATTTATATCATGCTAATCTATATTGATTGTGCATACAAGATAGCCTCCCCTGAGATGAATTAAGGTATGAGTTTTATTATGTCATCTACAAGGTGATTGAATGTTATATTATGTTGTCTCAGTGTTGATACACATGGATCATATGTGTGTTCAGTTACAGGTCAGTGTGCTTGGCACAACAAGGTAAGGTAACTAGGATGTTTTTATGTTTATTTATGCGATGACAATAATGTGTTTATGACAGTATGATGCAGGGATTACATGGCAAGAGTTTTCCATGAAATCTTAAAGAAGGCTTGAGTTGAGCTTTCACTTAAAGGCACTGGAAATCATGGCAATTGAGTCATGGTGTTTGTTGAGATTCTTTTCCTTTTGGTATTTTATGATTTGTTGAGTTTGATTTGTGGTTTTGGTTTATGTCTACTGTATGGCGATGCCGCTTTGTTGGTATTGTTGTATTGTTATTGGTTTATGTGGTTTTCTTCTTGTTTGTTTCTTATTATTTTCCTTGTATTTTATGTTTTGAGTCTTGAGAATTGGTTTCGGGAAGGAAGAATTTAATGGAGCTCGGGAAGAGCTGAATGAAAATCCAACAATTAATGTAAGACTCATATGGATCTTAGCGCATGAGTAAGGGCAGCAGAAGGTAAGAGTATGACAATCGGTTGGACTGGTTGGGTCAATTGTGGTAAATGGATGGTGGTAGTACAAACATGAGAAAGGAAACATAAAAGGTAAAATGAATGAGGTGTTAGATGCCTTGGCTATGTTGGGAATTGTTGCTCTCAACGTTGTGCATGATGTGCACGAATAAAGGAAGTTAGGCTTAACCTAGACCTTATGATATCTAGTAATCATGTTGTGATCATAATTATGATGATGTCTATATGTGTGTATAAGCATGTATGTATGTCGTTGATTGACAGGGTCGTCATGGATCTTGATGGTTTTATGTATATATGTATGTATGTATGATGTTTTCTGACAAGATCATGATTTTTTTATGCTAATGATTATATATATGTATGTGTGTATGTATCTATGTCAGTGTACGGCAAGGTTTTCTAGGATCATTCTTGTGGAGGAATGATTGCATATGCAGGTGAATGGCATGAAGAGGTTCCTGGCTATAAGGAATCAAGTGGAAGAATAATATTGACAAATATTTGAGGTCATTATCATGTGGATATGATTTAATTTTATATGCTTGTACTATGCCTATGTTTATGGACAAGTAATGCTGAGAGTTACATTAGCGAAGTGAAAGTAGCGTGATCTGCGACATGCTAGGATAAGCATGGATAGTGGAAAGACACTAGAAGCAAGGTTGGTTGTGTTGTCAGTGTTTGGTCTATGGATGTACAGTGCTATTGTTGTTTATATGTTGCGCATCTTGTATATTCAGTGATTGTATTTTTGGTGACGTGTAATGTTTCATATGTAGTATTGTGTACATATGAGGTTGTATGCCTTTGGTATATATGGTGTTGTGTGTATATTGCATATGCAATGCTAGGTATAGATGGTGTTATGTACATGTTTCATATGTGGTGTTGTGTACATATCGTACTATGCGAATGTTGGCTATGTGGTGTTGTGTGCATATCGTGCTATGTGCATGTTGGATATGCGGTGTTTCATACATATGGTGCTATGTACTTGTTGAATATGCAGTGATATGTACATATGGTTTTGTGTGCATGATGTACATATGGTGTTATGTGCATCAAGTGTTGTGTGCATGTGCTGTTGTGTATAGGTTGTACATGTGGAGTTGTGTGCAGGCGGTGTCGTGTACATGTCGTGCATGTGGTGCTATGTACATATGATGTCGTGTACTTGTCGTGGATGTGGTGATGTGTACACGTGGTATTGTGTACACAGTGTACATGTGGTGCAATGTACATTTCACATTGTGTACATGTTGTGCAACTGGTGTCGTGTACGTGATGTTGTGCACATGTTGTGCAGGTAGTGTTGTGTACAAGTGGTATTGTGTACATGTTGTGCATATGGTACTAGTTTACATGTGGTATTGTGTGCATGTCATACATGTGTTGCGAGCTGCGCGGTACTATGTATGTGCATGGTGTAGTCGTGGTATCGTGACATGAGTATTCTCATGTTGTACTCTGTGTACGTATATGTATGTATATGTATTGTGTTATGTTGTACACCAGGTGTAGGTTTATGTGTTGTATGTCTGTGTAGGCATATGTATTGTGTTTTATTGTACTCCAGATGTATGTGTATGTACATGTATTGTGTTGTACATGGGTATAGGTGTATATATTATGTTGTGTCATACACCGGGCGTGGGGGTATGTATTGTATGGTGTTGTACGCCTTGTGTGGATGTACATGTTATGCATTGTATGTATGTGCACATGGTTGAGGAGAATGCATTGGGTGCTTTATAAGTGTGTTAACCAATCCAGTGTAAGTACAGAAAGAACACACGTAGAAGTAAGGACTAATGAAGGATAAGTATCAATATTTTACTTCAGATTTATTATGCATGTGATCTATGATTCTGACTTATGATGGTTACATGTGATTTATGACTATGGTTTATGATGATTACATGTGATTTATGATTTTGATCTATGATGGTTTCATTTTGAGCTAACCAGATGTGATATGTTTATGCATGATGATTTGATAAAATAACTAGTTTGACTTCTGTAACAGAAAGTGAACAAGATTGCAAGTGTACCTTACTGACAAGCTACCAATGAGGTATGATTTGAGTTTATTTCAATTTGTTTTGAGTCTAATGGGAATTATGTGCTTGGTACAGGAAATCATGGAATGCCTAGTTTGGATGGTTGAAACTGATTGCAAGCAGTAGAAACAACAAAAAAAGGAATGGGAATATGCATCAATATGCTAGTAAATCATTTCAGGAGTAGGGCTATTGTGGGACAATGGTACCCAATAGTGTCCAGTGATTTCCATGAGCATGCTATGACCGGTATGATTTTTTCGAGGCAGGTATATGCCTTGGTTTTTATATCTTCCGATGTGAGGAAGCATTTCCAAGGGATGGAATACCCGAGATAGAGGTGCCAACGGAACTTGGGAGGTGAGTGACTACATGAAAGGGGATGATTGGATTGCCCAAGGGACTGTGTATTAGAGAAGGGAAGGTCGGGGATGGATTATTTTTGGTCATTAGCATTTCCATATGGGATTAGAAGCACATTGGGAGTGTTCCCTAGAACAATGAGTCGGTAACTGTTCATCGAGAAGACAAGTGGCACAAGATGGTAGCATTGTACAATGGATGCAGCTTTGGCTCTGACAGTGGATTCTGGAATTCCTGGGAAGGAAGTGAATCATGTTACTACTTTGAGGGTGGAGGTGTGAGCCTATGGATTCCCTTGTTTCTGATATGGGAATCATATGCTTCTATTTGCTAGTTGAGAAAATGTGTATATGTGTATATTATTGTAAATATCATAATGAGTTGTGTTATAAAGCTCCAATACACGGTATGATTATCATGATGGTTTTGATTTTGAATAGGTTATTCACTGTAAATACTGCAACGAGCTGTGTTATAAAGATCCATACGCAATATTTTTTTTTTTAGTAGTTTGTTGGTTTGTAGGTGTCATTGAATACCGAGGACGATGTTCCCCCAAGGCGAAGGGTTCTGTAAAAAATATGGTAAAAAAATTCATGTAAAATATATAAGACCATGGTGGATGGGACACATATTCCAAGCTAAATGGTGGGAAAAACATCATAGTCGGTGTTCATTCTGTTTATCATGGCTAAGGAAATTGGCAAAGGAAAAGGCAAAGGCTTTAGAAAGGCATGATGCATTAATTGGCATTTTATTTATGAAAATAATGGAAATTAGGAGAAAATGAAGGTGAAAGGTCACAGGTTGCATGTGAGGAGGAAATTGAAGGAAAATAATGGAAAATGAAGAAATTAGAGGCCTCATTAATAAAAAGGCTTCTGAGTATCAGTGGGGAAGGAGTTGGTCAGTGCATTTTTAGATCTCTCTCATTATTCTCTCTCTCTATCATACTCTTGGATACTTAGAGTTTTCTTGAAGCACTCTTAGAGAGTGTGGATACTTGGTGATTTGGAGCAAGAAGGCAAAGGAAGAGCATGAAAGCGCAGGTGGACATTGAGATCAGCAGCTATAGTGGGATTAATTGTAGGTACTGAGTTGCATGTATGTTTTCCTCACTAGTTTTGGCATGCATGGGTATGCATGTGGATTTTCCTAGCTTTTAAATTTCCTAAAAAACAATGGTATTGTGGGTTTATTTCCATTGATTTTTTTCTGGTTGCTTTTCATGGTTCCTTCAGATTTTGGGTTGAATTATTTGTTCCTGGAAGCCTTGGTTGGACAAACGCTCTAGAAGCCCTAGGTGGGTTGAGTTACTAGTCTTAGAAGCCCTGGTTGGAAAAACGCTCTGGAAGCCCTATAATAGTTGGGGTTGAGTTACTAATCCTGGAAGCCCTGGTTGGAACAAACACTTTGTAGCCCTGGATAAGCTTAGATGAAGACCAATCCATGATGGTTAGTGATGTCCGATTGTGAGGTGGAATGACTAGTTTGGGGTTGAGATGGTTCGGTATCTGGAGCCCTAGTTTGGTGTTGATTTATGTGTTTGATAAAGTCACACATTTATGCTTGGAATATGGCACAGGGGTGACTGGCTGAAGGGAGATTCGGCTCAACCATTCTATGGTCGGTTGGAACGTGGAAGTCCCATTCCAGGTTGCTTTTTACACTCATTAATGGAAGGTTCATTTCCTTGGTATTTGATGTGTATATGCATTGGTATATCTATGGATTATATTGTCGATATATCCATGGTATTTCTGTTGGTATTATGCTTGTTATAAGAAATTATTCGATCAGTGATTATGGATGGCTCTATTCATGTTTTTTCATGTAAATTATTATCACATGTATCTATTGTAAAATTGATTGTGTGATAGCTTATGATGTAGGGGATCAATTCTTCTTAGCCATTTTCAAATAGGAAAGAGATCCCTTTGTTTAAATATGTTGTTTATTCATGTAGATGTTATGTTTGTGACATGTTTGACAAAATTCCTGCCATGGCTGGGTGGGGTCGGATGAGTTACGGTTGATGTGATTGCTTCCATATGTTTGTTTTAATGTTAATTACCCTCTCCTAAAGTTACAAGAAGTATAGGGCAGTGACCTGGGCTCAGGGGCTGAATATGTGGCACAAATACTGGAGCTACAAGCGGAAAATTTGTTGTTTAGGCCTTAGCCACTACCTTGATAAGGCTATCTTGCAGCTATAGGGTCTATATATGCTTCGTTTCCCTTACAAGCCCGCGAATCAGCCTTAAAGTGGCTAAAAATAAGTTCTGCCTTAGGGAAGAGGGTCCTGGAAGGTTGGGTTACCTCCTGGGGATGTTAGTGATGCAGTGTAAGGTGTGTTTTGGTGTTTCCATTGGTTCCACTTCCTTAAGCTCATCTAGGAGGTTTGATTTCATATTAGTAGCCTCTCGTTACATCTTTACCCAGGTTGGTTGGTTGCTTGGGTAGATGTGGGAAGAAGGTGTTACATCTAATAGAATTGACAATATGAATGCCAATATTCAAGGCAAGGAAGGAATTCCTCCATATTAGCAAAGTCTGATCTCTGTTGGGAAGAAAAATTAAGACATAAGTAATTTTTTTTTTCTAAGTAAAACTAATTCTATTATGTATAAAATTACTGGTACAAAACTGCCACAGTGTCAGCTGTGAAAGCCTAACCACTGGGCTTGATAAGCAAGCTAGTCATAGAGAGTCTGGACCGCCCTGAATGGGAAACCGGTCCTTTTAACAGAAATTTCTTGGCTGCCCAAGTGAGGGAAACCAACCTTGAGTTCATACTTGACAAAATAACATAGAAACGAGTGCTAAAATTAACCATCAGCCTTATAAGCTGAATTTTGAGGCAAGAAAGAAAAAAATTCCTGAAGGAATTGAGCAGAAAGACCTGGAGAGATTGACAGTCATGGTTCATGAGCCGGGGACAAAGGTTCCTTGACAATCCTGCATCCAAAGTCATAGCTGCTGTCGTCCTTTCCTGCATTGAGAGCGTCTTCCATGCCTGAGTGTTCATCCTCCTTGTTCAGCACATTCTGGGGGGGAAGATCGGATGCAACCGGTAAAACCATCTTGCCTGGGAAGCTCGAGATTTGAGGAGGCAGGGGAGCGATAGAGTGAGTCGGAGCAGGTTTGGGGATCTCTTCACGGAGGGTTAGAGTGATAAAAGCAGTAAGAATGGGTCGGTTCGAGGAGAATTCGAACCGAAGTTCAGCTCGCTGAGAGGTTTTCCGGATGGTGGGACGCACAGTCTCATGAGAGAAAGGAGGGGGAGCACTGCTGGAAGGAAAGGAAGCTGAGTGAGGGGAGGCAGGAGAAGCACTGACATTATCCTGGAGATGACCCCTTCCTCTTCCTCTGCCGCCTCGCCGGGTTTGAGACTGAACATGCTCCTCGTCAGCAGAGGAAGAACCCGAGGAAGCGCTGAGAGAAGGGTGTCGAGAATTGACAAGGCCCCTGCTGATACCTCGCCGGCACCACATTCTCTGGCGGAGTCGAGGCATGGAAACAGGAGTTGGGCGACGGAGAATAGAGCCAAAAGGACGAGCAGAGACCGAGGGAGCTCAAAGAGTGGAGTTGACGCCGCTGAGAGTTGCCGAATGAGCCCGAATAGGAGGGTCCAGGCCAGCGCAATGATCAGTCCAAACACTGTGAAGAGGAATAGCGCTGCAGAGGGGACTATGAGAGAAGTGGAACCCGGGAGGAGGCTTGAAACAAGCGAGTAAGGAATAGCGCCGTCCAGTATGCATTCTTACACTGGAGTCTGCAAAACCTGGAGGACAATCACCGCGGAGAGGAGATGGAGATCTGCCACTACAAGCACCGACATTCAAACTGTCTCGAATTAACGCCATGACCAGGAGAACCGCCATATGAAGACGAGCAATGAGCCAATCAATGAAATTAACCTCCATTCGAGTTGGCGAGTAATTGCGCTCATAAATGCTGGAGCAGGGAGCCATATGGGCTTCCCATGCAAGCTCCTTTGGGAGCTGCGCAGGGACCCTTGTCCCATCAAACCACTTAAACATCCGCATCCGGAAAAGACATAAGTAATTTTGCAAACTTAGTTCGAAGGAATTATGGTGAAGGGGAAAGGCGTGTCTTTCACCTTTAGGAAACCCAAATTGTATTCTAACAAATGTGAAAGACATAGGAATAACACATTTTTCACTTAACATCGATTCCAAACAAAACAATAATAATAATGTGTGTTTCAAGAATCTGATCTATATCCACACGTGGAAAGGGGTCCTGGGAAGGCGTAATACTCAAACTCAAGATCCACACTTTTATTAGATTCTATAAATCACAATGCACTACATTCCAATTATTTTTGTTTTATCACAACTACATGATATTGTCCTAACCTTTCAAAGCATGCATTCACTTGTTGACATACAAAGTTAGACAAACAGAAATTGAAACCAAAACGTGCTCCCAACAAGACTACAAGTTGTTATATTTGTAAAGCCTTCAGTTCATTGAGAAATTATTTCAACAAAATTCATGGAGGTTCTTTATACTTTCAATTTGTACACGTTTCATTGTAGAGCCCCTTCATTTTTTTTCAGTCCCAAAGAAAACCCAAAATATGGATTTTTTGAGTTATTTTTAAATATCCCACAAAAACTTGAGATCAACTACCCGTAACCCAACTTATTCATTTTATTTAAATTAATAACTAACTCATACTTGAGTAATGCTTAACAAAATACCTAATTTCTATTTTTTGTTTTTTTTCTCTAATTTATGCCAACAAAAGTAATGACATTCAACTATTGCTCAAACATGAAATTAAGACTCCTAGATCTGAGTTGGGACTTTTTTTTAAAACCCCTCTACATCAAATTGACTCTCCACCTAGTTCTTAGTATAGTATACATTTTCTTTTCAAGATATTGAATGGGAAGAAAATCACTTGAACTTGAGAGTTCTTACACAATTGACAATGAAAAGGAAGAGATTCGAGATAAACAGGGAATTCCTCCATATCAATAGAGGTTGAAATTTCTTAAGAAGCAATATGAATATGTAAGGATTATTGTCGATTATAAAATTAGAATGAATCAACCCTCCGCCTTATTCTTTATCTACATGGTGGTCTATCGTTTATTTTTGTCAAGGTATTTATCGGTAATAGTATTACTCTTTGTGTCAAGATTGATAATGTCAAGGATAAAATATAAGAGAAAGAAGAGATTCATCCTAAATAGGGAATAATTTTGATTACTATAACCCTTTTGAGATCAACTTTTACGCTTGCTTGAGACCCAATTTGACCCAAAATGTTCCCTTAAGTGACATTGAAAATTGTCTTCTTACGATTTAAGAATATTCCAAACTTATGACATCTCTGAAGCACTTGTCTAAGGTGATCAAATTGACTACTTCGTTATTTGGAAAATAATGTCATGTCATTGAAGTAGAAACTATAATTTTATCCATAAAACCCTTGAAAAAGCAATGGCCATGGCACGCTAGAATGTAGTTCCAACATTAGTGAAAAAAAGGCATCTTATGATATGGATATGTGTGCCAATGAGCAAAGAATTTCGTTTTATGAAAATGAGAAGGTTTGAGGGATATCTAATTGTAGCCTGAGAAACCATTTAAAAGGGACAAAAATTGGGCGCCATAGACTTCTTGGAGGATTTCCTTCATAGGTGGGACATGGTGGTTGTATTTTAATGAAACCTTATTCAAATGTCAAAAACAAACACATAACTAAATATCCCTAGTTTCCTTCCTAACTAAGACCAAATTGGATACCCACTATGAGTAATGAATAAAGTATATGGCCTCTACTTCTTCCCTATTATCTAATTCATCCCTAGTTTGTTCCAAACTAAGGTTTTTCTTCCTATGTTTTTCCTTATAAGGCTTTGAATCAAGAATTATAGATATGACATGAACTATTTATTACATATTGAATACTTTGAGATCCTCGTAGAACGAGGAAAAATCATTATTGAACTTTGTTAATAGTGAATCTATGAAGTAATTTAAATCACAAGGGGAACATTCCAACCCTATATAATCATCTTTCAATTTTGTGATCATGTTCTTATGTTTATAGGGGTGGTTTATTACACCTTCATAATGGATTTACTATTAATATACGTGTAGGGGTAGATGCATCATTAGAATCAAATATAGTTAATCCAAACATAATATTATTGGTTTTCGATTAGATTATATTGTTGGTTTCCTCTTCTATATCATGGAAAATGTGCATGTTTTTGAATTCCTTGCCTGAGGGAATCTACATAAATTTTCATTAGCGTCAAATCTTTCCAAGAGTCAAAATTTATTAGGTAATTCAGCCCTTGGAATCACATAGAAATACTCCAACACTGGATCCTTGCTTGGGTTTGGCACCATCCAAATCCATTCTAAAATTCATTTCATCTTGTTCATGAGTATGGACATGAATATATTCTTTAGATAACACACTATAAGTAACCATACCACTGTCTTGGTAAAATAAGTCTTATGTAGAAGGAAGTAAGTACAACTTGTTCTTGATATTTTAGCTCTCTTGTAATAAAAAATTTGCAACCTATTGATGAAAGGTGAAGTGGATTCCTTCCATCAAATAGAAACCATATTTGACCTTCATGGATCACTCCTTTCCTAAAAGCATGCCATATGTCTTAAGGTATATCTGCTACAATGACATGTATGAGCAAGCTCGATCCAAAATTAAAAATGAAGGTTTCATAAAATTATATGCAAGATAGTTTATGTATTTTAGGAAACGGAGCATGGTTGCAAAAGCACACAAGCTAAAGTAAATTTTGTATATTTTTAACAGTTAAAATGGACAACAAGCAATATCAAAACACAACAAATTAATGACATAGTTCGCCCATCTTGGGCTCCGTCTCTGGGTCCAGCTTCTAATGGTGGAATTTTTTTTATATGCTCAAATTTTAAAATACACCAACATACAAGTTTGAACTTGTAAAAATAACACTTCCATTGCATCCAGAAATCCCAAAAACCCTTGTGTAGGTTCTTTTTGGGCTAAAAAAGGCTAAAAAATGACCAAGTTAGGCCTTTTTTTCTAAAATTGCCTGTTAAGTGCTCTACAAAACTCATCCTCTGCAAAAAAATGGGGAAAAAATTGTATGTGGCATATTGGTTGGAATGATCCATTGGAAACCCAGAGTTTCTGGGTTCGATTCGTTGGAATAGGAGGAATAGAGTATATAGTTGAAATGTTAATATATTTTTTTTAAAACACATGGGTTGTATCCCTCTCTGTTACCTCTGCATTGGTGGTCATGTCGTGTCGTATATGACCAAGGGGTGTGGGCCATAGGCCACACGCCCTCCTGTCCCTGCTCTCAGTCGCTTGAAATTAATAAGATTTGGGCCTGGGGCGTGAGTAGTGTGCCACACACCCGACCCTCTTCGCATCCACCTGTGGTCATCACATAATAATATAACCTGGGGCTCGGGTGTGGGTAGGGTGCCATGAGCCCCACCCCCCCAAACATCTTGTTGGTGGTAACGTTAATAGTAATATAACCTGGGGTTGGGTCAGTCCGGCACGCCCGTTGGCGTGGCCCTCTCCCCCAACCGTCGAACCATATAACAATAAATAAAAATTGCCCACTATCTATTAATATGTCTGAAGTGTCGTCTAACATTAGAGTGGTGGAGTTATGCACTCAAGGAAATGTGGTTGAATCCTCCAAAGAATATCGGTCACCAAAATAAATTTTTGGCACCAATCCCTGGGCCACGTGGTGACTTCTCATTGGGTCACGTGGTGCCATCTGATTAGCCCACGTGGTGGTTCGGGATTGGCCCAACTAATTTACCTGCAACTGCTATGTGCTTAATCTTGATTGGCTCTCGTACTACCTAGTCAACAAATTATTCCATCGTACAGACTACCATGTGGCATCCATACACTACACATGCAACCCTGGAAGTTGACTTTTTTAGTTTTTTGCCAAAAAATTCATAATGTGAAAAATTCCTCATACAGTGTCAGATTGAGATGATTCAAGAATCGTTGGAATCAGAACAACGAGATTTACGATTTGGCACCATCTTTGGAAGATTTTTAGAACTTTCATTTTTTAGGATATTTTTGACCACCTAGATCATTCCTCCCCACTGGAAGCTTTTTGAACAACAAAGGTTTGTTTTTACTCAATAAGTAAGTGAGGGTATAAATCCCTCACTTTCTTGATATCTATCCACCTTGATTTTCTTGGACTGGTAACATTGATCCCCACATGAAGATACTCCACAATACCTCTACACAAAGTTCTTATATTCTTATCAAGAATTGATTCTTCCTTTAACTCATTTAAATATTCAGGAAAAAATATTCTATAGATGAAATATAAACATTCTCTTCTTTATCAATAATCATAGGAGGCTCATACAATCTCAAGTTGTCCACATTCACAACAAAATAAATTTGCATGTAAGGTGGCAAATCTAATCAAAAAACGTTGTTGCCAATATCCAATATTTTGAAAGGACCATATCTGGTTGGCTTGATATTTTTACCTTCACCTTGTAGTATTTCCTTGTTGATGTACAACCAAAATTGACCTCCCACTTGGAAATCATGATCAAACCGATGCTTATCATGTATTTCTTTGTACTTGGCTTGGATTTTCTCTAGTTTTTATTGTACCCTTTGATGCAGTGTTTGAATTTGTTCAATTAAATGCTTTGGTTTGTCCACATCATTATGTCTATATAATAAAATACCTTTACCAAAGATGAAATCCAAACGACACTTTGGAAAATAACCCAAGCAAGCTTCAAATTGAGATACATGTGTAGATGAATGCCTAACACGATTGTAGGCATGCTGGATGTAATGAAAATTCTCATCCCAAAGTTTAGGATGCTTATTACAATATCCTCAAAGAAGATGCACTATTGTTCTATTCACTGCTTCTATCTTGTTTTCGGTTTGTGGATGAGATGGTGTGCTCTTCTTCAACTTTGTGTCTATGAGTTCCCCTAAAATTAAGCAAAACTTCCCGATAAATCAGAATCTCAATAAGAAATATCGAAGTAGGTAATCCAAAATGAACCCATACATTTTGGAAGAACATATTTGCAGTCTATTCAACTATAACTTGTTTCTTACATGGCATCTATTGAGAAATCTAGGGTATCTAGAGTAGGTGATTATCTTATTTTAATAACTGCTTATGATGTATTTTTATTTTACTTGATTAAATTATTCTTTCACTTGAATTTTATTAGTGGTATCTATCATAAAACAACTACCAAATCATAAAGAACAGTGTGACAATAGAACATAAGAAGTAGGCGCTCAGTTGGGGCCAAAACCTCTCCAATTGAGAGGAAAAACCCACAAGAATTCTTCTTTTCTTATAGAACTTCAATTGACGAATTCCAAGACCTATGACCCTTGACCAAGACCCTCCAAGACTAAGTCAAATATTTTCTTCTTGAATAGAAATTCCTCAAAAACTTTTGAAATTTCAACCTCCATGAAATTCTTCTACAATTTTGACCCCCCAACAAATTCTTTTGCAACTTCGACCTTCCAGTAGATACTTTTGCAATTTCGATCTCCAGTAGATTCTTCTATAGAAACCCTAGATTTTTCACGTCAGAATATTATTGCATATCCTTTCTCCTTTCCTTTGCACCTAATTTTATTCTATCTCCTAGAGAAATCGACCTTCAAAGTGTACTTCTTGATGCCCTAACGCTGCTTCTACAACTTGATCTTTTCTGCTGGAATAGTTGACCTAATTACTTCACATGTGTGAAGAGAAGTGGCCCAAAACAATTCAAAATTTTCTCTCTTCTTTTCTTCTTCTTGTCCTTCTCTTATTCACATCCTTTTTCTTCTTTCTTGATCAAACTTGTGTAAGTGAGTGAGTTTCTCAAGTGAGGTCGAAGTCTCCCTTATATATAGGTCTTCCACTAGGTCAAGTTGCTCCTTTTAGGTCAACTTTTCCATTTGAGTAGGCTGACTTGATATTTGCATCATGATGAGGTTTTGGAGGGACTTTTGACACAAATAAATTTTCTTTACAATATGTAACATGCCCCAATGGGTCCTCAATACATGAAAATGATTCAATTGACATGTAGACTAAATAACAAGCCATAGAAGCATTCAATGGGTGCTTGACATAAAAATAAATTTCTCTTGAGCATGAAACCCATTCCTCAAGAACAAAAATAATGAATTTATTTTTCTCTTTTCATTAAATACATCAAATAATGATTACATATTTCATTATGAAGACCAAACCTAGTTACATATTTCAACACTCCATCTTAACTAGGAGATATTCATCATCCATACAAGGTACTTGGACATTATCAATCTAAAAAGTTCTCATAAGAAGAGCCATATTGGCAAGCCATCTCTTTGCATCACACCAACGGATATTGTCACATAGCAATGCCTTGACTAACAAATCTATATCTCCACAATATCAGAGAACAATGTTGGCGAGACCAATGATTGATAGAATCCATCATCATTGTATCTCAAGGCACATACCCCACCCAGGTTTTCATAGGGTATGTCCTTCTAGGAAAATTCCTATCTTGGAATATCAAATACTCAAGGAATTTCCTCTTTGAATACTCTTACCTTGGATTCCCTACCTCATCCTCAAAGAGTATCGGATGCCATATGCTTTACCCAATCCTCCATTCTTTCTTCACAATATCAAGACAAGAATGATGTGTCTTTCTCTCCCTCTCAAATAGTGAAGATATACCCATTCCTATAAAATGAATGTACCTAAGATCCCACTTATTCATAGGCTTTTGCAAGATCCATTTTATCTAGGGACTTTCTTCCAAGCTCCCTCTTAACTAGGGACTTTTTTCCAAAAACAACTCTCTGCCTTTTGGTGGAGATCATGGTACCTTTAGCTGCTTGTAGAGCTCCTGTCTTTGATGTCATGAATTTCATCCTCATCATTATGGAGCCTTCATATTTTGTAGGGAATTTTCCATTCATCACTTTTCTTCAATGAACCATAGGATCAAACCAATAGTCATGTCATCCTTATTTTTATCGGAGAGTGATCTTCTAGTCCACATCTATATTTTCTTCAAGATCTTCCATCCAACCACATTATTACTAGTTGTAGGTGACATCTACAACTCTCTTTCAGTATCCTTGTATTATCCCATCCAAATGTTGTTAAAAAATCAACAATGAACATAAAGTAAAATTTACATGTTGTTATGGCCTTTCATCATGACATCTGCTTGCTCAAAATATCAACATTCGGCACATTCATAAACACATCTCCAATATTTTCAATTTCAAGGGTTTCCTTTCGTACAGACTTCATTAGAGTCCTC
Organism: Pinus albicaulis; assembly: GCA_034641835.2. Lineage (NCBI taxonomy): Eukaryota > Viridiplantae > Streptophyta > Pinopsida > Pinales > Pinaceae > Pinus > Pinus albicaulis. Next base: position 248,180,913 of record CM076582.1, read on the forward strand.
ATAACTTTTCCATGGAGATATCCAGGCCAGTTATTTTAGTCATTGGATGTTGATCACTCTCTCTTTTCTTACATGTATATAGTTGCATCTTTCACGATCTCTTCTTTCTTTCTTCACATATTGTTCTTCGGGAACTTCCATCCATAGTTCCTTCAACTTTGTCAAACACATCATATTTCATATGAGGACATATTATGTTGATTTCATCTTGTAAATTTGTGAACCATGCCTTCATGCATCTTTCCCAAGGAAGATATCTGTCTTCTTTGATCATGCTCAAGAGAGAGAATTTACCCATGCTATCTGCAACTATATGATGACATGACTTAATTTTTATACATAACTCTTTTCTCCTTTTGTTCATCTAGACTTCCTTTGAATACTTCCTTTATTTGGTTGAAAGTACTTCAACCATCTTGCCATGCTGCATTCATTTTTCACCATACCATCGTCCTTCTAAACAATGGATTCCACACAAGGTGAAATTATTAGCGAGACACTTGCTTCTTACAAGAGAGGTGAACCTTCTAATGAATATTAAAATGAAGGATATTGATTATCCTCATCCTAGAAATTCTCCTTCCTAACGATGATGAAGCTTGATGAGATTCTTTTATATTCTAGATGACTTTCTTCTACCCATAAGTACTACTTATGCTTTTAATGAGGTTACCAAGAGCTTACTTCCTTCCTGTGATGACTTCTACAATCATCTGCTTCAAATATCCTTACAATGAGATATTGCTTCAATTGTACTTCCATATCCTAATAATATTCATCATATCATAGTTACAATGCTTCCTACCATGATAGATATGAAAATTGAGAAGAACTAGAAGTGAAGGATATTATCTCAGTCATAGTAGAGATCTTTCACTTCCTCCTTTGATTTCTTATTCTTAGGTTCTTCCACTACTTCAGTGATATGGGGTTCATTCCTTTTATTTTTGTCCTTCTTGAGATTTTTAAAATCTCTCTTGTAGTACCAAAATTAATAACAACCATAGCACTTGATTTTTGACATATTGATCTTCTTCCTTTTACGAGGACCAAAAATTCATTTTCTCTTAGCCATGGTAGAAAATGCTTGAACTTTTTCATTTGGTCCTACGTTTCTTTTTGTCTTCAACCTTGTTTCTTCAATTTTACACAATGACCAAATTTCACTGAATTGGGTGGCTTCCTTCTTCCCATATATTCTTGATACGAAGTTTCCCCATTCATCAGGTAGTGCATTGAGCACCACAATTGTCATTTCTTTATCGGACAATATTTCCCCCAATTCTTGTAGTTGGTATCAAACTTATGATGCCCTCATAAATTATGAGGCTATTCCCTCTTACTTTAATATATTCATCTTGTAGATATCAATTATCAATGATACCAATTCTCCTGCAGTGCTTACGGAGAACAATTCTACTAGTTTATCATAGATTTCTTTTGACTTCTCTAATTTTTCTACATAGGGGATGAGAGAATCCTTGATTAATTTTATAAGGATTATTTGAGCCCTTATTTACCCCTTCATATATTTTTCTATAGCTTGATCTTATTCATTTGGTAGTTCTACAATTAAACCCTTAACATGACCAATGACTTCATTTTCTACGAGGACCAAATATATCATCTTCTTCCATGAAAGAAAATTTGAAGACCCAACCAATTTATTGCTCTCCTTGGAAAATGAATTCATTTTTATAGATTCATACATAGATATAAAGATACTTACTTGTCAAGTGAAGATACTCCTTGATGGTGAAATCTTCAAATTGATTCCTTTCTTGATGATGTTGATAGAAGATGGATTCCTTCAAGTATGTTCTGAAAAGTGATCTTTTAATGATAGGGATATCACCTTAATGTCTTTAAAGGTGATGGAAACACTTCTTCCTACCTCCCTTGGATGTATAGACTTCAAGATGCTTCAATGTGTAGTCCTTGAGTGGATATAGGTTCTTTGCAATATTCTTTTCTTTGTGATGGAGATTGTAAGTTTCCCAAGAATGCTTCAATTATAGAACCTTTTCTCTAAATGAGCTAGGGTTTTTAGGTCGTGTTGTTGTTGTTGCTTCTATATGGTGTGATCATTGAAATGAATAATCTTCTTGAAGCTCCTTATATTTTTCAGCCCTGTTGTATGATTCAATGTCCATTTTTTATATCATGACCTTTCTTTATACTCCTTTTGATGGTCCTCTTTCAAGTTGCCTTTCCTTGTCTTGTCACGTTAGCTCCGATACCATGTTGATAATTTTAAGACAACTAGAGTAGGTTATTTCTCTTATTTTGATATCTGCTTGTGATGTATTTTTACTTCACTTGATTAACTTCTTCTTTCATTTGATTATTATTAGTGTTCTCTATCATCAAACAACTACAAAATCATAAAGAAAAATGAGACAATATAACACAAGATGTAGGCGATCAGCCGGGTCAAAACCTCTCCAATTGCAAAGAAAAGCCCACCAAAATTCTTCTCTTCTTGTATAAATTCAATTGATGAATTCCAAGACCTATTACCCTTGACTAAGACCCTCCAAGACCAAGTCAAATATTTTCTTATTGATGAGAAATTCCTCAACAACTTCTGCACTTTCAACCTCCAAAAAATGCTTCTGCAATTTTGACCTCCAAAAAATTATTTTTCTCTTTCGATCCCCAACAGATCCTTCTACAACTTCAACCTTCAAGTAGATTCTTATGAAATTTCTATCTCCAATATATTATTGTGCAGAAACCCTAGATTTTTCACGTCAGAATATTATGGTAGATCCTTTCTCCTTTCCTCTTCGCTTGATTTGATTCTCTCTCCTAGAGAACTCAACCTACAAAGTGTACTTCTTGATTCCCTAACTGGAATTCTGCAACTCTGTATTTTCTGTTGTAATAGTTGATCTAATTCCTTTGCACGTCTTAAGAGAATTAGCCCAAAATAGATCAAAATTTATACTCTTCTTTTCTTCTTCTCGTCGTTCTCTTCTTCGTAGCCTTTTCTTCTTTCTTGGTTGAACTTGTGTAACTGAGTGAGTTTCTCAAGTGAGATCAAAGTATCCTTTATATATAGGTATTCCACTAGCTCAAGTTTCTCCTTTTAGACCAACTTGTCCATTTGAGTAGGATGTCTTGATCTTTTCATCATGACGAGGTCTTGGAGGGCCTTTTGACAGAAATTTGACTAAAATAGATTTTATTTAAAATACGTAACATACCCCAATGGGTCTTCAATACAAGGCAATGACTTAATTGAAGTGTAGACTAAATAACAAGCCATAAAAGCACTCAATGGGTGCTTGACCTAAAAATAGATTTATGTTGATCAAGAAACCCACCTCAAGAACAACAATAATAAATTTATTTTTCTCTTTTCATTAAATACATCAAATTATGATTACATATGTCATTATGCGTACCGAAATTGGTTACCTATTTCAACAACATCAACACACTCGTTTTGTTGAAACACTAGTATATATGGTCAGTTTTCCGACACTTTAGTTCCGACAGTTTTGACGTATTGCCGGAAATTTCCCCAATTTTTCTCAATTTTTTTAACCCTGCCATGCAGTGTTGCTCCTGTGACCTTGATGGCGACGTTTTCTCTCTTGCAACACTACGAAAAAGTGTCTCTCTTGCAACACTACGAAAAAGCGTCGCGATCGCGAGGTCCATGTTATGTGCGTCGATATACCAATGGATATGAATATAAACCCAAATTATTAATATTCTTATATTTATTTTATGTGGTGTATGGATCCATCAATGGAATCATGATTACATGCTAGTGTCCACATCATCTCCATTGAAACCATAAACATCAAAATAATCAAATGATTATTTATTTCTTCATTTATATATTTCAAGGGGAGGAAATGCACCATAGTAAAGAGGCTCTAAACACCTCAATGTCCCGCTTGAGCTCTCAAACTCCATCCATGTCAAATGTTTGATAGACCCTCATTTAGAAATTACATGACCTCTGTCTCTAATCAATATAAATTCGTCAAACTTCATGCACTTGGACAGGTTAAATGAAAACATAATCCCAAATCTCACCCGCTCGTGTTTAACAAAGTCGCATTGAATCTTCTCTATGGTCCTACACATCTACTCCAACTCCTCATTTTCTCGGAGAAAGGGCCATTTTTTGCCTTAGTAGGCAGCCCTTAAATTTGGTACTGTTAATAACCCACTAAATTTTTCCGAGATCCTGTAGCATTTTGCTTGTATTTTTGTTACAAATTAAAAAAAACTGCAGAGGAGGAAGAGGATAGGAGATTATTGATGCTATCGTGATGCTAATTGCAGCAGATACTTAGTAGTACCATGCCCGATCAGCAAACCATGTGAGTATTTTAAACCAAATTTTCCCTAGTTAAGAAAATATATTTGAATGAATCGTCACACTATAAACCCCAAGTCCCATCAGTAATCCCTGTTTCTTTTTTCTTAATGGGTTGCTACTTTAATTATTCACAAAGCCAGATGGAAAGAGTCCACAACATTTTTGCTGGCCCTGGTTGATGAGTGGATAGAAAAAGTTAATTATACTGGTAGCTGGGCTTTTTTCTTTTTCTTTTGAAGTAGAATTGATTACAAATTTGCATGGGATGAGCTGGCTATTTGGTGTCTATCAAAACCACATTTTTTTTATGCCTATGCGAATCGGACCTCATACAATAAATGGATATTAATTGGTTTTTATATGCCCTTTTATAGAATCAAGGGTTTATCCTACATTGGCAACAATGAACAGTATTGGTAAGACACAGGTGGTTTTTAAGGTATTACGTACATCGAAAGCTTTTCTAATCATAAAGATGCTCTGGTTAGTGTTTATTTCTTTAATCAATGCATGCAGTCACCTATCAGATCTGCAAGTCTGCTTGCAGATTCATCAAGATATCATTGCAAGGGGAATTGAGTCGGATGTTTTTGTTGGTACCGCTCTCGCATCAATGTATTTCAAGAGTGAAAGTTTAGATAATGCACGCAAAATGTTTTACAGAATGCCTGAAATAAATGTTGTGTCCTGGAATGCAATGACTCTGGGTTATTCCCAAAATGGCCTCCCCCATAAAGCTTGGAAAGTCTTCAAGGAAATGTTATTTCAGGGTGTAAAACCCAACTCAGTAACTATGGTTAATTTTCTTCCTCTGTGTGATAATTTATTGGCTCTGGAACAAGGTAAGAAAATCCATGGATATGTATTAAGAAATGGATTTGAATCTGATATTTCTGTGTGCATTGGGTTTGTAGACACGTATGCCAAATGCAGGAATGTTAACATTTCCTACAAATTGTTTAGAATAATTCATAAACAAGATGTAGTGTCATGGACTGCAATCATTGCTGGTTATTCCTGTAATGATTATTCTTACGAAGCTTTGGCATTATTCAATGAAATTCAACTCCAGAATATACAACCCAACTCAGTCACCATTGCCAGTATTCTTCCTGTGTGTGCAAATTTACTGGCTCTGGAACAAGGTAAACAGATCCACGGTTATGTCATAAGAAGTGGATTTAAATTTGATGTATTTGTGGGCACTGGGCTTGTAGACATGTATGCCAAATGTAGGAATGTTAAGACTGCTCACAAATTGTTTGAAATAATACTGCAATGAAATGCTATGTCATGGAATGCAACTATCGTTGGTTGTTCCCAAAATGACCATCCCCATGAAGCCTTAGCATTCTTTAGTGAAATGCAATTCCAGGGCATAATACCCCACCCAGTCACCATGGTTAGTGTTCTGCCTTCCTGTGCCGATTTATTGGCTCTGGAACAGGGTAAGTAGATTCATGGTTATGTAATAAGAAGTGCATTTGAGTCTGATGTTTTTGTGGGCACTGGGCTTGTAGACATGTATTCCAAATGTGGGCATATAGGTATTGATTGACAAGTGTTTGACAAGATGTTGAATAGGAATGTGGTCTCATGGAATTCAATTATTTTGGGAAATGGAATTCATGGACATGGTGAGGACGCACTTATTCTCTTTTCACAAATGCAAGAGATAGGTACAAAGCCGAATCATAGCACCTTCATTGGTGTTTTAATATCCCGCTCTCAGGCAGGGCTAGTAGAAGAGGGTTGTCAACATTTTGAGTACATGAAGTCAGATTATGGCCTTGCACCTGAGATGGGGTATTATGCTTGCTTGGTTGATCTTGTTGGGCGTGCAGGGCATCTAGATGAAGCACATGACATTCTCAAAACAATGCCATTAGAACCCAACGTTGTCCTGTGGGGGCCTTTCTTGGAGCCTGGAGGATTCACTCCAAGATTGAGCTTGGAGTACAAGCAACAAAACACCTTTTGAATTACAACCAAACAATGTTGGATATTATGTACTGTTTTCAAACATCTATGCTGAGGTAGGCAGGTGGGAGGATGTAGAAAAATTGAGGACAGTGATGAAAGAAAGACAAATAAAGAAGCGACCAGGATCCAGTTTTATCGAGGTAAATAAAAAGCTTCATATGTTCCTTGTGGGAGACAAAACCCATTCTCAATCTGAAAAACTTTATGCAATGATGGAAACCTTATATGGACAAATGGAGGCAGGATATGTCCCTAACAAAAATAGTGTACTGCAATATGTGGAAGAGGAGATGAAGGAAATTATTATATCCAGTCATAGTGAGAAGCTGGCCATCGCTTTTGGGGTTATCAATACAAGCCCAGGCAACCCCATTCGGATTGTGAAGAATCTTCGCATGTGTAATGACTTCCACAATGGCATTAAGTTCATCTCCAATATTTTTGGTCGAGTCATCATTGTGCGAGATGGAAACTGTTTCCACCACTTTAACCATGGATTCTGTTCTTGTGGAGATTACTGGTGATGCTAATTGAAGGGAGTAAGAAATACATATTTTTTTTCATAGTAATATGTGCATAGTGTTACTTGATAGGAAGTATGACATCTCTACACAAAGAGAGACGTGTTTATATTGGGTGATTCTTTGGATATGATTATAATCTATGGTCATAAAAGACATGTTTATAAGCTTTACTCACCACTCACTACTATGGATTTCTGTAAAACAATTGACATTTCACAATAGGCATTCCAAACCCGAAAACGCTCAAATAGGATAATTTTTAGCTTTTGCAGTGGATTTTACGAAAGTTTTGGATTGCTAGTTGGGAAAAATGCAGTGGCAATTTGACTAAACACAAAAATCTAAAACAAACACAATCATCTTTGTTAAAGTAAAAAATACCAAGGATAGATTCACTCAAAATCTATACAGCATAATTGTGGTATAGCAACCGCACAGCGAAAAAATAGAATAGGGGAAAATTATATCTCTTTTGTTAACCAATGGTAATATAATGGCTGTTAAGGGTCCTTGCACGGACAGTAACATTGTTTTCTACAGTGCAGCATGGATGAGATGCTTTTTTTTTCCTTTAATTTTTTTTCTTTTTAATAATTTTGAGAAAAAGATTATACATTTTCCTGTACTGTTTGGACTTACCATGGCTTACAAAAAGAAATCTAAAATTAAACTTTTCATTCCATTCCTTCTGCCTCCCATAGAGCCCTATAGGCAGAAAAAATTTCTTCTATTGGTGAACAATACACAATTCAACAATACTAACAAAAAGGAGAACTTTTAAACAAGCTTTACAACTCCTGAGTTGACTTCATAAATTTAAAAAACTGAAACATTATAGGGTCGCCTCTGCCCGAGAGACCCGGATTATATATGAAATTCATTTCATCCACCTCCTAACTTCCCAAAAATTCATACCATCCAAAAGAACATCCTGGCAGGAGGAGCGCCTTCTTAGAAAGTTCATCTTGTTTTTGGTTACCTTCCTTGCAAATGTGAGTGAAAGAGAGCCATTGGAATGATAGGATCATAAAGTGAATCTCTTGCAACAGGTAGGAAAGGGCAATATTATCCATTTCAACTCTTTTGCGAGCCCAACCAATGACTAGTTTCGAATCCACCATAATCTGAATTTTTTGAATATCCTGATTGATGGCAGAATGTAACAAAGCCCAGAGACCTGTAAACTCATCTTTTGAGTTAGATGCTCTAACTGGAGAGTATCTTATATGATAGTAATGAATTTGGTTTCTAAACAGTATCACCCCAACTCCAAAAATAGGAGGATCTCCCTTGCTGGCTCCATCGAAGAAATCCCATGGGATGTCGTACTCGATTTATGACATAATCGACACCCTTTGTTTCTTTTTTGGTGGCTCCATTTTATACTCTATTGATAGTTTGACTACCAGGTAAATAGTCTTCTTCTTTGGAATTTCTTTATCTTGGAATAGGTTTACATTGCGAGTCCACCACAAATTGTGAATCGTTATCCTAGGTAGAGAGTCAACTTGTCTAACTCTCCCATCTTGCATCCACTCCTGTACACACTCTTCTAGAGATGGCTTATCCCATTGCGATTTTGGAGAGAAAGATTGCACAACCCCTGCCATACCCTCACTGCATAATGACAATTAATAAAAAAATGAGTCATTGTTTTGGCTGTAGATTTGCATAAGGGAAAATGGCTAAGGCCACAACAACACCTTTTGAGACCAATATCCTAAGTTAGGATTTTGATTTTTAGTGTTGTACACAAAGAGATTTTTCATTTGACAGGGACATGGAATTTCCATAATTTTTCCCATGACCATTTCACTTCCTCATATGAGTACACTTCCATCAGATCTTTATAGCCTAATTTTGCTGTAAAGTCCCTATTCCTTGATTTTTTTGACCAGAAAAGTGTATCCTTTGCATCCTCCCTTAACCTCACAAAAACAAAGAATAATATGTTCACAAGTTATGCCATTCTAAAACAAATTCTCCTTCAAGCCTTAAATCCTCATCTTGCTTCCACCCTTCCCTTCCCATAATCTGGGGATTTTTAGCATTTGCATCAGCTAGCTTATGAATCCCTGATGCATTACCCCGACTCTATAACATATCTCTCTGTGTTTTTGATGTCTGACACTACTATCCACCAACTATTGCGCTGTTATTGACCCTGCACATTGCTTCCAACTACTGCATCTGCTCTGCAACTCCCTCTCATCTATTGTTGCTGCAACTGAGGACCCATATGTTTCTTCTCATAAAAGGGGTTCTCTACCATACCCATATGTTCCCTGATCTGAATGAAATTAGCTCTTCCTATAGCCTTTGTGAGTACGTCTATTACCTGATCTCCTGTGTGGACATACTACAGCTATACTGACCCACGTTGAACACAGTCTCTGATAAAGTGTGAAACAAGTAGGAGTAGAAAGAGCTCTTATTGTAGAGTGGTGCTTGATTGTCTACTGTATTTTTTCTTTCTTATCAACTTACATTATGGAATTGATGTAAAGATCAAGTTGAACAATTCAACAAAGAGTTTATACAAGGTCTAGGATTCTAGTTGCATAAGTCCAAAACAAGACCATTTTAGTAGAGAAAAACATTAAAATCTGGCTTGAGTTGCCATATTCTAAGAAATGATTTTTTTCTTATAAATCCATCTGCATGTTTTGGAATAAATTTTTTTCTATTTATCTCAAATAAAAGACCACATAATTAATGTCAAGGGGTCACAAGCATAGTTTGCTATAGATGTCAAGTTATGAAGCTGCAGGTACCAAACAATGCCCTTTGAAGCTCCATTATACACATTATGACACTCCTTGCTCTTCTAAGTTCTGTGTGGATCACTCTCATCTCTAGAAATATAATAACACATTATTCCTCGGCCTTGAAGACCCTGAGTTACAACCTCTCTCTTCTTTTCCTAATCCTCCCACCTCCTACCTTGAATCCCATTTGTACCTACACTGGCTGTACTATTTTAGTACCATTGACCAAATTTTGTGGTCATTTGTTGGACATTAATATAAATGATCTTGTCCTCTCAGTCGTGAGTCGTGAAAAATAGGTTAACTTAAATGTCTTGCTGGAACCTGAGATTCGAAATACCCTTCCCAAGAAAAGGTAACATATTGTAAATATACACAGTAGTTTTTTTTTCTGTATTTTGTAGCTCTTTTTCACATCATGTAAAGGCTCACTAACCATGACTAATAGAAGCAATTCTTTTAGTCGTAAAACTGCTCCTCTCTTTTAGAATAATTAATCTGTCCCTTAATCTTATTTCTCAAGTGTCTAAAAAATTATCTTCCATAGTTCTATTGTGAAAAGCTCAAAGTTACAAGTTCACGGTCCTTGATTTTCCAATTTTTAGCTTCCAATATATTAAAAAATCCTCTCATGCAATTAAATCATTCTATGGAGTTGTAGAGGTCATCTTGTTATATTCTTCCAAAAGATCACGAAGCTTTTGATTCTTACGCCAATTTTAGGCATGAAATTCACAATCAAGATTCTCGTATGAGTCATGACAAATAATGTAGCAGTCTTGAGCCCTATTCATATTAACATTCACTTTACAAAATAAAACAGCTTGATCTCATTTATGCCTAGTTAACTCCTATCATGCTTTTAGAGTAAGCATAATGTTGCTCTTGTAGTCTCCCTGATAAAATTTCCATTCCCAGCCTGACCTGGGACCCTTAGGTGCTTTAGGTTGAATGATATTACTAGAGTTTTAATCTGTGTGAGGACTTTAATGACATGGTCACTCAACTGTCTTTTGGGTGTGGCCTTGTGGTAATTTGGAGCACTTATGGTGATGATAACCAAAGTTTAAAACATGATAGGTATGCTCAAGTGTTAATGCATGTAAGAATATTAAGTGATTTGACATAAAATATACCTTTGTGGTGTCTAATCCAAAGATAGTATTGTTTTGTAATGATGATATACAGGTGGAGGTGGAGCCCACCCCTGAACAATGGGCCATTTAATTATAAGAAAAACTTTCATGGCTCCTTCCTTTCAACAATAAAAAACACATGGATGTATTAGAAGAAGCATTCAATTTTTCTTAATGAGATTAGATAATAGCTAGATATATTCCAAGTATCTGAATTCGAAAGGTGGATTAACCCTGAAGGTCTTTTGAAACTTTCCCACAATATTTCTAGTTATACTAGTTCCCCAAAGCACTCTTTTTCTAGGTATCTTTAAATTCTCCATATGTTGGTCCTGTTTTCTTCATAGTATATGCCAAAATATCTTGAAGAATGTTAACGAGAGAAAAACAAGTACTAAAAGACAAATCGGTTATTATTTCTGAGAATGTTTGTTTTAGAACATTTTGTGTACTTCTTTGTTTGTGTATAATGCTAATTTTTTCTTACTATGTAATTTCAACACTTGTTTTGCAAGGTATACACATTTCCTCAATTTGGTTCACTTAGGATATCCTTTTAGGCTGTTTACTTCTCCCTTTATTCTGTGTTATGTAAATCTTGGTTTTGAATGAGCAGGACATCTCCAGAATTAAACCTACAAGAAGAACTTCAAGAGCAAGAAACTATTTTGAGGCAATGCATTGAACAAATTGAAAGTAGTGAATCCAAACAGGCAGCCCTTATCTCTCAGCTGAATGAGGCACTTCAGGAGAAAGTTGGATTTTCTTGTAAAACAATATTTATTTATTTATTTTTTTTTTTTTTATTTTTTTTATTTTTTTTTTCTGTTAATTTAAAGTTTTAATTTCAAATCATTAAATGTGAGGAATAATTCAGCATCTCAAGCAATCAGAAGTTCAATTTTGACAAATATCTGTGTTACAAGAATCTAAGCTGGAGCAGGTTTGGACTCAACTACAAGTGAGAATATTTTGCTCTTCCTTTTATTGTTGCATGTCGGATTGCTGGACTAGATTTAGTATTGCCTATGTTGTTCACAATGAGAACATTCTTGGGAGCATGCCATCATTTAAATGTGAAATTCCTATGTTGATCACAATGAGAACATTTATGGGAGCATTTCATGATGTAAATGTGAAATAACTATTATATATGTTTTTTGGAGAGGATAATCATTTTTTGACTTGCTAAAGGAGCTCAGAGTCACAAATTAAACTATATTTTTTCTGAACATTTTTCTTTCTAAATTATTTAGAGAAGTAAATGACTATTGTTCTCTACAACTGATTCTGGCCCCATCATGCATCAACATTTCGGTGGCACCTGTTATCACTTATAATAGTGTGAAACATTACTTGACATGGTCATACAGTTCATTTATCAAAGGTATCAAGTCGGTATAGGAAATTTCATTTTTTCATATTTAACATACCCTAAGTTTCAAGACCACCTCTATTTTATCTCAATCCACCTCCATACAGGTCATGTCATGTCCCATCAGTCATCATTTGCTTTCATTTTTCATTTCCTAAATGTTTAAATTTGAAAAAGGACACTTTAGCCAGTTTTACCTCTTTTCGTAGCGTTTTACACTGAGAAATAGAATTTTTCGCTACGAAATTGCTTAATAGTTTCGCAGTGAAACCGTCAGAGAATGAACTAGCTATGCTACGAAAAACATTTTTTCTATCTGTCTTGTCAAATCCGATGCAAATTTTCAATTCATGATTAGAGGATTTAGGGTGGATGTCATTCGAGTCAGTTAGGGTTAATTTAAAAGTACAAGGTCATGTCTGAGGTTATCAATACCGTTTTTAGCATGCATGTGTCATGATTAAGGCATGAGTTGTCATTGAAACCATAAAACATTACCCAATTGAGTCTTTTCATCATTCTCTTCTTTATCCTTGCATTTTATTGGGTTTCTGGAGCGCTGCTTCATCGAGCCAAGCAGGTTTCTGGCATTTTCAAAGGTTGCAGGGGTCATTAATCAAGCGAGGCTGAGAAGATATAAATTCACCATAGCTGCAAGGAAGAAAACCAACAAAGGTGGTCACTGCCACATGTATGAGCCCATGGAAATGAATTGACTAAATGAAGACCCAACTTCCTTGGAGGTATTTAGAAGAACAGGTTCCTTTCAATTCTGTCAAAGATTGCAAGGTTGTCATCTACAAGTTTCCAGGGAGTTTGCCAACACTTTCACTGGGACAACTTCAAAGGTGGGAATGCTAAAACTCATAGTAACACCAGACAACATTTTAGCAACAACAAGAATCCCTAGAGGAGGGGAACAATTGTTCAAAGGAATCAAGTTCACCATGCAAGACTGCAAAGACTTCATCAAACTAGAGCAGAGTGAAATTGATTTAGAAATTCCATCCCAAGGAGTTACATGAAGGACAAATTTTCAAAGTTGTTGATGATCATTTAGAAGTATTTCACATGGTATACTCCTACCACCTTAGGCTTCTACTACATTTTGTGGGTAAGAGTTCTCTTGACTTGCCCTTTTACTTATACAAAAGTCTAGGTAAAATGTCAGAGAAGGTTCAAGTTAAAAAGGAAGGAAATGAAACTTCTCTCTTTCATCATGGTTTGATTAAGTTGTTGGTGTTAGAGGAGTTGAAGAGATTAGGCAGAGATTGGACATACTTTCTGTTCATGAGTGGTTTTGAAGTGGATTTTGTCACTCCTAAAATAGTTCCCAAACCTATAGATATTTCATTACCTGCAATGGAAAAGCAGTTAGAACCAATGAGCATGGAGATAGAGACCTTACAGAAGATTGACACACCCAAAGCTACACTTGCAAAACAAAAGACAACAGTTAGCAAACATGGCAGCAAGAGAGTTACTAGGATCCAAACAGTGGTTAAGGGTAATTTAGAAGACATCTTGCATGCAATTGATATTGAAGAAACTCCCATTGTCCAAGCTAAAGACATAGAAGAGGGAGGAAGAAATATTAAGAAAGGAAAAACAGCTAAAAAATTGGAGTTTGCAGGTGATGGTGTTGGATTCATGTTTCAACCTAGAAAACCAATGACCAGGCATGCAAGAAAGGTCATGGAAAGCATCAAAGAGAATCAGAAGGTTAGTGAAACTGCTCAACCACCACCAAGCATCATAGACCTCTCCTCACCTGCAAAAGAAGATTTGATCATCCAACAAAAGAAGGGTAAAGAGAAAATCACTGAAAAATCAGAAGTTGAAACCCTTAAGGAGCAGCTGAAAGAGGCAGGCAAGGAGATATCAGTCTTGAACCAAGAAGCAAGAAAGCATAGAGCAGAGAAGGTCCAGTTTGAACAAATGAGGAAAGTTTGGGAGGATAAAGTCACAAGTGTCTCAAAGACCTTGGACAATATAGAAAAACTGATAAAGTGGACTCAGCCACTAAGAGGAGAGGTCAAGCACATAGAAAAGATAAATCTTCACTTGTAATCCAATAACAGGGCACTGAAGGATCAAGTGAAAGACCTAGAGCAGCAATTGGAGCTGATTCATGAAGAGCTGGAAAAGAAAGGTTTGAAAATGACTGTGGTGGAAGAGCCTATAAGTCAACTGATCATAAATGAGGAGGAAACACCATAGGAGTAGTAAGTTGAGATGAGATATGCCTTAGGATGTCCATAACATGCAGAAAATCATAATTTTGCAGCTGGAGATCAGTTTTTGAAGACAATTTTGAAAAGGGAAATTTCTGGGTTTTTACACAGTTTTATAGCGTTCCTCAAGCTTGAAGCCAGGAATACTCTATGAAAAAACCTGTAGCAGCCTTTTTGCTTTTAAAGTCAGTTTTTGCAGGATTCAAGGGGGGGGGGGGGGATTCATGGTGGTAAGGTTTCATGGCTTGATGAACATGATGGAACAACAAAGGAATGAAGAAAATGGATGCATAAGTTACTTTTTCAACGCTACCAAAACTCGCTACGAAACTGTCATGTTTTTGTAGCGAGCCATTGTTGAAGGTTTTGAACATCTTAGAGACAGTTTTGGCCAGCTAGAGACCTCCAGCATGTCAAGGGAGCTTATCATAAGATATTTATGACTCAAATGGAGTATCACGCAACCAGGTCATCAATCAAAACAACATTGAAGTCAAGGGTCATCTACTCCTAAAAAACAGGTTTATGCTCCACAAATCTAGGGAGGATTTAAATATGTAAAGTGGTGATGAATATGATCATGTGTCTCTCGAGCATGTGATGTTTATTTTGTAACCATCATGTAACTGTTTTCACAAATAAGGTAGAGCAATGTAATAAATAGGAGTTAGAGTCCTATTAGGAGATGGTTTCTTTAAGGTGTAGCTGTCAGTGTTCTGCTAGAAGTTATGTATTTCAGTTATGAAAGGTGTCATAGGAGAATTCGATGATCTAGCCACCAAGCATATCATCTTTATTGTAAAGAATGTCTATTTAAAGATAAAGCATCGAAGTAGTAAGGGGTTGGAGAACATTTGCACCAAACTACTGCTTTTATGTTTTTGACCTATATCAGTAATACAAAGTGACATTTTTCTTGACAGACCCTAGATTCTAATGAGGTTTTTAATATCTTATTGATATATATCTTTATGTCTTACCACTTGCAGTAGATTTCATCACTATTACTCAAAATTCATAATTTTATTCTCTGACTTCCTTTAGTGATGAAATGATTGTTTTTTCCTATGTTTTATGAGTGAGTTGCCTCTTTTAAATACCTCTATCTGCCTCAGCTTCCATGTTTAAGAACCTTTGTCACTGAAAATACTGATTGTTGATTCCATAAGCCCAATGGTAGCAAGCCTGCATTCTTTTCAACCTGCAATCATAAAAAACAATTTACAATTTCCATAGAGTTAGTCATCTAGTACTATCATCATTCAATATCATAAAACCCCCTTGAGAGAGCCCTCTCAAATTGAAGAGGCTAAGCTTCAGTTAGAAGTGGTTTGAAACAGTTACACTGAGTTTTTTGATAAGCAGCCAATCAAGTACAATTTTGTGATAAAAACACCAGTCAACAAGAGTCAATAATTACATTTGGTGTTTCTTAATTCCCATGTCTGTGACTTGGGTAAATTCCCAAGCTTAGGAATTCTAGTCTTTCATGATGTTTTATTTGAGCCAGATATTTACCTTTGTCTTATACCTCAAATTCTTTGTGCAGTCATTGATCTTCTGGCCATCCTTATTCGTGATTGAATTTCCAAATTAATATCTTATAAGATTATCTGGATTACAATGTGTTTTTCTCGCATACATGTGTCTTTCGATCCTGAACTTCGAACCCCTCAGGTTGCTCTACATAGATTTCCTCCTCAAGTGAGCCATTCAAGAAATCAATTTTGACATTCATTTGGTGTAAGCTCCATCCTTGAGAGCCAACGAGAGAAAATATCAGATAGTGGTGTATCGGGCAACTGGTGCGAATATCTCGTCATAGTCCATTCTTTCCTTTTGATAGAAGCCTCGAGCAACGAACCTGGCCTTGAACTTTTCAACACTACTTGATAGAGACCTTCAACCCTAAATCCAAGTGTAAATGCATCATTCAGGTTCCTTTTCCAAACACGTACCTTCCCATCAATGAATGTTACCTTAAAGCCTTTATCTTCTATCACAGAAATAGATACCAGGTTCTTTTTCAAATCATGTACATACAATACTTCTCATAGATGAAGGATTTGACCTTGATTTAAGTGAAGAGTAACAATCCATATCCCTTTCATGGGTAGGTGGAATTGTCTTCAAGTATGATCTCCAAATTAGTCTTATTTTCAATCAAATTAGAGAGGGTCTCCTTGTAACTAGTGAAGTGCCTTAAGGGACCACTATCAATCAACCAATTATCCAAAGTGTCTAGAGGACAGGCAGTGGTGAGGGAAGAAATAAGAAAAAAATATTTTTCCTTATCTACAATATTAGTTTCCTCATACCTGGAGTTTCTCATCCTTTTGGGAGGTCGACCATTTCCATATTGAGTGGCGGGAGCATTCCTCTTTTCTTTGTTGTTGAACATGTTATTCCATTGATTTCCATTTCCTTTGAAATTGTTGTTGTTGTCATCTCATGTTGTATCCTTCTTATGAGGATACTCTCTAGCATAGTGGCCAAACTTGTTACTGTTGGAAATACTGAGAGGGGGGGTGAATCAATATTTATTTTCAATTGTTATTTTTACCAGTTATATCACTTATAATTAGAACACAAAATGATCAATAAGAATAAATAATTTTTCACAGGTTCGCACCATCGTGACTATTGAAAGTTGCATGCAAATTATGTTGCATGGCTTCGCGAACCCGGGGGTGGGGTTCTTGTCCCCAAGTAACAAGTTCGGGTATGAGTTCTTTTAAAACATGCCCAAAAGAATCGGGTTCTCCGAGTAAGCACTGGGTTCTTCGCAACCAAAATTAAATTTGGGTTATTTTGTCTAATTTGGTGTGCCAAACCCCGAAAAAAAGTGCGTGGAACCCCAAAATTGGGAACATTATGGTCAATTTGTGTTACTAATGTTGTCGTAATTATTTTCAAGCTCGGCCTTTTTACTTCTATTTTTGCAGTTTCGACCTAGAGATTGCCACTGTAGATTCATTGTGTAGGCCGAATTTCATTACTATTGTAGCTATGTTAGGGTCATTACTATTGTAGCTATGTTGTTGGAGAGCACATTGAATGAAGATCTAAGTGATGCTGATGACATGACTTGAGGAAGCCATTGTTCACTATTTTGAAATTTCCTAGTTCATGTTTGGAGATGCCTTAAGGAAAATTTTGAATGTAGTATGACAATGGAAATATATCATGATTCTTATTAATATGTAAACTCCGATTTGTAGTTGATATCAAACTAGAAATTTTGAAATTTCAATGTGAATGTTGAATGTTCAATTATGTGCATTTGAACTTTAAATCATAAACATTTTATTTTTCTTGTTTAAAGTTTGAATATATATATATATATATATATATATCCCCGATGAACCCACATGCCTTGTTTCAGAAACTGACGTACCCGTCCCCGCAACATAGTGAAAAACATAAAATTGTGAAATAAAAATTTACACAATTTAGCGGCATTTAAATGTGCACGCTTATTTCAGAGGTAAAAACAATTTTATTTTTATTTTCATTTCTTTCTTTTGATTTTTTAATTCTTCATTCTTTTTATTATTATTTTTTTTTCTATTTTTTTTTTTTTTGTCTTTTTGAAATAAAAAGAAATTTACAAACTATTGTAAGGGTAAAAATAAGTTACAACAACGTCTTTAGTAGTACTCATGGTAGCTTTGCCTTTTTATATTTGGGGAATGTTTTTCAATTTATCAACAAGTTCTTCTTCAACAGGTGAATTCTCTTCTTCATCAGTGAGGGTATATTCTTGTGGCATCATTAATTTATCAGCTGTACCTTTTATTGATGATTTCTTCTACTGTTCCTTCCCCTTGGCTTCCAAGAATTCAATATAGTTATACAATATCTGTTGGTCTTCATGTATCTCCAAGGTATTTGTTGAAGAGAATTTAGTTCTTTGTCTTTTTTCCACATTGGCAAATGCTTGCTCCTTTTTCTATTCATCTTGGTTTTTTCTTTCCATGGCCCTTGTGACCCTTCTACTATACGTCGTGGGTTCTTTTCTTGATTCTTGTGTTGGTTGAGATTGAGTTGGAGGTACCTCAAATATTTCCTCTTCCTCCCTTGGGGCTTCTTTCTCCATTATTTTTTTTTCCTCACAAATATTTTCAACAAACTGATTATCTTTGAGAAATTGATCCCAAGTCTGCTCATACTTCTCTAGTTCACATTCTCTCATTAACTTGATGAGGCCATGGTGATATAACCTTCTCTTCTCATTTTTTGGGTGCTTCTGAATCAAATTTGTGATTTTGGTGAAGCAGATAGTATGGCACATTTAACATTTTGTTTCCCTTGAAATGTTGGAAGATTCTGATGTGGTATAAGTAAATGAGGTTTAATATTCCCTCAAAAGGCACATCTAAACCAAGAAGGTTAATTCATCTCAAGGATGTTTTCACCAGGTGTTATCCACGCCTCTAATCATTCTGCCATTTTAAACTCTTGTTTGCAATTTATATAAAATTTCATCCAATACATCCAAAGGGTAAAAACTGAGACTTACACCACTAGATATTTTTGGGCACCATACCTGCTGAAATATTCTATTCTCAGTTCCTTCTTATAGGTACCTGAATTCTCCATGAATTTTGATGGAAAATTTCAGTAGCACAACTCTGATGCCATGTTAAAATTTCATCTCATGACATTGGATCTACACTCATAGAACTTTAAGTCTACAACTAAGTCTGAAACCTTTTGAAACATCTATCAAAAATTCAGATATGCAAACATCAAAATGATGTATTGAAGATTAAAGAGTGTAGACATTGCATGGAAATACGTTAGATCTTTCCATCAACAAACATGAATAATTCTAAGGAAATATATATTTGGAAAATCAAATCATCATGCTATAGTGGAAATCAACATAAATATATACCGGATGTATGAAGAAACCATATTAGTGCACTACCATCCCAACAATGAATATAGATAAATCAGATGTGAAAAAATATGATCAACACACATAATCTCTACCATCAAACATATCTTTCTATTAAAGGATAAAAGAATATTAATAAAGAAAAATCAACTTCTCCAAGCATACAAAGAAAAATCAACTAACTTCTAACAAACCTGTGAAGGGAAGCACTATCACTAGAAACCAAATCTCTCACATAAAAAATATTAATGTATAATGTAATATGCTTCTCCTTCTTTTTTATACAGTAAGAGGGGATGTTATAATGGAAGCCTCTAGAATTGAGCACTCCACTTGAACATGTCAGACACTAACCTAAGAGAGTGCACCCTCCAAGGGAATCTTCCCCAACTAGAGCACCTCACATGTGCTAAGGATAGGTGCTTACCTGACAGCTCGTGCTAATCATGCTTATCCAGTAACTAACTCATGTAGTTCCCCTTGAATGTTCCAATGTCATCATGTAAGAACATTCCCACATGTGCCAACACACCGACTCCACATATTTTTATGCAACACCACATTTTTTTTTATGTAAAATCTTAATTAGTTCACCCTCCTAGTCCTAATTAACTCCAAATGGAAGAAATAGATGAAAAGGGTCTATGATACAACCTGTCTCCATGAGACTTTCGCCCATTGATGCTTCCCTCTCATAGCAAGAGCCAAACACTGTTTGAGAAACAAGGAAAGTAACAACCCTAGACATATTGGCACTTTATGAGAGAAGCCAATGGCAATGTATAGTAGGTATATAATGAGTTTAAAAAATAATGGATTTATGTTTAGGGTTTCATTCTTTGTTTGTTTTTTTCTTTTATTGTGGATTTAAAGAAATATATTAGGATAGATTCATTTTTTTAAAATATTTTTTGAGAAACACGGGTAGTAATGATGGCATTTCTTTGAGAAACATGGAGGTTTTTCCCAAAATGGGATGAATTTCTCCCATAATACATTACTTGTACAAAATCAATAAACACGTTCCAAATATGATGCTTTTGATGGGGTTTTTGTTTATGATGTGTTTCACATAGTAGCCACCTTTTGACATCATGTTATCTGTAATGTAACTTTTGAGCACAAATTTTGATCTAGAAAAAATAGATACCTCTTTGGTTAGGGAAAGCCATCAACTGGGATAAATTTGAAGCAAAATGAACCTAGAATCCATTCATACTCTATGTTAAAGGGGAATACCTTTCCTAAATAAGTTCCTTTCAGCCCATGGGAGTGTGGTTCAACAGCAAGTTGGATGGTAATCAAACTTGTATTAATGTTGAGACCTTGGTCAAGTGTCCCCCCTCCCCTCAAGAGGTGTGGATGATGCCAAGGGCCAGTCCTAGGTGATTTTGATGGCACCAAAGTGTCTAAAAAATGCCACTCATAGTTGGTTTTCTTAGCCGATCCTTTCCAAAAAAAGTTCCTTGTATCTTTTAGTTGGCCTATTCGATCACTCTTCCTTGTCTATCACTTGCCTTCTTAACATGGATTTCATTATCTATGGAGTCTATCTATTGACTTGATATTTAGTTATCAATTTTCTGATTATTGGGGGTTTGGAGATTGTTATGAATCTATGATTTTGTTTCACATTGACTTAGATCTTTGCTAAATTTGCTACTTGTTGATATAAAGAATTTTAGTATTTTGGATGTGTTTTCTCTTATGTCATTCTCTTTTGACCATCTTAAATTTGACATTGAATTTTGAGCTTATTTACATGATTGCAAATTTTAAAGTCGATATTGAAAGTGTAGGTACAGGATTAGGAACAAGGAATTTCAGTGTTTAATGATATGCATGGCATTACAATAATTCTTTACTTGTTAATATTCCAAGAGTGCATAATTTTGATTTCAGAATTGAATGTTGTAACTTCAATTACATTAAGTTCGAGAGGAAATAGTTAAAGCGTAATTATGGAATCACAATTGCTAGTGTTTGACAAAATCCATGTCCTCTGCAGTAAGCTTCATAAATATGACCATATATCTTATGAGTATTTTATTTTTCTTGTAGGATATCTTGAACAATTTTGAATTTGCTAGAGGTCATTCCAATTCAACAAGGGGTTCTAGCCGTGCAACAATGGTACATCCTGATCCTTTCAATTTGAAATATGTTGCCATTGGAAATGAAGATTGTTTAAAACAATATTACTGAGGTGTGTATTTGACATACGTACTTTCGGCAGGTAGCATATACTTCTATCAACATTATTATTGATATGGGATTACGGGTTTTGGTTTAGGAGCTACTAGCTATGTGGGAGACTTGAGGTTTTCTAGACCTAGTAGGATGTTGGAATATGCAGATTTGTGGAAGAATTGGAGGCTTTTTGGAAATTGTAGAAAGGAGACATGCATGTGGCCTAGAATAGAAGGGACGTGGTAATGGAAATATTTATATTGTCCCTAAGGCTTGCCAGGGGTATGGATATTCAGATGTTTTCGAGGGTGTTACAACAGTCCCTCTACATGTCTTTGTGCAACGTATTGAATCCATTTGTAGGGAGTGGGAAGTTGATTGTTTTGGATGAGGATAGAAGGCCTCTTTTTCCTGAAATATTTGATTATATTTTTAGTGTTAGTGTACAGGAAGAACTTTTCATAGAGGAATATTGCAGAGGTGAATAATGAGTTATTGTGTAGGTATAGGCAATCTGATCTGGATGAAGTTGAAGAATATTTTGTTAATAGTGAAAATTAGATTTCATTTATAAGACTAAGTGACCTGGAAGGATTATTCCTTTTGACAATCGAGCTAATTTCAATTTCATTTTCAAATATTTCTTCTTGATAGTGATGGATGGGAGCAAGTGTTTTTTGCAAATGAACCTTGCGAAGGAGGATGGTAATATACTGTATAGAAATGGGTTGAACGATTTGGATGAACTTGAGTAATATTCAGTGTCTTTATTTTAGATCAGGAACACATTTATAATATTGAGCGACCTATGTTTAGCTCTCGTTCTTTGATAGGTGATTTTTTAAGTCCCATTTACTGCCTTTCAAAGACTTGCTTCTCATGATTTGTGATAAAACTTTCTTTGGAGGCCAATTTGTTTGAAATAGGCCATTTCCTTTCTTTAGAGTTGTGCTATCTTCATATTCATTATATTTGAAATTTTTGGTGTAATCTTGACATTTGGCCTCAGCCAATATTATTTGTATATTTTATACTATATTTCTAGTTTTGGTTAATGTAGTCAGCTCAATGTAGATCCATAACCAAATTATTATTGGAGATACCTCCGTAGGGGCCAAAGTAAGCCTGAGATGATCATCCACATTAGGAAGGAACTCAACTTTCATTTATGGCATGATGCCAATTTTTGATAAATGAGAAACGAAGATTGACAACCTCCCAAGTGAGCTAGGCTAGGATGCAAGACAACTAAGACAGTTGTCTTGCATCCTAGCTTGCTTGGGAGGCCGTACATCTTCCTTTCTCCTTTATCAACTATCGTTATCATGCCATAAGCCAAATGTGATTTCCTTCTTAAAATGGATGATCATCTTAGGGTTCCTTCTGGCCCCAAATTTTTTTTCTAGGAGGAGCGTTGCAATTCCATCAGTTGTTTCCATCGCAATTCCTACAGTTGTTTCCATCTCATTTTCGACAGTATGACCCAAACGTTGCTAAGGCTAGTGGTCAACTAGAGACGAATAAGGTGGCACTACCGATGGTTGTTTCCATCACTGATATGGCCCAACCGTTGCAACGATGTTATTCCACTTATCGAAATAGCAAAGACTATCGTGGCATTTTCGATGGTTGTTTCCATCGTTGGAAAACTAATAGTCAAACATGCGGCGACATGTGTGATGATAGGTCATCGGTATTGAGACACATTTTGGGAAGGCATCGATGTCGTAATACTGACATCTCCACATGATGTCGGAATAGTGACAATAAACAATGTGATTGTAATATTGACTAAATGAAGACACATGTCGTGTCTAGTGTCACTCTAGTGACAATTATTAAAAGTGTCGCATATGCGATGGTACAGGAAATGAATTTTTTCCCAACCTCAAAGTGTCGCTCTTGGGATGCCTATGTCTCACAATAGAGAAATTTTGGCCATTGGAAATTGGGACAAATATGATAGTGAAACGATCCACTACAACATCTAAATAATCATGACCTTTCCTAGACATTTGTAGCCCCCCACAAAAATCCACTAAAATACCTTCCCAAGGAAAATAAGTAATAGGAATTTGAGTGTACAAACCCAATTTCCTATTTCTTGGCTTGCGAGTAGCGCTCATAGAACATCCTTTTACATATCTTGATACAATTTGATTCATGCGAGGCCAATAACAATACCTTTGTAATTGAGCAATGATTTTTCCTACACCAAAGTGACTAGAGATAAGAGAAGTATGGGATTCCCTTATGACATTGAATCTTTCACTCTATGGAACACATAGCTTGCAAATATGATACGGCAACTTGTTATGAACATGTAATCCAACTCTTCAACATGATTTTCATGACTCCAAGTTGCATAAAAATCTTTAAAATATTCCTCTTGAGCATATTTTTCAATATAAATTTCATCCATGATTGAGTTATGCTTAAGAATAATAGATGCATTAACAATAGGACTTGATAACACATCTACAAATTTTTTGTATATACCTTTCTTATACCTGGTTACCAAATGAAATTGTTGTGGGAATCACATCCATTTGAAATTTCTAGCTTGTTGTAGCTTGGCTTGCGATTTTAAATATTTCAAAGGTTGATGGTCAATATGAATAATCATTTCTTTACCCATCAAATAATGCTTCCATTTCTTCACGCTTTGTACCAAAGCATACAAATATTTATCATAAGTTGAATAGTTAATTATTGCATTGGAAAAGGTTTCAAAATGATAACATATTGTGTTATGAAACCAACTCCAAAAATAGAACAAAGGAGAGATAAACGCCTTAGAAATAAGCCACTTCAAGGGGGAAACCTCCTTTATATTACATAAATGAAAAATTATTGGATGATACAAATGGAAAAACCTCCTTTCTATATATAGGAGTCCATGGGGCCACAATATAATCCTAGCCGACCTAACAACAATAATGTAAGGGCACAATAATAACAATATGGGGGTTACATGGGTACAACAATAACAATAGGGGGGCTACACTAACAACAATAAGGGACTACGCTAGTAATATAGGGACATAACATGCCCCTCTCCTTCAAAAAAGTGTTGTCCTCAACACTTTAGTAGCTCTGGATACTTCTATATAAAATTCTCATCCTCCCATGTAGAATATTCAGTGGGTAAGTTCTTCCAGTTGATGAGATGCTTTGAAATTGATCCATTTCGCAATTGTCGAGTTTTGGTTTCCGTGACTGCTTTAGGTTCCAATATGATTTATCCTTCCTCATAAAGTTATGGAAATATTGTTTGAACTGAAATTTTGTCACCTATAACCTCCTTTAAGCATGAAACATGGAAAATTGGATGCACTCGAGAAGAAGCAGGAAGCTCCAATTTGTACGCCATAGTACCAATCTTTTGCAACACCTTGTAAGGACCATAGTACTTTGGCAATAACTTATTATCCTTCTTAGCTTGCTTGAGGGAAAATTTTTTGTATGGTTGTAGCCGTAAAAATACCCAGTCTCCTACATCAAAACTTTTCTCGTTGGATGTTGATCTGCTTGTTAATTTCATTCAATTTTGTGCCAAATTTAGGTTATCCTTTAAGAGTTGGAGAACTTGTTGTTGATGATCAATGTGATCTTCCACTGCTTCAACCTTAGAGTTTTCTCTTAAGGTTGATGTGATGGGCGATGGATGATATCCATAAAGTGCCATAAATGGGGTCATTTTTGATGCAGTATGGAAGGAAGTGTTATACCACCATTCAGCTAGAGGTAACCACTTGACCCATTACGTTTGTTTATCAGATACAAAACAATGAAGATATCCTTCCAAATATTTGTTCACTATCTCATTTTTCCCATCGCATTGAGGATGATAAGATGAGCTATCCAAAATAGCTCATACCATAACAAGAAAATAGTTCCGTCCAAAAATTTCCAGTAAAAATGGGATCTCTGTCGCTTACAATAATCTTTGGGTTTCCATGTAGCTTTTGAATTGTTTCCATAAATGCAGTAGCAATTGTACTTGATTTAAATGGATGAAATGATTCACAAAAGTGTGCATACTTGGTAAGTCTATCAACTACCACCATGATGAAACTCTTTTCTTCGGACTTTAGTAAACCTGTGATAAAATCTAGTGAAATCTCCTCCCAACGTTGACTTGGAATGGATAAAGGTTGTAGAAGACCCGGGGTCTTAATTGTTGCAACTTTATTTTGCTATCAAACCAAACATTCCGCCGCAAACTTTTGAATATCATATTTAAGGTCATCCCAAAAAAATTCTTTCTTCACCCTATGGTAAGTTTTAAAAATCCTGAGTGTCCTCCTAAGGGAGAAGTGTGAAATTCCAAAGAATCTTTTGTTTTAGTTCGGAATTATTACAAAGATATAAGTGATCTTTGTACCATAAGGAATCAGTTTTCCAACTAAATGTATTAGATGTACTAGGATCTTGCTGCAACTTTTGAATGAGTGTCTACACTTCTTCATCCTTCTTCCATTCATCCCTTGCTTCAGTTATCCAGTCTGGTTGGATAATAGAAATGGCACAAAGAAATGCTTCCACCTCTTCATCCTTTCTTGAGAGTGCATCTACAACAACATTTATCTTCCCTTTTTTTAGATGATTTCAAAGTTATAACCCAACATCTTTGTGACCCATTTTTGTTGCTCTTCTGTAGATAGTCTTTGTTCCAAAAACTATTAAATAATGTCATGATCAGTTTTTACCTTGAAGTGTCTTCCCATTAGGTAGGGTCGTCATTTCTTTGGTGCATGTAGTATTTCCAACATTTCATTCTCATAAATAACTTTTTGTAAATACTTTCCTTTGATTGGATGACTTTCAAAAGCAATGGGTCTTCCTTCTTACATAAAAACACCACCAATTCCATTTCCTGAAGCATCACATTCCACAATAAAGGTTTTTGTGAAGTCTAGAGTAGCTAAGACCGGTGCTAGGCACATTTCTTCTTGCTTCAGGAGTCCATGAAAATGCATCTTTCTTCATTAATGTTGTTAGAGGTGCTTCTATTCTCCCATAATTCTTAACAAACTTGCGATAATACCCCGTTAACCGGAGAAATCCTTGCAAGTGCTTTATGTTTATGGGGACTTTCCATTCCATAATGGCTTTAATTTTGTTAGGGTTTACCTTAACACTCTCGTGAGATACAATATGACCCATATATTCCACCTCTTGTACTCCAAAGAAACATTTGGAGGTTTTTGCATATAATTGTATCTGCTCCAATAGTTTGAGCACCCTGTCAACATGTTGAACATGATCCTTCCAATACCTACAGTAGATTAGTATATCATCAAAAAATATTAACACAAAATTTCTAAGGAAGGGTTTGAAAATGGAATTCATCAACCCTTGAAATGTAGAAGGTGCATTAGTAAGGCCAAAAGGCATGACCAAAAATTCATAATGACCCTCATGAGTTCGAAATGATTTTTTCAGAATATCTTCAGTCTTCATTCTAATTTGATAATATCATGAATGAAGATCCAACTTGGTAAAATAAATTGCTCCATGTAATTCATCCAGTAATTCATAAATAACAGGAATGGGAAATTTATCATTAATAGTTTTCTTATTGAGCTCCCTATAATCTAGACACATGAGACATGATCCATCCTTCTTGTGCACCAATACTACCGGAGCAGAGAAAAAACTTTGACCTGGTTGAATTATACCAGAATCTAAAATTTCTACAATTATACGTTCAATTTCGATATTTTGGACATAAGGATATCTGTAAGGCTTTATTTTTGGAGGAACACTTCCTGGAATCAAATGAATAGCATGATTATGATCACGAATAGGTGGGAGTACTTTGGGAGTTTCAAACACCTTATAATGATTGTCCAAGACTTTTTGGAGATCTAGAGAAATATATGATTTTGATTTTGGAACTTCTAGTGAGCATAATTGTGAAATTATGCCTCGTTTTTCTTTCTTCAGAATATTTGTCATGACATTAGAGCTTATTATCTTTCCCGGCTTCCCTGTGATACCCCATAATTCAACTTCCTTTCCTTCGGAAAAGGATTTCATGAAAATTTATTAAAAACTAAAATCTACTTGTTACACATCATTTTGTCACTGTCCCTGCAATCCCCATCTCGCACATTGGAGGGTCATTTCTATGACTAATAAGAAGTGTCATGCCTTGCAAAGACCATCATTTAATCCCATTACATGAGAGAAATATTCCTTCTGTTGACAATTCCCTGAGCAAAGCTTCAGAAACCCCTGTTTTTTCCTTGGCGCGAGTAGCCAGTTCTACCCTCGCGCCAATGAGGAAGATTAACGCTAGACCCTGTGCCAGTGGGCACTCTGTCCCAGTTAGCCACCCGCACCAAGTTGTTTATGGAATTTTTTAAAAAAATAGAGGTGGAGATTCCACTCTAAAAACTTTGAGGATGAGTCATTGGGAGTGGTTGGATTGAATAACCACAGACTCCCTCCTTTAGTTTATGGTTTCCACCTCTTGTGGGAACCTCCTAAAGGATAGGCCTCCCTTCCACCTTTGTAGGGATCCCAACCTCCTCCTTTCCCTCTATAAAAAGAAACTATCTCTCGTTGCATAAGCTAGATGAACATGGAGAACTGAGTATACTATAGCTGAATTATTGAAGAGATAGAACAAGAAGGAACTTAGTTGAGAGAGCTTAAGTCCATGCCCTCATTCCGTCTGAATCCCTTGAAGAGCATCTGAGAAGCGCTTCGACTGAACCCCACTAGAGGAGACTGCGACATCAAAGATTTGGTTGTAACTCTTCCTTCTATCAATACATATACGTGACTATTGTTTGGTTCCCATTTTGTGTTATGTTATTTGTTTAATGCAATATGCTTAGCCCTCTTTGACTGGCTAGTAGTTTAACTCATGGACGGTTTTTCTGGTTATAATCATATTAACGTTCTCCTGACTGATCACATAAGACTGCCTTCATATGTCCTTGGGGTACTTTCACATATAAGAAGCTACCTTTTGGCTTAAAGAATGCTGAGGCTACATTTCAGCGAGCAATGTCATATGATTTTCATGATATTCTTCATATCGTGCAGCCTTATCTGGATGACCTTCCGGCTCATTTAGCTAAGTGTATGGACCATCCTGACCATCTTCGTCAGATTTTTCTTCGTTTTCGATGTTACAACATTCGACTCAATCCGCACAAGTGTGCTTCTGCGTTGATTCTGGTAGACTCTTGGGGTTTATCATGTCTAAATACAGAATTCGCGTCGATCCGCTCAAGGTTGAGGCTATTATCAATGTCCCCTCTCCCTCCTCATTGCATCAGTTGCAAAGTTTGCAAGGGAAGGCTAATTTTCTACACCGTTTCATACCTAACTATGCAGAAGTGGCTAAAGGATTCACACGATTATTAAAGCAGGGTGTCCCATTCTGTTGGGATGAGATTGCTCAGAAGTCCTTTGATTCGCTGAAGACGTTGCTTGTCAACGCTCCTCTGCTGCGTCCTCCAAACTATCATCGTGATTTTTCCCTCTATTTAGCCATCACTTTCAGCACGATTGCCATGGTTATGGTACAAGATGATGATGACGGTGATGAGCATGTTATCTATTACTTATCTCGTAACCTTCTCGATCTTGAGACACTCTATGCACATGTCGAGAAGTTAGCATTAACTGCGGTTTAGGAAGTTCAACATTTTCGTCATTATATTCTTTTGCGTACTGTGACCGTGATTTCTGATTGCAACCCTATGACCTATATATTTTCTCGACAATTGTTGGGGGGAAAATACTCGAAGTGGATTGTCATCCTCCAAGAGTTTGATTTGGAATTTACTGCTGCCAAGTTGAAGAAATCATTAGTCTTTGCTGATTTGATCTGTTCCCTCCCTTCAGACTCTGTTCCATCTCGTTCTAAGGAATACATTCCAGACGATACGCTTTTCTTGATTAGCACCCTCGATCTTTGGTATGGTGATATCATCGTCTATCTCTAGACTTCTACTTTCAGACCTGAGTTGACGAAGGATGCCCGCTGATGCATCCGGCACCAATCGCAACCTTATCATATAGTCGGAGATACGCTCTATTACGTAAGAGTGGATTCCATACTTCGTTGATGTTTGACTCTCCAGGAAGCTGAGAAAGCCCTGAATGATTGTCACAGTGGTGCCTATGGTGGTCACATGTCTAGTTATGCCACTGCAAAAAATATTCTTCGTGTTGGTTATTTCTGGCCTTTTATCTTCAAGGATTGCATTGTCGCGGTTCATAAATGTCATGATTTCCAGATATACTAGCGCAAGATGTGTGCACCACTTGTACCTCTTCATCCTATCATTACCGTTGGTTCCTTTTAGAAGTGGGCATCGATTTTATGACGTGTAACCCTCACTCGGCCGAGGGGCATGCTTATATTATCATAGCCATTGACTACTTCACGAAATGGGCTGAAGCAATTCCTACACTTGCCGCTGACGGTAAGATAGCTGCTCAATTCATATTCAATCACATCATTGCTAGGTTTGGCGTCCCTCAAGCCATCGTTATCGATCATGGTTCCCATTTTCGGCATTATATGGTGGCGGAGTTGACTTCTAAGTTGGGTCTGTGTCATGACAGCTCAACGCCGTACTATCCTTAGGCCAATGGCCAGGTTGAAGCCGTGAACAAAGTTCTTATCACCATGATTCAACGTATGATTGGGATCCACAAATCCAATTGGAATCTCATGTTATTTTCAGCTCTTTGGGCGTACCAAACTTCAGTTAAGGATGCGACCAGATTCACTCCTTTTCCGTTGGTTTATGGTCTCGAAGCTACTCTTCTGATTGAGTGTGAAATACCTTCACTCAAGTTGGCTGTTGAATTACTACCAAACACTTCGCCAGAAAAAGAGCATCTCCTCTACTTAGAAAGGCTGGATGAAACTCGCCGCTTTGCTGCTCTGGTTATCGAAGCACAGAAGAAGCAGGTCAAAGATCATTTTGACTAATCAGTTTCCCCTCGTTCCTTCGTTGAAGGAGACCTCGTCCTCCTGTACGACCAAGCTCATGATAAGCTGGGGGCAAGAAAACTTCAACCCATGTGGCATGGGCCCTACATTATTAAATGTGTGTTGTAGAATGGGGCCTATGAGCTCATTGATTACGAAGGTCATCCTCTAGAACAACCCAGAAATGGGTTGTATCTCAAAAAATATTATGCATGAGTCATTCATGCATGACTTGTGTACATATGTGTTATTTTTATTTTTGTACATGTTTTGGTTGGGTGTGCTTTGTGAGTGTTTTTCCTGCTTATTGGGTCTTTCTTATTGTGCAGATGTCTATTACCCCCTATGTCGGTTTTGCGGATGGTGCTTCCCGCAGTACCAAGAATTTGTCTTCAGTAGCTTGGGTAATTTATGATCCTGCTGGTGAGTTGATAGATCTGCAAGGTATTTGTCGAGGATAGACTACAAACAATGTTGCTGAGTATAGTGCTGTCCTTGAACTATTAACCGAGGAAATCAACCTCGGCATATGCCCATTTCTTGTAAATATAGATTCACAACTTATCGTTCTTCAGCTCAATGGTCATTATTCGGTCAGAAACCTGTACATTCTGAGATTGTATTTACGTGTTCGTTTGCTGGAAAGACATTTTTATGTTATTACATATCAAAATATTCCCAGGCGAATGAATGCATTAATTGATACAGTGGCTAACATTGTATTAGATAGACATTTGTGTAATCTGTAAATTCATCATCATATATAAAAGATCCATGTAGGAATATATATATATATATATATATATATATATATATATATATATATATATATATATATAGAATGTTTGCATCAGTGTACATCATAAATTAAAAAAACATGTGTTTCTGTTACATCCTGAGACATCATGTCTCTCAAAATATGTAGACATAAAGCCTAGGTGTCTAATCGACGTGATGCTCATGGTAGCATTTCAATGCCCGTACGAGCTGCCTCAGCAAGCGGTGAATTCAGTTTGGCACCCCTACGGTATGTCTCTGTTAGGCATGAGGAACATCATCGAATCGTGCATAGTCTAGGACTCTGTGTGTGATTCCCTCCAAGTTGCGCACGATCTCTTCCTCCTCGCCTCCCTCGCCATGAGGGTCAAAATTGCGAGGGATTCGCCTCACTATCGGAGACATGCCTACAACTCTCTCTGGGCCAACATCTGCAAGCGCATGGGTTTAACGTCAGAACATACATAATTAAAAAATTCATAATACTCATGAAAATAAAAAATGAGTCTTACCCAAATCTTCATCCCAATCCTCTCCCTCTAGGAGTGGGAGGTCCGGATCACTAGCAAAATTTGTACCAGAGTAGGGCCAGTCCTCCACGACAATCAATTGTTGGCGGAGCCAATCAAAGAACTCCGGTCTCCAGGACATCTCTTGATCGCCCCCTGCCCTTGGCATCAGAGCTGCCCATCGGGCCATCTGGGGTTCCCTCGCTGGTGGTGTCGGGACTATGACCTCCTGACGCTAAAATATTGGTAGTCGTTCCAGGAAGAACGATACCAGGATAGACCTGTAACCAAATTTCTTCAATTTTATCTTCTTGCACTTTGTCAGCTGGAGTTTCATGTTGATTGTCACGGCCTCTGCCCAGTTGTAGATGGTCTGTGTCAAGTAGTCTATAGTAAGAAGTAGCTGTGTCTTTGTTGTTTCGTGTGGTGCTTGCGATCCTGCAGCTCGTGTGATTGTGTGTAGCACTACTTTTAGTGCCAAGTCTGGGGTAGTCTGGATATCCACTTTTCCACTTCCTTATCCCTTTCGTGCCCCTGGACATACCCTGTCAATCACCATTGACATGTTATCCATGCAAGGTCAGGTGCTGGTTAGGATTGGTGTTGCTCCCCTCCGCGATAGTCTTGTTATGAAGTAGACATCAAAAACATCAATCTCGAGTTCCTGATCTCAAAGGATGAACTTTTCCTGACCCTCATCACACATGCTGATCAAATACTGTAGCAGCTCCAGTTGAGCTCAGAGACACAGTGTCAATAAGAATTTTTTCAGCCCACAGTCTCTGAGAGCTTCCATGCATCTCTCATTTTCCATTGCAAGCTCATCTTCTTCGCTGTGTTCCCGTTCTTTCCATTCGATCACCATTCTACTGCTTTATACCTGCAAACATGTTCATATGAATGGAATTAGCTGATTTAGAAGCTTGAATTTGTGAAACATCGGGCCCTTAACTTGCATTTTCACAAGCTAACATGGTTTGCGCAGTTGGCACGATTGTTTCTAAAACAGCCGCGCCAATGGGCGCGCCCTAGTTCAGAAAAATGGGAGATTGGCGCGAGTTCGTGCTCGAAACTCGCGCCAACCGCTATGCCCTAAAATTTTCATTTTCCTCATCAGAAATCAAAATTGAGGGTTACAGGAAATAAAAGAGGACGTAAGTTGAAGGGAAGGACGTCGGCTCTTAGCTGGAACTGACGGATTCGAGATTGGTTTGTCGGATCGTCCGCTATCGTCACCACAAAATCACAATGTAAAATGGGTAACTATTGCCCACAAGAGGTAAAAAGTGAAAAGTAATTATTTTTACCATTTTTGGTATTTTATAACTTTTCACAACCCTAATTAGGTTTTAAGACATATTTTTCGATTATTTTATTATATTATTTCGAGAAATGGGTTTTACACGTATCTCTTGCGCAACAACAGGTTTTCACACGATAGTGATGAAGTAACGAGTTGTATTTTATACTTTTTAGGAATCGGTAAAAACACGAAAAAGTCACTGCTGGAGTCATCTTTGAGCTCTTTTCTGACTCTCTAAAATTGAAAAGATTGTCAAGATTCTTGTTGTTTTGAACTCGTTAAATTGCTGCGAAACGATATCTACCCAGTATACGTTTACCCCTTTTTCGGGCTGGCATGGATTATTTACGAAAGAGGAATACATTAGCCTATCGTGACTAAGAGGTTCTTTCAGATATTATTTTCTACCTTTTCGGATCTGAGAGGCTATTTACGAAAAGGGCCAAGCTGGAGTTTTCTTTTCCGCCTTCTTTTCAAACTCTCTAAATGTGAAAAGATGTTGAGTTCTCCCTTTGTCAGACTCGTTAAACACCGATGACATCGGACTTCATCTCCCTGATGTTACTCGAGTTCCTCCTTCCTAGGGCTCATAAAATGCACTAGGTTGGATTTGTCCGAAGGAAAAAATTACATTACAAGCATATGCTATCCCCTTCAAGCTTGTTTTAAAAAATAATTGGGGTACTCACCAGAAATGGTGGGGGAAAATGGAACCAACTTTTAGTTATGTTGGCAGTATGTCACTATTGAACATGGAACTTGTCTGCATTTGTGTCAAGTTGGGGACATCTCATTTCGTTATTTTTTCCTCCATGGGTTTGGGTAACCTCTTTTGACCTCTCATTTTCTCTCTTCCACGTCATCATGACTTCAGATCCCTTGATGTCAAATACTGCCAAATCCAGTGTCGTGTCGATCATATGTTCAAGAGAAGTTTATCTCTGCATTTTTCAACCTCCCTCTGATTTTTTGTTGGTCCTAATTCACTATCATCATGTTCCTCTGTCTCATGTCGATGATGTGGGAAACATTATGGCCCTCCTTCGACCAGGCCACTTCCTGTCGACTTCAGCTCATTATCCAAGAATCTGATCTAGAGACTCCCTTCCGGTACCTTGGAGCCTACATGCCTCAATGGCAGGTTCTTCGCATTCAACGCAAGGTCCACATCATTGGCCTTTGATCGAGTGATTCTGCAGGTGTTCGACATCAGATCACTGTTCACATTCCATGGATTGTACCTCTCATACCTTGAGGTACATTGTTATTATTGGTGGTTTCTCTCACATCTGTTAATAGCTTTCATCATTGGCTAGTAATCAGACAATTTCTTGCATGTTCGACTTCAGCTCGTATATTCGCATGCTTGAATTTGTACTTGTTTGGGTCGAGATGGAGTGCAAGACCCTGCGTTTTTTCTGATAAAATCCAGGCTGCGGGTTCTTTTGGATTATCATGACTTATTACATGAATTTTTTGATTGGATGGTTGCGACCATACCTGAGTCTATTTGTTGATCCTTACTGCTGGATGGCTGCATCCATATCTCGGATCTCAGTTTTTATGTACTCTATTATGGATGGCTGCGCCCATACTACATGTTCATGTATCAGAGATATTAGTTGTATTTGTAATTGCAGGTTTCCGACAGCGGTGTTTAGTTCAAACGTGTTCTCGTAAATCATTTCGCCCCTCCCTCTCCCTCGGACCTCATGCTTTAGGGGGCATCTGTTACACAACATTTTGTCATTATCCCTAAAATCCCCATGTCGCACATTGGAGGGTCATTTCTGTGACTAATAAGAAGTGTCATGCCTTGAAAAGACCATCATTGCATCCCTTTACATGAGAGCAATATTCCTTCTATTGATAATTCCCTGAGCAGAGCTTCAGAAACCCCTGTTTTTTCCTTGGCGCGAGTAGCCAGTTCTGCCCTCGTGCTAATGAGGAAGATTAACGCTGGACCCCGTGCTAGTGGGTGCTCTATCCTAGTTAGCCACCCGCGCCGAGCTGTTTATGGATTTAAAAAAAAAAATAGAGGCGGAGATTCCACTCTAACAACTTCGAGGATGAGTCATTAGGAGTGGTTGGACTGAATAACCATGGACTCCCTCCTTTAGTTTATGGTTTCCACCTCTTGTGGGAAGCTCCTAAAGGATAGGGCTCCTTTCTACCTTTGTAGGGATCCCGACCTCCTCCTTTCCCTCTATAAAAAGAAGCTATCTCTCCTTGCATAAGCTAGCTGAACATGGAGAATTGAGTTTACTATAGCTGAATTGTTGAAGAGATAGAACAAGAAGGAATTTTGTTGAGAGAGCTTAAGTCCATGCCCTCATCCCGTCCGAATCCCCTGACGAGCATCTGAGACGCGCTTCGGTTGAACCCCGCTGGAGGAGACTGTGACGTCAAAGCTTTGGTTGTAACTCTTCCTTCTCTCAATACATATACATTACTATTGTTTGGTTCCCATTTTGCGTTATGTTATTTGTTTAATGCAATATGCTTAGCCCTCTTTGGCTGGATAGTAGTTATGAATGAAGTTATTATGTCGTATGATGTTCTTGTTTTTTGATCTATGTGCAGGTATCCGAGCATGATTGTAGACGGATTGTGACTTGCCGAGGTAGGAGTGAGAGGCCACCACCACTACAGTCGTGACGACAACATTGTACTCCAGGTATGTCGATCTATCGTGTCCTCTTTTCATTCAATAATTAGGAACCTACACTCTAGCATGTCTCTTTGTTTCTAGGCCCACTCTAGGGCTAGAGGGATCGTCTTTGTCCACAGAGAGGATTTACCTGCTTAACACTACCGTCCCCAAAGATTGTAACCATTGTACTCCTAGTAAAACATCAACACCTCCCATTGGAATGGAAAGCATTGGACTATTCAATACATATTCCCCCGTGGTTAGCTTGATATTATGAAATTTTCCAGAGAAATTTATAGTTCCTCCATTTTCAACCATCACTTGACATTCTAGTGTTGGGTATAGGAAGAAATTCAATTCCTTGGCTACCTTATAATGGATAAAATTATGGGTACTACCCTAGTCAATCAACACTATTACCTTTTTCTTCTTGATATGTCCTTCTATCTTGAGAGTTTGAGAAGTGGTAATTCTTTCCAATGCATTATAGGATATGGTCGGACTCATTTCTTCTTTCTATAGGGTTGGTTCTTGGTGTATATCCTATTCTTTGAAGTTTCTTGTTCATTTTCTTCCTCCTCTTCACAATCTATGTAAAAAAAATTCTTCTCAGCACACTTATGACCTTTAGTGTATTTGTTATCACAACTGTAGCAAAGCCCTTTTTCTCTTTTTTTCTTCCAATTTTTGTAGTGTCAACCTTGTAGGTTGTGGAAGTCTAGGAGTAGCAGCACTTCCGTCTTTATAGATGTGAGTAGTAAGCTTTCTTGTCGTCATAATTTTACATTCAATTTTTCTTGCTAACCTGAATGCCTTCTCCAATAAACCAAGTTCCCAAAGGCGAAATTCATGTTGGATGTTATCCTTTAAAGTCCCTATGAATACATCAATATTGTGTTCCTCTGGAATATTAGCTACCCTTATATTCAATTTTTGGAAGTCCTCAATGTGCTCCACCACCAAACCCTTTTTTTTCGAGATTTATCAATTGGCTAAAGAAGGTGTTGCTCTTTGTATCCTCATAATGTGCTATCATTTCCTCCGTAAAGAATGACCAAGTGACAATTTTTTTACGGTAGCAAAGCCATCGATACCATACAAATGTATTTTGTTCTAAATATAAAGTTGCAAGGCGTACCTTTTGTGTGTTTTTCACATTATTGAGATCAAAATATTGCTCCATCTGTAGTATCCATGTTATAGGATCCTTGCCATCAAACTTACTCATATCAATCTTTGGAATATGGTGGGTCTTCAATCCAACATTAGAGTTTATGAAATCATGATTAACATTTATTTTGTTCTCATCATGAGTTTCTTCTACTATCTTTTCACCATTGGGAAAAATTTCTTATATCAACTTTGTCAAATTGTAATATTCCAAATTTTCCATCAGCTAATTGGAATATTAGAGTTCTTACTTTCTTTATATAGTTAAGTAAATAAAAGGGTGGAGGCACCCATAAACCCAGTGGATGAATAAAATCCACTTATATAGTGTGAATGTGGGTCAGTTGAGTAGTGGAGTAGCATAATAATGAAGAAAGAGTGGAGGTCATGCATAAATAATGAGGAATATGATGGAGATAATGGAGAAATAACGATGAAGTGATGGAGGAAGTGGTGCATTAAATGCACACATGATGGAGGGAGTGGAGAGTAATTGCAGAGATGATGGAGATCATGGAGGACAACAAAATCTTTATGGAGGCTAGTGGCCACGTGTGCAACACATTAATGAGGTGGGCCAAGGCGAGAGAAGGCTCACAACCATAGAAGGAAGGTGAGGGAAACCATAGAAGGAATTTTGGATATTGATATTGTATTGTCGTTTACGACATTTCTTTGCATGCTTAAGATATTTAGCTAAGTTTGATGTGTTGTTTAGCACACGCGTGTCTCCGAGCGGAGATCCCACCCTTATCCACAGGGGACTTCGAGTGCCTACTCTAGAAAGGTTTCTTTGAACATCCATTCATCATCCGGCAGCAGTGCCACATTCATCCCCTCTCTTCATCACTTACAACTGCATAAATTATGCATTCCTGCCTTAGGTTTTGAAAGGAGGAAGGTAGTTCATAGTATTTTAGCTGGAAAACCTGTGGAGGGATCAACCCTTCACCTTGTGCATCCATTACAGTCTTCCGAGAGCAACATTGATACATCCGGAATTAGGCCATCATTCTACTCCTCTATGCAACATAAATTCCTGCAGGAATTACGCACTCCTGCAGTGTAGTTTCAGAGGAGGAAGGAAGTTCCAAGTATCTCAACTTGGAATCCTGTGAGGGATCATCCCCTTACTTTTGTGAGATAATTTCCATCAGTTGTGAGTAGTATTGCATCATCTAGTAGCATGCTACAACATCAAACCTCTTGACAGCGTAGTCACTCCCAACAGCTGTGCAGTTGAACAACTGTAACTTGAGATGAGGAGCTAGAACTCAAGATTCCAGCTTGGGAATTAGGAGAAGGGACCAACCATTCATGAATTGAGTTGATTGGGTGTTACTGGAGTTATTTTATTTTTCAGTGCATGCCACATATTTTCATACCCAAAATTTATGCATTGCAAGCCCTAGGAGGGTGATTTTTCGAGGTGAGCCAATACGGAAAGCCTTTCTGCATTATTCTGGGTTTTTGTCATACAGTCCGGATTCCAAATCCTGGCATTTTTTGAGCTCCAGAACAACCTTATATACACACCCATTTTCAGCCAGCAATTACATTTCCAGTAGGGGCAGCGCAGTAGGGTCTCCAGTAGAGCAACAATTACGCAGTGTTCTCAGTGAGAGGACTTGAGGGTCACTCTAGCCATCTCTGTCAGCTTGAGTGTTACTATTTCTAAGCATTGTTGTACTTATATTCCACCTCCTGATTAATAAAATGGCTCAGTTATTTCTGGTTTGATTCATGGTGTTTTTACTTTCCAACATTATTGTTTTTATTTTCTTCTATTATTGTCTTTTCCCATTTTGGGATATTATAGTGGTATCAGAGCATGATATTTGGGTGAGCTTGTGGGCACTACATTTCATGACATCAGAAGAAGAAGCAGAAAAAGAAGAAGTCTACAATGAAAGAGGGATTAATTTTTTCCACACATCTCTTCATATCTATGCAGGATCTCACCATAGATGTTAAGGAAATAAGAAGGGAAAGGCAAAGGGAAACCTCAATAGGGTTTCAGAATGGGGAAGGTCCGAGCACTTCCTATCAGCAGCATTAGCAGCTGGCAGTGCAGAAAGTTCCACAACACGCTACTATGTCCACTTTCCTTGCAAAAGGAAATTAATGGCATGGAGATGGAGGATATTTGGAGCATGAGACTCTGAGTGATTATCTTTCTGATTATAGATCTAAATCTAGAGCATTCAAAGAGAATCTGACTTTCCAGCAGTTTTTCCAGATTAAAGAGAACTGGAGACCCCGCAGCAGCAATAGAAGAAGAGGACACATACATAATAGATTCTTCCTACCTCCATTTGATGGCTCATCTACAAGCACGATAAAAGCTTGGATGAATAAGTTAGATTATTTCTTCCAGCTACACCCAGTAGCAGAAGAGGACACCATTGATATTGCAGCACTGCACCTTGAGGGTGAAGCAAATGATTGGTGGTTCAACAATCTGGAGCATGCAAGAGTGACGACGTATGTAGACTTCACTCAAAGGTTAGTAGAGAGGTTTGACAGAAGAAAACTGGAGGCATTTCCCATTCAGACATTTTCTGACATTGATGAGGAAGTGTGTGAGGAGAAAAAGGAAGATATCAACACTGTTACTTCGGGAGAAGAATAACTACCACCACCACCAGTTACAGTAAAATTACTTGCATCAGTAGGAGGAGCACTTCCATCCTTGCAAGATGGTCCTCAACATTTGACATTGAGAGTCCTAAGCATGATTCAGGAGGTGCATGAGGAAGAGGAAGAAGATACCAGTGTTGGTGCAACAGTAGAGGAGCAACCATCACCATCACCAACCGTTAGAGAAGCAATTTCATCGGTTGGAGGAACTCTTGTAGCTTTGCAAGATGTTCCCAATTATCAACTGATACAAGGTATGAAAACATCTCCACCCCATATTTCAGTACATCACATTGATATTTCTAGGTCATGCCATCAGGGAAATTGCATGAACAAGGGTTAGAGCACCTTGCTTATTTGGAGTAGTAGACTATCAATGCGTAGAGGACCCTTGAATTGCTCAAGGAGGAGATGTATAGCTATCCATGTTTTTCATTGTTGAGCGGCACAAAACACTTTGTGTTGGAGTGTGGAGTTTCGAAGGATGTGGTTAGCATAGTCCTAATGTAGGGAAGCTATACAATAGCTTTCGAGAACCAGGGGTTACTGTCACATGAGCTCTCGTATTCTGTTTACAGCAAAGAGATATTGGCCATTATGCATTCATTGGTCAAATTGTGGAAGTTTTTGATTGGCAGTATATTTCGGGTGAAGACCAACCACCATAGTATCCGACATACTTTTGAGAAGGAGAAACAACTGTAGAAAAGGTGGCAACGGTGGATCATTACAATGTGGGACTATGAGTTCAACATTGTTGATGGAGAGGGCCATGTGACAACAGATGCACTATCATGGAAATCAACAATGTTGTTACTAAGGAGCAGTGATGATTTGGGGGCCCAATTATTCTTTGAGCATTCTGATGACCGCTTCACTTATGAATCATTGGATGGCAGATGGTATATGGTAGACATCATGTGATGGATAAAATCTTCCATTGTCAGGATAGAGCCTTCTTGATGAGCATATCATAGCTCAAAGAGAAGTTTCTGGATACAACATATTCAGAACCTCATAGGTTCTACTGGGCCATCGGTGAGAGGTTCTCATGGAAATACCTCAAGGAAGATGCACTTCGACATATAATGGAGTGAAAATATTTCCATCAAATTGTGGAGAATGGTAATGTCGACATTGATCTGTTGTCAAGGTATGCACAATATTGCTTCAACATTTTCACATAGTACATCTCTTCACCCGTGACCATATTATCTTTCCGGATGTCCTTAGACTTCATGGTCTTCCCAAGGCCATAAAGATTAATAGGGATAGTTATTGTATGAGTAGTTTTTGGTGGGAGCTTCTCCATTGGGTGGATACCAAGCCGGTGCATGATATGAGTCATCACTCATAGTTGGATGGATGGATTGGGATGATGAGCAAGTGGTTGAAAATATACTTGCATATCGATGACACGGGGCAACAAGAAGCATGGCTACGCTATCTACTCTTGGGTGAGTATGGTTACCACCCGACGTTTCACATTTGTATGATCCATGCCTTGCATAGTACTGGTGTGATACAACAACAAGAGGCATGGCTGCGCTGGTTACTTTTGATGTGGTAGCAGGAAGCCTAGTTATGTTGGTCTGGTGTGACATTATAGATTTCAATCAGTATATCATTGCTTCATGCTTTTCATTATGATGATGTGGGGTGGCAGCAAGAGTCATTATTGCTTTGGTTACTCGTGGGAGAATAGGGATCTACATTCTCCCATGATGATGATGTGGGATGGCAACATGAGGCCTTGCTGCGTGGGCTTATTTTAGGAGAGTATGTCCACCATAATTGGTATGATGATGAGGTGGAATGGCATCAAGAGGCATTGCTGCGGTTGCTGCTATGGGGAGAGTATGGTTCGACATTTCACATGTCAACCCATAT
The DNA here is from genome assembly GCA_034641835.2 of Pinus albicaulis. Lineage (NCBI taxonomy): Eukaryota > Viridiplantae > Streptophyta > Pinopsida > Pinales > Pinaceae > Pinus > Pinus albicaulis. Next base: position 248,222,278 of record CM076582.1, read on the forward strand.
GTCTCTATTTCCTACTTTGTACAGTGTTTAGATTATTCTTAGAGCAAGAAGGGCCAACAGGGCCAAGGATTGGAGCATGGAGAGACACAACCTCCTCCATGTAGCATGGGTTGGATAGATAGTTTATGAGTTGGGACTTTCTACTTGGGGAAGGAACCACTACACTTCCTATATCTCATGCAGAGAAGAGGCTCTTGGACAACATATAGTTACCACTTGGGGACTCATTGATGAGGAGAGGCGTCTAGCTGCATAGACGGAGGCCATTCTAGACATTCTAGAGAGGAAAATATGGAGTTAGGAATTCATAACACATTGGGGAAGATGGGGAAACCTTCCATATGAGGATGCCACTTGGGAGGGAGATGGATTTCTGCAGCATCCACTTTTGCAGTTGCTTGAGGAAAAGAAACATTTTGGCAGGGAGGATTGTAATATTCTAAATCTGCCATCAGCTAATTGGAATATTAGAGTTCTTACTTTCCTTATTTATTTAAGTAAATGAAAGGGTGGAGGGACCCATAAACCCAATAGATGAACAAAATCCACTTCTATAGTGTGAATGTGGATCAATTGAGTAGTGGAGTATCATTATGGAGTAGTGGAGCAACATAATAATGAAGAAAGAGTGGAGGTCATGGAGCAATAATAAGGAATATGATGGAGATAATGGAGAAATAATGATGAATTGGTGGAGGAAGTGGTGCATTAAATGCACACATGACGGAGGGAGTGGAGAGTAATTTCAGAGATGATGGAGATCACAAAAGACAGCACAGTATTTATGGAGGCTAGTAGCCACATGTGCAACGTAGTAATGAGGTGGGCCAATGCTAGATAAGGCTCACAACCATAAAAGGAAGGTGAGGGAAACAATAGAATCCATTTTGGATATTGATATTGTATTGTTGTTTACGACATTTCTTTGCACGCTTCAGCTGTTTAGCTAAGTCTAATGTGTTGTTTATCGGACGGGTGTCTCTGAGCGGAGATCCCACCCTTATCCATAGGGGTCTTCAAGTGGCTACTTTGGAAAGGTTTCTTTGAGAAGCCACTCATCATTCGGAAAAATTTCCACATTCAGCCCCTCTCTTTAGCACTTACAGCTACAGGAATTACACATTCCTGCCTTAGGGTTTGAAAGGAGGAAGGTAGTTCTCATTATTTCAGTTGGGAAACCTATGGAGGGATCAACCCTTCACCTTGTGAATACATTGCAGTCTTCTGAGAGTAGCATTGCTACATATGGAATCAAGCCATCATTCTAATCCTCTATGCAGCAACAGTTCCTGCAAGAATTACACACTCCAGCAGTTTAGTTTCAAAGGAGGAAGGAAGTTTCAAGTATCTCATCTTGGAATCCTGTGATGGATCATCCCCTCAATTTGGTGAGATCATTTCCATCAGTTGCGAGTAGTATTTCATCATCTAGTAGCAGGATACAACATCATCCCTCTTGAGAACGTAGTCACTCCGAACAGTTGTGCTGTTCAGCAGCTGCAACTTGAGAAGAGGAGCTAGAACTCAAGCTTCCATCTTGGGAATATGGAGAAGGGGCCAACCCTTCATGCATTGAGCTGATTGGGTGTTATTGCAGCTATTTTATCTTTCTTTTCATGCCATAGATCTACATACCCAGCGGTTATGCATTGTAAGCCCTGGGAGGGTGATTTTTCGAGGTGAGCCAATTCGGAAATCCTTTCTAGGTTATTATGGGTTTTCATCATAGAGTCTGATTCCAAATCCAGACATTTTATGAGCTTCGAAACAACCTTATTTACGCACCCATTTTAATCCAGTAGTTACATTTCCAACATTTCTAGCAGGGGTAGTGTAGTAGGGTCTCCAACAGAGCAACAATTACACAGTGTTCTCAGTGAGAGGACTTGACGGTCACTCTTGCCATCTCTGTCGGCTTGAGTGTTACTATTTTTTAGCACTGTTGTCCTTATATTGCACCTCCTAATTAATAAAATGGATCAGTTACTTTTGGTTTATTCATGTTGTTTTGATGTTCTGGCATTATTGTTTTTATTTTATTTTATTACTCTCTTTTCCCATTTTGGGATATTACACAAACCTTCCTTCAAACCTTCCATGTCTGCTTTTATATCATTCTTAAAGTCTTCCATTTTTTCTTCCATGTCTTCCATGCCATTCTTCAACCTATCCATATTAACTTCCGCACACTTCTTCAAACCATCCATCTTACCTTCCATGCATTTCTTCAAAACTTCCATTTCATTTTTTGTTTCTCTTTGCGAGAGCGAAAATTGGTGCACTTGCTCTTGTAATTTTGATATATCATGTTTCACTTCTTCCTCTTGATGAGTCATAGTAGAGTAGTCTGAGGGCTTAATGGGTGTTGAATTCTTTTTAGGCAGAATTTTAGAACCCAATACTGATACCTATGCTTCAATATGACCTTGGAATCACTTAAAAATGATTTTTCAAAGAAGACTTATGCAATTTGAAAAAAAATACACACCTTTTCCTTGCTTTTTAGGAGCTCGATATTGAAACTGAATTATCTTTGTGATTTCGAATCTTCGATATCTAAAATTTGGTCTTGTAGTAGCCCTTTGAATCTTATTTTGAGTGCCACATGTTTGACCTGATTTTGATTCTTCAAGGAAAAGTTATGCCCAATCTCCCATAATGACCTAATTATGGACTGGTTCAGTAGAGCGAACTTGTACGACGTTCCTCATGTCATTGTTTCCTCCATCGGCTTTGAAATTGATACAAAGGAAATTAAATTACGTTTACTTTTGGCCATTTTTTACATAATTCCAATCTGATTCTCAGAGAGAGATTTATGACAATTTTCCTAAGGTCACCTCTTTTACATTAAATTCGGGAGCCTCCAAAAACCCTAACTTCCACATATCATATCTCTGAAAATATTGTGAACCAAAATCTTAACGTTTTACACAAAGTTCCTCAGGATTTATTCAAAATGGTTTTTTTAGTGTTTGAACCCTCGTAGAAAAAAAATTATAGTGCAAATGTCATAATGACCTATTTGTAGCAGCGAAACCCTAAAATCCAAAGCTCTGATACCAAATGTTATGAAACCAGCTTCAAAAATAGAAGAAAAGAGAGATCAACGCCTTATAAATAAGCCATTTTGAGGGGGAAACCTCTTTTACATTACATAAATGAATAATTCTTGGATGATACAAATGAAAAAACATCCTTTCTATATATAGGAGTCCATGGGGTCACAATATAATCGTAGCCGACCTAACAATAATAATGTAAGGGCACAATAATAACAATATGGGGGTTACAGGGGTACAAAAATAACAATAAGCGGGCTACACTAACAAAAATAAAAGACTACACTAGTAATATAGGGACCTAAGATATTGGCTTTCAATGTTGCATCAAAACTGCTCCAATAGCATATTCGCTTGCTTCAGTTTGAATTTCAAATGGCTACTTTAGATTTGGAAGTGCTATAATTGGTGTTTTACTGATGTTCCCTTTCAAATTATCAAAGTATTTCTCCTTCTTTATTCCCCACCGAAATACTTTCTTGGCACTTGTAAAAGCATTTAATGGTGCTGCAATGAATGATAAGTTAACGATAAATTTTCTCCAATATTGGGTTGCTCCCAAAAAGCTCCTAACTTTTGTTACATTGTTGGGTTTAGGGAATTCACAATAAAATCAACTTTGGATGGATCAATATTCAATTCACCACCTCTCACAATATGACCCAAATAAACCAAAGAGGTTTTCCCAAATTCACATTTATACATCTTCAAATACGAATTTTCCTTTTTCAAAACATCTAGAACTTGCTTTACATGCTTGAAATTCTCTTCACGAGTCTTACTGAAATTCAGAATATAATCTAAGTATAATATTACAAAGTAATCAAGGAATGGTCGCAACACATCATTCATAAATCTCATGAATGTGTAAGGTGCACTGTAAATCCCAAATGACATAACTAAGCATTCAAAAAAACCTTGTTTTGTCCTGAAAGAAATCTTCCAAATATCATCTTCAAAAATACTTATCTAATGATAACCGCTTCTCAAATCTAATTTAGTAAAATAAATAAATTCATTTAAATGATCTAACAAATCATCAATGTGAGGAATATGATAGAAATTATTTACCGTGATCTTGTTCAAAGCTTGTAAATCGACACGCATGCACCATGTACCATCTTTCTTTGGAACCAAAATAATAGGAGACCCACAAGGAGATGTACTAGGTATTATGACCCCTTTTTCAAAAAGTTATTGAATTTGCTTCTTAATTTCTGCGTTCTCCAAAATTGACATTCTATGCATGCCAATATTCAAAAGTGGTGCATCATGTTGCAATTGAATCTCATGTTGGATTCCTCTTTTTGGAGGTATCCCTTCAGGTTCCTGAAACATCTTGTCATAAGTGTTAATAACTTCAACCAATTCATTCTTGAGTTTAGAATCACATCCTGAGAAAGCTTCAGATTCAATAATATCTTTAGCTTTTATCATGAATAACACAAATTCTTACTACCATTAACAAGCCTTTTCATTTGACCAGCACTAACAAGTGATAAATTCATCTTCTTTCGATGTGCTCTAACAATATTCTCAACTCCATCTTTGAAAAAAATATGTTTTTTCTCAGGATGATAGAATATGTATTTTCGGTCATATAAATATGGAATTCCTAGGACAATACCATAAATATCAAGTGGTAAAACATTAAGCTCTATCTCATCTTAAAATTAGCAGTGATGGAAAATTTGAGTTTACATTTTTTTTTCACTTCCAATTTGGCATCATCACATACCCAACCCAAAGGGTAAGGTTTTGGATGAGGTGTAGTCTCTAAATTGAATTTATTGAAATTTGTTTTAGAGATTAGATTGACTTGAGATCCACTATCAAATAATGTATCAACCTTTTTCTGTTTTGTAATGACCCTAATATGGAAAAGCTCACTTCTTTCTTGATCATTTTGATATTCAATAATCTTACTAGAATAAATAGTACTTGCATTACAAGTTATACCTTTCATTTCCATGGCTGAGATTTTGGTTTCATCACTTGAATAAGATCCTGGATCTTGTTGATTTGTAGTAGTAGTATTTTCTTTCCCCTTGTTATTGAACTTCTTTGGTCTCAATTTCCAAGAATGGTATTCATCATGGCCATATTTTGAATAATGTTTAAACGTAATTTTCTCTCCCTCTTTCTTGACAATAGCATTCTTATTCCTTTTCTTTAAACTTCCCCTTTACTTTGTCTCCTGATTAAAAGGGTTTATTGCTGAAATCTTGAGAAACATGATTTCCTATTGATTCTAAATGATTTTCCTAAACACATACTTCATCTAGTTTGGTGGGATTAAACATAAGTACAATATGTCTCAAGTAACTATGTAATCCACCTATATACTTAAGGAGAGTATCTTCTGAGGTAAAATCAACACCCAATATTAAGTCTCTTCTTCTAAATTCTTTTGTGTAACTTTTCTTCAAATCTTCTTGAGTTCCGGCCTCTCGCCAGATGAGAGTTTCACCTTCCAAATGAAGAGAAGAAGCAAGATGGATATTTGTGAAATCACCATCAATCTTTGAAATCCTACAATAGACTTCAATTTTAAGAACCCAATTATACAACTTTTTATCATTTAATTCCCCATTGTACATAGGAAATACAAACATGAAATCAAGCTTAATCAAAGGGGACTTAGCATGTCCTCTTGGAGATGTAGGGGGAGTAGATATATGGGATGAAGGAGGTGAGGATGGAGGTGGAGGTGGAGGATTTATACCATTACCACCATTACCTTTTGGTTGATTAGAAATTTCTCCTTACAACCTTGTTTCTCTCTCATTGCAAAAACTTTCACAACCTTAGTGATATCAAAGAAATCCTTTCTAAAAGCTCTCTCATCCTCAGAAATAAACTCATATCCTTGTCGTTCTTCATGTTCCATGACTTGTGGAGTTTGTGGCATAGTTGACCCAATTTGAGGGTTTGGTTATTCAAGTGCTCCTTCTCCTCTTCTCAATTTGTAAGTATTAAAATAATACTTGTGAATTTTGTCAAACCTTTAATAAAACCATGCTCTGATACCAAACTGATCCAAAATTAAAAAATCAAGGTTTCATCAAATCAATTGAAATCTAGATTATGTATTTTAGGAAATGGATCATGATTGCAAAAGAACACAAAATAAAGTAAAATTTTCATATTTTTAACAGTTAAAATGGAAAATAAGCAACATAAAAACACAACAAATTGATGACAAAGTTCACACCTCCTGGGCTACGTCTTTGGTTCCAGCTTTCAATGGTGGAATTTTGTATTATATGCTCAAATGTTCAAATACATAAACACACAAGTCTCAAGTTGCAAAAGTGAAATTTTTATTGCATCCATAATACCCAAAAACCCATGTTTAGGCTCTTCTTTGGCTTAAAAAGGTTAAAAAATGACCAAGTTAGGCCTCTTTTTGCAAAGCTGCTAGTTAGTTGATCTGCAAAACTCATCCCATACAAAAAATTAGCAACAAAATGGTCTCTAGCATAGTGGTTGGAACACTTCGTTGGAAAATCGAAAGTTTCAGGTTCGATCCGTCAAAATAGGAGGAATTGGTACATATAGATGAAATGTTAATAATTTTTTTGAAACACATGGACCATAACCCTCTCCATTACCTCGACGTTGGTGGTCATTTGGTGTTGTATATGACCAAGGGGTGCGGGCCATACACTCCAATTCGATTGGAATTTATAAGGCGTAGGGCTAGGGCGCAGGTAGGGTGCCACGCGCTCTACCCCCTTTGCATCTGCTTGTGGTTATTGCATAGAAATATAACTTGGGGTTGGGGTGTGGTAAGGGTGCCACACACCTCGCCCCTCTAAACATCCCGTAGAAGGTCATGTTAACTAATATTCCCCTCGCACACGCACACCTTCCTTTCCAAGAGGAAAACCACTACAATTGTCCTTATTATTTTAAAGGAACCTAACACACTAGCCATGGTTTACATGTGAATACATAAACTTTTCATAATTTCATGTAGATACATAATATTTTCCCAAAATATAGGTAACAAAATCCTGCATGAAAATGCAAAATCTTTCCAAAATAAAGCTAACATAATCTTGCATGCAACTACATAATCTTTCCAAGGGAAAGCTAGCATAAAAGATACTATTCTAGTGCATGCAATTACCTTTTCTTTCCAAGATCATATTTTCCAAGGAGAGTAATTTGTAATACCTATTGTATATGAAAATACATGCTCTATTCCAAATAAAGCTAACATGATAATTATTACTTGTGTGCAGATACATGTACTTATCCAAAGGAATTTTAACATATTTATTGCATGAAATTACATATTTTTTTCAAAAATTCTAACACAATAGTTATATTCACCTCTGCATGCAAATATATATATATATACACACACACACACCATTTTTCGTAACCAGAGTGTTGCCTTCACGCTGAAACAACAGGGGTACAGTCTCATGCTACAGTGTGTAATTTCTTTCAGTGATTTCGAAGGTTTTAGGTGCTCACTTACCGCCATTGCAAGTTCTGTGTCTCTGCATTCTCAATTATGATTTTAATCTTTTTTTTTTGGTTATGGATTGTTGGTTAATTTCAAAGGGATTTAGCTAACCATAGTTTTCTTTCTTCTATAGGAAGGGCACAAATGTGGTTAGGTAAACTGGTTATTGTACATTACTCAGGTAAGTCAAGGTTGCTTGTATCTCCGGTTTGTTTTATGTGTGTGCTATATTACCATTTCCCTAATACGATATATTTTGCATTGTTGTAGGTAGGGTCTAATACCCTCTGCTCATAGCTATGGATTCATCAAGCTCTGTGTGGCGATGGCGTTCCCTCACCAACCCACGGCTCTCATCTGGATTTTGATAGAGATAAGCCATTATTCCTTTCCCTTCACTGTTCAGGAAAAGATCTATGTGCCATTTTTAGAATATATGGGTTCTCTGTACATTTAGAAAAGGATTTGTTTTTGTATTTTAATTTCGATTTCTTCTAAACCCCAATATTATGATTAGTTGAGCCCACGAGGCGTAGAGCAGTCGGTGATGGGCTGCACTCTTAAGGCACTCCGTTCTGCAAGGTCACCGGTTCGAAACCCGTGGGTGTAGGATTAGTCTAACCGAGCAAAAAAAAAAAATATTATGATTAGTTGGCTTATGAGCCATTTCCACAACTGAGAATTTTCTGGAAAAATCCCATTTTGCCAATTTAGTATGGTCATTTTGATTGCGTTTCATATTAAGGGTAAATTACTCTGTCCCTCTAAATTCGAGATGAGTTTGTGGCATTTTCCCTCACGCAGGGTACCTCCTCTGTTTTATATGGAATTCCAATTTCCAATTTCACTCTTTGTTACAATTTTTTTTACGTTGTCTGTATATATGTATTTCCACTGTATGGTTCAATTGACGAGCGTTTAGCTCTATGTCTTTCGTAGAAGAAATTTACTCTTAGTCGTGCTAGAATTCAGATTATTGGTGTTTGGGGTTTTGAATTCTAATTTGTCTTTTCGATTTGGGATTCCTGTACAGAGGCTACGATGCCCTTATCTCATCGTTTGTGATTCTCCCTTGTCGCAAATTAACCCCCAGCATACTCTGTATGCCTGGTCTGTGTGAGACTAAGCTGACTTGAGTCAGCATAACAATTCATTGATTTCATTTATAATTTATCGCACTTCAGATTTTGATTATATCGTTTCCATAAAATTTTGTGTTAAGTTGTAATGGTTTTATTTATCTGAAATCTAGCTTATGTTATCTATATATTGTCACATAAATCCTATTCCATGCACAATAACCATTATCTGTGGAGTAGAGGTAGGTGTATTTTCCATAATTTATTGCAACACTTATCCATGCATTTAGGTTTGGCAGCATATTCATCAACCCTCTCCATAATTTTTTTTAACTGTTTAGAAATGTTGAATGCTAGTATTGTATGTTATTGGTAAATCTATCATTTGTTCTTCATATATTCTAATGGGTATAGATTTTAAATCTACGCACACACATTCAAAGAAATATATATATATGTTTCACTATATATAATTGATGAGTTTTTTATTTGTCCTTTGCCAGAAGCTATGAATATTTACTGTATATTATTTTTTTCTATTTGATCTTGTTCCTTAGATTTGTAATTCTTCTCTTGATGGCATTACATAGCCATTGGTTTACTTTTTTTATTTATGATTTTGCAACATATTCTGATACCTTTGTATTTAGATTTATTTATTTATAAAATTCCCTTAGTCACAATGACCTCGATATATAGTATATGCATGGGTATACATGATATCCTTCTTACCTTTAGGCAGCGTGTGAAGTGTCCATAACCTATCCTTAAGGAAATAAATAGTCTCTTCACGTAGCCTGTTCTTGTAATGAGGTTTGGCACCATACTTTTTTTTTTTAATTCCCAGTCTTTTCTTATTTATGCTTATCATACTTAGTGATGTATTATTTCCATGTTCGATATTTGTTTTCTAGTTAATATTTATGACCTAATATGGGTAACCTCTACCCAGCTTCCTCCTCTTTTCCAAACTTGGACCAACATGCAAACATACTTATTTTAGGTTATCCCATCCATATTTAATTACTATTTAGTTCTCTTTTTACTTCTTCAATTCATATGTAGGATCAAACTTACTTATAGCTACCCTAATTGTATGTGCAGGTGAAGAAGAATGTTATGGAAGAGTACATTCATGCAATCTAACTCTCATTACCTGTATTCATACATTTATAGTATGATTTCATTGTATTACTTTGTCAATTTGTTTTCTAACTCTTGTGATTCTTGAATAGTTTATGAAAAGGAGGGATGGACCTCACAACTAGATTAAAGGAATAAATGACTAGATTTGATAGAAGGAAGAAATTGGGATGAGGTTAATGGAGAGGCATGAAAAAACAGAGAAGAGGAGCACCTAACCCAGAAACTCCCCCCCAAAAAGAGGCACAAACCAAACACTAACATAGGCAATAGAAAAGATGAAAACAAGAGACAACTTCTAGTAAAGAGATAAAATCCGGAGTGAAAGGGATGTGTAAAGTTATATAAGGAAAAATATTTGAAGAAAACCCACCCAAGAAGCAAATAAATTTTTGCCTACACAAGATAAACATACTATAATAGGCTTCACAAGAATACAAAGAGAAGAGAAAGGACCAAATTTCAACTTGAAGCTCCAATGATTTTCTATCACATGAAGACCCAAAGCTAGGACTAAGGAGTAGAAAACCCAGAATATATAATCCAACAAAATTGGTTACCACACATTCCTTTTATGAGAATGAAACATAAGCCAAAGGTCTAGTTCTTGGCCAAAAATACTACTCTTAAACTTAAGAACCTTATTAGACAAGGAATGACACTCGAGTTGTATATAGAAATAGAGATAATGATTTGAAGATTTTTTTTATGTTTGCAAGTCTACCTATATAAATTCATAGTATTTTGATAACCTTGAACTCAATAGGTCTTTGCATCAAGATCTTCCACATGGTTCCATTTTTTCCACTACACTTACCATGGTTTGCCATGAGGGCATTCCAATCCTTCATAACTCCTTTGCAAGGATGGTTCAATACCAATTGTTTTTCATATGAATCCAACACCCTACAATTCCCATTCCCTTATAGAGGTTGTTATATGCAAAACCATGATTTGACACCTGATGTCTAGTAGGACCTAACACAATTCCCCAATTCCCCTAGGTCTCCCATCTTTTAAAATCTCCTCATGTATGCTCCATAATCACCTGGCATGGGGAGCGTGATTTTTAAATGCAATGAAATCACTCACCTGTTGCATAGGTCCATACTCAAATATGGGAGGTGTAAGGCCCGTCCGCATCCCTTCACACTATTTCTTGTGTAGAAATGGCACAATTTTACCCATCAATAGAGCTAGAGTCGAAAACAAATTACCTTGAAGCAGTGTCTCCTGAATTAGTAGAGTTTGAACTAGATTCATAATTTCGAGGTGTATATATTCAAACGTGGATTCATACCTTTCAAGTGAATATCCATACATGGGGGCAAGCGCATAGGCATCCACACTGAAAACAAGCACATCAAGGGAAAAAGCAAGGACAAGTGTAGCTTCAAGGTACTCAGTCCAAAGTCCAAAAGCCTGAGATATGAAGCCTGGGATATGATGCACTGAATGTGATCGACATGGGTTAGATTTTTGATGAAGTAGGGGCAGCACGCTGGGGCATCTCCATCCAGTTATTGAGTTGTAGCTGCTATTCAACCCTAGGGCTGCATTCCGACTTTTTTATATTTTTGTATATTTCAGGAAATCCTTCCCGGGTTGTCTTGAAAATGTGTTTGGGAGCTTAGATCTCTGTTCCCGGCATTGTATGAGCCATATAGTTTCATATCTATGTATTGACACTTTCCAGTAGCAATTATACTTAATAAAACTGCATTGTCATAGCCTTGGGCAATATTTGTGTAGCAGTGATCTTCATATTTCATGTACATGTTCTCTTGAGGCTTGTTTTGCCTAACTTGAGTGATTATTTCCTCAAGGACCTGTATGCATTCTGCTGCTAAGATATTAATATGATGGCTATATGATCTTCTTACATTTTGAAGCATTACAACTAAAGAGGTTCTTCAATATTGTCATTCTAGTGGGAATCAAAGGGAATATTAGAAACTATACTTCCCTCATTATCCATCATATCGACCAACTTATTTATTGTGTGTCTAACATGCTCCAAAATAGTTGTTGGTAATTCCAAAATTAGATATTTTATTCCTACTAGTCCACTTTCGAGTCTCCAACTATTCGAACCTTGGACGAGGAAGAACCTTTTTGCAATTTTTTGACCATGTCGATAATGATTTGAGTGTCTCCTTCTACGATAAGATTGAAGTAGTTAATTTTGAGGGATACCTACAATACATGCTCTAAGAAAAAGAGTTCAATTGCATTATTGCTAGTAATTCCTATTGAATTAACATAAACATGTAGGATTAAACACATATGGTCCTTGAAAACAACCCTAAAGGCTAAAACATGTTTTTTTGAGATTTCCTTTGAAAGCACCAACAAAATCGAGTTTTATAACTCCTTGAGGGGGAGATTTTCATTGGTATAGAATGGAGTATTTTAATTGGTCAAGATTAGCAGATGGAATATGAAAAGTGGAATGGATGCTTATAAATAAGAGTATTGTAGCCTTCCTTCCATTACATTCCCACTCTTGTGATGACCATTAGTGAGTTAATATGGTTTCTTTGATACCTCTTTCTATATTCACCCATACAAGATCCCTTGTACTCATTTTTTCCTAAAATATTATTCTATTTTTCTCGTTCATATTTCCTAGAGAGTGAATCTAGGGAGAAATTTCCATGCTCTCTGGATAATGGGTTGTGAGAAAGTTAAGTATCTCCAGTTGGAGATAGTAGAAATCAAATCGTTGTGTGACATGTCAGATTTCCTAAATCTTATGGTAGTTTTGTTCCAGAGGAATGATGAGAATGAATAGTTTTTTAGTATAAACTCAATAGTTTCTGGATTGTCCTTGTGGAGGAGACAAAAGCCTAGTCTATGGAAAGCTCTTCACTGTAGTTGACCCCTGTAAATTTTTTTTCAATATATTGACAACCATAGGAAAAAAATGACATTGTTCCAAAGATGTAATCTCCAAAATTTTTCCAAATATTATTTGGTAAGAGAGTCAACATTAATAAAAAGGTTCAAATTTAAATTATAATATGCTAATTTAATAATTATAATTATGATTTGGATGATTGTATTTAAAGAAAATTGGTTTTTATTTAAAAAATATCAAAATCAAATTTTATCAATTTTATTTTTCCATTACTTTTGAAGCTTTGATTAACTAAATATTTATAACAATTTCATTTTCCTTAAAAAAATTATATTTTATAAAAGAGTTTTCATTCAAAATATTTTTGTTTTAAATATTAGCATAATTTCATATCATTTCTATAATTATTAAATATTAAAAATGATGCAATGGAATACACAAATATAAATCCATTTTAATATTAAATTTATTAAATATTTAAAGGAATAAGAAATAAAAAATATAGACATTTCTTTATGTATTTTTTAAATATACATTAAATATTTTTTCATTTAAATGATAGTTATAATTTTCTCAAGCTTAATTGATTTCATTTATTAAAGAATCAAAGAAAAAGAACAAATGAAAACATCTCATATTTTATTTTATTTTATTTATTTAATGATATTTATTGTTTTCTCAATCATAATGGATTGATTTTATGTGTTTTAGAGATGGATAATGGAAAACCAAGTGGAATATTTTGTCGTACAAAATGAACCACTCATTTTTTGTTGGTTTGTTAGATTATGTGAGCCTTGAGATGACTTGCACACCTAACCTGTGGCTTGAGTAGCCGTGACCCAAGGGAATATAAGACATCAAAATCACCCCAGGGTTGCACCCATCCTAGGCCACACCAACCACCAACCCTTAGAATGGATGTATTTTTTCCCACAATTTTTAGAACCGGTGACCTTCACATCATGGAGCACCTTAACAGAGCACCCTATCACTGATTTTTGTATGCCCCATGGGAAAAATGAACTATGTATTTATTGTAATTTATCAAACTTATTTTTTTGTGAAGTTTTTCATATTTACATTAATAGGGTTGTGATAGGAATGAAATTAAATATTGACGTAATACATAAAAATAAAGCAAGGTAGGAGTAATAATATGGCAAGAACTTGACTCTTTATTAAATAACAAGAAAATGGAAAATAAAATGAAGAGAACAATAATATGGAAAAATATAACTCTTTATTAAATGGAGAGGTCTTTTACATCTACATCATAAAAGGAAAACAATTGCATCTTTACAACTGAAAGGCTTGTAGATATAGTACTTATGAGTTCCTTTTCCCCTAGATTCATGCACTTTCATTATATTTCAAATACTATGAGTTACAAAATGTAATATCCCAAATCTGGAACAGCTAGCAAGGCATGATTGGAAAACGCATTTTCCAGTAATGGCTGCTACAGGAATTGAAACCAAGACCCGGATCCCTTAGAAAAAAGTGTCTAAGTGCTAAATCCAAGAGGAGGCTCCAAAGAAATCCTTATAAGTGGGTTAAACAGATCTCCCACACTTAGATGTCCTCAAAAATTGCCCGATGAAGGGACTGCAACAATTATTGAGCGAGAGATGGAGTGACATCGTTATTTTTAATGAGGAAGCATACAAAGAGATACAAATAGCCAACAAGTGATATTATAGCAGAAAAGGAGTACAATATCTTGAGGAAGAAATCACTCAAGCAAGGAAATGCAAGCCTCAATAATACATGTACTAGGAGATAAAGAACACTACTACATATATGAAACCCCAGGCTATGACAACACTGTATATTATGGTCACTGCTGCAAAATAAATGGAAATAAAATGATATGACAATATGAGCTCAAGAAATTCGGGGGAGAAAGCTCTCAACCCCTGAAAATAATAATACAACAATCCTTAAGAGGATTGGTTGAAATATATGTACAAATGGAAAATCTACAGAAATGCCGGAGTTGCTGGGCAGTAGTTGCAACTCAGAAAATAGAAGGAGATACCTGAAGATGATGATCAATCTGAAATGAACCTCCTCCAACAGATCTCTCAAGTGATAGGCTTATCCTAACATTGAATGATCTTGCCTTCCAAAGTGGTGGTGCAAACCCCCATTGTAGATACTCACTGTAATAACGCAGTCTAGGAGAATGGACTGCGTTGTCTATGATGGAATATGCTTGGCCTTGATGCCAAGATACGAAAATCAGCTCAAAAACCTTCCTTACTAATCTTTCCAAGGAATATAAGCTCCTTCCTCTAAAAGATGAGACAAGTAATGGTGTTGTGGAACCCCTCCACTACAACACCCAGCAACACTACGTTATACTTCAGCAGAAATAACACAGTGACTGAAGAAGTGGCTTTGGCCTTGAGCCAAGATGTGGAGAAAATGAAGTGACATCCTTCAAGAGGCCTCTCAAGAAGGATAGGAAATCCTAAACATGAATCCCTCATGCTAAACAACACTACAACTCAGCTGAACAATCAGAGAATGCAAAGATAGTCTTCAGACCAAAAGATCAAATGTTCAAAGGTATCTCACTATGGATGCCTCATCCTCCTTTTATACAAGTGAATGCCTCTTTGCCCTAGACCCCACACATTAGGGTTTCTTCCACAAAGAATATTCCTCCCTCTCAAACTGCGTTGTCTTCTCAAGCAAGCTACACCTCTTAGGCAACGCTGTTGACTTGGTCAAACTTGACCTTGTCCTCATGCAAATTTCCCCCTTTCACACTGGAAGGTGCAAAATAAATCTGCTCCATTGATCCCTTTCACACTATGAGGGATTTTATTCCTACTCATGGGCCTTTTACCCATTTTATTCATCTCCTAGATGATAAGCAAAATTAATATTCTAATTTGCTACTTGCAAATTTTGGAATATTACAGTCCTCCCCTCTCAAAGATTGCTTGTCCTCAAGCAAGTCCAAGGATAGACTGAATTCTTATCTCCTCCTCTCCCTGTAGAATCCATTTATGATTATATCCTCCAAGGAAAGTGATGCTATCTCATCAATCAAGCCTCCACATTGCTCCTCCTAAGCATGCAAGTCAGCTATCAAGCCATCATCATGTAAAAGTGAAATACTCAAGAGGATAGCAAAGTGATGTCTAGAGGTCCCCTTGAGGAAATGGAACTGAAATCTAATGGGAAATATCTTTCCCATATGGATCCTCCATCCCCAAGCTATTAGCCATGCAAAATGAGTCACCTCCCAACTAGGCAACTCTTGAAAATTGTCCTCCACCTTTGGCTCCGGCAAAGTAGGTGGGATGAAAATCTGCACATGGTGGGCAATGTAGCCTACCCCACGCTGTCCATCTCTCCACTTAAGATAAGTGTAGAGTGTCTGATGATCTTGGTATGCAATAAGGTTGCCCTCTAGTGGCAAGATGAGGACTAGATCTCCAAAGATCTCTCCCTCAATGCTGTAAATCAAGCTAGCCCAAATCCTCCCATATATGATGAGTTGGAAGTCACCATCATATGGAGTCCATCCAATCATATGACCCCCCTCATAAAGAGACAAATGGGATGCTGTGGTGGTCATATAATCTCCCACGCTCCCCTCAAAACATGTAGGGCAAAAAGTGTGGGAGGATTCTCCCTCAAAGGACACATTCACCCAATGTGTCTTTCTCTCAAGCATGCTCCTCATAAAGACAAAGACAATAGAACCATAAGGAGAAAAAATGAGAATCATACTTGCTGCCATATGCAACAAATGAGAAGGACAATGGTCCCTCAAGTGCAACCAATGCATCTTGACCCTCCACTGCAATAGATATTGATAAAATGAGTGGTTTCTCAACCACTTGCCTGCTGCTCCAATCTCCTCATAAGTATGGAGGAAGTGAATGATGTAAGGTGTACAATGAGCATGTCATCCATAACATGCCTCTTCCCCAAGTCCTCCTAGGGAATGGCCATCAATCATGCTTATGGCCTCAAGTAGACCATGAAGCCTAAAATAAATAATGCTCCTCCTTGGAGCAGCATCTTGCACATGTATGGTTAAGGGATGCATACATACATCACACAAATAATCATGTAAACAATAATGAATACCCTGACCATATCTCCTGCTCATACAAGTGGAGTGGCTCATAAGTGAGTCTCCTCTCATCCTCAAAGAGAAAAGGGGTGGATGTGATAACTCCTCCAAAGAGTTATGTCTCTCCTCCATCTCCATCTGGTCCATGCATCTCCTCATATGCTGATATATCTCCTCCTCAAAGCCCATCCAACAATACCTCTCCATGATGGTGTGGTATGCTCTTATAGAATGTGTGTGGCTAAAAAGGAAATCCATATGTGCTTCTTGTGGAAACTTCTCCTTGAGGTTGGAAGCTCTAGGAAAGAAGATCCTACCATGATAGAAGATGACCTCACCTCTGATTGAGTATCCCTCCTCATGCAACTGGTCATCTAGGATCATGCAAGTGAAAAGATCCTTGGAATACTCCACCAACAGTTGGGAGTTCCAATAGGGATCTATCCTCCATAATGACAGCGCTAATGATCTCCTATGAAGAACACCTGTCATATGGTCATCCTCTTCTCTGACATCTCCCATGCCAAAGATGAAATTTGGAAGGCTGTTATCCTCCCCTTGCTGCTTCTACCACAGCGCAGAATCTGAAATGGAAGTGGGTACTGATGATGTTGAGAGAATGCTCTCTCTCTCCTTGAGTCTACCCAAGACTCCCAGCACTGTATCAAGCTCTCCCAAGGTTCCCACTCCTCTGAAATCAATGAGTGGTGCCCCAACTTGTGAAGCATCCATCCTCCTCTGCTGATCTAGTGGTCTCCCCGGAAAAATGTCTCCATGCAATGAGACATCCTTAACAAGAGATGATTGAATATATGAATGGAGAGAACTCTCCATGCTTCCACTATGCAATCCAATCACCTTCTTAGGTGCATCAACCTCTAAGAATGAATAGGGATGTGTATGTTATCCACCTATAAAATTTGTCATATAAAATGGTGGCTAAATCATTTTTGAAGCCTTCAAGAAACAAGTTTTATTGCTAAAATTGTCAAATTCTTGAAGTCTTATGAAGACATCATGCCCTTTGTTTAATATTCACTGCTGTTTCCCTTTTAAACTCAGAAATTCCACTGATTTCATGAAGAAAAGACTGCTGCAAAAATCCCCATTTCTCCCTCATTTTACTCCTTTTTCCCTTCATCATTAACCTCCATTTTTTATCCCCTTTAATCCCATAAATTCCTCTATTTTTCATACATTCCCTTCTTTCCTTCATAGAATCCATTTTATAAGGTTTAAAACTCACTTTTTAACCTTACTGAAACCCCCAAATCCATCAAAAAACCTTGAAAAAATCATAAAAATACACATTTTTGTGTTAAGGCTTAAGCCCCTTTGGGTTAAGTCCAAAAACCACTTCCCCACACATGCCCTAGTGCTGGAACCAAGCGCTAAAGCCTTTTGGTGTGTATCGCATCGGAAAAAATCAGAGAGAGCGAGTCCTTTTGTTATTATAAAACCCCGATGCCGATTGGCTCCTCTTGTATGTTTAAAGCCCGGTACCTTTGCTTTTCCCATATATCCAAGGCCCCATAATCGGGCGCCAAGCCTTTTATAATAAACTGCCCGGAAGCCGAAAACCTTTATTTTTCTTTAAATTTTTGGTTTTCATATCTTATAAAGGTTTTCTGTAATGGTTTCCATAATTTGAAACAATCTCCACCGCTGATCTGTGATGATCAGATGGATCACGCAATCTTGCATCGGGAGATTTCAAAGGGTGCGTTAAATATTTTATTCCCCCTCCCTGATTGCCGATCTCCCGATGAGTTCTCTGCCGTTGATCTCCCCCGCCAGATCCAGATCTAATGGCCCTTACCGCTCCCTCTCAAAGCCCTTTTCCTCCGCCTTCCAAAATCCTGATTCATTTCCCACCGTCGATCTAATCCGCAGATCGACGGTCCAAAGCCAATCGCATTGGCGCCATTCAGTTTTTCCCCCCCGCCGATCGCAAAGCCCCGATTACATCTGGGCCGTCCACGTGTCAACATCCGACGGTCCAGATCTTTCCTCCCAGCCTTGGCTAAATTGATATACCCCTCTGTGTAATGTTTTTCGACCAATCTCAGCCGTTGATCTCTACAGATCAACGACCCATATTAACCCTCCCTCCGCCTCATATGTTTTTCCATTTAACCCCAGATTCAATCTCTGCCATTGATCCTTTACATCTAACGGTTCACAATAATCCCGACAGGCTTGACTCCTATGGGTCCTGCCTCCCTCCAGATTTTATCTCAGCCGTCCAATCTTTCATCCAACGGCTCAGATTAAAACAACCCTTCCTGCTTCTGCCCGCGCATCTTGCCAACTTCGTGCTCATTCCCCACCGTTCGATTTGAGGCCTTAGATCTAACGGTTGATGTGCGTTTTCGCGTAACTTTATGCTCCAACGTTAATTCTCCAAGAGTCATGCGAAATAGGAAGTTTTGAAATGCCACGTGTCAGGCGGGAACGCATATCGCATTCGAAAAGGTGAAACCGCCTACCCGCCTTTTCATCGCGCGATACTGCTGGTTTCTTAAGCCGAAACCAATTTCCTCATTTTGTATTATGTTTTATCACGTGCGCTTCCCACCGTTGATCTCTGTAGATCAACGATTTAGATCTAATCTCCCATTACACTACCGCCCTCCGCTTTCTCCAAGGGACTTCGTAAAGCGATCACAACCGTTGATCTCTTGGGACTGAACTCATCTGACAACCCATGATTATCAGCGAAACCACAATTGTATTCCTTGCCTTTTTCATTGCTCATTAATTTTTTAACCCCATTTCTTTGCATTTTTCCGCCATTTCATTATAATGTGACCCTTTCGCATTATTTGTTCATAACTAATCTCGACTGTTGATCTCCTTGGTCTATCATGGATCAACGACTCTGACTTAAACATTCACCGCTTGTTCCAACCGCTTCCCTTTTAATCTTCGCACGCAATATCCGCCATTGGATGCTGTCATCCAACGGCCACGCTCTTAATTACAGCCTCCAAAGAAGTTTCACCCAATACGCAGGATTTCTTAATTATTTCTTGGTTTGTGCGGGACTTTAAAGGTTTTTCAAATATTTAAAAAAAAATGGAAGACCGAGAGTGATGACTCTCCAGGCCTTTGTTTATCAAAGAAATATTTTTGCAAAGGTTCCCATCAAGGTTTATCAAGTGTATCATGAGCACTGATACTATTATAAAGACTCTGTGCACCTACACATCAACAAGACACAGATAATTAAAACAATCAAAGAGTATCAGCGTTGAAGATTAAATCAGCTAGAAATGAAGAATTGAAGCTGATTTACACAGTTTGGATGGATTACGGCTAAGATCGAAAATAAAAAGCCTAATCCACTCAATTAAACACATAATTAAAACAAATTATCAGTGTTTAAAGAAAACAATCAGATCTTTCAGAACCAGAAGGCCTCCAACGCCACCTCAGAGGCTAATTGATTCCTCTCAGCTACCAGATTTCCACCTGTAGCCTCAAAGCATTCAACAGGGGTCGAGTTATTATCAGAACAGAGTATATTTTCCTCAAAACAACTGAACAGTTATTCCAAGCCAAACAGAGTTATTGCAAAGATGACACAGAGCCTTAAAGTCAACAAAAGCTCCTCACCGAGCTTAAATCTCAATGTATAACAATTAATACAGAAGAAATATCTATAAACTTCTCCATCGAGCCCCTCAAAGGCCGAGAAGTATTAATCAGTATTAATTGAACCTGGGAGATCTTTTATCCCATCCCACCTCCTCATATCTTCTATAAATACTTCTGTAGGAGATGAAACAATGTTGGTTGCAGAACTTTGAAATATACTTGTGCTCGAAACTACTACCTGTAAATAGTATTCAAAGGCTCTTGAAGCTCTGTTTGTGATCGAATAGTTAGGCTAAGAAGTGAAGATGATTGCTGAACTGAAACATTGGAACTGAATACTGTAACTGGTTTGACATCAATAACAAGCTGTTTCTTGGGATCTTGGTCTATATCATTGGTGAAGTGCTCCTTTCTGTGTAATTGTTTTCCTTTTGTGTATGCCATATTGTCCATTTATTCTCTGATAAAGAACAACAAGCATAGAGTTAGGATTTACTGTTTACAGTACCCTTCTCTAACTGATAAGCTTTATCTCAATTTTTTCCTCCAAATTGTTTATTTAAGAATGATTCAATACAGTTCAAGAAGTTAGGAATGCTGGCGTTCCCTCGTCCTACTGTTTACTTTAAACATTATTCTTGAATGTTATTTTCATTATTTGCTTATTAAAGTTAGACTAGAAAAGTGATGGTGTTTTCTAGTTTCTATCTCCAAAGGTGAATTCTAAAAGTTTCCCTAAGTGTATGCTAAAAGCAGACTAGATTTAAAAGTATCTTATCTGATCTTAAGTTGCATTTTGTTTCTCTTATGTGTTTTTCATCCTTTATAAAAGTAATTATGCAGATTACTAGATTGTTTGTCTCTTGAGTTATCTTTAATACGAGCTTGTCCAAAGAGGTTTATGGTGAGCCCTGCCCTTTGGTTGGTTTTAAACAGTTGCTTAAAAGGATTTTCTTGTTTGGACAAACTATAAATCCTAGTTGAAATTATTATCTGTTTCCACCCCTACAACACTTTTATTGTTCCATTCCATCATTTTAATCTTAATGATCTTATGATATAGATGACTTGCCCTTGGACCACTATTGAAAATGTTGCTCAATTAAAGCCCTATTATGACTCCATATCCCAATGGACTAAAAACCAGCGTTATATCTATATTTTTAGCCAAGGCTTGTTCTGATTGCTTGCAACTTCACACCTTTGAAACTCTTGCATTTTAGGACTTTCCACTCAACTATAATCATGCTCAACCATCCAAAACAAACAAAACCCCTCGGTCTTCATAACTAGCCTAATATCATTACCCAAAATACTTAAAGATAAATCAATCTTTGCACTTTATTGGAGAGATCCCTCTCCGGATTCAGGAGGGCTAGATCCTAGAATCCCAAAGTGGTTCAAGTGTTCTCTCTGCAGTTTGACTTTGCCAATCTTGCAAATTACAGGGAGATAAGATTTCTAGCGACTCCATTGGGGATTTGAGTCAATCTCATCTTAAATATTCTAAAGACTCAGACCACCCATAGTCTCTTTATATTGGTACATGGTGGTGGACCATAAAACATTTTACCTCCAAAGAGCTAAGAACTTCCACTTGGCGACTCCACACTCTGAAACTCCCAAAAGACCAAATGACTCCACTGGTAGAAAACCTTGAACTGATTAAGCAGACACAGTGACCTCTTTTCTGATTTACAAACATGGATTTAGATATAGACCCATAAGATAAACATATGATCATGATGGAAAAGTTGATGTACATGCTTGGAAGAAGGGTGGATAGGTTTATGGCTAATCTAAACGTTGGTAATCCAGAGCAAAATATGCCTTTCCCTATCCAAACACAAACTCTACCACTACAAAACATGTATAATGAAAAATATTATAAAGAAAACAATCAAGAAAAATCTCTGATCATGATGGAAAAGATGATGTATATGCTTGGAAAGAGAATGGATAGGTTGATGGCTAATATGAATATTGATGATCTAGAGCAAGCTATGATTTCCCTTGATCAAACACAAGCACAATCACCTCAATTTCAAGACAGTGACCAAGATATGTATTCTGATCAACACTTTATAGAAGATGATGAGAAGACTTACATAGAAAACAATGAAGAAGGTTGTCAATAAATTTCCGATTACCTGCCTATGTCTTGTACTATGCTGATAAGAGAATTTCATGACCAAAATGCAAATACTAATAGTGAGCAGTGCTTCGAGGAAACAAGTAGCCATTTGGAAAACACGAAACCTAAATTTTGGGAGACACCAACACATATAGAAGTCCTTCCTTTGTGTTACAACTCAGTTTAGATTATACAACAAGAGTGGCATCCTGATAACGTAGAAAAAACAACTCATGAACCCTGTATTCAAACTGAATATCATAATAATCATGAGGAATTTTTTACAAAAGAAAATCAGGAAACAACAGAAAACCCTCAAAATTTCCCTACAAGCACAAGTGAAGTTCCCCTAGAAGAGGCTCAAGAAAACATCCAGCCTCAAAATTAGCCATCACAAGACAAAGAGGACTGCTGTACTTCTTTTCTAAGCAAAAAGAAAACTCTTTCTTTCTTGATAGAGGAAGAGATTGATCTATTATTGAACAGAATTCCAGCCTCTAAACCTTCATCTGAACCAAACGCTTCTGCTCATATACCTACTCCATCTTGTTCTCTTGATACAAAAAATAAACTTGTAGATCAACTAAAAGAAGAGTGAACTGACGACCCAATATTTTTGACTGGTGAAAATGTTTATTCTGATAACTTTCCAAATTTTAACCAGTCTGATGATGATGATGAATTTCAGGAAGAAACTAATCACGCAGGGCAACCAACGTTCGATTGGTGTTATGAGTTTCACCATCATCAGCTTGAAAGCAGAAATCACCCATTTCAATCCATTACAGATAGCTTTCACATTATTGGGAATCAACAACCTTTCAACTCAAAGGGTGAAGAGAAGAGCAATGAAGAAATTTTTGAGCAAGTTGAAACCAAGGAGCCTTCTATTGAAAAAGAGGAAACCTTGAAGACTCCCCTGCTCAAAAATATAATAACCTCTTCACAGAGTTCAATTCACTGAATCCAATCATGCTAGGGCTACAAGAGGACAAAACTGCCAAATATGATGAATCCTCTAGTTCAGATGATGAAGAAGATGAGGGAGAAAAACAAATAGAATAGTATCCCACTGAGGATATATCATCTTTACAAGAAGAAACTTCTCCCTTCACTGATATCGATCTGCCATTCAAAGAACCTGAATTTATATCAGAAACAATCATGGATTTAGAGAAACAAGAAATTTCACTACTTGTTGATTTGTAGGTTAAAGATGATGATGCTTCCTAGGAACGTACTGAAGAGATATTCCTCAAAGCTGGAGTCTTGGAAGCAGAAAATCTACTAGACATGGAGAGCCAAAAAGAAGAGAAACTTCATCTTTTCTTTGTTGATCCTTTGGAAGAATGTGTGGAAGTCTCAACTGGCTCAAATCATCAAGCATGGATCCTTTGCAAGAGCCAAAGACATGAAAAGTTTTCAACCTCTGTGATAGCCTTGGTTTTGAAGATTAATCTTCAAAATGTACTATGGATACCTCTAACAAACAACTAGATTTTCTTCTTTTCTTTTACATTACTCAACTGGCTACATTGGCATTTTTGTATCATATGATAATGTAAATACTCCAAGTTAGAATAGGTAGATAGGAATGTCCATAAAGCTCAGTTTTTGAGTAATTAGATGGTTATTGATTTTTGTCTCTGAAGAAAAATAAGAAAAATAAAAAATACAAAAACAATAAAAGAAAGAAAAGAGCACAGATTGTAAAAAAAATAAAGGTACAACCCCATACCAAAAAAGAGAAACAAAGTTTGAAAGTGTGCAAGCTCAAATGCCACTCCTGAAAAACACACTTCTAATTAGCCATACAGCCTAATCATGGCTGATTATTTTTAAATTTACTGCTGATAGGTTAGTGAATTTGATTTACCGAACAACTTAAACTTGGCTTATCAATTAGGTAGATTAGGCTAGAAAATAAAGGTTCAAACATGCTAAAAATCTGAAACTAAGTGTCCAAAAGAAGAATGACTCCTATTTGTTCTAATTTTGAGTCAAAAATAGAGGTAAACTGGTTCTAATCAGCTTAAAATCTGAACCATATGACAAGGAGAGAACAACTCAAACAGAAGTAAAAACAGAGCTGAAGAAAAGAGAAGGACGTGCTTAGAACTTTCAGATCTTAAGCCTTCCATTTTGATTTAATTTTCTGAAAAATAATGTCTATGTGTAGCTTGTTTTTTATGCCATAGATCAGCAACAAGTTAGACTGTTCAATCTTGACTTGTATGCTTTTAAATTTTTGTTTTAGAAATTAGTGAATAAAAATATGTTAGATAGTTTAATCCAGTTTAATCCTAATAGATTAGTAGCTAGGCAGAGAAGCATATGAACTCAACTGTTTAATCTGAGTTCATGGAGAAATAAGGAGTAGAATTAGATTAGATTTTTGCTTTCAAAAGAATAAAATGTTGTAAGAGAGTTTGCCAATCCAAGTGCACTCTAAAGAAGAAAAAATGCTAGATCAGTAGGATTGGGTAGGTAGAAAGCTTGTTGGATAGATATCCATTGTTTTTTCATGGCTGCTAACATTTTCAGAGCAAAAGAAGATCATCCAAGTAAAGAAAGTTGCAGCCTAATGGATGAGGCACTGATCAGCCCCCCAGAGAATGCAAGTCTGAAGTTCTTGATGCCTTCAAGAAGGCACCATCCCCAAGTGGAGCCACTATTAGCCAGCTATAAAATTTTTCATATCAAATGGTGGCTAAATCATTTTTGAAGCCTTCAAGAAACAAGTTTTATTGCTAAAATTGTCAAATTCTTGAAGTTTTATGAAGACATCATGCCCTTTGTTTAATCTTCACTACTGTTTCCCTTTTAAACTCAGAAATTCCACTGATTTCATGAAGAAAATACTGCTGCAAAAATCTCCATTCCTTCCTCATTTTACTCCTTTTTCCCTTCATCATTAACCTCCATTTTTTATCCCCTTTACTCCCATAAATTCCTCTATTTTTCATACATTCCCTTCTTCCCTTCATAAAATCCATTTTATAAGGTTTAAAACTCACTTTTTAACCTTACCGAAACCCCCAAATCCATAAAAAAACCTTGAAAAAATCATAAAAATACACATTTTTGTATTAAGGCTTAAGCCCCTTTGGGCTAAGTCCAAAAACCACTTCCCCACACAGGCCCTAGCGCTAGAACCAAGCACTAAAGCCTTTTGGCGCTTATCGCATCGGAACAAATCAGAGAACGCAAGTCCTTTTGTTATTATAAAACCCAGATGCCGATTGGCTCCTCTTGTATGTTTAAACCTCGGTCCCTTTGCTTTTCCCATATATCCAAGGCCCCGCAATCGGGCGCCAAGCCTTTTATAATAAACCACCCCAAAGCTGAAAACCTTTATTTTTCATTAAATTTTTGGTTTTCATATCTTATAAAGGTTTTCTGCCGGTCCATAATTTGAAACAATCTCCACCGTTGCTCTGAGAGGATCAGATGGATCACGCAATCTCGCATCGGGAGATTTCAAAGGGCGCGTTAAATATTTTATTCCCCCTCCCCGATTGCCGATCTCCCGATGAGTTCTCTGCCGTTGATCTCCCACGCCAAATCCAGATCTGACGACCCTTACCGCTCCCTCTCAAAGCCCTTTTCCTCCGCCTTCCAAACTTCCGATTCATTTCCCATCATCGATCTGATCCACAGATCGATGGTCCAAAGCCAATCGCATCGGCGCCATTCAGTTCCCCCCCCCCGTCGATCGCAAAGCCCCGATTACTTTTGGGCCGTCCACGTGTCAACATCCGACGGTCCAGATCTTTCCTCCCAACCTTGGCTAAATTCATATACCCCGCTGTGTAATGTTTTTCGACCAATCTCAGACGTTGATCTCTGCAGATCAACAGCCCATATTAGCCCTCCCTCTGCCTCATATGTTTTTCCATTTAACCCCAGATTCAATCTCCCCGTTGATCCTTTACATATAACGGTTCACAATAATCCCGACAGGCCTGACTCCTGTGGGTCTTGCCTCCCTCCAGATTTGATCTCAGCCATCCAATCTTTCATCCAACAGCTCAGATTAAAACCACCCTTCCTGCTTCTGCCCGTGCATCTTGCCGACTTGGCGCTCATTCCCCATCGTTTGATCTGAGGCCCCAGATCTAACGGTTCATGCGCGTTTTCACGTAACTTGATGCTCAACCGTTAATTCTCCAAGAGTAACGCGAAATAGGCAGTTTTGAAATGCCACGTGTCGGGCAGGAACGCATATCGCGTTCGAAAAGGTGAAACCGCCTACCCGCCTTTTCATCGCGCAATACTGCTGGTTTCTTAATCCGAAACCACTTTCCTCATTTTGTATTATGTTTTATCGCGTGTGCTTCCCGTCATTGATCTCTGCAGATCAACGGTTCAGATCTAATCTCCCATTACACTACTGCCCTCTGCTTTCTCCAAGGGACTTCGTAAAGCGATCACAGTTGTTGATCTCTTGGGACTGATCTCATCCGATCGCCCACGATCATCAGCGAAACCCCAATTTTCCTCCTTGCCTTTTTCATTGCTGATTAAGGTTTTAACCCCATTTATTTACATTTTTCTGCCATTTCATTATAATGTGACCCTTTCGCATTATTTGTTCATAACTATTCTCGACCGTTGATCTCCTTGGTCTATCATGGATCAACGGCTTTGACTTAAACATTCACCACTTGTTCCAACCGCTTCCCTTTTAATCTTCGCGCACAATATCCATTGTTGGATGCTGTCATCCAATGGCCACACTCTTAATTACAGCCTCCAAAGAAGTTTCACCTAATACACAAGATTTCTTAATTATTTCTTGGTTTGAGCAGGACTTTAAAGGTTTTTCAAATATTTTAAAAGAAAATGGAAGACCGAGAGTGACGACTCTCCAGGCCTTTGTTTATCAAAGAAATATTTTTGCAAAGGTTCCCATCAAGGTTTATCAAGTGTATCATGAGCACTGATACTATTATAAAGACTCTGTGCACCTGCACATCAACAAGACACAGATAATTAAAACAATCAAAGAGTATCAGCGTTGAAGATTAAATCAAGCCAGAAATGAAGAATTGAAGCTGATTTACACAGTTTGGATGGATTACGACTAAGATCGAAAATCAAAAGCCTAATCCACTTAATTAAACGTAGAATTAAAACAAATTATCAGTGTTTAAAGAAAACACTCAGATCTTTCAGAACCAGAAGGCCTCCAACGCCACATCAGAGTCTAATTGATTCCTCTCAGCTACCAGATTGCCACCTGTAGCCTCAAAGCATTCAATAGGGGCCAAGTTATTATCAGAAAAGAGTATATTTTCCTCAAAATGGCTGAACAGTTATTCCAAGCCAAACAGAGTTATTGCAAAGATGACACAGAGCCTTAAAGTCAACCAAATCTCCTCACCGAGCTTAAATCTTAATGTATAACAATTAATACAGAAGAAATATCTATAAACTTCTCCATCGAGCCCCTCAAAGGCCGAGAAGTATTAATCAGTATTAATTGAACCTGGGAGATCTTTTATCCCATCCCACCTCCTCATATCTTCTATAAATACTTCTGTAGGAGATGAAACAATGTTGGTTGCAGAACTTTGAAATATACTTGTGCTCAAAACTTCTACCTGTAAATAGTATTCAAAGGCTCTTGAAGCTCTGTTTGTGATTGAATAGTTAGGCTGAGAAGTGAAGATGATTGCTGAACTGAAAAATTGGACCTGAAGACTATAACTGGTTTGACATCAATAAAAAGTTGTTTCTTGGGATCCTGGTCTATATCACTGGTGAAGTGCTCCTTTCTGTGTAATTGTTTTCCTTTTGTGTATGCCATATTGTCCATTTATTCTCTGATAAAGAACAACAAGCATAGAGTTAGGATTTACTGTTTACAGTACCCTTCTCTGACTGATAAGCTTTATCTCAATGTTTTCCTCCAAATTGTTTATTTAAGAATGATTCAATACAGTTTAAGCAGTTAGGAATGCTGGCGTTCGCTCGTCCTACTGTTCACTTTAAATATTATTATTGAATGTTATTTTCATTATTTTCTTATTAAAGTTAGACTAGAAAAGTGATGGTGTGCCCTGTTTTCTAGTTTCTATCTCCAAAGGTGAATTCTGAAAGTTTCCCTAAGTGTATGCTGAAAGCAAACTAGATTTAAAAGTATCTTATCTAATATTAAGTTGCATTTTGTTTCTCTAATGTGTTTTTCATTCTTTCTGAAAGTAATTATGCGGATTACTGGATTGTTTGTCTCTTGAGTTATCTTTAATACGAGCTTGTCCAAAGAGGTTTATGGTGAACCCTGCCCTTTGGTTGGTTTTAAACAGTTGCTTAAAAGGATTTTCTTGTTTGGACAGACTATAAATCCTAGTTGAAATTATTATCTGTTTCCACCCCTCCAACACTTTTATTGTTCCATTCCATCATTTTAATCTCAATGATCTTGTGATATAGATGACTTTCCCCTTGGACCACTCTTGAAATTGTTGCTCAATTAAAGCCCTATTATGACTCCATAGCCCAATGGACTAAAAACCAGTGTTATATCTATCTTTTTAGCCAAGGCTTGTTCTGATTGCTTGCAACTTCACACCTTTGAAACTCTTGCATTTTAGGACTTTCCACTCAACTATAATCATGCTCAACCATCCAAAACAAACAAAAACCCTCGGTCTTCATAACTAGCCTAATATCATTACCCAAAATCCTTAAAGATAAATCAATCTTTGCACTTTATTGGAGAGATTCCTCTCCATATTCAAGAGGGCTAGATCCTAGAATCCCAAAGTGGTTCAAGTGTTCTCTATGCAGTTTGACTTTTCCAATCTTGCAAATTACAGGGAGCTAACAGTGTATTCCTCATATTATGATGCTGGGTCTCCTCCCTACCTCCTCCTTGTGTCTCCATGGTTCCACACCTCCTCAAAAATGTCACATTAATTGTGCCTTGATCTCCATACATGAGATCCTGGGGACTTCCTTGCAAATATGCAAGAATCCCTCTACCTGGAGCAAGAGCTCCTCCTTTCTCTACATGAGGCACTAGCTAATCTCTAGATGGAACAAAGATGTTGCCCTCAATCTCTACAACATGAATGGGGAACCTCCCAATGATTGGATCTCTATTTGAAAAAGATATCTCCATGCTCCCTTGCTCAAAGTTATGAGATGAAAATATTTCTCCCGGCAAAGTATGGTGCAATTTTTCAGCTTTCCCCATGGTCTTCTGAAATGGTACTGCGTTCTCATGCAAGGGTTTTGTTTGAGTTTTCTTGTTTGGCTCCACCATGTGTGTTTCATGAATCCTTATATCAAATATTTTCACTAATGCCTTAGTGAAACTAGCATAGGATGCAATGTTTACATTTATCAAAGAAAATGATTCAAAGATCCACCAGGCATAGGCCTTACCTCGCAAATGCAGCGCTGCAACTTTGATGGCTTCATATTCAAGAATGTGGTGCTGCTGCAAGAAGGTCTCTAACTCTTCCACCCAAGCTTTGGCTGAACATACAGGTGAAACTTCAAAGGTAGATAGATGAAATATATCCTGCTGCTCTCTTCCATTCATCTTCATCTTGCAAAACTCTAAAAAACTGAGATGATCTCGAAATTTATGAGTTTGAAACTCATACTCTCTCAAGAAATCACTAAGGGTTTCCCTCATAGCAACCTCTTCTTCTCTTTCCAACTCTCTTTCGGCAACCCTGGGCATGTGACTGTGCTGTGTATTGGGGTGTGTAGCTGCTTGCTCACACTCCTCAAATCTAGAGTTTGCTTTAGATTCAAACTCTTCTGGAGATTCTCCATACATCTCCCTCCGGTCTTCTTGAAGTATTCATGAATATTATGTACAGATTCAAGAAGAAGATTTGTAAGCTTATCCCCTCTTTCTCCTTCAGAAGATGGAGTATTTTTCTTGCTTATTTCTCTGTCTCCTTCTCGATGAGAATAGGAAGTGTAGGGTTCTTCCTCTTCTTTTTGCTTATTCTCCTTCGGGAGGTTCTTTATGGATCTGAAATACGATGAGATAGAACACATCCTCTTCAATCTTCTAATCTTCTTGGGCTGAGACTCATAGGCTGAGCCAAGAAAGGTGCTCTAATACCACTGTAATATCACAAATCTTGAACAGCTAGCAAGGCATGACTGGAAAACGCATTTTCCAGTAATGGCTACTACAAGAATTGAAACCAAGACCCGGATACCTTAGAAAAAAAATTTATAAGTGCTAAATCCAAGAGGAGGCTCCAAAGAAATCCTTCTAAGTGGGTTAAACAGATCTCCCACACTTAGATGTCCTAAAAAAGTACTCGATGAAGGGACTGCAACAATTCTTGAGCAAGAGATGGAGTGACAACGTTATTTTTAATGAGCCAGCATACATAGAGATAAAAATAGCCAACAAGTGATATTATAGCATAAAAGGAGTACAATCTCTTGAGGAAGCAATCACTCAAGCAAGGCAATGCAAGCCTCAACAATACATGTACTAGGAGATAAAGAACACTGCTACATATATGAAACCCCAGGCTATGACAAAGCTATATATTATGGTCACTGCTGAAAAATAAATGGAAATACAATGATATGACAATATGAGCTCAAGAAATGCGGGGGAGCAAGCTCTCAAACCATGAAAATAAAAATACAACAATCCTTAAGAGCATTGGCTAAAATATATGTACAAATGGAAAATCTGCAGAAATTCTGGAGTTGCTGGGCAGCAGCTGTAACTCAGAAAATGGAAGGAGATGCCTGAAGATGATGATCAATCTGAAATGAACCTTCTCCAATAGATATCTCAAGTGATAGGCTGATCCTAACACTGAATGATCTTGCCTTCCAAAATGGTGGTGCAAACCCCCACTGCAGATACTCATTGGAATAACGCAGTCTAGGAGAATGGACTGCGCTGTCTATGATGGAAGATGCTTGGCCTTGATGCCAAGATATGCAAATCAGCTCAAAAACCTTCCTTACTAATCTTCCCGAGGAATATAAGCTCCTTCCTTTGAAAGATGAGAGAAGGAATGGTGTTGTGGAACCTCTCCACTACAACACCCAACAACACTACATTATACTTTAGTAGAAATAACGCAGTGATTGAAGAAGTGGATTTGGCCTTGAGCCAAGATGTGGAGAAAATGAAGTGAAATCTTTCAAGAGGCCTCTCAAGAAGGAGAGGAAATCCTAAACATGAATCCCTCGTGCTAAACAACACTGCAACTCAGTTGAACAGCCAGAGTATGCAAAGATAGTCTTCAGACCAAAAGATCAAATGCTCAAAGATATCTCACTATGGCTACCGCATCCTCCTTTTATACAAGTGAATGCCTCTTTTCCCTGGACCCCACACATTAGGTTTTCTTCCACAAATAATATTCCTCCCTCTCAAACTGCGTTGTCTTCTCAAGCAAGCTACACCTCTTAGGTAGCGTTGTTGACTTGGTCAACTTGACCTTGTCCTCATGCAAATTTCCCCCTTTCACACTGGAAGGTGCAAAATCAAGCTGCTCCATTGATCCATTTCACACTATGAGGGATTTTGTTCCTACTCATGGGCCTTTACCCATTTTATTCATCTCCTAGATGATATAAGAAAAATTAATAATCCAATTTGCTGCTTGCAAATTTTGGAATATTACACAAAAAGCCATGAGTAAATACCATAAATAATTATGGTAAAAACTAATGAATGGTTGTATATAGTAAAGGTTAATTGTACAATTATATATATTTTTTCTTCCCCCTTTCAAATACCATGGGTGGATGCCACGGTTTATAAAAAACATGGGTTTGTAGACCACCAACAGTAGAAAATAATGATTGACCATGATGATTTATTGAGACGCACCTGGATCAATTCTCACCCTTAGGAAGAAATAACCTCCATTGCGTCAAGTTTCCTCATCATATGGGGAAACGTCTACTCAATTTAGCTTCTAGTGAGCCACTTTCATTGGTGAAGAAGTTGCCCTACTTTGACAACTTTATAGAGTTGTATGTTCTACTGGTGGGTATCCTTCATCTTGATTTCCATAATATGATCAACTGTATCCTATTCAAAGAAAGCAAAATTAATTTATGCGGGGGCCAATTTCTTGGTTGCCTCTAGGGTGTCTAACGTAGGTGGAAAATATGGTTAGAGTAGCTCCACATATAATATTAGGTGTAAGACAAGGAAAGGGGGAATACTCAATTCAAAACCATTTTCACGCATAACCATTATGATTGTGTAAGGCCTATATCAGATTTCTCTAAGATTCCTACAGGGGTGTATGAGGTACTCTTTTTGTAAATGAAAAAACACCTTCGAAACCTATATGGAACTTGATGCTAGTCATGTCATTGCATGTACTTGGAACTAGTTTTTTTAGGATATTATTAACCTATTGTTAGATATTTTGGATCCATTCCACAAACTTTTCCACTTTAAATACCTCAATTTGAGCATGGGAGGACTTTGTTGGTGAATATGAAGTCAAAAGAGTGACATCCATGGGGGATGTTAGCTAGAATCTAGAACAAGTCTAAAAATAGATGTGGCCAATAGAGTTGTGGAGATATTTTTATAACCATGCTAATTATATAGAAGCCTATTATCCCATGTATGTATATGTTTAACTTGGAAGTGTAGAGGCACCCTTGTAGGTAGGGTGAATATGTCTTCGGACCCTTCTACAAGCTTGTCTAGGTGTTTCTGTTTTGTCAAGAGATATTTTGTGGAAGTTGTTGTGGTTGAAATTAACTTTGGTTCTTCATTTGAATGAACCATGAAGATGAAAAACTTGGAAGTATGATATTACCTTTCGACACTGTTTTGGTGAGATCAATGGCATTAAAGTAGTTGGAACTACCACTAGTATTGTGTAGAGATTATCCCTCAGAGTAATAATGACAATGTAGAGTCGAGACTCATGAACAACTTAACATTCCAACATATAAGTTTTTCTTAGAAGAACATCACAAACATTGATTTGGGAAACATCACACAATACCTCATATTTGATGGGCATGATGCCATAGGAAATGTGACATTGCTAGCTAACATGAATGTCTTGTCCATGGCTCAACAAACCAATGGTGTATGGCTGAGGGTGTGACAGTGTTGGTAGATTCAATCTCTTGATGACCTTCGTTCAGAACATGTTCTTCTAGCTCCCACTGTAAAAAATGAAGTGGGGTCCCCTTCACCCACATCTATGAATGGAAGAGGTGCTCCCCCTCCTTAGGCTCATATGACTTTTCTAGTTAGATATTTATGGCTACGCTGGTAGTACTAAGTTCTACATTAATAGTCCACTTTCATTTATCATATTTTGAATCATGATTTTAGCAGAGTCAATTTTTTTTCTCTTTAAACTCAACAAACAATGATTGTTTCAAGTGACATTCACTGATGTTGTGTTAGAGGGGTGAATCAATATTTCATTTCAATTATTTAATTTTAACTTCACAAATAATTTATTATCATTAGACTCATATCAAATCATAAGTTAGCATCACATCACATAAACAAATAACAATACCATTCAACAATAAACAACATCAAAGACAGTACACCAAATATTTTTAGGTGGAAACCCTTCTAAGAGAAAAAACACCAAATGCTTCTTAATATAGGTCTTAAAATTTATATCAATAGATATTTCTAACTTTTAAGATTTACAACATCAACTAAAGGCGGCTCCAACCCCTTGGTTTACATGCTCTAACATGAAGGACACTCTAATGCCCTGATTTACCAACTCAAATTGGAAGGATGCTCTAACACCTTGGTTTAACAACTCCAATTGGAAGGACGCTCCAACACCATGTCTTTATTAGCTCTTACTAAAATTATGCTCCAAAACAGGGAAAATTTTAAGGATAAAAAATTATCTTGAAGTTTAAAAACATTGGTGAATATCATTAGTCCCTAATATGCAAATTGTAAAATGTTTATTGATGTATTTATAAAATTATTCAAATTTATAATGATTTTATACATAATCTCTATATAATTTTGGCGATTTTTGAGGTAAAATAATTTTATATTGTAAAATTTGGGCGAATCAATATTATAAAAAATGGAAATTGTAAAATCATTTTTTTGGAAAAATCATGGAAAATTAGCCCACTTGCGAATATTAGCCCCTAAAATTTTCCATGCTCCAAAACCCTGCACAAGTTCCAACATGGCCTTGCACCACCCTACCACCCTAAGGTGTTCTCAGGATTTGACTTGAAGGAGATTCCAACCTCCTGCCTTGTACCACCCTACCACCCTATTCAACAAGTGGATCATGCTTTAGAATTTTTAGGCTGGATCCACCTCTATAATAATATACCTTTGACAATTGAAGCCATAGCTCAACAATCAACAATATTCTTAGCTTAATAATACACTTTCACTATCATACCCTGGAAGCATCAATATGTTCTCTACAATGCATTATTTTATAGACTCAGACCAACAACCTATAAGGAAACACTGAATATTTTGCTCATAATTTGCAACAAACCCTTATTAGAAATCAGGAAAAAACATAGCAATAACACATTACAAATCTGGTCAACATATATCAATAAACCAACTGATCTAAATCTACTACTTAGTGAGTACTCAATTTTCAACAACTCATACTCACATGCATGGAATTCAACAAAAGTCATCAAGCCAAACCCTTATATTGACATAAAAATTGCTCATCAAATACATAAAAACTTTAGTGATTCTTCCAAACATATAAATTCAAGGACAAGCCCTAACTGATCAATGACCTTGCTCAAAAATTCAATATTGTCAAATCATAGTAGCATGAAATTCTTACTCTTCTGCTCATAAGCAATAACACATTGTCAAGGGATATGATGTAGCAACTTCAGGGCTTATGATCAAACAAGGAGATTATATAAATCTCTGCAATGGATTCACTGGAAAACATTGCCTCATCAAACTCTTCTACCCAATATAACTTATTAAATAAACAACTTGTTTAACAACATATCTTGGCTTATAGACACTCATTGTCACATCAATACATCAATTACATCTATGAAAATTGATCAGCAAGTCATATACATTATAGGGGTCATGGTTATGTATGGCAACTAAAATTGTACATGACGTATTAACACTCAGCCATCATGAAAAGTCAACAAGCATCAACCTCATATTTATACAATAGAAAACAATACATGTTTTGATCACTGTAACATAACCACAACAAATAATCTCTAGCTATACAAATTGCATGAAACGAGGCTCAAACAATATACCATCCATACACAAGTCTAATTCCACAATGTATTAAGTAAGTTGTCATAAGTATGCACCAAACACACAACCACTAAAACGCTTCCATACATTGTTTTTTATTTATGTAGGTGTTTTCAATTTCCTTTAGAGTACACTATGTGTAAGCTATGTTTCAACGACATTAATTCTATCCATATGCATCATTTCACTTTGTTGCATCAAATAATGTTCAATTCACACTAGATCTACTAACATGGAGTGGTTTTCTAGTCGTGCTATGCCATTACTCTCTTCATTGCACATCATAACTCAGGAAGATTGCACAATATCTAATTTATTCAATGAACACCCCCTTTACTCTATCGATCACATACTTTTGTTTGAACATATGTATTTAGGCCACAAAATACTGCACCATGTTTATTTTTCTTTTACACTACTTCATGCTTTTTGGAATAATAATGCACAAGTATATTTTTTATTTTGACACATGATCGCACTGGTACAATATGTAGGTCCTCTATTGAGGATTATAGGTGTGCTCAACTCATGTTATTTTAGCATACACACCAATGGACATAATCAAATTTGCATTGCCAACCAGAGAACTATGTTTTAATTCTTTCACCAAAACAATTGTTAAAAAAAAAAAAAATTACTCAGTGTTGCAGTTGTGGATAGTTTTTGAAGAGTGTGGCTTTAGGGCCTCCAAAATGTCATCCTCTTTTACCCTCATTCCCATCATTTTACCATATTCCATAACTCTTTACCATATTCTGTAGCTCCATAACCCTACATTAATAACCATTTTCATGATCATATGGGTTTATCATTATTATTTTCTAATTCATTTATTTCAAGTATTTTAAGAGAATTTATGATTAAATATTAGGAAATTAGCATATTATCAATATATATCTAAAAGTGAGATGAGTTTTATGATATTGTAGGTCTATTTGAATATTCTAGAAGAGACTTATTTGGCCACTCAACCACAAATTCGAATTTCAATTTTAAACTCATGAATATTTGTGGAATATTTGTAAAAGATTTGGATCATTGAGTAAGCACATTCAAAGGAGAAGAATCGTGAATTTTTTTATATGTGTCTCCTATCAAAACTAGGAGAGAATTTTAAGAGGATTTGTATCTCATATTTTTAGGTAATTGATTGTAACTACAAGAGATAAATGTGGATCTAGGAGAGATTTGTGGATCTACATTTATTGATTAGTTATCTTAGGTTTTTGTATAAATAGGAAGTGCATCCTTCATACAAAGGAGTTCCATTCTAAGATGTAATTTGTAAAGTGAGGATAGAGATGAAGAGAGTTGAATTATTGTAATATATTTGGATCTTTTCTCCAACTTAATTCTATGGAATACATGTTGTTTCTTTGATATCCAAGCGTTGATAATCATTTGGTGTGCTTGCTGAGGAGTGGAGGCCCCCCATCAACCGCAACTTGTGCACCTCTTTCCTTTGTTGTAAATATTTATGTTGTTATTTTTTTTTATGAGCTTGGCATTATCTCCATTTTCTTTAATTTTAATCAGCAAGTTACAACCAGATGGATACTGTTAGGTGGCCTCAATTTCCCTGAGCGGGAAACCAAGTCTGTTGGCCACTTGATGGCGTCATATGCCATCCAAAAACAATAAGTTCTGAGTCTGTCAAACTAAGCTATAAACGAAATTATTTTCATACATATTCTATCATATAATTTCCTATTGGCATGAGTGGCTAAACATATAAAACTAAATGCTATCATCAAATAAAAAGTAGAGACAAAAACCAACAATAATGAACATCACATAAACTAAGCTTCTTCCTCAGTCGAGGCAGATTCTATCGGTTCTGGGTCCTGGAAAAAAGTTCTCAGGAGCTCAGTTAGATTAAGGATGCATGGGAGGTAGTATTCGATGCGCCCATCCTAGTTCTACAACTGGAACTTGAGTTTATCAAATTATTTTATGTAATCTGGAAAGTCCTAAAAAATCGTAGAAGAACTCATGGAGATTCATTCCAAGGCCTTGCCTAGGACTCCTTTCATGGACCAATAGAGAAAGAGGGTTTCTTTAAATTGCATCGCTCGGCCACGGGTTTCCCAGGGTTAGGCACAAGGGCCCTCCATTCTTCAGCTTTTGTCTCCATTGAATTTGCATGGAGGTTTAAGTCTGACTCCCATTTTTCTATCAAATTTTGAATATATTTGGCTATGTTCTCATGATATGCCTTCGTGTCATCATGAATGATGCTGACAGTGGGTCTCCTACCTCTCGGCTTGCCCGAGGAAGAACTGGGGTGTCCCTTAGGCTCTTTCCCTTTGCTATTCCTACTACGACCTCTCGCAGCTAGGCTCTTGGACCGAGCCATATCAACTTTCTTACTGGAAGGTGAGCTACGAAGAGGATGAGCGGTTTCTAGAGGGTAAACCAACCGTCAATCCATTTTTCCAAATTGGTTACCTGTCCAAGTAGCAAAAGAGGATCGTAATTCCAGAAATTGAATTGGGCTTCCCTTGCATTCATCGCAAAAAAAATTAACGTCCTTACAAGAGACATGCAGGAAAGCCGAGCCTCCCATACAACACTGTTTGGTGTCGTGGTTATTGACTCGGATGCACTAGAATGACTTCAACCAGATGACCTAGGGAGGGCCTGACACCTTCTTCTTGTAATTATCCTGACTAGAGCCAACAAAAATCCTTGACCCAGATAGGAATTCAACCCACCCACTATTGCTAAGACCCTTCCCACCATCCCAAAATACATGCCAAAAAATGACCCATTCTCGGTTAAGACTCAACGGATTCACCACCCAACTCACAGAGGAAAGGTCACCCAAACTGTAGCCATAGGGCATGGTTTAGGAAAAATTTAAAAAGTCAAGACCCAATATATACGTAGATAGAGGAATTGCATCCCTACCCGACTCAAATGACCTTTTTTTGGGAATCCCAAACTCTCCCGAGTTATCCCATTGACAACCCTGGTTCACACATGGCCAAATCCAGGCTACAAGGTCTGTCCTACAGAGGACAAAGAAACACAAGACACACCCACCAAAACCAGAGGTTGTATATGCCCAATTAACAAAGGTCCCCCTACTGTCAAATGTCTGCATAGAAGGAGCTGAACATAAACATACATATCCATTCATATTCCAATCAGGGGCATTTGTGAGTCAAAAGGGTAAAAATACGAACTTGTAATGTTCATACCAAGTTCAGAATTTTTTTTAATGAATATCTTCATCTTTGATACGAAGTTGATCATAACCAGTTCTCAAGTCAATTTTTGAGAATACGGTTTCTCCCCTTACTTGATCAAACATATCATCTATTCATGGGAGGGGGCATTGGTCCTGATGGTTAACTTGTTTAACTATCTATAATCTATGCACATTCGAAAGGTTCCATCCTTCTTCTTGACAAACAAAATCGGCGCTCCCCATGGAGACACACTCGATATGATATACCCTTTATTTAGTAATTCCTGCAACTAAAGTTTCAATTATAATAGTTTAGGGGTGCTCATTCTATAAGGAGATCAAGAAACTGGGGTGGCCCCTGGTACTAGCTGTTGGTGCTGAAAGAGGTGATGTTTTATTGACAACTCTAGTGCTTTCTCATTTAATTATCAACCTGGGGTAAGTCTTTTTATTCCAAGGGTGTTGGCACAATATATGCGAGTTAGGTCGTCTAACAGATGTTCCTTATCACTTATGAGGAAGAATTTGCTAACTTCCTAAGCTTGCTTATTCTACGAGGGGTGGCTTGGATAGGTTTTTAACCTAAGATTGAGCAACAGGATTTTGCATCTATCTAATAGAATTAAACAACGGTTTAACTGAACCAAACAACAATATAGAGAAATCAAGAAACAATTGAATTGAATTCGACAATAAACTAAACAACAATGGAATTGAATGGAGCAACAGTCTAACTAAGCTAAACAGTAATGGAATTGAATTGAATTAGCAATCTAGCTAACTAGGCAGTAATGAAACAATAGTATAACTAGCTGAGCAGTAATGGAACAGTAGGATAACTAAGCTGAACAGTAATGGAACAGTAGTATGACTGAAGAAATTTTTTAAAACATCAATCAATTAATTAAGTAATTTTGCAATGGAATTATCTTTATGACTTAATTAATCAACATTGATCGATGGTTGGACGCTTCGTTATGCTAGAAGAAGAATGCAATTCATAAAGACAAATAATATTGAAATTAGCTTGTTCTACGATCTGTAACTCAAATGCAATGGTATTAAAATAATTGGAACTATCTACTGATAATAAAATATTGCCGTAAGTCGGAAAATATGATTACGATTGTCCTAATTAAAGAACGCAATTTCTAACAATCCTGAAGAAAGAGAACTATATTTGTATTGAATAGAAATATACTTTACAACTGCATCAGATTCTTAAGAATTGGTTATGCAACTACACAGAGTATGAAAACTTGCGTGGAACTTCAAGAGGTTGGGCCCAGACCACCAGAAGCCCTAGCACAGTAAAAACCTCAAAAGATTATTGTTCAAAGCTCTATATTACATCCAGTGATGTTACAAAAACACAATTAGAGGGACTGTTTCTGATGTGTCTATTACAAAATGAATTTCTTGTCTTGTCTCCGACTCCCCTTCTCATCCGTCCTTCGCCATTTTAAAGGCAATTTCAAAAATGCGAAAGTATTTCCCAAATGATAGCCCACTATGCGTGGGTGTCGTTGTAGCGGGCTATCGTTTGAGTTCTTGGAATCAAATTCGTCTTTCTGCATTCTGTCGGTCGTTGGGAGTTACCAAGATTTCATATGTTTGCGTCTGTTGGTTGGCTTCTTTTTCCTATTGGTCCAGCCATTTGGCCTTCCTGCATGCAGAGATAAGAGAAGTCAATTTTATATTACAAAGACATCCTTTTCATCATTAGTCTAATTGTTCTCGTTTTCATAATCTTTAATTCTCTTTATTGTTAATATGAAGAGGAATTCCCCCGAAATTATAACATAATTTGAAATACTTATAGGGTGAGAATAATACCTTAATTTTTGCCCAACATACTCCCCTGATTACCTAGTTGCATGTACTCATGTAAACAAATGATTGAGATGTAGCTGCATTAAGGAGTAGGTAGGGTAGGCATTTTCATTGTATGCTTTGAAGCCTTGTTCTCGTTTCATGAGTGCAAAGGCAGCGCCTATGGATCCTTATGGTAATTGGTAATTGTGATTATAATCCTCGGGAGGATGCCAGAGGAGAGGCTTTATGTATCTGCATCCCAACCAGGTAGGCCCCATGCTGTAGACTAGGTTAGTGTATGAAAGGAATCTGGAGGCAGCAGCCTTGAAATTCATATAACTGAATGGCTCCCTATTCTTCACATTGTTCATGGAGGCCATCCATCTTTGCTTGGCTGCTGCTAAGACTGCTTCACGAATGTCCCCAAGGCATTCTCATGCTTTTTCTATGATATATTTATGGATGGGTCCCAACCTAGTCCTCACACCTTGCCTTCTCATGAAGTTTTTGTGTTGGATGATCAGTTGCAGGGGTTTCGTAGGCTCCCCCCTGACCCATAAATCTAGACTATGCTCTCTTTTTTGGAAGATTCCATAGCCTTTGGCCCACCTGATATGGTTTTTAGCAAATGAAAGGAAGGCTTGCAGCTGCACATCCCCTATGAAAGGGCTAGGGTTGTTGTTTGTGTCTTCTTCTAAGAAGAATTTATGCATGTAAAGCTCACACAAGAGGCATTGGACCTGCTCATCCTGATCGTTACAAAAATGGACAAATTCTTCTATGGTCCTAAAAGTAGTGGGTTTTACTACCCTGAGAGCTTTAACTTTCAAGAGTA
Source organism: Pinus albicaulis (assembly GCA_034641835.2). Taxonomy (NCBI): domain Eukaryota; kingdom Viridiplantae; phylum Streptophyta; class Pinopsida; order Pinales; family Pinaceae; genus Pinus; species Pinus albicaulis. The sequence continues at coordinate 248,263,827 of CM076582.1, forward strand.
AATACCGTTCTGTTAGGAACAAGGCATAGTTGGTTTCCAGAGATCTGCATGATAGCACATCATTATATAGAGAGAAAATTGTAGAGATTTTTTCTTAGCTTGCTCCACCTGCTCTTGTACCACTTTAACCTTTTCCTGCTCTCCTCTAAGCTGGGCGAATGTATCATCTTTTGTGGCAGAGAGTTCAGTGAAATTTTTTAGCAGCGCCTGATATTCTTGTAATGGCACCACCTCCTTCCTGCACTGTGTTAGTTCATGTCGCACTTGCACTAGTTCATTGCGTAATTTCTGGTTGGCAGCTTTCTCTACTAGATGGGCATAGGCAAGGGCTTCCTCTGTTTGGGTCTCCTTTTCCTCTATAACCTTCTGCTCAGTTTGGGTGGAGGTTTCGATGGTGTTTGCCAGTTCTGACTGCACTTCAGCCTCGGTGGTGTCTGCTAGGTTGGTCTATATTTTAGTTTCAGTAGTAGTTATCAAATTGGTTTGTATTCCAATTTCCACAGTGTCGGCTAAGTCAGTTTTCATTTCGCTTTTGAAAGTATTTACTGGTTCTGTTTGAGTTCCTGCAATAGAGGTTTCTGTCTTTGGATTTTGGGCCCTTCTTTCTTTTTTCAGTTGTTTTCTCAGATATTTTACCAATTTCTTCAACCTCTTGCAGGTCCTTCTTAGTTTCTCACTTCTCCTTTCATCTAAATCTTCACCTATCCTTATTTCAGCAGATGGTAGGGGAGCGGAATTCCCCTTTTCAAGGATAGCATCTAAAATGGTGTTTCTGATTACGTCTTCAGAATTTACCTCAATGTGAGGGTCCTAACTAGGAGGAGCGATGCTACCTCCTGGTGACAAAGGGGCTGTCTCTGTGTGTGTGCTCTACTCCACAAGGACAATGTCACCTGAATGATCCTATGATTTCAATCTCTCCTCTGCATGTCCATCACTATACACTTAGTAATTATGGATAGGAGACAGAGCCTCATCATCTCGCGGTTCCTTTTGGTGAGGTGGGATGTTAGTGTGACCAGAGCTGCTGGGGGTGGTAGATTTATCAAAAAGTTCCTCTTGCTCCCCTGCTTCCAATGGGTTTCTCAATTCATAGTTTGTCCTTATTTGTCCTAGGACTCGGGCCATTTCCTCCTCGAATTCTTGGAAGGGTGCATGGGATGGTTCAACTTCCTCCATGAGGTTCAAGGTTCCTTGGGGTGTCTTGGACTGTTTTTTCCTACTTGGCTCTGACGTTGAGGTTCGAGTCCTTTTTCTTCTTTGTGTATTTACCTTGGGGGGATCAATTTCGGTTCCGTCAGGGTTTACTTCTGGTTCTTGTGCCTTAGGGTTAATGAAATTATCCCATGCTATATGCTGCCTATCTAGCTCATGAATGATGATTAATTTTATTAACCCTTGGTGAATAACCAATGCTTGGGGATTCTTGGCTTTTCTCAATCGAACAGCAGTATCATGCAATGCAGAATTCAAAAAGGCAGGCAAATTAATTGAAATTTTTTGTTTAAGTGCAGCTAAAAGTTTGAGCTGTCGAGGTTTTACCACATCCCGATGTCCTTCGCATGTAATAAACTTCTAGATGAATGCCGCCAGCTCCTGCCATGGCTGGTGTAAAGAGGCAGGGTTAATCCCTCTATTTTTTCGTTCCAACGGTTCATCCGGGTTCTGGTATGCTGCTACTGCTTCTCTCAGGAGGAGATGCTTCTCTGCCCATATTTCTCATTGTGCTGGTAAAGGCTAAACTATACCAGTTATAGAGGGAATTATTACGGAAGTTTCTAGTTTTCCCTTCCTGCAAATTTTGCAAAAATTCGATTGCAATTCTCATGTTGAATCCTTGTAGTCTGTGTACATATGCTAGCCATCCAACTCGCTAGAGGATGGCACTCGTTGCCTCTGAAATTGGAAAGTCTGTAGGCTCGCTTCGAAGGGTATTTCCTCCCATAGCTGATATGCTCTTTTCCTCTGATTATTTTTCTTCTTGGCTCTGTTGTTTTGACTGGATGTTGTCTGCAAGCAGAAAAGACATTGCGGTTTTGTGTAGATGATCTTCATGCCTTAATTGTATTGTTCCTCTAGTCTTATCGATGCATCTAACGATATTTGTGTAGAGATTTCACATGCTTGCCGAATTAAGGCCAATTACACCCCCTCCCTCGAAGAAAGGGCGCCCACGCCCTCAAGTATAGGAGAGATTTGGTCGCTTATGAATGCAGACAGGGGAATGTCAGAATTTGGTAATGATAATCTGCGTGTGAAGGGACAGGCGGTTGAGTAATTACTAACATATGCGGTAAAAAGGTCAGATTTAGAAGTTTTCATAATTGTATCTTGTGCGGAAGTGACTGGAAAGTGAGAGGAAATAACATAGCCATTATTGCGATATGATGTCCTTGCATGACTAAAAAGTTATGACAGAATAAAGACTGAGTCAAGTAATGATTGGCGTTGTCATTCCGAAGTTCAAAATATGTAAAGATATCTTTGTTAGTTATTCTTATGGTAGGTCATAATTATTACTAATTCGAGTAATAGCTTGTGGTTGAAAAATGGAAGACAAGGTGTATATAAAAGCAATTGGCTACTGAAGGAGCATACTTTCATACCACAAGCAGAGCCACTGCTACCAACAGGCATTCATAACCTCGACAGGGTTGCTATTTTAACCTGAAAAGTGAGCCAAGATCCTTATGTAATAATAGTTGTTTTTCCAATTTTATGGAGAGATCACCATGCAAGTATGGTGGCCAGATAACCATGGTGCCACTCACTAGAGTTGTAGCAAAGTGATCAGGCCAACTTGTGATGAGACCTCCTGTCCTTCAAGTCATTAAGAATGTCATTACCTTGGTGTGGTGGCCATAATGGGCATGTCACATGCTACACCCTTATGAACATGGTAGGCTGGCTCGTGATGATACCCCCTATCCTCTCTTAAGATTTGCATGTTAATGTAGTACTTCCTTTTGAATTGTAACATCTTGATCTATAAGGAGGTCACTGTGCTGGTGTGGTAGCCAAATAGTCACAATGCCATTCACTACAATTGTAACAGAGTGATCAGGCTGGCTAGTGATGAGACCTCTTGTCCTTCTAGTAGATGAGAAGGTCATTACACTAGTGTGGTGGCCACAATGGGCATGTCACTTGTTAAATCCCTATGATCATGGTAGGCTGGCTCGTAGTGAGACCCCCTATCCTCTTAAATATTTGCATGAACACATAATGATTTTTTTTTATTTTTTTTTACCACATAAAGGGAGGCTCATTGACTCCTTAAGAGTGAGGTATGGTGAAAGAAGTAGAAAAAAAGAAAAGAAAAAACTAATACCATTAATACCCCTTGTTCCATTTCTTCATGCTGTAGGGACATATTACTCAAATAGTGTAAAAATTTGTATCATCATAAGGTCCTGTATTGTATGATATCATATTTGAATTGTGGGTGACTTAGCCTTTAATTTCATGTGTGCATAATGTCAGCTTCCTGTTTAAGAATTATAGTGCCAAAGGGCCATCATATTTGTAATTTTACCATTTTCCCTCTCTCTTCCAACTGCCATTCCCTACTCAAGGTTAATCAATTACAAAAATAATGGTTATTTAAGTTCATCGGAAAGCAGCCGTTCAAAGATTGCTCAGCATTAAAAAATGCTCAAAAACGGTTGTTCAATTCGAATGAACAACAGTCGTTCAAAGATCGAATAGTAGTTGTTCCCGAATTGAACAGAAAAAATAAAAACATAGCAGCGAACAGTTGTTCAGTTCGTTTGAACAGTAGCCGTCCAAGAAGTGAACAATAAAATTAAAAACGTGAAACGACTATTCAATTGTGGTTGAATTGGCAACCGTTCAAAGACTGAACAATAATTGTCCACGAATTGAACAACACAACTAAAAACACCAAAAATGGTTGTTCAATTCGACTGAGCAGTAGTCGTTCAGAGATTGAACAACAACTGTCTAAGAATTGAACAGAAAAATTAAAAACACCGCAAAAAGCTACTCAATTTGGTTGAACTGCAGCCGTTCAAAAATTGAACAACAGTTGTTCTCAAATTGAAAAATAAAAAATAAAAACACCGAAAATGGCTGCTCAATTCGACTGAGAAGTAGCCGTTCAGAGATTGAACAACAGTTGTCCAAGAATTGAAGAGAAAAATTAAAAACATAGCAAAACTCTGTTCAATTTGGTTGAACCGCGACCGTTCAAAGATTGAACAACAACTGTTCTCGAATTGAACAACAGAAATAAAAACACCAACGAATAGTTGTTCAGTTCGACTGAACAACAACTGTTCAAAGATTGAACAGTAGTTGTTCACAAATTGAACAACAAAGTAAAAATATGTAAAAACGACTGTTCAATTTTGGTTGAATCAACAGTCGTTCAAAGACTGAACAACAAATGTTGCCGAATTGAACAACAAAAAATAAAGACACTGCAGATGGCTGTTCAATTGAGCGGCAGCCATTTAGAGATTGAACGTCAGCTGTCTGTAAATTGAACAACAAAAAGAAAAACACAGCCAATGGTTGTTCAATTCCACTGAACAGCAGCTATTCAAAAAAAGAACAGCAGTTGTCTGTGAATTGAACAACAAAAAAGAAAAACACAGCCAATGGCTGTTCAATTCGACTGAACAGCAGTCGTTCAAATATTGAACAACAGCTGTCCACGAATCGAAGAGCAAAAATAAAAAGACACCGCAAATGGAGAGATGTTCAATTGAACAACAACCATTCAAAGATAGAACATCAACTGTTTTCGAATTGAACAACAATAAAAACACAATCTTACAAGGAAAATAAATTGAAAATGGGAAGAATGTACGACAAGCCAAAATAATTATATACATTGTTTACAAGTGATGCTATCAAACTTCTCATGTACTTGAGTTTCTGGGGTTATCACCCCCTTGCACCACAACTTGGATGGTGGGATCGTTTCATGCCTATTGATAGAAATATTCTTTCGTGAGAGGTTTTCCGTAGAGGCGTACTCTGTGCCCGTTAACTCGAAATGTTGAACCAAACCCATCTATGGTGGTCAAGGTGAGGGTACCATTGCTATGTACTTCCTGAATCTCATATGGACCGAGCCACCTTGTTTGCAGTTTTCCTGGAAAGTCTTGGAATTTGGAGTCATAGAGGAGTGCCCAATCTCCTTTTTGAAATACCTTCCTCTTTATTAGGTTTTCATGCCACTTGGCTCACTTTTGTTGAATGATCGTTGTGCGTTGCAGGGCAAGCAGTCAAATTTCATCCAGTTCATTTATTTGTTGGAGTCCCTTAGCTTGAGCTTCTGTTAAGTCCAATCCAACTTCTTGGGTTGTTCTCAGAGTTTTAATTTCGAACTCAATAGGGAAGATAGGTTCTCTTCCAAATACTAGCTAATATGGTGAATATCTAGTGGTATTTTGCTAGGTTGTTCGATAAGCCCATAAGGCTTCTGGTAGTCTAGTGGTCCAGTCCTGGCGGTGTGCTGCTACCGTCTTGGTAAGGATTTCCTCCAAGACTTTGTTGGTGCCTTTGACCTGCCCATTGGCCTATGGGTGGTAAGGAGACGTAACTCTATGAATGATATGGTGATTTATTAAGGTAGATGTGATCTTATTGCCTGTGAATTGTGCCCCCCCATCAGTTATCACTTCCCTTGGCAAGCCATATCGCACAAATAGTTCAAAGAGAAACTTAATTACTGATTCTTCCGTGGCTCTTGAAAAGGCCACTACTTCTACCCATTTGGTGACATAATCCGTGGCAAATAATATGTGGGCTTTATGGTTTGATGGTGGGTTGAATGGCCCAACAAAGTCCAATGCCCATCGTTCAAATGGTTCCACCACCAATTGTGGTTGTAGCGTCATTTCATCAGCTTGGCCTGGGTGGCCTATTCTTTGGTAGCTATCGCAGGCCTAGACATACTTATTTGCGTCTTTGAAAATCATAGGCCAATAATAGCCTAATTGCAACACTTTATTCCCTGTTTGTCGTTCTGCGAAATGGCCACCACAGGGTTCATCATGATAGGCTCGTAAGATGTCATAGATTTCGTCTTCCCTTATGCATCTGTGTATGTGCATATCGACCCCTGTATGGAATAGGTATCCTCCAATCCAAGAGAATCTTGCGCTGCGATGTACAATCAATTTTCATTTTCTCGTTGTTAAATGTATGGGTAGCTTCCCCACCGCCAGATAACTTTCCACATCTGCACACCATGGTGTTTTGACCACTACAACAAACATATGTTCGTTAGGGAATTGATCGCCAACTGTTAGCGTGTCATCTGTCTTGGGGACTTTGGACAGGAAGTCTGCAACCACATTTTCCTTCCCTGGACGATCTTTGATCGTTATATCGAATTCCTGCAACAACAACAGCCAATGAGTTATTCTCCCATTCGTGATTGGTTTATTAGCTAAATATCTAATAGCAGAGTGGTCAGTATACAGGAACACTTGATATCCGGTTATATAGTGCTTGAATTTATTGATAGCATAAATGATAGCCAGGAATTCTTTTTCGGTCACTGTATAATTTAATTCGGCAGGAGTAAGGTTTTTGCTGATATAATAAATAGCAGAAGGCTTTCGGTATTCTTCTTGGCCAAGGACTGCTCCTATTGCTATATCATATGCATCAGAAGAGATGTGAAAGGGCAGTTTCCAGTTAGGACCTCGCAGGATTGGTATTGTTGAGACCAGCCTCTTGAAGTCTATAAAAGTGGTGTCACATTTTTCAATCCAATGGAATTCAACATTCCCAGTCAATGCACACAGAGGTGCAGCTATCTGTGAGATTTTTTTTATAAATCTGCGATAATATCCTTCATATCCCAGAAAACTACCTACCTCTGTTTGTGTACAAGGTGTGGCCAACAGAAGGATTACCTCTATTTTAGTCGGATCTCCCTGTATTCCAGCTGCAGAAATGTAGTGACCTAGGATTACCCCCTCAGTCATCATCATGTGGCATTTTTCATTGCTTAGACATAGTCTAGTAGCAATACATCATTCTAACACTTTTTCTAGTGTTTCTAGAGCTTGATCAAAGTCTTCCCCATAGGGTGTAAAATCATCCATATAGATTTCAAGTCCTTCATTTATTAAGTCAGAAAAAATGCTAATTATGGCTCTCTGAAATGTTGTTGGGGCATTACATAATCCAAATGGTAAAACTATGTAAGAAAAAGTGCCCCATGGGTAGGTAAAGGTTGTCTTATCTTGGTCTTCGAGAGCTATTTGGATTTGATTGTATCCGCTGAATCCGTCAAGAAAGGAGAAGAATTGTTTCCCAGCCAATGTGTCAAGGACTTGGTCAATGAAGGGAATTTTGTGTTGCCTTATTTAATTCTCTGTAATCTACACAGATTCTCCACTTCCCATTCTTTTTAGGGATGACCACCAAAGGGGAGACCCATTTGTTGTCTGAAATAGGATAAATGAAATTTACATCTAACAGTTTTTGCAGCTCCTCTTTTACAATCTCTTTTAAGTGCGGGTTTAATCTTCGTTGGGGTTGTCTAACGCGGTGCGTTTCCCTATCAGTATAGATGTGGTGCGTGCACAGTTGTGGGTCCAAGCCCTTCATGTCTTGGTAGTCCCACGCAAATGCACCTTGGTGTTTTTGGAGGACTTTTATGAGTTTTTGCTTTTGGTTGTCATCCAAGCTGCCATTAATATTCAAAACCTTTCCTGGGTCGATCTCAATAGGTATGCTGTTACAAACAGTGGTTGTGGAGATATGTTGAGTCTCGAAGTCCATCACAGGATCCTCTTGATCTTCATGTTCGAGGACTGTTTTAAACTTTGGAATTTTAGATTTTCAGGCTTGGATGACTGATTCATAAAGTTATTAATCACATCATCTTCAGTTTGATCCTTGAATTCGAGAGCTTCTACTAGTGTCAGAGGTGGACGAATGTTTTGCTCCCAATATGTATCTGGGCGTTTGTGAATTTTTACCGTGCACAGGCTTGGTTTGTCAGGCAGATAAATAATGATATTTTTTATAGAGTCTCCTCTATTGATAGTCATGCTACCTACTCGACAACCTATGTAAGCATCTGCTGTGGCCAACCAAGGTCACCCAAGGATCAATGGGTGTCCTTCCATCCTGTTTTTTGGATTAATGACTAAAAAATCAGCTAGGTATTCCTATGATTCCACAGAGACCATGATGTCTTGCACTATACCTTCCGATCTGATAACAGATCTGTTAGCTAGTTCCATAAATGTGGTCATAGGTTCTAAAGCTGATATGCCCAGTTTTTCACAAGCTCCTATAGTTAGGATGTTAATGGCTGCCCCTAGGTCAACCAATGTGTTTGGAAATGAGTGTCCAAAAATTTACACGGTTACAATGGGGTTTCCTGGGTCTCCATATTTTACAGGTGATTCCCTACCTAACAACAAGTCAGATAGCATTCCTACCACATGAACGGTGGGTGCAGCCATTGTTTTCTTAATTTTTTTTTTCCACATAATTCTTTGATTGTATTTGCATAGATGGGAATGTCTTGGATGGTCTGGAGAAGAGGAATTTTGATACAAAGGTTTCTTAATTCCCCCAGGATGTCAAAATCGGGAGTGATTATAGGCTTGGGCAGGTTTAATCTCTCAGGAAATGGAGGCAGAGTCACCCTAAGTTCTTCAGGTCTTTGTTGATCAATTGTTTCCTTATCTTTACCTGTTTCTATTATATTAGTTAGGCTAGGCTCTATGGAGGTTTCAACTTGGGACTGAGGCAGAGTTGTGGCCTCTATAGGTAATATGGTATGTCCTGATCTTAACCTCAATTCGTTGCACTGTTTCTGTTCGGCATTGGGTTTTGGATTTTCTATGATATGAATTAGTTGAATCGGTTTGTTATTGGGTTTAGGATTGGGTTGGGCTGGCAATTGAGGGCATATGGCAGGCTGCTGGTTATGCTGAATTGGGTAGGGAGTTGGAAAATGTTGGGTTCCTGCTCCTATCGGCATATTGGCCATTCCCGTGGGTCGCTGCCAGTTCCAATTGGTGTTTTGAGTAGGAGGATTTGACCATTGGTTTTGATACGGGACATTCTGCCAATAAGGGGGAGAGCAAGAGAAGTTGTGCCAATTACTCTCTGATGGAGGTTACATAGGCTAAGGTGGCATAGGAAATGCTTGGTTTGGCCAAGTTGGGAAGGGGTTTTGAGTCTGCCAAGTTGTTGCAGGGTTTTGCTGGCTAAACTGCGGCAACAGAAAGTATTGAGGTAGGTCTTGTGGTATGTCAGGTTATGCTTGCCATTGCTGAAGTTGATTCATTAAATAGACTGGCTTTGTTTCTTCTTTTGCTTCCTTGTAGATGGCTTTTAGCTTGGGAAGTGAAGGACATTGGTCCGTGGTATGATCCTTAGTGAAAATAGCACAAGTTTGAACCATGTCTAAAGGACATTCCCTCTGGTTGTGCTTCTTCCGACATCTTGGGAAAAATATGGCCAGGTTTTTTTTCTGCTATAGCTTGTTTTTTCTTGGCTTATAAAACATCAAGTTGTGTTGTCAAAGTACCCAGGATATCAGTTTTGAAATTTTCTAACAGATTTCCAAATTCTGCTCTGGTTAAATTTCCATTGGTTTTCTTAAGATCCTTCTTCATAGAATCACGCCCAACAGGTCTATTGCGTGAGCTACCCCAGGAGAATCTAATACATAAGGAAATAATGTCGTTGTATTCTTCTTGGTAAATATCTCCCTTCCCTATTATGTTAAGCATTTCAACCCATTCTTCCTTCATCACTTTAAGCATCGTGGCTTTTAAAATGTACTTGGATAGCGTGGTATATGGGGATCTTTGTAAATTGTATTGAAATCTTTCTACGTATTCCTCTAATGTTTCATTGTCTTTTGCAGACATGTTGAAGATTTCGTCTTTTAGGTCTCGGGTTCGACAATAGTCTTGGTATTCGGTAAGAAAAATATTCTTCATTTGGTCCCAGTTGTTTATAGTTCCCCCTCCTAATCCCATGAACCAACGGAGTGCAGTTCCTTTTAAGGTAGAGGGAAATAGTTTTAGTTTCTGGGGATCGGTGGTGTAGTCATATCCTCTGCATAAGACATCAAATTAAAATAGGAATTCATCAGTATCTTCTATGGTTAACCCATGAAAGGTGGGGATGTTGTGTAAGGTAATGGCTTTCACAGGAGAATTGGCAGCATGATCAACAATAGGTTATTCTAATGTTGATGTCTGCCTCTGATTCTAATTTTGATTATTTTCCATCTGACCAAAGAGGTGCCTGAAATATTCGGGTACTTCTTGATCTGGAGGAGAGATTTTAATAGACTTGGGAGGTGAATGCGGTGGGGGTTTTACAACACTTCCCTGATCTGGGATCCTAAGTACTTCTGTTTCGATCACTTCTTTAGGGGACTTAGGTTCTGATATTTCTATGTGAATTCCTCCACTAGTTTCTTCCCCTCCTTATTGTAGGTTGCAAGAGCCTCCCTATTTTGAAGGGTCAGTGCCTATATGAACGACAGTCTGCAGGCTTTTCTCAAACCCCTTTGTCTCGTGGTGAATCTCGGCGTAGGCTACAGATGGTGAGGCTGTTGCCTGAGGGAGTGCATTAGGAATTTGAATGGAAATAGCTCTGGGTCCTATAGATGCCTGAGATTCAGCTTTCCTAATGATTTCATCTATATATGTTGTTATTCCAAGGATCACCAGTCCTTTGGACTGTGAGGATGGTTGCGAATGATTTCAGATTGTTTCTATCTTTTTCTTCTTAGACATAAAACAATAGCACCTATCCTATGGTTCTTTGTATGACTTTCTGGTGAGCGGACTAGAGGGCAAGCATGTTGCTTGCTGGTACGCAGGTTCTTACCTCTCGTTTTCAATACCCAATTCTTCACAGCAATAGAGAAACATGAATAAAGGAGGTGACTCTTAACACTCTCGCCGGCAACGACACAAAAATGTTGGTGCTGAAAGAGGTGACTTTTTATTGAAAAATCTAGTGCTTTCTCATTTAATTATCAACTTGGGGTAAGTATTTTTATTCCAAGAGTGTTGGCATAATATATGCGAGTCAGGTCTTCTAACTAATGTTCCTTGTCACTTATGAGGAAGAATTTGCTAACTTCCTAAGCTTTCTTATCCTACGAGGGGTGGCTTGGATAGTGTTGGCTCGAGGGGTCCTGACCCAGTTTCGGAGCTCAAGGTTTGCCAACAAACCCCTATACTACTAGCCCTTTCTGCAATGACCTACTTGCGCAGGTCAAAGTATCACCCGAAGTAGTATGGGTGGGTGCTAGAACCAGGTTTCTGCACCCTGAGAAGGATAGTTAAGGCAAGCAGAGTTGCGTTTGGCCCTGTGATACCCAGATCACCTTGTTCTTCGCAGGGCCAAGCGGGTCTCTATTCGCATCCACGTGCGTTAGATTTATAATTATATGCTTTTATGACAATAGTACAACATTGCATAAATAGAAAAAAACATATCTAGATACAGAAAACAAACTTACATAGATCTTCGCAGCTTAAATACAATAAACACACAATGCAGTAATTACCAATGATTCACACAAATATTACTCAGATTCAGTTCTCTATCAACCTTTCTTATTCATCAATTCATGAATTCCTTCTTACAATTCCCTTCCCAGCCTGTGCACACAGCAGTAGGGTCCGCACACAGCTGGACTTGGATCTCCGCGCACAGAACCAGTAGGAGTGCTTTCCCCAAAAACCCAAACAGATAACTTAAAACACAATTCGAATCAATCATTCTTCCAATCTCTACTTTACAATACAAAATGTTCCTCTATTTATAATAATCTAGCCTAGACTTTCCTATGGTCTGCAAACCGTGGTTTTCAGACTCCTAGTTTAACCTTTTACCCATTTCAATGCTTTGACCCACCCCAAAACCCCCGCGCTAGACTAAATTTAAGCAAAAGTATTCAAAATGGACTAGTTTCGCAGCTTGTAGGAGACCCTATTCCAAAAGTTCCCCAACACAATCTTGTGACTCATTCCAAGTCACTGTGGCCGCCATATAGTCATTGAGCCTGGTATGGCTTGAGTCAACTACCATTGACAAAGCCAGGTAAGATGTCACCGCGCAGGGTAGCTATCTGGACTGCTTTGCCATCAGTGATTTCCTTAACTGTGTAGGGACCAAGCCAGTGCTGCCGGAATTGGCCTGGGTGTTTCGCAAATTGGCTATCGTATAAAAGGACGAGATCACCTGTGATGAACGTCTTTTGGCGAATATGTTGATCATGCCAGGCTTTATCACGAGCCTTCTGAACCTGTTGATGGAAATTAGCAATAAACTGATCTTCCAATCTCTACTTTACAATACAAAATGTTCCTCTATTTATAATAATCTAGCCTAGACTTTCCTATGGTCCGCAAATTGTGGTTTTCGGACCCCTGGTTTACCCTTTTACCCATTTCAATGCTTTTGGGGCTTTGACCCGCCCCAAAACCCCCGCGCTAGACTAAATTTAAGCAAAACTATTCAAAATGGACCAATTTCGTAGCTTATAGGAGACCTTGTTCCAACAGATAGGTTTTTAACCTAAGATTGAGCAACAAGATTTTGCATCTATCTAATGGAATTAAACAACAGTTTAATTGAACCGAACAAAAATCTAGAGAAATCAAGTAGCAATTGAATTGAATTCGACAATAAACTTAACAGCAATGGTGAATGGAACAATAGTCTAACTAAGCTAAACAGTAATGGAATCGAATTGAATCAACAATATAGCTAACTAGGCAGTAATGGAACAACAGTATAACTAGCTGAGCAGTAATGGAATAGTAGGATAACTAAGCTAAATAGTAATGGAACAACAGTATGACTGAAGTGAATTAAATAAATCGTACATCAATTAATTAAGCAATTTCGCAATGGAATTCTCTTTATGACTTAATTAATCAATATTGATCGATGGTTGGACACTTCGTTATGATAGAAGAAGAATGAAATTCATAAAGAAAGATAATATTGAAATAAACTCATTCTACGATCTGTAACTCAAATGAAATGGTATTAAAATAATTGGAACTATCTACTGATAATAAAATATTATCGTAAGTCGGAAAATACGATTGCGATTGTCCTACTTCAAGAACGCAATTTCTAACAATCCTGAAGAAAGAGAACTGTATTTGTATTGGATGGAAATATACTTTACAACTACATCAGATTCTTAAGCATTGGTTCTGCAACTACACATAGTATGAAAACTTGCGTGGAACTTCTAGAGGTTGGGCCCCGACCACTAGAACCCCTAGCGCAGTAAAAACTTCAAAATTTTATTGTTCAAAGCTCTATATTACATCCAGTGATGTTACAAAAACACAATTAGACAGACTGTTTCTGATGTGTCTATTACAGAATGAATTTACTATCCTATCTCTGACTCCCCTTCTCGCCCGTCCTTCACCCTTTTAAAGGCGATTTCAAAAATGCGAAAGAATTTCCCAAACGACAGCTTGCTGTGTGTGGCTGTTGTTTGAATTCTTGGACTCGAATTCATCTGTCTGCCTTCTGCTGGCCACTGGGAGATGCCAGGATTTCATATGTTTGCGTCCGTTGGTTGGCTTCCGTTTCCTATTGGTCCAGCCATTCTGCCTTCCTGCATGCGGAGATAAGAGAAGTCAATTTTCTATTGCAAATACATCATTTTCATCATTAGTCTAATTGTTCTTGTTTTCATAATATTTTATTCTCTATATTGTTAATTTGAAGAGGAATTCCTGAAAAATTATAACATAATTTGAAGTACTTACAGGGTGAGAATCATACCTTAATTTGGGCCCAACACCAGCTCAATAGAAAATTCAATATTTCTCTGAGGGATAAGTTGAGGAATTTCTTCAGCAAATACATCCTGGAAGTCTTTAATCATCGACAAACTTTCTACAGGTTCATTTTCTGCTTGCTATCCCAAATCTTGAATTTGGACATCCTTTTCTTGTCATCTGCTTCAGTTGTAATGTAGAAATTTTCCTAACAGATACAGGTTTCAGTTTCCCCTTTACTACTACTGACTTTCCTAGAGTATCAGTAGAATTAACTATTTTTTTCTAAACAATTTACTACTGCTTTCTATTGTTACAGCCAATCCAAACCAACTAGGATGTCATAAGATCCTAAGGGCATAATATTCAAATTGAAATCTGTAATGTACCCATCTAAATTGATGGGATATTTGGGTAGTTTATGGGTGACCTTCCGTTTGGTTCCTGTAGCCAATTGCACTAGCTAAGAGTGCTGAAATTTTTATGTTTTCAGTTTACATTTTTCCACTATGTGTGGACTAATATAACTTCAACTAGCTCCTGGATCAATTAAAACATACACAGGTTGGTCATAATTGATACCTTCAATTTCAATCATAGTTGATTGATGCTCAACTTGTCTGTCTTCCAATGTTGCACTGATCTAGGGAATGTTTTGGGCAACATCATTCACTGTGGTTGCTTCTTGCATTGCTTGAATGTTCTGAATTGCACGAGTGTTGTGTGCAAAGTCCAACAACATGTGAGACTCACCGCATCCCCAACATTTCAATGGTTCCTTGGTATTTACAAAAAAATTTCGTTTGTTGTTCCCTTCCATGGGTTTGGAACCTGTGTTGGAATGGGCTGTCTGATTGTTTCCACCTTTATTGAAGCTTTTTCACTCGTGGTTTCTCTTGAAATTATTCAGATAACTTGGTTTAGATTTTTTTGAACTTGCTCCAACTTTCTCTTTTTCTTTATTCTGCAAAATTTTTAGCTCGTCATTACTGCCTTTAAATTGCTGGTAGCACAGTCACGCCTTATGAACAACCTCATCCATAGTCTTAGGATTGTCAAATTCAATCCTTTCTTTGTAAATAGTGGGTAAACATTTCAAAAATCATTGTACCTTAACTTTTTCTTCCCTTATGTATGGCACATAGCAAAATAAATTGGTGAACTTTGTCACAAATTCATTAATTGTGAGCTATCCTAGCCTCAGCGCATGAAATTCCTTTGCTCTGTCATCATAATACCTCTCACTGAGGTATCGAGATTTAAATTTCTCCTGAAATTCTTCCGATGAAATAGTCTTTTCATCCAGCAAGTGTATGATTTTGGTCTCTTCCCAGGAAAGTGTGGCTTTACCTTGCAAATTGGTAAACTGCAAGTCTTGCTTTCAAATTACTTCCATATTCATATACTTTCCCATCAGGAAGAATCAGCCATGGGGGAAGAGAATTTCCAGACAGATAGTTATGTTACTTTTGAATTCCCGATAGTAGTGAAACGGGATGAGGCTCCTATGAAAAATATTCCTTTTTCATCTCCACACTCTGATCTTCTGTCTGCTTCACCTTGTAGATCCACCTGGATCCTACAACTGACTTCCCCTTCGGTATTGAGACGAATTCCCATGCATTGTTTCTGATAATGGTGTCATACTCTTCAACCATGGAATCAACCCAAATTGATTGTTGCACTTCTTCCTTAAAAGAGGATGGCTCTATCTCTACACCTTTGCTCATAAGATCCATGTATCTAGTGTACCGCTCTGGGGACCTTCTCTGCCTACGATTTGATGTGGGTTCTCCCACATTCTCTCTAGCATCAAGCACCAACCTATCAGCCTCTCTAGTGTGCTTCCTTCCATCTTGGGATGCCTCTGCATGAGTGGTTGCTTCCACTCTCTACACCTCTGCTTGTGGCTGCTCCACATCTTGAGGTTCTTCTTTTGGAGCCAATAGCTCCTCAACTGCACGCAACTGAAGCTCCCTCTCAAGGGAAATTCACATGGCCTTCTCTTCATCAAATTTCACATACCTTCTAACCACTACCATCATTTGTGTTGGAAAGTACACCTAATAGTTGTGAGGTGTATCAGTGTACCCCACAACTATCGAGTGTACTTTCCAGCACACAGGATGGCAGTGCTCACCGCTTGTTAGCTCAGCAGGGTTCTTCTAGTCCCCAGGCTGTGTTGACAAACCCTTTTCCCTAATGGAAACAACTGCTTTCTGGCGCGAATGCAAATACTGGGGCTCCCTCTGGGGGAAACCAGGAAGGGGAAAATCCATCAAACATATACATGATGAGTGCTCATGAAAATATCGCTACGAGATCTTGTGATTAAAGAGAAGCTGAGTCTTCGAAAGCTAAGGTTTATCCTAATAATGTTGAGCCACTCCATATAGAGAGGCCTACAGTTGAGCATATACCTCGGATGTCGAAAGGGTCTACAAAGCGTACGACGATCAATCCTAATGCCAAGGTTGCCTAGAAATAATCAATTGTAGAAGATATGGCTCAAAGTCCTTGTGCCATGTATGCATTAGAGGTACTCTAGTCGTGTCCTGCACAAATTTGATCATTTTAATACAAGTTATCTTGTTGTTGTTGTTACATGCATCATCTGATTTAGTTTCCATTAAGTTCTTTCTCTACCTGTGCCCTGCTAGGGAGGAAGGGCCCTCCTCTTTAGAAGGGATTGCAGCATTAAGGTAGTTGTTTATATATATATATATATATATATATATATATATAGACATATTTTTACTTTATGTACTAGTGGAAGTGTTGTTGCTACTGTTTTCGTTGTGAATAGATCTGTTTCAATTCCAATACTTTATATGTTGTTACACATGTGAGATTAGAGATACAACTGGGTAACTGTAGATCATTTTATTTCTTGTAGATAATTTTATCACAGTCTTGTAGATCATTTTATTTCTACATGAGTGATTTCTTGTAGATCATTTTATTTCTACATGAGTGATTTCTTTCCAGCATTTACTTCAGCAATGATTTCCTTTATTTAAATTTGCTTTTGGTTTGATGTATCGGCATAGAAAGTGCGTCTGTCATTGAAATAAAAGACATCCCTGGATTGATAATTTATGTGTACTATTTTAGTCATTTAACCATGATTAATATAGCCCAACACACAAAAACTAGAATTAATTCTCTTAACTGATCAACTATTTATTAAAATTTCTGATTAATACCGAATTAGTCCATGAACGTGTGAGTAAGGTTGGTCAGGAAGAGGCAAGGAATTGGTAAAATATTGGACCAAAATTTCTTAGATCAGTGTGAGACGATCATCAAAGTGTAGAGGTTTCTCAAGAATTCAAATAACATTGTATTATTTCATGCTCTTGAATTTAAGAAATTTATAGATAGAGGGGTTTTAAGTTGAGGTTTTCCCCATATACATCTTTGTGTTGTGCGATTGAAATTCTTTCTCTTACTTGTCCATGTGATTGTGCGATAATAATTGGTTTCCGCAATTTGTAGAACCGATTTAGTATTTTTTTTAGTACATTACAAGATCAGTTGAATCTATTTAGATATTTCTATGAATACATCCTCTACTAGGATAGCTTCCCTATCATTTTTAAGCCTGGAGAGGAAGTTGGCACCACATTCTCTTTTCTTGGCATGCCAATGATGGTAATTTAACTCAGTTATTCTTCACAGACTCTAAACATCCTTATTGGGTCCACCTTGAGAGCTTCAGATCCCTCTTGTACTTTTGTTAACATTATTTTAATGCTTTACATTTTCCTTGCTTATCTTTTGACTTAGAATTTCTAGAAATTAGAGTTTGATATATTTGTGCATGGTTAAGTAGGTAGTTTAATGAGATAATATCCGTTAATTTTCATTTATACAATATCTTAGCCTTTTAGATTGTCACGTCACTTATCATTTCATATTTATATTACTTTTCCATGAGACTGGAGTCTAGGTTAGAATCTTACAATCATTGATGTTAGCAATCCATGTAGAAATTTTTTTACAAAGTTTAACTGCCCAAATTTTTTATATTAACAAACTGTAATACAACGATCTAGGGCTCCCTTACCAGTGATAATGGCCCTGATACATCCACTACTACAAGTATACAAGAATGAGATACTCTAAAGATCTAGTTGATGTAATGCATGATCACATCTTCTTTGGAATACCCTAAACACACTATGGGTCCTTTGCTACCATTATGCAACACTACCTCTATCAATGGTCCAGGTCCTTTAGGTCATTGTATTCAACTCTCCAATCTACCCTCTAGCCTGTTGTAAGTCCAAATTTTAGTATCCCAAAATGGGACTGCTCAGCAATGCCTGCTGGAATAACGAACTCTTCACAAATTGGTGCACTGAAATGAGTTTGTAGCTCCTGGATCCCTTATATCAGCTGATATAGCATCTAAATCCAAAAGGAGAGAAAAAAAAATCAAACCAGGTGAGGTAAACAGACCTCCCACCACCTAGTATGGCTGGAAAACACCCAAAGGATGGGATTGCAGCTATATGCAACAAATTGCTTCAGAAATAACGCAGTTCCACTGAATTAAAAGAGGAGGCCAATATGGAGTCTCCAATATCATATGTACATTAGAAAATAATATTTACAATATAGCCCATACAATGTACAAGAGAAAATAGAAGATTATAGAGGAATAAATCCTAAAAAATGAGGTGCTACAACCAAAAGAAATGTTTGTATAAGCTTGACAACGTTATTTTAATGGGCTGAAGCAACAATATATTAAAAATCAGATCTAGAGCAGATCTGTATACAAAAATATAGATCTAATTCAGATTTGTATACAAGAAGAGCTCATCTATACATTCCCCTTGGGGTTTTATGCAAAACATGAAAATACAAGAGTAGATCTGAGATCTAAAGTTTCAGATCTGCAGTAATACTTAGAAATATCTGAAGCATATAATAGAATAGCAGATCAGATCTGAAACAAACATGGATTGGATTTCCAATCCATGGATCACCATAGTGAGAGGAAGAATCCTATCACTAGAGATATCTCCTCCGAAGTGTAGACAAAACATCCTGCAACTGTTAACTTGCAAATAATGCAGTAATGGAAGGGAAAATGCGCTATAGGCTCTGACGATGATTTGGCCTGATGCCAAGGTCTGGATCTATAGCTCCAATGATCTGGGACACTCTTTCCAATGGGATAGAAAACTTTCCCAGTGAAAAGGGGTGCTATATGTGCATAGATCTGAAGAGATCTATCCTCCACTTGTTGCAACTCATAAGGACAACCCAACCCTCAACATGATCAGCGTTGTAGGTGTAAGGTGAAGCTTGGCCCAAGCCTGATAGTGGACAAGACAAGAAAAACTCCTCCAAGAGCTGCTCTAGGAAGGAGGTGGGATTCCCTCTCAGGAACACCCAATGCTAAACAACATTATTCTCAGCTAAATAGCTAGAGAATGATATATTTCTAACCAGACAATATATGCAGAAAATGATTATCATCAATAACCCTCTCATGCTTCTCTCCTCTTATTTTTATAAGATAGGAGTCTTGTCAAACCCTAAACCACTTCAACAATTTAGCTCCTTTCACATGTAGAGCCTCCATCTAGAACTATGTTGTGCCTCAAGGAGGTTCAATTCATCTAGATTGAATTGTAGATATGGTCCTGGTTGACTTGATCAAGTGATCAACCTCTTTCACACTCAAGTGTGTTTATAAAATGGCCCAGATTTAGCCTTGTTTACATTGGTCATTGATTTGTTTTGATGTTTTGGGAGTTTTACATGTCCTCCTTTACACTTTATTCATCAACATGAAAAGAAAAACAAAACAAATCAAAATTGAATATTCCCATTAGCTTGTGCTAAGTGGGAATATTACACAAATACAACCAACACATAGGGTATTCATGCTTACTATTTTCTCCTTCATCCTTTAAGGTCACAACACTTTGAGACTTATTTCTGATTGTTGCTCCTCGGATAATTAGGGACTTCTTCCCACTATTTCCTTCTTGCAATGCTCCAATGAATACAAACATAGGGAAAGATATTTTCCACCTATCACTGGTAGAATTTCATCTTCAATAATGAAACTGGATTGATCCTAAGGTTAACTTGGTTGCATGTTTTTGTCCTTCAAATTCTGTAATATCTGACCTCCAAACCTTCACCCTCCATCATTGATTTCAATTTTCTTCTTTGAAACAGTATTAGGGCTACTTTGAGCACCTAATTTTTGCCCTCCAACAACCACACGATGCCCAACCAAATATGTCCTTTACTAGGACACCATCCACTAGCATCAAATCAACATAAATGCATCACAAAATGCATACATATGGTTATGTGCATATTGTTGTATCTTATCCACTAGTTAGGGAACCCAACAAACTTTTTATATCCCTCCAAAACTCCTCCAATAGTCCAATAGTAGCTGCAACCTTCCTCAACCAAAGGTTCCCCCCCCTTCAATTCTTCTTTAGGTGGTTTTTTTCTATATTTTAAGAGATTTCATCCCTCTAAATCATCTCCTACAGACCTTTGCCTATTTTGAAATCAATCATAAGTAATTTGGCCTATAAAAATAGGGATAAATACCCTTTAACACCCATGCACAAGCACCCAAATATGTCCTCAAGGCATGCGGCTACCCTCTTGCAATTTTTGGACCTGCAATGGACATCACAATAGACTTCAAACAACCTCTAGATCCGACGCCCTTGTCCTCTTCATGCTATGGTTGCCTCTTATATGTATTGATATGAAATGATGCACTTTAGATGAGTGAACTAGCCTCCAAAATCACTTGTATTTATATGATTCCTTTGGGTGTCAACGAATTGTCCTTGGGGAACTCTTTTACCCTAGATGACTTGAAATTGTTGACAAATTAGCCCACCTAAACATATAAAAATTCATAGCCCCCTTTTTAGTCCTTTTATTTCAATGATTTTCATGACCCCTAGTTCCTTTTAGGGTCCTCTATCATCTCCATAAATCAAATAAATGAAACTCCTTGCGGTTTCACACCCACGAGATTGGGTGCAAATCCCACACTTTGGGTTCTAATCCCACAAACCACTTTTATGGTGCTCATTCCTCCAAAAAATGAACCCTAGGGCATGTAGTACCTCATAATCTACCAAACTCAACACTTTAAGCATTTTTCCATTTCATTTCATTTGTTTTTAATATTTATACATTTTTTTGTTTTACTATGCAACTTAGATTATGGTCACAAAAGGTATATATAGCTTAGTTTCATGATGACGAGGCTTATATGTAATTGTCCCATGCATTTACTAATATAATAACATCATTTCCCATCATTACTATCTCCCTTCCTCCCCTTAGATTCACATTTCAACTATTTTGTTTCCTTGTTGATCTCTTCTTATTGAAAAATAGGGAATCCTATAGCGGCTTGCAAACAGTCCATTTTCCTTACCCAATTTAGAAATAAACTCTTCATTTAGTCTCCCTAATTTATTGGAATATGACTAGAATTTTGATGGTGGAGTTTAGAAGTGTAAAAATCTCAAGAAGCTCCCTTTAGATGCTTATATTTCATGCTTTCTAAGTGTTGTTTTTATCTTTTGCAACAAAGGTTTCGGTATTACCTTCTAAGTCCTTTATTTCCAAGAAAAGCATGTTTTTCATTTCTTGCAATAAACATAATGGTGTGTCATTTCATTTCTACAAACTACCTCGATAATTTCACTTTCCTATAGCATAGTTAGTCTAGAAACTTAACTGGATTTCTATTCATCTAACCTATGCCCCAACACCTCTCACTTGTATAAGGATTAGAATAGGAAGAATATAGTTCTTGCTGCACATAAAGTTCCAACCCATCTTAAGTTTGCAACTGGTATCATAGCCAAAGGTATATTTGGCTGATAAACTCGCAGGAAATAAGGGTTCCTGGTTCAAGTGGGAGCAATGGCAGAAGATGGTAGGTTTAGGGTCGAGAAATTTAACGGCCAAAACTACTCGTTTTTGAATATGTAGATGGAATATCGTCTATATCAGAAATATCTTTACCTACCTTTGAGTGGAAAAACAAAGATTCGTCGAGTATTACAGACACAGAATGGGAGATTCTCGGTAGAAAGGCACTTGGAACAATATGGTTGTGCCTCGCGACGTCCGTAGTCTTCAATATTTTCAAGGAAACAACAAGAGAGGGTTTAATTAAGGAATTGATGAAATTATATGAAAAACCCTCAGCCTCAAATAAGGTATTCCTTATGAAAAATTTATTTAATATGAATATTTCGGAAGGTGGATCTGCTGCTAACCATTTAAATGAATTTAATATGGTTACCAGTCAGTTAAGTTCTGTAGGGGTAAAATTTATGATGAATTTAGGGCTCTGTTATTTTTGTGCTCATTGCCAGAAATTAGGAATGGTTTATTTATGGCCATTAGTAGCTCTATCTCTAGATCTAGTACTTTAAAGTTTTATTATGCTGTAGGTGCTATCCTTAGCGAGGAAATGTGATCCAAAAGCTCCGGTGAGAAATCAGGTAATTATTTTAGAGAAGAGACTAGGGGAAGAAAAATGGAAAGAGGAAAGAGCTCAACATATCGCAGTAAATCAAGGAAAGGTAGATTCAAGTCTAGATCGGGGATAGTGTGTTAGAAATGCGGAAAGAAATGACACCTGAAGAAAGACTGTAAATCTCGGAAGGGAAAAGAAGGAGATGCACAGCAACAAAACAATCATGAAGCAAATGTGAGAGGTGATGTGTTACAAGATTCTTTGATTATTTCTTTAGAAAATGTTACCAATTTCTAGGTGGTAGATTCAAGGGCCTCATTCCTTGCCACACCTTATAAGAAATATTTTCATGACTATGTTCAAGGAGATTTTGGACAGGTTTGTCTAGGTGATGATAAACCATGTAAAATCATTGGAATGGGTAATTTTCTTGTAAAATAGCATAATGGAAACCAATGGTTATTAAAGGAGGTAAGGCATGTTCCAGATCTGAAGAAAAATATGATTTCAATAGGGCAGTTAGGAGGTGAAGGTTGTGTGACAACTTTCATAGGTAAAACCTGGAAGGTCAATAAAGGAGCCCTAGTAATAACTAAAGGAGAAAAGGTTGGTACATTGTATTTATGCAATGGTATTTCTAACTCGGTTAATGCTTTAATTTCAAAAGGAGTAGATGCATATTTATGGAATCATAGGCTCAGACACATGAGTGAGAAGGGGATGAATATTCTTCACTGAAGACATTTGTTGTCGGGTTTGAAGAAGATTGATTTGGATTTATGTGAGAATTGTATTTATGGAAAACAGAAGAGAGTCAGATTTCTTAGAGTTGGGAAAGAAAATAAGAGCGAAAAATTAGAGCTTGTGCATATAGATGTATGGGGACCTTATCAGGTATCATCTCTTGGTGTCTCTCGTTATTATGTTACTTTTATTGATGATGCAACTAGAAAAAATTGGATTTATTGTATTCAGAATAAATATAATGTATTTGATACTTTCAAGGAATGGAAAGCTTTGGTTGAGATTGAGACAGGAAATAAGTTAAAGTGTCTAAGATCAGACAATGGAGGTGAGTATTGCAACAAAGAGTTTGATAGGTATTGTTCAAAGCATGGAATTCG
This sequence comes from Pinus albicaulis, assembly GCA_034641835.2. Classification (NCBI taxonomy): domain Eukaryota; kingdom Viridiplantae; phylum Streptophyta; class Pinopsida; order Pinales; family Pinaceae; genus Pinus; species Pinus albicaulis. The sequence goes on from CM076582.1 coordinate 248,287,241, forward strand.
CAAAGAGAAGACAATTCCAAGAAAACCACAAGAAAATGGTGTTTCAGAAAAGATGAACATAACAATCATGGAGTGTGAAAGGTGCATGCTATTGCAAGCAGGATTTCCTTCACAATTTTGGGCAGATGATGTAGATACTTTTGTTTATCTAATAAAAAGAGGGTCTTCAAGTTCCTTGGATGGTGGTATTCCAGAGGAGGCATGGACAGGTAAAAAGGTAAACTACTCCTTTTTAAAGCTTTTTGGATGTGAGGCCTTTTTCCATATTAATAAAGAAAGTAGAACAAATCTTGAAGCAAAATCAAATAAATGTACCTTTATTGGATATGGTGTTAATGATTTTGGTTATCGCTTATATGATTATAAAAATGACAAAATCATTAGGAGCAGAGATGTAATATTCAATGAAAAGGTATTGTATAAGAATCAGTTGCAGGAAAAGAAACAGGAAAAAGAAAACAAAGAATACACAGTTCTTGATGAGATAACAAAATAAGTAAAGGTGCTTGAAAATTAAAATAATCAACAACCACCACAACAACAACCACCACAATAGCAACAAGCACCTCAAACAGAAAGTGGTGTCAGAAGATCTACCAGGATAAGTAGACCCCTTGAACGATACTCTCCTTCATTATATTATTTATTATTGATTGATTCTGGTGAACCCGGATGTTATGAAGAAGCAATGCAGGTCAAAACTAGGAAAAAGTGGAAGCTAGCCATGAAAGAAGAGATGGAATCCTTAATACATAAGTAGACTTGGGACTTAGTTAGGTTTCTTGCAGGTAAAACAACATTGCAGAATAAATGGGTTTACAGGTTGAAGGAAGATGATGGAGGAAAAGAGAGGTACAAATCTAGACTACACAAAAGAAAGGTATTGACTTTCATGAAATTTTTCCCCTGTTGATTAGATGACTTCAATTAGAAATATTTTAAGTCTTGTAGCAGCGGAAGATTTTCATCTTGAACAACTAGATCTAAAGACATCATTTCTTCATGGAGATTTGGAGGAAGAGATCTATATGCAACAACCACAAGGATATAAGGTCAAAGGGAAAAAAAAATTAGTGCACAGGTTAAAGAAAAGCTTCTATGGATTAAAAAAGGCTCTAAGGAAGTGGTATCTAAAATTTGACAGGTTTATGTCTGAACAAGGTTATACTAGATGTCACTCTGATCATTGTGTTTATCTGAAAAAATAAAAATGATGGCAGCTATATTATATTGTTATTGTATTTAGATGACATGCTTGTTGTAGAGTCTAACATGCAGGAACTAAATATGCTCAAAATAAAATTGGAAAATTCATTTGCAATGAAGGATTTGGGAGTTGCAAAACAAATCCTTGGTATGATAATAACTAGAGACATGAAAAATATCAAATTAAAATTGTCTCAGAATGAGTACATACAAAAGGTGTTGGAAATATTTAATATGAAGAATAAAAAACCAATTATTACACCTTTGGCTAGCCATTTCAAACTTAAATGCTCCAAGACCCAAGAAGAAATGGATTATATGTATAAAGTTCCATATGCATCAACAATTGGAAGCTTAATGTATGCAATGGTCTACACAAGGCCTGATATTGCACATGCAGTGGGATTTGTAAGAAAGTACATGAAAAATCTAGGAAAAGAACATTGGATGGCAGTGAAATGGATTTTCAGATATTTGAGAGGTACCACAAATCAAGCATTATGCTTTGGTTGTTCAAACGTTGCTCTACAGGGATATGTTGATGTAGATATGGCAGGTGATAGAGATAACACGAGGAGCACTACAGGGTATTTATTTACTGTAGGTGGAACAAATTTTAGTTGGGTTTCAAAAATGCAAAGTGTTGTTTCACTTTCAACAACAGAACAAGAGTATGTTGCTTCTACAGAGGCTAGTAAAGAAATGATTTGGTTACAAAGGTTTATGGATGAATTGGATAAGAAGAAGGAGTTGGGAAGGTTATAAAGTGACATCCAGAGTGCCATTCATCTTCCAAAGAACTCAGAATTTCATTCCATGACTAAACAGATACAACTTAAGTACCATTTCATGCGATCAGTGTTAGAATATGGAAAGTTGAAGCTGGAAAATAAACACTAGCAAGAATCCTGCAGATATGTTAAAAAAAGTTATAACCATGGAGAAACTGAGATTTTTCTCAGTTTCAATTGGTCTTCAAGTACGATAATGAAGATGAGAAACAACCAGGTCCAAACTAGAGTAATTTTTCAGAAAATGAAGCAGTAATGGAGTTGCTACAATCAATCTCCAAGTGGGAGATTTTTGGGTGTGGAGCTTGATTATCTTCTTTATTTAGATGTATCACCGCGTTGGACCCTATTCTTAACGGGGCGGAAACACTGCCCGTCATTTAATCGCTTCCAGGGGGGTCCAGGGGTCGTTCATTAGGGGAATGACCTGACAGTAAAAGTTATGTTTAATTTAGGGGTTTTTGCCCTAGAAGGCAACCCTTCGTTTTGTATGAGGATATTGTATTGTGGTTGTGTATGATATGTGTATTATGAGGGGAAACAGAAAGGGGGACCATGAGAGAGAGTAGAGGATATTACATTGGATCTACTGCAGGTTGTCTCTTCATCTTACTAGATAATATAAAGGAAGGATTGGTTGTTCGGGGTGGACGTAGCCCGAATTGCGTGAACCACGTATATCTGTGTCTCTCTTTGTTTATATTTTTTCTGTGTTTGTGTTTCTGCATATTTTATGTGTTCCATTTCTCTGTAATATATAATTTTCTAACACCAAGCTCTATGCATGTGTTAAAAAATTCGGTGTCTTAAAACAACTCTTGAATTCCTTTTAAATTCATCTTCCTAAGAAATTATTTAGTTCGCATAACATGTTTTGTCTTAAAATGGGCATAGTCTAAAGAGAAGAATTTTTTTTGTGTTAGTGTGAGTGGAAGGAGAGGAGGTTCACCATTTTATTTTTTATATTTTATTCATGATTTGTTGGAAGTATAGAATTGAGATTTTTCTAATATTAAGAAATTATTCCCATTCTAAAAATCACATAGACATGCTACAATAATAAATTTTTTTTCCTATAAAAACACAACCACACTATCTCCTCCCAAAAATATTATAACCACGAAGAAAACCATTCAGTTCGATTAAGATTTTAGGATTTAAAAGAAGGAAATTTCTAGGTGCTATTTGAAATTGGTTTCAAAAATCTCATTAAGGGACTCTATGTGAATAAAATGGAGGTAGTTTTAGTAGGAGAGAGCCCACTAACACAATTAGAAGCTACCAACACCCTGGAGTTGTAACCATCTTTGATAATTTCCAATGGTTAGGGTTATTTGAGAGACTCGGGGGATTTTATGAAGAAGTGGAAATGGAATTTTCCATGAATCTGTAGAACCCTGAAGGGCACGATTTTTTTACTACTGTCAAGGGACTAATAATTTACTCAAATGAGGACTCGGTGAGAAAAATCACAACTCTCCCCAAGGGAATTCAGTGGAACAAGGAAGAGAGGCAGGAGACCATCACTTCCAAGCATGGGTTCTTCCTATAAGATGAACAACCTGATGAGGATAAAAATGGAGTAAGGAGGGAAAGATTTCCTGATCCTTGGGATGAGGTAGCCTAAAATATCCTTAAATACATCTCTTGTGATGGCAGGTTGAGCATAGTCTATGCTTACCAATTCAAGATGTTATATCAACAAAGATTCCAAGCCCCCCTACCAACCTCTGAGTTATTGGGCATCCCATTTTTCTCGTACAATCTCTGAAGGATATGAATTCTAAAGGAGTGAAAGAAAAAATACTTGCCCCATCATGGCTTAATTAAATTGATTGTAATTGATCCACTAGAAGACTTATATCATTTGATTTCTTGGGTCAACTTTGTGGATATGGATAGATGAGAATTTATAGAAACCCAAGCGGAACTCAATAGGCCTAAAAAGAGGAAGGGGAAGATAGTTTCCAACCCCTCAAAAAAAAAAAAGATGAACACCTTGGAGGAGGAAAAAGAAATAGAAGCCACCACATTGGTAGGTTTAAGTACCCATACCTCGCCCAAAGTGAGTAAGCCCAACCAACAAATTTTCTATATAAGAAGAAAAAGAAATAGAATTAGATTTAGTAAAAAAAATCAACCTCCTTCTACCACTCCCAATGCAAAAGAGAAAAGGAACCTATCCATAAAGAGAAAGGGTAACAAGGAGGAGAAGTGCAAGGTTTTTCATAGTTATAGGAACCAAAAATTGAGGTGAAATAGGGAAATATGACAATACTACTTGGGAATATAGAGGAACTACAAGAGTAGTCTATCCAGCTACATGAACAACATATAGAGCTATATGAGGTGAAACAAGATACAAAATAGTTTGCACAAAGGAAGCCACCTTCCTTCTTTTCCTAGTCATTAAGTGTTGATCCTCCTACTACAGGGACATCAAGTAGAGTGATGCCTACACATATAGTGTCTCACCTAATGATTGAGGTGGAAAGGACAAACTAGAAACCCATAGGTGGAAAAAAAATTCCCAAGATAAAGGGGAGGTCGATCTTGCTAGCATGGAGTAAAAAGCCAACAAATTAAGTGAGGAAATGACCTTCCTTAAGATAGAATAAGCCAACAAAATAGAACACCTCAACAATGAAAATCAATATCTAAGGAATCAATTGCATCGAGCACAAGAATTGTTAAAAACAAAATATGCTAAGATTGTAGCAATGGAGACATCCTTAGGAACCATGGCACAAATTTCCTTAGATGATTCCAAATGTAGGAATCCTTCTAAGGCATATTCATTGCTCCTAAAAGAGAAATGTTGTTGATTCCAAATAAATAAAATAGCTCAAATAGGCACCATATTGTTGCAAGAGACCAAAAACTTAAAAAAATTCTACCTAGAGTGTAGCATGGAGGACAAAGAAAAACTAGTTAAATTCTATATTCATAACATTTTCCTTTTCTGATATTACCATATGGGACCTCAATCCTTACTTTGGGGATGCACTAGAATTAGCATCTTATTTAATACATGAGGATATTAGATATGAAGAAATGAAAGGTCCCTGGAAGGGGATTTGAAGGATCCCTTATGGATCATACCATAACACCCATCTCATTCATTGCTTGCTCAATTCCATGCCATTCTTGCACATGACCTTGAGGTAAAGACTATTTGGAAGTAAAGGCAAGTAGAAGGAATCCTACATGGTGAGGACACCCTCGGGCTATTGGGACAAGAAAGCTCACAAGCCTTCCAAAGAATATGGAAAGGCCTATCTCATAACATGGAAATAAGGGATTATCACTCTCTTGATAGACTCCAAGAAACATTATAAAGAAATCCTTTGTATAAGAGGACCATCTAGAGGCTTGGGATTCAATGTATGGGACTCAAGTTTAATCCACCTCTACTACTAGGGCTATAGGAGGATTAAATCCAATAAGAAGAAGCCTAAGTGTAGAAGGACATAGAGGAGAATGTAAGATTCCATCTAGCATTGGCAACCACAACTAGTTCAACCTTGGACATCAAGAAAACAATCAAAGATATAAATGAATAGGAGAAAAGAAGAGAAGAAGATTGAGTTGCTCAAGGATGAGAAATACTTCTGGTAGGGGGATATTGTTAGTTTTTGTAGAATCGGATGGTGTTCTAGTCTCGAGAATGTGTGGAGAGGTTAAAACACATGAGATCTTCAAAACCCAGAAATCGTCTTTGGAAATTTCTCCTAGAAGTGGCTCAATTAAATTAATTAGCCATCATTTCATTTTTCCTAAGTCTAACTTAGGAAAAGGGGTTAATTAATAGAAATTAATTGAGAAATGTGTGAATTATCTAGAAACTCACATGGATCGACTTAGAGATAATCTCAACCATTGATTAAGTTTTAATCATGGTCATTTAAGTCTCAATTAGGGATTATAAGAAGAATTCGATTTATTGATGGAGAACACACTTTTTGGAGAACACTTGAAGGTGAGGAGCACTTGAGAGTGTGACCAATTGCAGATAATCAGTGATCTAAACAAATCGATTCTCTAGTGCAAGTGATTTAGCGATCGAGAAATATTTTGTTAGAGGCGAAAGACAATGATCCAAAGGAGAATTTCCTGTTATAGAAGAGGCAAAAGTGAGTGACTGAAGTGTTCTATGGCACAGCTAGCCCAGATCAGACGTAAAGGTCACGTGGATTTTTTTGACGTCGCAGATTAGGGTCGCACAGGTTTTCCTAGAACAATTGTGTGTATCCTGCGAGTTTTCCCATCACAGTTGTGCGGAACATTAAAAGAAGAATTAACATGCGCAGGGGTTGACGGCCAGTTTTTATAGGTCGGGGTTTGCTGGTGGAGGGAGAGAACCTTCCCTCAAAATATTTTCCAGCAAATCTTGTCGATTGGATAGCTATTGGGGATTCCAAAGATTGTACTCAGATGTTCCCTGTTGTATAATAAAATAAACCTTGAGTTGTTGCACAAGTTTTCCCACATTGGGATTTTCCGGGGACTTTTGTCTAAAAACAACCCTGTTGATTTTGTTTGTGTGCTAGCATTTCTCAATTCCTATTTTTTTCTTCCGTAGTATTTATGTTTGGTGAATAAATTTCAGTGTGATTAATTCAGTATTAATAAGAAAATTGATAAATTATTAATCAATTAGGAGAATTAATTCCAGTTGTTGTGTTTAAAGGGATTTTTCACATGGTATCATAGCTTATTTGATAGATAGGAAGCACATAGGTGAAGGGAAAAATATGTCACTCAAGGGGAGCTGCAGTACAATTTTTTCACAGGGTAAAACGGGTTAGCTCAGATCAGCCGTGAAGAACCTCGTGATATTTTATTGTGCAGACGCATGGATCACGTGAGTTCAGACTAAACAACCACACAAGTATGGAAAAGTCATGAGTGCAGTGTAGCCAAGAGCAGTGGAGGCTCAGATTTTCAAAGAGCAGATTCTTGTCTGGGCATATATTTTTTTGCAGTAGATTCAGTGACGGGTGGAAGAGAAAGGCACACACAAAGGTAATTTATCTCAGGGGGTTTCGAGTTTTGGAGATATGATTTTTCCAGTTGTAGATCGACAGGAGTTGTGAGAAAATTCCCTCACTCCAACAGAGAGTGTGAATAGAAGATTCGGCAGCCAAGCAGAGGAAGAGGGATCTTTTCAACCAGATTCAGAGATGTCCACAACTAGGCTTAGAGATCGGGATAGGTTGGAGGGAGCCTCCAACTATTTCATATAGAAGGCTAGGATGTCCTTCCTTCTATATGAATATGTCCTAGAGACCTATGTAGAGAGTGTTGTGGTAGTACCCCCAAGACCCAGATCAACTAAAGGAGTACCGAAAAGAGATGGTGAAGGTGAAGCGATTGATCTTGGATGGAGTTCGAGATCATATAGTCTCACATGTGGTAGACAAAGGGATGCAAAGGAGATGTGGGACGCTCTCTCCCAGCTATATCAAAGTACTTTCGAGTAGCAGAAGATGTTCCTACAAGATAAGCTGACAAGCATCAAGATACAAAAGGGAAAAATAATAGATGTATTTCTCACCAAGATTTAGGAGGTTCGTGATGAACTCAAAGTCATTGGGGAGGCACCTCAACCAACATAACTTGTTTTCTTGGCACTGAATAGTGTCTCAGAGGAGTGGCAGATGTTTTCCAAGGTATATTTGGCAGAGACACATTGTCTAGATGGGACATGATGTGGGCAGACCTACAATAGGAGGAGTTGAGGTGAGCTTTATGAAAGAGCACCATCAGCAGAAGCATCAACAAGGGCGTGAAGGGTGAGAAGGAAGAGGCTAATGTGACCCTAGAATCAAAGGGTCAAGGGGAGAAGAAGAAGAAGAAAGAAATATATAATATCAAGTGCTTTAGGTGTGGCGAGTTTGGCCACTATAGTACCTCGTGTCCTCTCAAGAAGAAGGACAAACATGAGAATCAGAATGAGGTGGCAACGTCTACAAATATAGATAATTTTTCCTCTAGGATGGAGGAAGAGTTTTCCATGTTTACATCTATACCTCCAGGAGAGAGGTGGGGTGATATGGACTTATAGTCCAAGAGTTGCAGGTTTGGGCAGGGTCCAGTGAGGTGTCCTCCTCATGGATCATTACCTTGATAAAGGAGCCCACAGTATTCAGTAGTAGGATGGATCATTACCTTGATAAAGGAGCCCACAGTATTCAGTAGTAGGATGGATCAATGTCAATGATGTAGTGATATTACCCAAGTGACAGTTGCATACAAGTGGCAGTCAGGTGCTGAGTAGCGCAGTGCAGTGCTGGTAGCAGAGCAGGTGGCTTAGTAGCAGAGTTAGCAGCAACGCATATTCTTTAGTGGATAATGCAGTGGCTAGTAGCAGTCATATGCTCAAGACAAGGATGAATAAGACACAATTGATTTATTATTTAGGATTTTTCTCGGTTGAAGTGTCCGTGGTTGCAACATCAACAGTTGAGAGGCGGTTGCAATGCAGATGCAAAGTTGGCAGCAATATATCAGTGTCAGAAGCAACACAGATGCAACATCATATTTTCATAGTGGTTGGTGGGAAATGGTAGGAAGTCACAATGGGAAGACATCAACAATGTGACATAGGGTGATACAAATATAGAGTATTGTAGCATCAGTACAACACTAGAACACCTTCCTCGCTAAGAGGGAGTGTTCGTTTTTGTAGCATTGAATGGTGTTCAAGTCTCAAGACTTTGAGAATAGGCTAAAACACATGAGATCTCCAAAACCCAGAAATTGTTTTTAAAAATTCCGCCTAGAAACGGCTCAATTAAACTAATTAGCCATCATTTAATTTTTCCTAAGTCTAACTTAGGAAAAGGGGTTAATTAATATAAATTAATTGAGACGAGTGTGAATTATCTAGAAACTCATAAAGATTGACTTAGAGATAATCTCAACCATTGATTAAGTTTTAATCATGCTCGTTTAAGTCTCAACTAAAGACTATAAGAAGAAGTCGATGGGTAGATGGAGAACACATTTTTTGGAGAACACTTGAAGGTGAGGAGAAATTGAGAGTGTGACCAATTGCATATAATTAGTGATCTAGACAAATTGATTCTCCAATGCAAGTGATTAGAATTCATGATCAAGTTAGATATCAAGTAGAAAAGTGTAAGAGGGGAAGAGATAATGATCCAGAGGAGGATTTCCAGTTCTGAAAGAGGCAGAAGCGTGTGACTGAAGTATTCAACAATGCAGCTAGCCCACATTGGGTTTTTTTGGGGACTTTTGTCCAAAAAAAAACCATTTTAATTTTGTGTGTGTGCTATCATTTCTTAGTTCCTATTTTTTTCTTACAGAGTATTTAGGTTCAGTGAAGAAATTGCAATGTGATTACTTTGGTATTAATCAAAAAATTAATAAACAGTTGATTAGTTAAGAGAATTAATTCGAGTTGTTGTGTTTCAAGGGAGTTTTCACATGGTATTAGATCTTATTTGATGGATAGGAAGCTCATAGGTGAAGGAAAAAATCATTGGCACAGAGGGAGCTACAGTACGAATTTTTCGAAGGGTCGCGCAAGTTAGCTTAGATCAGTCATGAGGAACCTCGCTAGATTTTCATGTATATACGCGCGTATCATGTAAGTTTAGACTAAATAGTCACACAAGTATGGAAAGGTCATGAGTGCAGTGTAGCCAGGAGCAGCATTGGCTCAGATTTTCACAGAGTAGATTCTTGTCTGGGCACTGAGGGTTTTGCAATAGATTCAGTGTCGGGTGGAAAAAAAAAGCACACATAAAGGGAATTTCTCTCAAAGGGTTTCGAGCTTTAGAGATCCGATTTTTCCAATTGTAGATTGGAAGTAGCTGTGAGCATATTTTCTCACTCTAGCAGGGAGTTCAAATAGCAAAGTCAATAGCCAAGCAGAGGAAGAGGGAGATTTTAGACCAAATTCAGAGATGGCCACAACTCGGCTCAGAGATCAGGATAGGTTGGAGGGAGCCTCCAGCTATGTCATTTAGAAGGCTATGATGTCCTTCATTCTAGATGAATATGGCCTAAATACCTATGCAGAGAGTGTGGTGGTAGTCGGCGTAGGACCCAGATCAGTTTAATGAGTACATGAAAGAGATGATGAAAGCGAAGCGGTTGATATTATATGGAGTCGAGATAGTATAGTCTCACATGTGGTGGAAAAAGGGATGACTACGGAGACATGGGATAATCTCTCCCAACAACGGAAGATGTTCCTATAAGAGAAGCTAAGGAGCATCAGGATGCAAAAGGGAGAAATCATAGATGCTTTTCTCACCAGGAATCAGGAGTTACATGATCATCTTGTAGTCGTTGGGGAGGAATCTCCACCAACATATATTGTTCTTTTGTCACTGAACAGTGTCCCAGAGGAGTGGCACGTGTTTGTCCAAAGTATCTTAGGAAAAGATACATTCCCTAGATGGGACATTATGTGGTGAGACCCACAATAGGAGGAGTTGATACGAACTCTATTAAAGTGCACCATCAGCGGAAGAAACAACAAGGGTGTGAAGGGTGAGAATGAAGAGGATAATGTGGTCCTATCATCAATTGGTCCAGGGGAGAAGAAGAATAATAAAGACCTATCTAAGTTTAATTGCTTCAAATGTAGCGAGTTTGCCTAGTAAAGTACCCATTGTTCTCTCAGGGCTATAGTCATCTGTAGCTTAAGTAGGGTCATTTTGGTACACTTGCCGAAAAATTTTACACTAAAAATTGTTGTGACTAATATTGTTGATGTGTTTAAGCAGGGGTGGCTTAATTTTATTAAGAAGGGGAGTAATAAGTATCTGATGTTTTCTATTTTAATGTTGACTATTTCAAACATGGATTATTTTTGGACTAGATGGCTATGGAAGCCATTTTTAAACATTTTTGATGATGTAATTTATTTAATTATTGTGATGTAATCAATTAATTATTATTAATAAATAAAAATGTTGAAAAAATACTAAGGAAAGAGCACTAGGGTTATAATATTTATCACTAATTTGGAAAATAATTGCATGAGTTGTTGTAAAATGAAGACAATTTAATGAGAATCATCTGGAAAATATTTGCATCAGCTATTGAAAAATGAAGATAAGTTAATGGGGATAATTCTTGAGTGGATTGGATAGGTTATTGATCGGATTTTCGTGGGTTATGAACAAAGAAAGGTTAACTAGAGTAATTTCTTGAAAATAAACCATGAATACGTGTGGCCCATGTTGTTGTCCTGAAAAGACTGCAGGAAATTTATATTTTTATGCATGGATAGAACAACTATTTGGGGTAGATTTATTGAGAAAGAAATATGTGTTTTTGCATGCATGGAAAGAAAAAATATTATGATTTATTTTGGAAACTAATATCTATAGAGGCACAAAAAAAAACATGATGTTAGTTTTCTTGACAAGAATAGTTGTTTATGTACATATAGAGATAGTTAATGTGTTAGTGTTCTTGGAAAATAATGTGTTGTTTTATGCTCAATTATTTAGAGTGAGCTTGCATGAAAAGAATAAGTCATTATGATAGATTTCTTGGATATATATATATATATATATATATATATATATATATATATATATATATATATATATATATATTCGCATGTATAGGATGTTAGCCATCTATAAATTTTGTTATATCTCATGATGGCTAAAAAGGTTCTTAAGCTTTCAAGAAACGATTTTTTATGAAAACTTTGATTTCTTGAAAACCCACTGCGTTCTTTATCCTAAGTCTACCAATCCACTGAAAATCTTCAATCAAATCCTCTAAGTTGCCCTGTTGATACCAAAAGAGACTGTTTCCTAAGATTGTTTCATTCATTTTTCCCACTCATTCTCACTTATCCAAATCAATAATTTTTCTTTGAAAAATCCCTTTAAACCCTTTCATTTAACCCTTTAAACCATTAAAACCCCTTTATAATGGTTTAAACCTCCTTTTTACACTTATCAGAATCCTTGAAAAAGCTCAAAAAACCTTCATTTTGGCCTTAAAACACTCCTTTTAGCATAAGGCTTTAAGCGCCTTTCGGTTTAGCCTTAGACCCCTTTTTCGTCATATGACCCACTCCATGACCGAGCGCTAGGCCCGTCGGCCCATTGGCATTTCGGCTTTCCGCCAGTCCCCACGACCTTTTTTCCCTTTAAAAATGTTCGCCGCCAATGCGAAATCCTGATTCAATCTGGACCGTTCATTATCCCCAGATCGGATGGTCTACACATCGTTCCATCGCATCGACGCATCACCCTTTCCTCATTCCCACTCCTTTTTCCGCCGATGGAATTCCCCGTCGATAAAATCCTGACCGTCGATCTCCCTAAGATCGGACGGTCTATGCCGCATCGCACTTTGCCTTCTCCATCACATTGCACTTCGCCTTCTCCATCGCATCACTCCATCGCAATCGCTCCCTCCACATTTCCTCCTCCCGTCCATCCGGATCTCCGATGTGCGCGGCCCCGATTCAATCTCAGCCATCCATTTCCCTACATCCAATGGTCCACATTACTCCTGCATGTAAACCCTACCCTTTTCATTCTCCTTCATCGTTTAATCCTAGCCGTTGATCTCTTCCAGATCATACGGTCATCACTCCTTCGCAATTTCACCATCCCCCTGACCCCTCATCCTCCATCTTTTATCTCCACTTCTCCGAGTAAATCTCCGCCATTGATCCTCATGATCCAACGACTCCCATTTATCCCCTCTTTAAAACTCCACCCAATAGCTTTTCGCTACCTGGAAAAACTGCTGACGTCATAGCCGGGTCCCACCTTTCTTCCTCCCACGCATCTTTCCTCCCTTCATGTTTGATCCCAGCCATCGATCTCCTAGATCTGATGGTCTAGAATTATTTTCGCGCTCGGTCCACCAAAATGATTTAACACTCCATATCAATGCGAATGGGAGGTTTTGATAGGACACGTGTTGTCTTATAACCCGTATCGCATTCGACCAGCCAATTACCGCTTACCACCTTATGGCCACGAGAAAACCACCTACGGTTTTCTGCAAAACTTCCTTTCCACTATCGTGCCATAAACCAAGTTTAAACCCTGTTTCTTATGGTTTCGACCATGGAATCTCCTTCCACTGCATTCATTCCCCTCTACATAGCTCCTTCACCTCCGCCGAGCCTCCGAAGCAGTTTTATCCTAATAACGCAGGATTTATTTATATTTTATGTTGAGTTGCAGGTTTAATGGCGTGAAAATAAGCCAGCCCTCTTACAAGCTAGAGCAGTGGCAAGAATGGCCCAGGATGATGATCCTCAGGGAAAAATCATGAAGAAAACGAGTTCACAGGGTTCAAATTCAAAGGTTTTATCAGCGTATCATGAGCATTGATTAAAAAAAACCCTCCAACGCGATAAAGCCACCTGTACGCAAAAAGCAACGAAGACCAGAGATGAAGAATGAAGGTTAAAATGCATAAATCCGAAGATTAAAGGCTTAACCCGTGAAGATTAAAATATAAAGACACAGTTAAAGACAAATGAAAAAGTTTTAAAGAAAGCCATAAAGTATTAAAGGCAACACGATGAATTATGAAGGCAAAAAGTGAGATCAGGCCTTAACACAGTTTAAATGATGAAATTAAAGGAAAGATTAGGCTAAAGCAGCCTCGAACACATCAACACAGAGCAGTTATTCAATCAGAAATATCAACTGACTCCTTTGGCCAATTCTTATCCATAAAGCCAATTAAGCAGTTATTACACAAAAGAATATATTTTAAACTGTCAGGATAGTTATTGTAAAGATAAGATAAAGCCTTAAAGTCGATCTTTTCCACCTATCTTTATCTCAAAAATTAGGACAGTTATTTAACAGAGAAGTAGCTGCAGATGTTCTTACCTTATGCCCTACATGGTTTTCAAGGCTAGGAATGCATTTACTTTGTAATTAATAACATTTTGAACCCTAGAAGAGTTTCACCTCCTTATTTGCAACATAAATACTGCATTGGAACTCATTGTAAATGTTGGATTTTGATGACTGATTCTAGAATAATACATAGTTCTTTGAAGCTCTTGAAGAGAAATTGATGTCTTGGAACTCATGCATGATCTGATTTGCTTGTTGATGGAGAAGGATTGCTTGCAGGATCCATACGCTTGGTTGATGGTGAAGTTTTCTTTTGTTTATGTTTTCTAGTTTTCCAATATGTTTTCCATCTGCTATGTTGCAGTAGGACAAAGAATTTAGATTAAGAAATGTTTTCTAATGGCACCTTAAATCTGTTTTTCCTTCACTACCTTAATGTTTTCTTCTGCTAAGATACATTAGAGAAATCATTTATTTTCTCTCTAACAAATTCTTAGATTTTTCCATTTCTTGAATAATTTAGATTAGTTAGCATCAATTATGATTTATGGCTAGCCCTGCATATTGTTGCCACTAAAATATTATGTTCTTGGAATCATCTCTTTAAAGCAGCTTTGTCTAGGTTTGTCAAAGAAGTCTATTTAAAATCATGCTCTTTGCCTTTACTTAGCTAAAATTGTTTTAAGGAAACTTTATAGCTGTAACTTTGGATGTTAGAGTTTTCTCTCCTTCTATGGTTATAGTTACTTGTGTATCTTAATTTTTTTTTTGCTCTAGATGATAAAAGCTCTGAAAGTTAGATATGTTTCTTACCTTTCTAAGTTTTTATTTGAATTTTTGTCTTGGTTAATTATCTGTTTGTAGTCTAAAATCAAATGGATTAGGTTCTGCTTATGCCTTTTATTCCCTTGTTGTTCTTATCAAATTTCTAACTCCCTCAGTTTACAAGTATATAAAGGATTCGGTTTCAGCCCTTTATTAGCTTGTTGTTCCCAAGTTTAATGTCCATCTCATGATCCTTCACAACCTTAAAGATCCACCAACCAAGTTAAATTGCCCTGCAAATTCTCTTGAAACCATTGATGAACTCATTCATGAACTTGTTTGACTCCATTGCCCAATGACTTAACAATCTTCCATGTTTCCTACCTAAAATCTATCAAAGTATCATACCCAACCAAAAAAAAATTAAAATACCTTGCACTTAACATCTAGCCTAAAATCAGCCCTAATCAGTAAACAAGACATATCTTTGCACACATTGAGAGATCCCTCTCCGAATCCAGGAAGGCTAGGTCCTTGGATTCCAAATCTTGGTTTGATGTTACCCTTGTCAATTTGTATCTCAATCAATCTAGAAAATTACGGGGAGCTAACATAGTGGCGATCACAGTGGGACTGAGTTCATAGTAGCTTGACAAACTCTTATAGACTCATATACATCCCTAGTTTGACTTAAAAACCAACCCATAGCCAGAGTAGAAACTAATTACTTCATCATCCTAGCAAGATAATGACTTTGTTAGGGGATACTCATTAACCTTAAGGCTGCATAAAGAAACTAAAAACCCAAAAGAACTCCCTAGATTGATTTTTTATCAAGATTTTGGTGGTGGACCATTGTATACATATCTTGAAAATTTCAAAAAAAAATTTACCTAGCGACTCCACTAGCCTCCAATAGGCCTTCCTCATCCCACTAGTCCCATAGGTTGTTCTAGGATTGTGTCAAATCAGTCCAAATCAGTTTTTAAGGCCTAGTTATACCTTGTGTGAATAAAGAGATCTGGCTTCAAGAAGGATCTATATCAGATCACACCCGGACCCAAATCCTCCTACCGTAGTTGATAACCCAGAAAAGATTTTGTGGCAAAATCCTAAAGCTGGAAACTCACCCACTGTTAGGACCATCCATAGAGCAAGTTCTACACCGAAATACCTTACAGTTTCACAAGATCCTAATTTTGATTTGCACCATACCAAGAACCTATTCAGGGCCAAGTCACAAAGTAGGGTTGACCAAGCTGACTTTGAGCCCATAGATTTGCAGCAAAGCTCCAGTAGAGAAGTTTCTCCTTCCACTCCACCTGATTTTCAGCTTCTACATCACTTCAGCCCTTTTCATCTCAAATCTACTCAGAATCTGTCTTCTGGTCCAAGTACCTCAACTACACCCATCCATACCACTAGTGTGCAAACCACCTCACTCCATCCTCCTCCACCTCTCACAAATCCTCCCCTTGTAAATCAAACTTTGTTTCATTTCCCTCCCATCATGGCAGCCTGGTATGCTCCACTGGCTCTACAACAACCACTATTACCTTTTCCAAATGACTATTAGTCCAAAATCCCTCACTTCTTTGGGATTGAATCCATTACTTTTCAAAAACATGTATATATAATTAATGATTCTTTTGACTATATGGAGATAGAAGAAGAAACCATAAAAATGAGGATTTTTGCTCAGAGCCTAGGGGGAGAACCCAAGAAATGGTTTAAAGACTTACCTCCCAACAACATTCATGATCTCCCTACTCTATACCAAACCTTTGTGAACAAATGGGAAATCAAGAAGAACCCCCTCCAAATTCTGTCCGAGTATAACAATCTTAAGAGAAATCAGGGAGAAAGTGTTCATGACTACTCCACTAGGTTTAACAGTGTTTACAATGCTCTCCCACCACACATAAAACCTCCAAAAGGCTTGGCCTTAGTAAAATATCCCGAAGGCTTTGATGCTGATATGGCCTATCAACTAAGGGAGAGAGATTACCTAACTCTAGAAGACATGCAAAAGGGGGCTATGAGTGTAGAGGCCAATTTGATTGAGAAAAGGGCTAGGGTGAGATCAGAAAAAAGGGTGATTTATAGAGATGACACAACACCTGCACCCTCCTCTTCCGAAACCAAACTTGACTCCATAGTTAGGACAATGGAGAGGATGATGGAAAAATTCAGTTTGAATGACAGAACACCTCTTAGGGAAAATCAAGCCAATCTTCAAAACATAAATAGAAACTAGAATTTTAAAAGAGACCCTCCTCAAATCAGACAAAGAGAGAGTGACCAACAAATCAGACCCCCTTTCCAAGACAACTATGTAGATGAAGAAGAAAGAGGGCCTGAGCAGTTGGAAGAAGAGAATGTAAATGTCATAGGTTCGGATGATGAGGATAATACATTCCTTACTGAAGAAGAACAAAGGATGTTTTCTTCAAAACCAAATGAGAAATCATATGAATATTTCGAAGACGATAGATTAGGATTTGAGAATTCCATAATGGAAGTCCATAGGCAGTATAAACTTAGGAGAAAAAAGATTCAAGATGTTCCTAAAATAAACCAACCAAATGCTGTTGCTAAAAAGACTTCTGAAACTATTCCTAAAAAAACAACAGAAATCACAAATACTATGGCTAAGAAGACTGAACTAAACAAGCAAAAGACTAGCCAGCCTAGTAATGATTCAAGCTGCCCTAGTAATTCAAATAGTGGCCCTGAAAAAACCTTTCTGTCCAAACCATAAAATCAGAATCAACAAATTAAAAATGTAGAAAAGTTCATGGCTGATAAAACTGATGTAAATGCAATAAATACACCTGCACCTTTCAGTTTTGAGGGGGAGATTTCCAAAATCAAGATCAATATACCCCTCACTGAATTGGTAACCCAAGAGGTATATAGATCCCAGATTTTCAAAGTGTTAAACATAGGCAAGGATACTGATACCTTAAACTTAACTGATGATAAACCAGAACTGTTGTTTGGTCCTGAAGTAGAGGGAAGATATTAAGAAGGAGCAGTCCCTCCTTTCTATCTAAGTTTGAACATACATGACAAAATTCTGCATAATGCTATGCTAGACTCCGGTGCCTCACACAATCTCATGCCAAAGGTTTTGATGGAGAGATTGGGCCTAGAAATCACAAAGCCCTACAAAGACTTGTATTCTTTTGATTCCAGTAGGGTTAAGTGTCTGGGCCTAATCAAGGATCTGTGTGTCAATCTGGCACAAATCCCCGCTAAGAGTCTAGTCATGGATATAGTTGTGGCTGACATCCCCCCAAATTATGGCATGATTTTATCTAGATCATGGGGGGCCAAACTCCAGGGCAACCTTCAAATAGACATGACCTATGCCACCATCCCAGTCTTCAATCAAACAAGAATATTTTACTGGGAATCCCACATGAAATACATGGTGAGTAACATAGATAGGCCAAATAACATGCCAGTTTATTCCATTCACTCAGACCTCGAATCCTTCATCCTGTACAATGAAAATGACATAAGTGAAAAAGTGAATGAAAATGAGAGAGAACTAAGTCCCCCAGAATAATCAAACCAGCTCTCTAATCAAGAAATGACTCCTGAAACTCTAGCAGCCCCGAAGTACAGAACATTGACCAAACTGAAATTGACACCCTTTGGAATATGAGCTTTGATGGTTCTTATGGTAACACTGGATTAGGGGCTGGTGTTTGGATCCACAACACAAATGAAGGCCATTCCTATAGGTTAGATTTTCAATACACCAATAATGTTGCAGAGTATGAGGCTGTCCTTATTGGTCTATACTTACTTAGAATCTCAAAGCCAAGAAAATCTTGATCCAAGGAGATTTTGAACTAATCATCAATCAAATTAAGGGAGAATATTCAGCCAAGAACCCTAGGTTAAGGGAATATAGAAATGCTACCCTAGACCTTCTCAAAACCTTTGAGAAATATGAGCTCACTTTCATCCCTAGGGCCCAAAACTGTCTTGCCAATGAGCTTGCCTTTGCTGCCAACAATTTCTCTTTACCTTATGAAAATAATCAATGCCTCATCAAAATAAAGAACATGCCTACTGTACCGGACAACTTGAACCATTGGAAAGTGTTTGACAATGATGACCAAATAGATGATATTCTGCAATCTAGAAATAACTTTGGAAGCAAAAAATAGAGTTTAAGATTTGAAAGAAATAATTCTGCTGAAAAAAAACTCCCAAAACAGAGTTACCCTTTGATGATGATATAAACCACATTCAAAACCCTTGTGTTGTAGAATTATTTGATAAATCAGATCAAAGAGAACTTGAAATTCTGCAGTACAAATATGACACCTTGCCAAGAGGCCTTACACCACTAGAAGAGTGGTTTGATTTTAATGATGTAGCTAAAAAACCCAACATGGAACCCACTGAAACAAATGTAGAAGAGTGTAGCATTGGAGCCCAAAATAATCAAGCTGTCCAAAACTCTCCCATCTCACACAAAACAGAAATACTTTGAGCTTTTTAAAGAATTTAAAGATGTGTCTACTTGGGGGTATGAAGACTTTAAATCCTATGACACCAAAATCCTCCAACATAAAATTCCTCTCAAAGAAAATCAGAAACCATTTAAACAAAAGTTGAGAAGAATAAACCCCCTCTTGTTACCCTCAGTTGAGAAAGAAATCAAAAAGATGTACGATGTCGGGATAATAGTCCCTGTCCAATACTCAGAATGGGTGTCCAATCTTGTGTCAGTTAGGAAGAAGACCAAGGAAATTAGGCTTTGTATTGACTTCAGAAATTTGAACAAAGCCTCCTTGAAAGATAATTACCCCTTGCCTAAATTGGTTACTGTAGAGTAGTTGGTCTCAATAGAGTTATAACAGAGTAAAAAATAACTATAATCTTGACAACTATACAAATAGTAATTGCCCTAAACTTGACATATTTACTCTTTGTTGATTATGTTTTGCTTTTGGGTGATAGGACTAAGGAAGATGAAATTATGTTGAAGGACCCCACCCTTGAAGAACTGAAATTCCTACCTTAAAAACTACCACCAACTAAGAAGCTACAAGAATCAACACCATCTTTGATTTGAACCTAAATAGTCTTATTATCTCTGAGTATTTCCCTAATCACAATGACCAATAGATTCTCCTCATGGATTATTTCTCTCATTCTATTTATTATTAAAATCCACAAAATGTATCCCTACATTTGAATCTTGGGAAAAAAACATATAATTGTTATCATTTAAATTATCCATATCTCTTGGAGCCCAAAAATCCATTTTCTTCGGATAAGCTTTATTTATAACCTCAAAAGAAACCCTATTATAAGTTGAAGGACCATTATGTCCTCTTGAGTCTTGACAAAGTATGATGGAATGAGACTGGGTGAAGACCAGATCCATGTTTACCATGTCATAACCTAACCTAGGTTCATTGAGATGATGACCTTTATTTGAAGATATCCACCATACAAACTAGAACCACCCATACTTATTGTTGCCATCTCTCTTTCATCCTAAAGATTAACATACTGAGGACCTATAACCTGTGGAGGGCCATGGTAGTCATTTCAATGTAATTTATTAGAATACATGCCATTTCTTATTATGAGATTTACCACATCTGAAAATGGCATCATTCACACCATTTTGAAGAAGTCTACAAATTAGGTCAACATAATTTTTATCACATTTACGAATTCCCTCACATTTTTTGGTTCTTGAAGCTTGAGCAGTTTCATAACAAAAATAGGCAAAGTCAAACAACAAAAATGGTCCACTCTCTTTTAATTTTCTAATATTATAATTTTATTTTATTAGATAAACTGTTTGTTTGTTTGTTTTAGTTAGAAAAGGGTTTTCTCTTGCTTTTATGTGAATTTCAATTTATCATATGTAGCATGTTGAGAAATGGGAAAAAATAATGTGACATTTATCTTGTAGAAATTGATGTTGAATAAAAGGATATAGTTTAACCAAGCTACAATCCACTTTGGTAAAGGCAGAGGAACATCTTAAAAAAATTCTTAAGAATACACCATATACAAAGTTTGACCATAATTAATATATGCATTTTTCTTTTGTATATATGTTCTTTTTTCTACCCAAGATATCAAAACAAGAAAAATATTGATATTGTAGAAATTGTTTGAGGACCTCATTGAGGTCGATTTTTCTAATGTCCTATTTGATTTACACTTTCTCATATGTCAGGAAGGATTTAAATATGAATTAATATGTTCATGAAACAAATCAGATTCAAATTTTATAGATATAAAAGATAAAAACAAATGTATTTGTTTGATTATTACTTGACTCTGCTGTGGGCAAGTTACAGGAAATGTGATTCGAAAAAGGATGGGGATGTTGGACAATGGGTTCAATGCTCCCCGTGTGTTTCGTGACATGGACTAACCGCCTCTCGTAGATCCTAACTCTGGAGATTGTAGCGAAGAATAACGCCTGCGGGTTTTGGTCTAACGGCAATCGTGATTTCAACAATTGGTATCAGAGCGACAGGTCTCGAGTTCGAAACTCACCTGGCTTGCGTTGGGGGGGAGATTGTTGGACATTAGGTTCAATGCTCCCCGTGTGTTTCGCGACATGGACTAACTGCCTCTCGTAGATCCTAACTCTGGCAATTGTAGCGGAGACTAACGCCTGCAGGTTTTGGTCTAACGGAAATCATGATTCCAACAGGGGAGATGATGCATATCACGTCTTGGATATGGTTCATCATTGTTAGAGATCACTTAGACACCTAAGCCATCGTCTTTGGACATGTTTCTATTAGGAATTCCTATGCTTTTTAATGTTGTGATTATTTCACCTCATGGTTATTTTGGGCAAGAAAATGTTTTAGGAATGCCAGACATGGCATCGGTGGATAGGTAAACAATTTTTTTATAATTGCAATTTCCATTCCATGATATCCTCTCTTTATTGTTTAATTTTATTTTGGCCGTTTCTTTTTATTTTGTTTTGTATTTTAACTATGAAATTTAAAATACTTAGTACCATCTCTATTTAAACAACAACCAAAGCTTGAAGATGAAATTAGTATTAAACTATATTGATTGGAATCCTTATAGCTATTTTGTGTAAAAATATTTTCATGACTATCAGAAAAAGTTACTTTCATTTTGTTATTTGAATACATGTTGTTTATATACCTGACTAAGTTCATGAGTTAGAAAATGAAATGTTGTTGTGAATAAAACGACAAGGATTAAACATCACACCTTAGATTATTTGTTTTCACAAGTTATCTACAACTTGAGCTTTTTAGCAAATAACTAAGTTGACATGATTGTTCCTAATATTTCCTTGAAAGTTGAATACTAAGTTACTAAGGTGTTCTTTTCTATATATGGTGACATTTTATTTTCTTTGTTTATATAGGTTATCTGGCCAAATTATAGTGACAATTATCACCCCAATGAATAAAATTTGTTCAAGTTTCTTACTTGTATGGGGAAAAATGGCTTTGACATTGCTGATGTTGAGGTATATGTTGTATAAACTATTTATAGTATAATTTATTTTATATTCTATTGTTCATTGTATTTCATTTTTTACACTCTGCATTGTATCTTCTTTTGTTTTCAGAAAATGAACTCTGTATTGATGGTAGGAAGCATCAATTGAAAAAAGAGGGGAGCAATAATATTGGAGCGACAAATGCAAATAGAGAGAGAGGAGAACTGGTATGGTGATACTCTTAGAGCCAATATCTCGCATAAGATACACATATAAATACTGATGGTCAAGTCTTTAGAGTTTATGAATTCACCTAAATGCCTTGAAAACACAATGATAATGTTTTGAAGTGATGAAATACCATTTCATGTGTTAATTGTTGTCTAACCAATATTAAGTTGGAAAATCATATTGTAATACTTTAACATTTCATATAATATAATTTATGTGGTTGAAATTATTTATTGTTGCACTTGATATTGTTTAGTATTGTAATTAAAATATGAGACTTGGTGTTTTCATATTAGATGAATATGCACATTGTATGACATTTTTTGAATCTTACAAATTAATTTTTATTAATAATGAACACAAAATCAATTTAAAACTACTGAATTAGTAGTTTATATTGATTAATGATGAACACAAATAAAACGAATATACGACTAAATTAGTCATTTATAATGATTATTAATGAAAGTAAATGAAATGGATATAAACTTCTAAATTAGTTGTTTATATTATGAATAAATGACTACTACAAATGATAAATTTGTGATTACAAATGACGACTAAATTTTGCATATATATGACTATTAGTAGCTAATTTACAGTATCTTATAACACGAATAAAATTTAGACATATTTCTTCGGTCATTAATTGGTTTCAAACTATGACTAAAATTTGCATGTATATGACTATTAGTAGCTAATTTACAGTATCTTATAACATGGCCAACATTTTGGTCATATTTTTTTGGTCATTAATTGGTTCTCGGGTGATCATATAGTAATATATTTTGTTGTATATTTGGGCATTAATTGTGACAATTAATGACCAAATCAAAGATTAAATCAATGATTAAATCAATGACTAAATTAATGTTAAAATCAATGACTAAATTAATGACTAAATCAGTGACTAAATTAATAACTAAATTAATGCTCAAATTAATGACCAAATATACTACTGGACAAAAAAAATTGAGATAACCAATTAATGACTAAGCTAAAAAACGACCAAAAGTTGGTTGCATTATAAGATACTGTAAATTAGCTACTATTGGTCACCGACCAAAAAATAGTCATTTATATGCAAATTTTAGTGGTTTTTTTAGTAACTAATTAGTCATTTTGGTAATTTGGTTACTACCATTGGTACTTCATGCTTAGAGGAACCCATATGCCTTAACTTAAAGAGTGCTCTAGGGGCACACATGACAGATCTTATCCCAAAGAGAAACTCCTATATGATAAAAAATGAATTAAATAGAAAGGGCAGCTCTGAGGTGAGTACTACACCTGGAGATTGCACACAAAATGGAGAGTATACTCTACATTCATTAATCAAATGATACAACTATAAGTACATCACAAAGGAGTAGGAAGTTGTAAACAAACTCCTATATCTTAGGAACTAATCCTAACTTAAGGAACTACATTACAATAGTGTAACCATTTCTCCATTAATACAAAATAATATTAATTATTTTCAACTCTCCCACTTAATGGAGAAAGGATTATCCAAAATTCTTAACATCCCTCTAAACAATTCAAACTTAATTTTCCCAATAGGCTTAGTAAAAATGTTTTCCATATTGTCACAAGTTTTACAATATTCAATAAATATTTCTTTTGACTGGACTTTTTCTCAAACAAAGTGAAACTGAGTATCTATGTGTTTTGTATTCTTGTGGAATACTGGATTGTATGAATTCTTGTTGGTACTCTAGTTGTCACATTTGATGATGGTTGCTTCTATTTGATTTTCTCCTGCACCATGGAGAAGCCTTCTCAACTAGATAGCTTCACATGTAGCTGCACACAATGCTTGGTACTTGGCTTCAGTTGAAGATAACGCCACAGTACTATGCTTTTTACTGCTCCAAGCTATGACTCTGGAACCAATACTAAATGCATAACCTATGATGGAACTTCGGTCATCCAGATCACCTACCCAATTTGAGTCTGAAATACTTGATAAAGTAATGTCAGATGTGTTAATGTATAAATACCATAATCACTAGTACCACGAAGATAGCTCAACACAATTTTTGCTCTCGTCCAATGAATTTTGAGTGGATTAGACATGAAATGGTTCAACACACTAACATAGTATGCAAAGTCTGGTCTAGTTGTATTTAGATATATCAGACTACCAACTAGTTGTTTATACAAAGTGGCACCCACCTCCTTAGAGCCATAGTCACTGCATAACTTCAGATTCTGATACAAAGGTGTTGATGTTGTCTTACATTGCTCCATCTTGAACCATGTGAGAAAAATTCTGAGATACTTCCCTTGAATAAGAAAAGTTTGTCCAGAGTCTCTCCATACTTCCAGACCCGAGAAATAATGTAGAATTTGGAGATATTTCATTTCAAAAACTTGTGACATCTACAATTTGATTTATTTGATCAAGGCATCTGCATTACCTATTATAATCATGTCATCTACATACAAAGAATTCAAAATAATCTGCATCTATTTATTATACATGGTATACATATTTGGATCATTCATGGTCCTATGAAAACCATGTTGTAAGAAGAATGAATCAATATTCTCGTACCAAGACCTGAGTGCTTGTTTTAAACCATATACTGCCTTTTTCAATCTACACACTAGATTTTCCTGCCCTTCTTTGACGAACCCTTCAGGTTGGACTAAATAAATCTCTTATTTTAAATCACCATTCAGAAATGCAGAATTAACATCTAACTGGTGTAGCTTCCACTGATACTCTTTTTCTAATGAAATTAACATTTTAATTAATGGTGTTCAGTTTGGCTACAGGAGAAAAGTTTTCTTCAAAGTCTATTCCCTCTTGCTGTGAATAAGCCTTTGCTACCATTCTAGCTTTAAACTTATTTATATTCCCATCTTCATTCAATTTGGGTTTGTAAAGCCACTTACAACCTATGGTTGTTTTTCCCTCGGGCAGTTCTACTAAATCCCAAGTATGGTTTCTAATAATTGATTCTATTTCTTCATTATTTGTAGCCCTCCATTCATCAAATTAACTTGCTTCTTTATAGTTTGTGGGATCTATAACATTTAAAATGTTTTACATTAAAGCATACTCTTTCAATCTGGTTGGTAATTGAATCTTCCTACTTGATCTTTTCAGTAGAGGACTCACCTCAAATCTATCTGCTTCAGACCTGTGTGGGCTTCCCTTGTTGACTACATCACCTGTTTCTTCATCTTTCTGCTTTTCCTGCTGATTATCCTCACTGATTTCTTCCATCAATAATGGAGTGTGCCATTCTTTATAACTGTCTTCCACTCCTTCCTCAACCCGCTCATGAAATATAACATCTCGACTTGCAAATATTTTATGAGTCATGGGATTAAACAACTTGTAGGATTTAAACTCAATGTAATATCCTACAAAGATACATTTCATGGATTTAGGATCTAACTTCTTTCTATCCTCCTTGAGTATATGGGCAAAGTTTTTTGACCCAAACAATATTAGATGACTCACTATTGGTTTAAATCCATAAACCGCTTCAAATAGAGTCTTTTAAGTTAAGACATTTATTAGGACTAATATTCTTTAAATAAATATCAGTGTTGATAGCTTCAACCCAAAAACCATTTGATATACCCTTACTTTGAAGCATACTTCGTGCGCACTCCACTAGGGTTTCGTTCTTTCGTTCTGTAACTCCATTTTGCTGCGAAGTGTGTGGCACTGTGAACTGTTGAAAACTCCCATGATATCTGAAAAAATTCATGAACTCACCCTGCTTGTATTCTCCCCTTTGATCGGAGCGAAGAATTTTTATAAATTTCCCTCTCTGCTTCTCCACCAGAGTCTTAAATTCTTTAAAACATTGAAAGTTCTAACTCTTTTTACTTAAAAAATATATCCAATAGAATCTAGTGCAGTCGGTAGTAAACATAAGAAAATAATATGCACCACCTAGTGGCCTAGTCTTCATAGGTCTGCATATCTCCATATGAACCAGCTTTAGAATATCTCTTTCCTTCCTATCAACATGCAAAGGAAATTCTACTCTATGCATTTTCCCTAATGCACATCCATCACAATCTAACTGAACACTATGAAAATTAGGGATCCCATCGACCATACCTTTTCTTTTAAGTAGCATGAGGTCTTGTAAGTTAAGGTGACCGAATCTCTAGTGCTAGAGATTTTCGGCTGTCAATCCTATTGAAACTAGAGCTTGGTGTGGCATTCTCTTGACATTCAATCCGTACAGGCTCCCCACACACACTCCTGATGCAACTTGTTGCATCTTGTTGTCCTTTATGACACAGTATGTCTTTGGGTTAAATATGACTAGGAATATTAATTAAACAGTGGTTTAATTATTGGTCCCTTGAGGAAAATCAAACAAATAAGGATTTATTCAATTATTCCTCATGGGGTTTCCTGTTTAGACCAGAAACAACTTAATAAATTATGGATTATTAAGTTATTTTTCATAGTGAAAACAATTTTACTATGGTAAAATTGGTCTTACATGGTGTACTTTGGTCTATTTAATAGTAACATGTTAGATGACCAAAAAATGGTGTAACAACTGGTGGTTCTAGGAAAACCATTAATAATTTCTCACAATGGAGCTAGCGGTGACTACCCTGGTTAAATGGATACCATAAGAGATGGAGATGACTACATTGATTGCATTGTCCAAATAACAAAAAATGGTGTTCTTATCTATAGGGAATTAATGGAATTTATGATAGGAACAAATATCTTATCAAATTTAGTGTTTTATCCATCTCGCCTAACACAGTACCAGAAATCAACAAAATGGTGTCATATACCCCAAAGAACAAGGCAAGCGTCTTCACGTTTGATCTCACATGGAATGAAATACAAAGCTTGACACATAAGTCTGATCCAAGATGTAATAATTGAGAACCTTAGTTTTGTTAAATATAACAGGTTCATGGAGTTAAAATCTTGCAAAGTAAATATCATTCATTTTGGTGTGATTTTAGAGGGAAACTGATGTAATATTCTTATATGAATTCTTTGGACTATGAAAAAAACATTTATAACCCCTTTAATATGTATGGCTACAATCTTTTAGGGATTCCTACAAAATTTGATGTGGGGAAATACATGAACCTGTCTAACTTTTGGAATTCGCACAGAGTTAAGGAAATGTCCCTGCCATCATCAACATAGAGGTACAATTTTTCAATCACATTAGTAATTTGAGGAGTTACATATAATAAAATAATTCATGAAATAAAAGTAAACGGTATATACTATGAACTATATCTTATTTCGTGCTTTTTTTTCATAGAATGCATGAGCTATAACATTGGAAATGAACCTTAGTACCATAGAGGCAAGTATTTCATCTCTAAACATGAGTAGTTACAACAACATGACTGGTAGGATCATGATAAAATGTGAGTTCAAGCAACTTAGAAAATTTAAGCTTGCTTATGTTGGAAACAAAACTCGTATCAGCATTCTAGATTCTACCATTGAGGAGATCAAAACATTTTTCATGCTATATTATTAAGGAGGAATGTGATTTGTTGGCTTCTTAGCCATTTCTTATAGGGCCCATGGACATTGTCCAATTAATGCACCTTTAAAATATGTCAGTTTTCGTCTTTCTTCTCAAAAATGAATTTTCCTCGCTAGCCTCACTACTATATAAGAGGGGTGCTTAATACGTTTATTTTAAGATATCCCTATTATGCATTTTTTGTAATCAAGGTGTATATATGCAATTTCAAGAACTGTCATAACTCATATACTTTTTCAAAGGGAGATAGCTCTTCCATAAGGCATGAGGTTGGTGGTTTGATTCCAGTGTACCCTAACATGAACTAATCAATGAGATTGTAGTTCATTTTTAATTAAATTCTTTTTATATCGATTTGTTTCAATGGTGACATGACATATTTTTTTGGATTCGTTTTTTTTATATTGTGAGACAAAAATGATATTGTTATGTATTTAAATATATATTTTTATTGTCTCTAGAGAGACAATAGCTAGGATTAAATACATATTGTCTCTATAAAGACAATATGTCTTTAATCTCATCTATTGTCTCTAGAAAGACAAAACTGAAATTCTCTCCTAAAAGACAATAATGATTGTGTTATATATTGTCTTTATAGAGACAATTTTTTAAGAAAATAATTTGAGACACCTGCTTAAAGAAAATATTTAAGACAACACACAAATTTTTTTTTTGTCTCAAGTTAAGACAATTTATCTGAAAATTGTCCCAATTATTGTCTTAAAAGCCCCCTTTATGTTGCATCGATTCATATGACATTTTTCTTTTGCAAATGATTGGAGGAGTAATCGAGCTATAGTTGGTAATTTTCACAATGAATAGTCATGAGCATTGAGGTCAAGATATTGTGACTGCCGAGGACTTGTCGTAACTGAAGGTAAGTGAAGGTGTGAACCAATGGGTGGATCAATTGGACTTTTGTTACATGTGTTTTAGTGTTTGGCTGGGATGAATTTGGACATTTTGTTGTGTTATTTTGATTCAGTTTAAAGGAACCAAACATTCTTGATTGCAATTTTGGGGGGAGTAGGGTGAGGCCCTAGCTCTTGTATATTTTGCACCATTGTGTTATATTTGTAAAGAATCTATAATAATAATTGGGAGTGGACTGAGGTTCCCTTTTTCTATAGCTTGGTGTACATCATTATGAAAATTATAGCTTGGTGTACATGGTGATGAACATTATTGTATTTTATGAATATGACATAATATTATAGTATGATAATAATGATGTGATGAATTAACTCTTGCACATGAGATGGAAGTTGATTGACAATTGAGCATTATACTTGTGTGATCACACATAATATATCAAACACTTAGAATAGAAATATAAATCCTAGAAGGGCACTCTAGGAACCAAGTACTGGTAAGTTGGTTACTACCATTGGTAGTGCATGCTTAGAGGGCCCCATATGCCTTAAGTTAAAGAGTGCTCTATGGGCACACATGACAGATCTTTGGGATCCCAAAGAGAAACTCTTATAGAGATCTCTGATCAGATTAAGAGGAAATGGGTGGGAACAATTTACCAACTCGTGGCACTTGTGGGAATTCAAATGTGAAGGTTTGACATCCTCCAACACTCATCTAAAGTTGTTATCATCCTCGACAACCAATCCCCTTGGAAATCCATCCTCAGTAATTTTGAACATCAAATTGGCATCCCATATTTGATGTTCATACGCTCATAGGGCCTCCATGTGCCTTAACTTAAAAGAGCGCTCTAGGGGCACACATGACAGATCTTATCCCAAACAAGAACTCTTATAAAGATCTCTGAAGTGTTGGAATTTCTGATAATTCTAGAACAATAACTGAGAGAATAATACTCTCCTTCAAACACAGAGAATAAAAATGACAGAGATTGCAGAATAAAACTTTTCTATTTCATTAACAGAACAAAATCTATTACAAATTTCTTCCACTAAAGTGGGATTACAAAGAAAACTTGACTAGTACAGATGCAGTGCTCACACAAATCTCTCTCTGTCTCTCAAAACGCACAAACAGTGCTCTCTGGTCTTCACTGTGTTTTTCTCTGCCTTCGGGCTTTCACAGCGATACAACACAACAATACAATGTTATGCATTACATTAGCCCATGGGTTTTTTCACTTTTTATATGGAGTAGTGTAAAAAACATAAAACAAAAAATAATAAAAATACACTGCTGAAACATAAACTTTAACCTAAAAATTTTCTTTGACGCGATGTACGAGTGGAGCCCACATCAAAATCAGCGATCGGCGAAACAAAAAAAACTTGGCGGAATGAACTTTGCGATTGCAATTTGTGATTTGCGATCGACGGAACAAATGGTGTAGCGGACCTTGACTTTGCGATTGCGATTAGTGATGTGCGATGGAACCCACAGTGGAGATCGCATCGACGCATCGCATCGCAAATATTACAATGAAACTTTGGTCTGGGTGGATGGCGATATGAAACTTGCGATTGCGACAATCGCATCACAAAATTTCATTTGAACATAACATATGGTAGATGGTGTGGTTGGTGAATATTATTGCGATTACGATTGCATCACATCGCAAACTTTCAATCGGCGATAACACTTTCGGATGGCGGAACATACATCGTTCCTTTTGCGATTTTCGATTGCGATTATGGTGGGACCACATCGCATCGAAACACTTCATATCAACAAGACACTTACTCAAAAAACTTGTGATTGCGATCAGTGATGAAGTGGTGGGGACCACTATCACGTGCCTCATTCAAAACTTAAAGGGACTTTTCCGTTTAAACAAAACTTCTTCATGTTTTTGGTTGTTGAGGGCTTAGAAGCCCGAAAAGACTTCTCTTTAATAAAACTCCGTTGTTGCGTGGTTTTGAACCACAAAGTCTTCATTTCTTCTGAAAACACGGCTACACCCATACAAACATAACTTCTCCTCTGCAAACTCGGCTGCGGCCATAAACATTAAATTCCATCCTTACGATTTTCTCCATTCCTCTTGAATGCACATAAGTGTACACTCAACCTTCTGCTACTGCTGCTACCCCTGTTATACTCTATTTCTACTTGCACAGGGTACACAGGTGAATTTAATATCTCAGCACTCCCCCTTAAATTCAGCTGCTGGGTTATCAGTCATACCCAAGTATTTTCTTAAATATTCAAAAGTCTTCTACCCCAATGGCTTTGTCAATATGTCTGCAAATTGCTCCTCTGTTCTACAATGTTGTAAAAAAATTTCTCCATTGTTCACCAATTCTCTGATATAATGAAACTTAGCATCGATTTGTTTCGTTCTCTTGTGAAACACAAAATTCTTTGATAATGCAATAGCTGAGCTATTGTCACAATAAATCATTGTTCCCTTTACCTATTCTTGATACAAATTCCTCAACATTCTTCTCATCCATACTGCTTGACGCACTGCTGCTGTAGCTGCCACATACTCAGCCTCTGCTATAGATAATGCTACAATAGGTTGTTTCTTAGAAGCCCATGAAATTGCTCCTGAACCCTTATGAAAAAAATAATCAGATGTGCTTTTCCGATCATCTACACTTCCATCCCAATCACTGTCAGTGTAACCAATTAACTCTGAATTTTCTGAAGTAGTATATAAAATACCATACCTTTTAGTTCATTTCACATACCTCAGAATTCTCTTCGCTGCTTGCCAATGTGCTTCTTTTGGCCTTTCCATAAATTTGGAGATCAAACTAACAACATGCATAATATCTGGCCTAGTTGCAGTCAAATACATGAGGCTTCCAACTATGCATTTATACAAACTTGAATCAAAATCCTTGCTTTTGTCATATTTGCTGAGCTTTAACCCCATTACTGTGGGAGTAATTGCTCCTTTGCACTCCTGCATATTAAATCTTTCCAATACTTCATTAACATATTTTTCTTGTGAGATAAAAATCTAATTTTCATTCTGTTCTACTTCTATTCCTAAGAAGTCTCTCAACAATCCCATGTCAGTCATTTCAAATTCTTCTTTCATGACTGTTTTAAAATTTTCACTAAGGTAATCATCATTACCTGTGAATATCACATCATTAACATATAACACAACAATGAACATATTACCATCTTTTTATTTGATGTATAATGTGGATTCTCCATCACATTTTTCAAACCCATTTTCCAGTAGATCGGAATCTATCCTACTGTACCATGCTCTTGGTGCTTGCTTCGACCCATAAAGAGCTTTCTTCAATCTGCACACTTTGTGTTCTTGTCCCTTTTTCTCATAGCCTAGAGTTTGTTCCACATAAACATCTTCCATTAACACTCCATTTAAGAATGCTGATTTTACATCCATTTGGTATACCTTCCATTTGTTTTGTGCTGCTACGGACAACACTGCTCTCACTGTTTCCATTCTTGCAACTGGTGCAAAAGTTTCTTCATAGTCTCTTCCATGTTGCTGCTTATATCCCTTGACAACAAGTCTGGCCTTGTGTCTTTCTATCTTGCCTTCAACATTTCTTTTGGTCTTGTAGACCCACTTTACTCCGATGACTTCTTTACCTTCTAGGAGATCAACCAACTCCCATGTTTTATTCTTCTCTATGGCATTAATTTTATCATCCATAGCTTCTATCCATTTTATATCTTTTATTGCATCTTCAAAATGAATAGGATCATAAACATGACAATACAAAGCAAATAAGGAATTCATACCTTCATTTTCTGCTTCCTACTCATAAATCTCATTTATATTTATGAATCTGGTTCCTCTTTCATTTGGTGTAGTTGTGCTTGAAGAAGCACTGAAATCTGCTCCATGTGGTGTGCTTGGAGAAGCACTCTCATTTCTTCTCAAGGGTGTTCTTACTCCTGCTTGAGGTGTCCCTTGCTGTCCTTGTGTTGGTGGAGGTTGTGCTACCGATGAGGTGTTATTTTTAGCCATATCTTCCTCATCTTCATGATGAGACAAACATCTTTTAACATTGACTATTTTCTCAATTCTTCCATCCCATGCTTCCTCTTCAATGAATTGAACATCTCTTCTTATAAAAAATTTCTTTGTGGATGGGTTATACAATCTATATCCTTTGGATTCTTCACAATACCCAAGGAAGACACACTTCTCCCCCTTACTATCCAACTTCTTCCTCAACTGATCTGGAATGTGTGCATATGCCACACATCCAAAAACTCTCATGTGGGTGACTCCTTCTTTTCTGCCACTCCACGCTTCTTCTGGAACTCTGTTCGTTACATCTTTTGTTGGGCATCTATTTAAAATATACACAACATAATTTGCTGCTTCTGCCTAATACTCATTTGGTAAGTGTTTTTCCTTCAACATACTTCTCACCATTTCCATTATGGTTCGATTCTTCCTCTCAACAACTCCATTTTTCTGCGGTGTGTACCTTGTAGTAAATTGTTTGTGTATGCCATTCTCTCTACAAA
Organism: Pinus albicaulis; assembly: GCA_034641835.2. Taxonomy (NCBI): domain Eukaryota; kingdom Viridiplantae; phylum Streptophyta; class Pinopsida; order Pinales; family Pinaceae; genus Pinus; species Pinus albicaulis. The sequence continues at coordinate 248,320,479 of CM076582.1, forward strand.
AACGCAGAAAATATTTTGAGATATATTCACCTCCTCTATCAGTTCTAAGAACTTTGATATGTTGCCCACTCTGTTTCTCTACAAGAGCTTTAAAGTGGCAAAATTTCTCAAAGACTTCACTCTTATATTTCAAGAAATAAACCCACACTTTCCTTGTGAAATCATCAATGAAGGTCAGCATGTAATTACTGCCTGAAACTGATGCTGTTTGCATCGGCCCACATAAATCTGAATGAATAATTTCTAAGGGTGCTTTTTTCCTTATGCTCTTTCTTGATGGAAAGTTTTCTCTGTGTTGTTTTCCCAAAATACAACCTTCACATAGGCTATACGGTTTCTCAATCAATGGTAGACCTCTTACCATTCCTTTTCTATGCAATAAATTTAATCCTCTAAAATTGAGATGTCCAAATATCAAGTGCCACAACTAATTCTCATCTTTCACTTCCTTCTGAAAGACCTCTTGAGTTACAGCTGCTACATTCTTTCCTTTTCCCTTCAAGTTGGTATTGAGCTTTAGTAGAAACATTCTATTGCTGGTCATTTGTATTTCAGCAATAATCTTCTTGCTTGGAGGTATATCCATTATTGTGCACACATAATTCTTAAAAATTACTTTGTAACCTTTGTTTATGAGCTGCCCAACACTCAAAAGATTACATTTCAAGCCAGGAACATAGTACACGTCTGGCACAAATTTTTTCTCACCATTTCTTGCACAGATACTAACTCTGCCTTTTCTCTTGACATAAATGTTAGTATCAGTTCCTGTGGTTACTTCTGATTTAACTTCTTCATCAAGTTTGGCAAACATTGCTATGTTTCCAGTCATGTGATTACTGCAGCCTGAATCTCAGAACCATACATCATCTTGTCTATCTTGTGCTACATTACATGTTGACAACACATTCTTTGGATTATTTTCTTCTTTTGCTACATTAGCATTCTTCCTATTATTCATTTCATTTTGCTTTTTCCTACATTCATTGGAACAATGCCCATATTTCTTGCAATAATGACATTGGACATTAGATTTGTCATACCTTTGTCCATGAGCATGTTGGTGTCAACCTTGCTGGATGTTGCATTGGCCGTGGCTCTGATTCTGATTGCTGCTCCTTCCATGTGAATGAGAAGGGTTGTTCCTTCCTCCTTTGTTTTGGCTTCTGCCTCTTCCTCTTCCAAAAGGCATCTGGGTATTGAAGGCATGCTCTAGAGATGGTTTACTGATCTTTCCAATCTCTGTTCATGAGTCATCAGCGATGCATGAAGTTCATATACTGTGAACTTTGAGAGATCCTTTGTCTCTTCTATGGTGGTAACAATAACATCAAACCTTGAGGGTAGACTCCTCAATAGTTTCTCCACAATCCTTCTTTCCTCTAGTGTTTCTCCATGGGACCTTATCTATGTGACCATCCCAATCACATGTGTGAAGAATGATTCTATGTTATCAGACTCTTTCATACAGAGAGTTTAAAAATATCTCCTCAGCAATTGTAGTTTTGTTGTCTTCACTTTCTCCATACCTTGATAGGCTATTTTCAGAGTTTCCCATGCATCCTTGGATCTCTTAGCTACTGCTATCCTTGGAAACACACTCTCATGTACTGCTTGATAGAGATAGAAGAGGGATTTAGAGTCCTTCTTCCTATTGCTCTTCAATAAATCCTTCTCTGCCTGAGTTAAGGCATTAAAGGCCTTCTCATCAACTGGTTCATCAAAACGATCTTCTATAAACTCCCATAAGTCTTGTGAGGCAAACAGGGCTCTCAGGGTAATGGCCCAATAATCATAGTTCTTCCCATTAAATTGTGGAAGCTGAGCATTTCCAATACTCATACTAGTGCTTGGTCTAGCCATTGCTTATAAAATGAACTCTGAAATAAAATTAACTGTGTTTTTCAAAAAAACTGTCTTTCCTTCTTTAAAAGACAAACTCTGTCTCTAAGGACTGCTCTTTAAAAAAAAAAAACAACTCTATTTTTTTTGAGAAATACCTGGACTTTAACTTCTGCCGAGCCTTCACACTGCTGGAGAACTGCTGCAACAAATCTTCTTCTTCCTTCAGCTTCTTTGAAACCTTCAAAGAGCCTGGATTAGCTCTGATACCATGTTGGAATTTCTGATAATTCCAGAACATTAACTAAGAGAATAATACTCTCCTTCAAACATAGAGAATAAAATTGATAGAGATTGCAGAATAAAACTTTTCTATTTCATTAACAGAATAAAAGCGATTACAAATTTCTTCCACTAAAGTGGGATTACAAAGCAAACTTGACTGCTACAGACGCAATGCTCACACAAATCTCTCTATGTCTCTCAAAACACACAAACAGTGCTCTCTGGTCTTCACTGTGTTTTTCTCTTCCTTCGGGCTTTCACAGCGATACAACACAATAATACAATGTTATGCATTACATTAGCCTACGGGATTTTTTAGTTTTTATATGGCGCAGTGTAAAAAACATTAAAAAAAAAAAAAAAAATACACTGCCGAAACATAAAATTTAACCTAAAAATTTTCTTTGGCGCGATGTATGAGTGGAGCCCACATCGCAATCGGTGATCAGTGAAACAAAAAAAACTTGGTGGAATGAACTTTGCGATTGAAATTTGCGATTTGCGATCGGCGGAACAAATGGTGTAGCAGACCTTGACTTTGCGATTGCAATTAGCGATGTGCGATGGACCCCACAGCGGAGATTGCATCGGCGCATCGCATCGCAATGAAACATATAAGTGGAAAACATACTTTGGATGTTGCGATTGCGATTGTGCGATTGCGACAATCGCATCGCAAATATTAAAATGAAGCTTCGGTCTGGGCGGACGGCGATATGAAACTTGCAATTGAGATGTGCGATTGCGACAATCACATCGCAAAATTTCATTTGAAAATACCATATAGTGGATGGTGCGGTTGGTGAATGCGATTGCGATTACGATTGCATCACATTGCAAACTTTCAATCGGCGATAACACTTTTGGATGGCAGAACATACATCGTTCCTTTTGTGATTTGCGATTGCGATTGTGGTGGGACCACATCACATCGCATCGCATCGGAACACTTCATATCAAAAAGACACTTACTCAAAAAACTTGCGATTGCGATCGGCGATGAAGTGGTGGGGACCATTATCACGTGCCTCATTCAAAACTTAAAAGGACTTTGCCGTTTAAACAAAACTTCTTCATGTTTTTGGTTGTTGAGGGCTTAAAATCCCGAAAAGACTTCTCTTTAATAAAACTCTGCTGTTGCATGGTTTTGAACCACGAAATTCTTCATTTCTTTTGCAAACATGGTTACGCCCATACAAACATAACTTCTCCTCTGCAAACTCGGCTGCGGCCATAAAAATTAAATTCCATCCTTACGGGTTTCTCCATTCCTCTTGAATGCACAGAAGTGTACACTCAACCTTCTGCTGCTGTTGCTGCCCCCGTTATACTCTGTTTCTACCTGCACAGGGTACGCAGGTGACTTTAATATTTCAACATGAAGTTATTGATAACTTCATGAGATTAGGATGGATTGGGCGGAAACTTGCCCCAAAACTGAATCATTTGTAGATATTGTTACTATTTCAACGTATGCCTCAACGGTCCTAGTAATACATGACAAGGTATTCTTTTTTTAAATAGAAATATAGTATATGTGCGTGTACAATCACAGAGTTAATGAATTGGTGCTAGTTACTCATATTGTATAAATAAAGATGATCTTAAGACATTTTCTACGTCGAAAGCAAGGTTGTCATAACGAAATGCACCAAGGTCACATAGGATATATTAATGGTGTCACAAAACAGCCCAACAATATGGGTTGATGGAACAGAGAAATCATACTGGCAGGACAACCCATCCCCTAGGACTAACTCACAACCGTTATTCCGCCATCCACAACAAGATTGTGGCCGCTAACATATTTGGACTCATCACTGGCCAAGTAAAGACCAGCCTCGACAGTATCCTCCGGTGTGAGAGTCATTCCTTGTAAGTTGATGTTACTGTTGCAGAAAGTTTCTACGGCCGCTTGATCCTCTTCTGAAATTGAGGAGGAGCCCTTGTCCTTTTTCAAGTAATTGACAACCCCAGCAGTGGCCACGCGCTAAGAGGAGATAGAATTGACTCTGATCCCGTATTTCCCAAGCACGGCTGCTCCACTCTTCGTGAGCCCTAGAACTGCATGCTTGGAGGCCATGTATCCGTATGGCGCAAATCCTCCTAATATTCCCCCAACGCTGGCCATGGTGATTATGCAGCTCTTCTTCCGTGGGATCATAACGCGAGCCGCGTGCTTGATGCCAAGCATCACCCCTCTAACGTTTACGCTCATAACTCGATCGTATTGCTCCATTTCGTACTCTGCAACGCTCTTGACCGGACCAGATACTCCAGTTCCTGCGTTGTTAAACATGATATCAAGCTGCCCGTGTTGCTCGATGGCCAAATCCACTGCAGCACTGATGTCTTGCTCTTTTCTCACGTCGCAGTGGACGTAAGTTGCTCGAGGAGAAAGTGATTCAGACAGATTTTTGTCGGCTTCATTTTCAATGTCTGCGATTATGAATCTGGCTCCATGCTTTGTGAAAAGCCGAGCAATGGCTTCTCCTAGGCCCATTACTACGCCCGTTATTATTGCCACTTTTCCCTCCAATCTATATCAAAGATCATCATTGACCATAATCTTTACCTCACACATAAAAATAAAAAACAAAGACAATAAATTTGACCAGCTAAGACATAAAAATAAAAACAACCACAATAAATTTCAGCAATTTGTTTTCAGAATCCATCACATGAATCTTTTAAATATCTCTTTTCAAAATCCCTCACATAAATCTTTTAAATTGCCAACCCTTTTCAAACCACCTAACACATAAATTCATAGTTTTGAAACTGAAAACAAGAAATTGAAAACTAAAACTGAATGAGCATTTATGGTGTACAGTGATTACCGTCACTGTGATCCATGCAAGCTCAGATTGCTCACAGAGGCAGTAGCTTCATCAACCACTTGGTTAGACATGGGTGGGAGGGAACGAAGTCAAGATGGAAATTACTACTGTATTGTGCAGAAGCAGGGCCTAGCAAGTGTTTCTTTTTTTCAGCAGGTAGAAAGTGTTATTTATAGCATAGCAGCTATGATTGGGCCTCCCAAAAAATCACCAGTAGTCCGGACAAATACAGGTCACGTTTGACTATACTCGTGAACAGAAAAGTCTCTGAGTCCCGGTAGTGCTGAACACAAAAGCATTGAGATAAAGGATGAACACACAAGTCTTCGAATATGCCCTGAGTGATAGGTCCGGGACACGTAATCGAACTGTTTTTCCTTGTTTATTATTTCCAGGAAATATTTTTTTAATCAAACTGTTTTTCCTCGTTTATTATTTCCACGAAATATTTTTTTAATCGAACTGTTTTTCCCCGTTTATTGTTTCCACGAAATATTTTTTAAGTAGGGTTTAGTAATATATTCAAGTATAGCTTTGGCAGTGTAACATATTATATTTCATTTTTATCAACAACCAACTCAAACTTGAACAAAAAAGTCTTGACGCAAAGGATGGTTGTTGTATCACCTCAGTCCCGGTACTACTGAACACAAAAGTATTGAGATAAAAGATGAACACAAAAGTTGTATTTGACTTCATCAAGAAAAGTAGATAAAATGAAATTTTGACATCTCAGAGTGCCATTAAACCATTTGATGATGTACATAGAGTCCCTGAATATCTAGACATCTCTCATCTTGAGAAATGAAAGCCAGCATAGCAAAAGACGAAGAGCTTTGAGTTCAGCAAAAATTTTAGTCCCTTGGCCAAGCCCAATAGAATCTTTCAGAATTTTTCCGGACGGCTCATGAATGACTAGTCCAGCCTCGCATCTATTTTGAGGGTTAGAGGCCCCATCAAAGTAGGACCGTGGAATATCCCGCCTGATGTGCTCCTGAAAGATGACTCTAGGTTGGGAAGGGGAATTCGAGAGGAGGATGAATTCATAGATGGACACACTTTTAGCAGCAAGTTGGTTGGTCGGGAAATAGGGATCTTGAAAGGTGATTTGATTTCTGGCTATCCAAGTCCCCCAAGCAACAAGGAGAGGGAGATTCCTGACCCTATCATTTGGAGAGGCTTTCCACCAACGTTCCCAAGCAACCCTCACATCATTACCTTCCCACGTCTAAGACATTTTAAGGAGCCTCAACGTTTCTATCCAGAGATACATATTGAATGGACAGGTAAGAAAAAGATGGTGCGAAGACTCCAAACTGGTTTTACATAATGAGCACCATCCAGGCTCGATCTCCCCCCTACGCTAAAGAAAATCCCCGGTGGGGATCTTGTTATGGAGGATGCACTAAAAGAAAATCTTTCTTTTTGTCGGCCCCTTGAAAGTCCATAGGGACTTGTACCACCATTTTGGTTCCCCATGGCCTTTCTGGGCCATTAGCCATTTGTACCCAAAATTAGGGGAGAAACTGCCCGATGGAGCGTGGAACCATTTTAATTCATCCTATCTCTCTTGAAGTCTGATATTAGAATTTTGAAGATCATTTATGAACCCCTGCCACTCCTCAAGCCACCTGTCCTCAAGCTGAAGGGCTTCCCCAGGCAGCCACCCTTGCTCCAGATCGATGTCTGACCAAGATTTGCTATGTGGTTTAAGGTTCTAATACCTCTTTGCTCTAGATGGGCAATGAGGTCATGGGTGAGTGCAAATCTCCCCGAGCATGCCACCCAAGGGTCACGACCTATTCGAACTTGAGTGCCTTCCCCGACATGCCATGCAAGCCCCTGTTCTATGATCTTTATTGACATTATAGTGGCTTTCCATACAATGGATGCATTTTTTGTATTCTTATTCGTCATGCACATCCATTCTAGGATTGGCACAGGATCAATGTAATTTTTCTTTATGACCGTCATCTAGAGATTATCCTGAGAAATGAGATGCCAGCCTAGTTTAGCTGCGAGAGAGGTCGTGAAAGAAGGAAGCTTCTTAATGCCCCAACCTCCCCATGATTTGGGACGAGCAATATTTTATAGGGCCACCTAAGGCATCACCTGCTCCTATTTTGAACCAACACAAAGGAAATGGTTGTAGATTTTGTTAATCGTAGACAGAGTGCTTCTGGGAACCCATGAGAGGGCAGCCCAATAGACTGGGATTGCCAAGGCAACTGATTTGATCAGAACCAACCTCCCGACTCTGGAGAGCCATTTGAAACTCCAGTGTTTCATTCTAGACTCTATCTTGGCGATTAGCCAATGCCAATCCCGAATGCGGTAAGAGTCAGACTTTAAGAAGAAACCCATATATTTGAATGGATCCTCCAAGGTTTTTGCTTCGAACTGTAGAACCTCCAATAATCTTTCCATTTCTACTGCAGATAAACCAACTGTGGTGATTGTATATTTCTGATAGTTTATGCGGAGCCCCGTAGCTTTTAGAAAGAGATCCAGAATTTCTTGAAGGCATCTAATATCTTCTAGATAAAAATTGCTAAAAAGGAGGATGTCATCAACAAATAGAAGGCGAGTGACAATTTGGTTTACAACAACTTCAATCCCTTTTAGATCTCCCCTATGCTTTGCCTCATGAATCATCAAACTGACACCTTCCACTGCCAGAAGAAAGAGCAAGGGGGAGAGGGGGCATCCCTGACAGAGACCTCTTTGAACATTAAAGAAATTTGAAGCTGCCCCATTGATCAAAACTTCTATGCTGGAAGAAGTGATACATCCCATTACCCAATTTATGAAATCAATCCGAAAGCCTAGATGAGTAAGAAGGAGTTGGATATACATCCAATTGATTTTTTCATAAGCCTTAGAGAGATCAATTTTGATGATAGCTCCTTTTTTATTGCTTAATTTTAAACTATGAAAAGTTTCTTGAGAAACCCCCATTCCCTCATGTATCTCTCTTCCGTCCAGGAAACTGAACTTCTCCAAAGACATATTGCGGGAAAGAAAATGCTTGAGTCGATTTGCAATCAATTTTGCAATGCTTTTATAGGTACATGTACATAGAGATGTGGGCCTAAAATCATCGAAATACTCTGGGCATTCCATTTTGGGAATAAGAGCCAGGAAAGTAGAGTTAAAAGGTGAATAGCTAGTTCCTGAATTTCTTGATTCTTCCACCACTTCCAATAAGTCATCCCCCAGAAACTCGAAGAAATGTTGGAATAATTCCACCGTCCAGCCATCCAGACCTGGACTCTTATCCTTTTGCATTGCCTTAAGAATATCCTCCACTTCTTCCTTAGAAACAGGTTCCATGATACTGTCATTTCCTTCATCATCTTTGTATCTGGGGAAAAATTGTGCCACCTTGATGACTTCAGCGATGGTCGCATCCCTTGGGGCCCTAAACAATGTTTTGAAGTGTTTCACACCTAGGGCAGAGAGGGCTTCAAAGGAGCAAGCATCCTCTCCTTCATCCGTCCTCATACCCCAGATTGTATTGATGTTTTTTCTCCCTTTTTCATAATTTTGAAAAAAAAAATGTATTTTCATCTCCTGCTTGAAGCTAGACAACCCTGCTCTTAAGGCACCAACTATCCTCTCGAACCGGTAGGATTTTCTTACTAGATTCCTCCAGGCACTTTATGCGGTCCTGTTGAGATTCAACAAGATGACGAGCTTAGTGAAAATGAGTCGCCTTCACTAAGTGGGCCCGTAGGCTACTTTTAGGTGCAAGTCTATTTTTAGACTATGTCTATTTTTAGACATGGTGATCATATTTCAAAAGTTGTAGGATGTTATTTGTGGATGGTTGGTCAAATTGGAAAAATAGATGAAATTATATTTTTAGAATATTGGGCAAAGTCTATTTATAGATCGTCGATCTAAAAATAGAAGTGTCGATTATTATTAGCTCTTAATAATAATCCGACAATAAACAACAACTTATTCCCTTGGAGCACTTAATTCCAATGTATAGATTTGGAAAATCAGTGGGCTGAAGGAATTATGCAATTCCTAGGGTTTATTGGTGGTTCATGCATGGAGGACTCAGTTAGAACTGAAGTGGCAAAGTTATGACAGAGTTGGAAGAGTAGTTCATGGAGTTGTTATTCAGTTTAACTTAGTTAATGGAGTTAAAATTAGTTGAGCTAGTTGTATCTAGTATAACTGAATGATACACTAGTGAGAGTGGAGTGAATTAATTCACAAATAATAACTCATTAATCAACTGAACAAATAAAGTAGTTAACTACAGTGCATGTCAGTTCCAGTGGAGACCCAGTGGAGAGATAGGTGAAAGGGAAAGATGGACTATCTGTTGTGACTATAGTGATGCATTGATTGCACCACACACACATTGGAGTTGCCAATGAGGATTACGCAGTGCAGGAAAGGTAGATTTGAATTCATTCAGGGGTCCTCTTTAGCAGGGATTTCACATTGGAGGCAGGCTATCAGTTGGCAAGAAATCAGTGCATGGATTTGCAGATTTCTTCTGAATAGTGTGTGACGATTGATTGTATAGAGAGCTTGATGTACTAAGATTTGTATGAGATTGTTACATGATCTCCATGATACATAATATATGATATTTTGGGTTTTCAGCTTCAGGATTTCCCGTTAAACAATTGTGTTATGTGCGATTGTTTTTATTTCTTCATGTGTTTGCAATTGATTTTAATTTCCGCAAAAGATTAACAGTGGAAGGATTCTGTACTTAGCAAGAAGATAAAATATTGTTAGATCAAGAGAATCTGGATATATGCATGCATCTTGTATATAATTTCTACATGGTATCAGAGTAGTGTTAATTCTTGAAGATTTCAATTGTGAAGAATTGTTGAGTTTATGCTGGTGGACAATTCGAATTTTCTTCATAAAATTATTGGTGAGACAATTGAGTATACATTGAAATATACTTCAATGGGTTGTGATTGGAGTATGCCCTTGATGGTAGCTTGAATTAAATAGCCCAGAAGTATAGGATGGAGGTGATGCTAGAGGATAATGGACTAAAGGAGTTCATCGATAACGATGTTTCTAAGATTGGATCTAGCGATGCTGCATTACTTGACGCATGGAAAAAGAAGATAGAAAAGACAAGAAGAATTCTGTTGGAAGGTGTGAAGGACCATATTGTGTCCAGAATTCATGGGAAAGCCACTCCATTTGCAATGTGGAAGGCTTTGACAGATTTTTTCCAAAGCAGCAGTGACTAGAGGAAGTTGGCGCTGAAGGATAAGCTCAGAAAAATAAAAATGGAGAAGGGCGACAATATTCCAAAATATCTCAAAAAGTTTGTCCACTGTAAGGATGATCTGGGAAGTGTGGGGATTAATGTTGATGATGAAGACTTGGTGAGCTTGGATCTCCTTGGGCTTCTGAAGAGTTGGCATAGCTACGAAGGCTCTGTCAATGGATGGGAGAAACTGCTGGGATGGGAGCGACTTTGGTCGAATCTTGTGTAGGAAGAGATAAGGCGAAGTACCAGGGATGGCTCTTCATCGAAGAATGAAGATGAAGAAAATTTCTCTTTGGATTCCAAAGCAAGGAAAGGGAAGGGGAAGAAATTTCCTTCAAAATCTGAAGCTAAAGGCAAGAAGCAGGATTTGTCCAAGGTGAAGTGTTTTCACTGTCACGAACATGGGCATTTCGCCACAAACTTCCCACAGAAGAAGAAGAACAAGAAGGCTTTTGGAGCCGCAGCTGGAGAGGCCTTAGCATCACAATTTGAACTTGATTTCTCTTTGATCGCATGCTTGGTTTCAAGTGATATGGGATTGGTGTGGTATCTTGATAGTGGTGCGTCTATCCATATGATGGGAGACAAGGAGTTGTTTAGTGACTTGGAGGAGAAGGACATTCAAATTCATATAGAGATGGGTGATGATGGTCGATACAGTGCGATCGACATTGGGACCATTATCTTTGAGAGGGAGTCAGGTAATCCATTTCTATTGAAAGATGTTATGCATGTTGCAGGTCTGAAGAAGAACTTGGTCTCAGTCGCAATGTTGGAAGACAAAGGTTAATTATGACGTTGTTTTTAGTGATGGAAAATTTTTCCTGTGACATAAAACAATGTGGAGGATAGGGATTCGAGTTAAGAATCTCTACAGGCTAGAGATAGATGGCTGTGTTGCAATGATGGGCAAAGCAAAAGAAGTGGTGAATCGGAATGAGGGCGAATTATGGTAGAGGAGATTGGGCCATCTTCACCATGGCGCTTTGAATATTTTGCAGTAGATTTCTATTGGACTTCCCAAGGGTACTATTGCACAGTCAAATCAGTGCAAGGGATGTACTATGGGTAAGTTTGTGAAGACCACCTTTCATGAGAAGGAGAACCGTGCTTTGGTGATCCTGGAGAGAATTCACATAGACGTGTGTGGACCTTTCTCAGTTGCTTCAACAGCAAAACACAGGTATTATGTTATATTTTTTGATGACTATTCTCGTAGATGCTGGATCTTCTTCATGCTGAAGAAGAGTGAAACATTCTCAAAGTTCAGTGAGTTTAAAGCATTGGTGGAGAAGGAGTCGGGGAAGCAAGTGAAAGCTCTACGGAGTGATAATGGTGGCAAGGATAATTTTAAGGATGGAAAATTATCTTGAAGTTTAAAACATTGGCGAATTTCACTAGTCCGTAATATGTGAACTATAAAATTTTATTAATATGTTTGTAAAATTATACAAATTTACAATAATTTTATATATAGTTTGTATTTAATGTTGTCTATTTTTAAGGTAAACTAATTTTATATTGTAAAATTTGGGTGAATCATTTTTATAAAAAAATGTTAATTGGCGAATCTTTTTTTTGGAAAAAACATGGAAAATTAGCCCACCTATGAATATTAGCCCCTAAAATTTTCCATGAATGGTGGTGAATATATCTCGGGCGAATTCAAAGAATTTTGTAGCAAAGAAGGAATTCAAAGAGAAATCATAGCGCCTCATAACCCACAACAGAATGGGGTTGTGGAGAGGAAGAACAGAACGATCATGGGTGTTGCACGAGCTATGCTTGAGAGGGAGTTAGACTTGGATGTAGTGGAGGAACTGCCTGTTCCGAAAGATGAACCTCCAGATGTGGATCAGCCACAGGAGGAGATTCATGGAGTGGAGGAGTCCACTCATGCAAAACCAAACATAAGACAAGGTAGAAATCGTAACACAGAAGCTGAGAGACTGAAGCTTGATGCGACACAGAATGTAGGAGTACCTACATCACAGCGCATACAGAGACAGTCGCCTGACCATTTTACTGGATACATGGCTCTTATGAGCAAGTGTGTCATGAAAAAGCCATCTTCTTTTGAAGAAGCAATGCAGGAGCCCACATGGATAGATGCCATGGTGGAGGAGTATGACTCCATTGTCAGAAATAGTGCTTGGGAGATTGTTCCAAGGTTGGTGGGTAAATCAGTTGTAGGATCAAGATGGATCTACAAGGTAAAGCAAGCTGCTGATGGGAGCATCGAGAAGTATAAGGCAAGATTTGTTTCCCTAGGCTTCTCACAGATTGAGAGGATTGATTATGAAGAAAATTTTTCACCTATCGCACGATATTCTTCCATAAGGACCATCCTTGCTCTCTCAGCGCATATGGGTTGGCACATTCATCAGATGGATGTGAAGATTTCATTCCTTAATGGGATCATTGAGGAAGAGGTGTACATTGAGAAGCCTGAAGGATTTGAGATCTTTAGCAGCGAGTCGCATGTGTGTAGGCTCAAAAGAGAGTTGTATGGGCTGAAACAAGCACCTCGTGCTTGGTACACACGGATCGACAACTATTTCACTAGACTTGGCTTCACGAAGAGTGAGGCGGATGCAAACCTATACCAAATTGTGGTGGAGGGTAAGCTTTTAATCATTTTTCTTTATGTTGATGATTTAATACTAATGCGTGATGAGCATTTGATACACTCATGTAAGGCAGATCTTGCAAAGGAGTTTGAGATGAAGGATTTGGGCCTCCTTCATTATTTCCTTGGATTGGAAATATGGCAGCGGGAAGGTGAACTGTTTGTGTCTCAAGGCAATTATGCTTGGGAGATACTTGAGAAGTTTCACATGCAAGGTTGCAAGCCTATCAACACTCCTCTTCTAGGAAATTGGAGGAAAGAGGATGCTACATTGGCAGAGGTAGTGGATGCCACTGTTTATCGACAGTTGGTGGGTTCACTCATGTATTTAGTTAATACAAGACCAGACATATGCTATGCAGTGAACCAACTTTCACAAGCGATGGTTAAGCCTACCAATCTCTTTTGGAAGGCAGGCAAGCGTGTCCTGAGGTATCTCAGGGGCACATCTGAGTATGGCTTATGGTACAGATAGACAGATGAGTTGAAGTTGCATGGCTTCACGGATGCAGATTGGGCAGGCAGCCCAACAGACAGAAAGAGCACATTAGGAGGGGTTTTCAGTATCGGATCTACAACAGTTTCTTGGTATAGCAGGAAACAAATATCTGTGGCACTCAGTTCAGCGGAAGCAGAATACATGGCAACAAGTCAAAATATTTCCTGGAAATATTTTTTTAATCGAACTGTTTTTCCTCGTTTATTATTTCTCGGAAATATTTTTTTAATCGAATGGTTTTTCCTCGTTTATTATTTCCCGGAAATATTTTTTTAATCGAAAGGTTTTTCCTCGTTTATTAATCCGAGAAATATTTTTTTAATCGAACTGTTTTTTCTTGTTTATTATTTCCAGGAAATTATTTTTTAATTGAACTATTTTTCCTAGTTTATTATTTCTAGGAAATATGTTTTTTAATCGAACTGTTTTTCTTCGTTTATTATTTCCAGGAAATATTTTTTAAGTAGGTTTTAGTAATACATTTAAGTACAGTTTTGGCAGTGTAAATATGTGTAACATATTAGATATCATTTTTATAAATAACTAACAAAGTTAAGTAATCGACTATACTCATGAACATAAAAGTCTTGACATAAAGGACGGTTGTTATATCACCTGACTACCGGTACTACTAAACACAAAAGTCTTGAAGTAAAGGACTATTGTATTGATGAACACAAAAGCATTGAGGTAAAATATGAATATAAATTTTTTCGAATAATTGACATTAAAATATTTTATTACATCAAGATATTTGATCACAAATTAAAATCATTTTTATTATTAATAACATTAATTTTTATTAAAATATTTTATTGATATTGATATTTAATATTTTTTATATCAAAGTCACATTTGACTATAGTCATGAACACAAAATTCTAAGGATTTTTGTACTGTTGAACACAAAAGCATTGAGATAAAAGATGAACACACAAGTCTTTTAATAATTGACATTAAAATATTTTACCTAACATGTATATCAAGACATTTTATCACAAATAATTATAATCGTTTTTATTTTGGGTACATTTTATTAGAGATCTCTATGTACCCAACAATGGCATCGCCCAAATAAATTGTTCCATTAATCAAGAATCTATATAAAACTTCCTCTGGAGGGGGGAAAATAGAGAAATAATATGGGCATTGTCTGCTTAAGAGAAACTCTCTCTCATGAAGATGGTAGGAGCCTTGGAAAAATGAGATCCAAAAAATCTCAACAACTTATGATGGGGGCTAAATTATGGTTGATATGGATTCAAGGTAGGTAGGATTTAAGGTGAGTAATATGGAATCATAAATATAGTCCTGATTCATCCCAATTGTCGAAGTTTCACAATCTGAGTTCCTGCAGGGATCTTCAATCTAGACCTTGGCCAAGAAAAGAAACAACCTCATTCACGACCACTCATTTTACAAAATTAGGGATGACCATCTGATGTTATTTTAGATAGATGCATGGCAACAACTTCCAAGGTTGGATTCCTAAGAAGATCTCCTAGACCTAGTGAACTTCACCTCTAAATGACAATGAAACATTTTCACAGACATATTGAAACCACACACCAATCCATTTGAATGTCAAAGCTCGAAAAAAATCAAGGACTCTAAAGCCCCGCTAGCCATAGTCAGTTGGATCAAGATTGATTAAGAATTGCAGCACCATAAAATCCCCATTGTTTCTATCCAAGTTAAGCTTCATTAGGGATACCAAACAAAATGGATGTTTAAAATAAAGGAGGTAAACACATTTTTAGTTGGACATAATGACCTTCCCAAAGTATTTATTTGGCACAAAATATGGACCTAGGGACACAAGCTTGAAGTTGCAAATTTCCGGTGGTCGATTTCTAGAAGGTTCTTGCTCTTCTAGGATAAAACAAGAAAAAAAATGGTTTGAAGGTCCATCAAATTTTATTTTATGCAAAAATCAGTGGGAAGATTTAGAACATCTTCTTAACTCATTCCCATTCTCCAAAAATATTGGGTATTAATCATGTTTGGGAACTATGATTGGAACTCCAATAATCTTATGGAAACCATTGGTCAATGGAGAAATGGAATATTTCATAGCCCTATACTTAACAGATCTTGGATTTTGCTAACAAGTTTCCTTCTATATTTCATATGGAAATAATGCAATAAGAGGATCTTCAAGAAAGAAGAATCTCAAGAAAGTATGGCTTGGCCACCAATCATGTGAAATGTGTAGGAATCCATTATATGATCTTCTTAGACACAAACATATCGGGAAGAAAATCCTCTCGAGGCGATGATCCTTTCCAATATGGAACTCTCCTCAGACATGGGAAATCCTATGTGCCTCACCCTCCCCCACGAATAGGGGTGGTCTCTCCAATAATCTTCACCCCTCACCTAAGTGGATTTATCAAACTTCATTTTGATGGCACTTCTAAGGGGAACCCTGCTTTGAACGAATATGGAGGTATATTCCAAGATGGTAAATGATGGGACTTATACCTATATGTAGGTAGTTTTGGAGTCAATAGAAACAATTCTGCTAAATTATTTTCTCTCGATATGGGGCTTCGACTACCTATAGAAAATGGCTTAACCAAAATCTAGGTAGATGACGACAACCAATTGGTAATAAATACTCTCAAGTGATTGATCATTGGAACCTCCCTAGACAAGATATAGAAAAGATGGAAGTTGGAAATTTTTCTATCTGGCATCAACCACCTGATCATGATATTCCTTATTATTATTTCCTCCCATTCTCATAGATCTGGAAATAACGTGGTGGACTATTAAAAAAAAATTAGTGCACAGAACGCAACATCATCTAGGATTCCCCTTAGCACAAGGAGGAAGAGAAAACATGGAGATATCAATTGCAACACTTCATCTCTAGAAATTATTCAACCCCAAAGGGGGTGTGGAAAAACAAGATAGTGGAGGGAGGGGGTAAGGCACGCCATCCCACTACCTTCTCATGGAATTAAAAAGGCGGATGGTGTGGCCATTTCCCCCCATGCATTCATACATGTTACAAGTTGAAATCTCCCAATGATTTAATATGAAGCCCGCACAACCTCAAGATTTTCCTACCCATATTTTCATTGTCTCACCCTTTTCTGTTATATTTGCATTTTATCTAGGATGTAGGTGGGATTTCCCCCCTGTAGAGGTTGGTCTCCTAGAAAATCAGTGAAAAAACACAACACCCTCCCAGCATGGACCCCCCTTTCCCTCATCTCGTTGCAAGGCATATTTTTCGATGTTTGGTTATGAGCTTATGGTAAAATGTGTGAGGAAAGAGAATTCGACACTGACATGGTGGGAAATATAAGTTGGCATTCAATTCCTTAAGCAAGAATGCAATTAGCTATTTGGTAAGTAATATTTTGGCCACCACCTTTAGTTTTTTTTTTTGGTTATGTATTTCTATTGGAATTTAGAATAGTTTATGTAGGCTTGCTTAGTTGAGATCGATTCCCCTAGCATAATTTAGTTTGTTTTGGTATATTTTAGTTATTTTCATTCCCTTAGTTCTCTCCTTGTGAGTTCTTCTATCTATCTACTTCATAATCACTCTGTATAGCTATTTTAGGATTTTATCTTCTCATGGATCTCTACCTTGTTCTAGTTAACATTTTTCTTGTCCATAGGCTTTCATCACTTTCTGGATTTTACTAGAAATGAGCTCTGTTCCTCTTTTGGCACTATGTCAAGATAGATAATGCGCTCAAGGCATGTGTATGGGGGTTGTGGTATTTCGAGAAGACCAAAGGCAGAGTCTAAGTCCTCTTCCATTGTTGAAATATATCAGTCTATTAATCCACTAAAAATTCAAGAAAAAATTCAATAATTGGAATCGTTGATCATGATTGAATTTCAAGTGTATTCAAATCCATATTTTAAAATTAATTTGTTGGTTGGGTTCCCAACCCTGGCCACGATGGGGGGGGGGGGAATAGCCAATATTCTAACTCTATTACCCTTCACTACCAAATGAAAATTCTATTGGGCCATTTCCTCAAAGAAAAACATTAGGAACACAATGATATTATGGCTTACCTCAATGAAATCCAATGATTTCAACACCACCTCTATGCAATATGCCTTCAAAATGAAAATTATATCGTAGAAGCTTCTGATCGATGAACATTAATTTATAAATCAATGTTCAAACTTAAACACACAAGTAATTCAGAGTGGATTCTAGAGAATTTATGTTTCAAAATGTTTAATGCTTATTTATTCAATTCGAATGACACGAACTAACCTTTTCAACATCGACATATGGATGGTGTCATCAAAGCAGATGGAAACACACTCTTTGAGCTTGCTACTTACTTTATATTTACTCTGTCTCCCAAATTATTTTCCAAAAATACCCTTGACATTCCTCCATTGCCTATTGAAGTTTAATTTAAGTGAAAATCCCATAGAGTTGATAATACTCGACATAGAGGGAAATTCCATGTCATTTTATTAAAGAATAAAAAAAACCAGTTAACAACATGGTTGGGAAGACAATTGATATTTGAAACTAGGGTTGCTAGGAAGAAAATTGACCTTCAGAACCGGTGCCTCTAGGAAGACAATTGACCTTTGAAACTAAGACTAAAAATGGTTATGAAGTGTTGAATCAACTCTACAACTGTGAATTGATGTCGAATGTGTATTTCAAGAATAACCTAGAATATAATGGTCACCAGATGTCAAATAATTAACACAATTCAGATCCCTCGTGACCACCAGATTCTGGGATATTCTCAAAATATGAAATGGAAATAAAGAAGAAGAATAAGTCAAGGATTCAGATGAGTGAATGATTGTAGTGAATGTGATTTTTTAAGGCTCAGTGTATGAATACAACGACGATTCTTTCAAGGATAGTGGAAACAATTTCCTTCTCTATGGATATAATGAGGGAATGAGAGCCTCAATTGACTTCGATCAGAAACATAGATCCAACCTCGACAATGGAATATCTTACATCAATTTTGAAAATATTAGTTTGTGGAGGACGAGGGAAGTTACTGCCTTGTATCCAGAAAAGTGTTAGAAAATGTAAAGTGGTTGCAATTATATCTTATTTCCTTTAACCTTGATACTTTCTTGTGAATATTAGTTATCTTCTTTATGTTATTTAGTTAGATCTTTTTATCAAATAATATCAAGAAACAGCAAAAACAAAATAGGACACATATATAGGCTCTCATCCAGGGAAAATCACCTCCAAGGGGAAAACCCAAAAACTCTTCTCTTCTTAGAATCTTCTTCAAATGAGATACAAAGACCTAATCACTAGACCAAGTCCTATCCTAATACCAATTCATCCCTTCCTCAATTTCTTCTTGCTTCTACACAATATTGCTACACATTGTAACTTCGATCTACTAGCTATAATACTGCTACTCACTAGTAAAAAATGATGAATTAATGACTAGGTGACTAAAAAAGTTAGTCAACACAATTATTTCAAGTGAATTACTACTAAATTTGAGCAATTTTAAGTGGCCAAAATAAAAATGACTAACTTAAATGACTAATTTAGTATAGGAATAAAATATACAACTAGATAATAAGTGACTAAACTAAAAACGACTAGCTTAAATGAATAATTTAGTTTAGGGATATCATATATGAATAGATAATAAGTGACTAAATTAAATGACTAATTTGGTCTAGGATTAAAATATATGACTAGATAATAAGTGACAAAATTAATAATGATTAATGTAAATGACTATTATAGTCCAAGAATAAAAATATGACCAAATAACAAGTACAACAAGTATATGAATTAGTCATTTATGTCAGTAATTTTTAGTTGTGTCACTCCATAAATAGAAAATTGCAATTTTGATAACAAAGTGTTACATTTCACTACAGGGGTCTCTGAATCCATTTACAGTGTTAAAATTTAGAGACAAAGGGGTCTATGAATTTACAGTGTTAAGATTCTAAATACCCTTTTGTCTCTAAAGCAGGAAAATTTTTACATGATTTACAGTGTTAATATTCGTAGGTGGGCTAATTTTACATGATTTTTCCCAAAAAAAGATTCACCAATTTCCATTCTTTCTAAAAATGATTCGCCCACATTTTATAGTATAAAATTATTTTACCTCAAAAATCACCAAAATTTTATATAGACTAATATAAAATCGTTAGAAATATAAATATTTTTACAAAAATATTGTCAGATATTTTAAAATTTGCATATTAGGTGTTAGTGTTAGTCTTGCCACACTGCCATCAGTGATCAAATCTGCTCTTTTTCATTTTCATAGTAGGAGTCCCATACTATAAAATTTTTATCACTCCATTAGTTCATGGATTCACTGATGGTTGGGGTCATTTCATCAGTTTTCCCTCATGAAATACTCGTTGATTCTCCTCTCTATGGTCTTCAGTCATGATTCACTTTCACTCTGCAGTTCATGTTATTAGGTCATAGGGTTTGGTCTCATTCGGTTTTAGGGTTCCACCATGGTCAAATTAATGATGAAAGTATTAATAAATATTAGCAAGGACATGAGGATGCCCAATAAACTCAAAGCACAATATCTGGAAAAATCCAAGAATTTTTTCTTTCAGCTGAAAGTAATTTTCACCTCAAAACATGTTTTGAGGTGAAAACAGGGTACTTTGTTTTTATTATCATTTCTTATGTAATTTTATGTTTCCATATGTAATAAGTCGAACTTCAGAAGCTGCTATCTCCAGAAAGCCAAAGGGGATTTTTCTTTGCATGGGTTTCAAAGGTGTTTTCCACAGGATTTTCAATGTAAATCACGTTCTAAGTAAGTTCATGTAAAGGAGCTTGAAAAGAGCCTTCGAACGATATATCACACTCCCAAAAATGACTTCTGGATTGGAAAATAGGCCCAAATGAATAAAATCCCCCAAAGCACAATTCTGCCCTTTTCTATCGTTCTGCTGGCCCTTTAAACTTTATAATTTTTTTCCTTTAACACAAAGTCCGAAATTTCCGCATCCTACAAAACCCCGATGTGATGCCATTGCACCATCTCTTATCACATGATCGATGATTCCTGCAACACTTAACTTTTCCATTCCTTTCCGCCGATGCGATGGGTTTTTCATCGCATCGCGCGATCGCGATATTCCTCCAACATTTTAACTCTGCTCGTTCCATTTCCCCGATGCGACCATCCCGCCATCGCATATCGCATATTGCGATTTACCCCCCGCCATATGTTATGACAGCCCCCCCTCCGAAATTGCGATTGCGATGTCTCGGTCCCACCAAAAGTCTTTCTGCTCCATTCAAAAGGAAAAGGCTTTTCCTTGTGTAAAAAGCGCAAAATTTATTTTTATTAGTTTTGAAAGGATTTCTTCGGAAATCCTCCATTCCTATCGCATCGGCTTATCCATCCCTCTATTCTCCATCGGTCTTTCCTCCATCTCTCCTTTATGCTCGGTCTATAGACCATCGCCCATTCCTCCCATTGCATCGCTCCAAATCTCTCCATCACATATTACGATTTCCTCCTCCCGAGTTATACCTACCCCTTCCTTTGCCGATTAGCGATTGCGATTCTTGGGCCCACCACCAGTCCTTTTCTCTTTTTAATAAAAAAGGGTTTTTCTCCATTAAAAGAGGCAATTTGATTTTTATTTGGTTTAAAGGGGTTTTTCTTCAAGTTAAAGGAAAAAGATATTTTGTTAAGGCCGTGGGCCAATTATGAATACAGAGATCATCTCGGCATCGACAGAAAATGGTAAATGAGGGGGCAAGGTCTCCAGATTTTTTTTTCCTTCCATTGTTGGAGTAAACGTAACAGTTTATTCTTTCAGATGATCAAATATGCAGTTCCCTCTTTTTAGAGGCATTTTTTTGGGTGTTTCTATCTTCAGATTTTGGTTTCGGGGCAGGTGAAACAACTCCTCCTTCTGTGGATTCTCCCCCTGAAGGCATGTCTATTTAATGTAATTTTTGAGTCATTTGTAAAGGTGGAAAAATTTGGAAATCACTGGGACGCTTTGAGCTTCATTGTACATTTTTGTAACTAGTTTGGCAGGGAATTAATAAAGACTTACAACAATTTTTATGGGATCCCTATGGTATGGAATTTTAACACAATTTCTTCTTTTGTAATCATCTGTTAAATGTTATGTATGCCATTATTCATTCCATTCATTTCTGTTGAATGTTTTCAAGTTAGATACGTAGAATCCATTGTTACAGTGCTCTGCCTTGGGAAAATCATTCAATATTTTATGTTTTCTACTGTTTGAGAAGGATTTATCTCATATGCTCTCCTCAGCTCCTCACCAGTCTTAAACACTTCTCCATCATTAAAAAAAAGTTGTTAAATTCCATGCCTACCTTGCCCCATATAATACCCTATATTTATGATTTAATTCCCCAGATTTGAACTGCCCAGCTCCATCTGATCCAACAAAACACCAGAAAATCTATAAAAACATTTCAAGTTGCTATACCTAGCCTAAAATAATTTTTGCAGTCATAATTCATTGAGTTTTTTTATGGAGATAGCCCTCTCCCTGCCTTGTAGGGCTAGCTACAAGGTTCAGTGTGGTTTGTAGTTACCCTGGTTTTCCTTCCTTAAGTCTGAGGTCAAAATTAGGTGATAACATAGTGGCGACCATACTGGGGAACAAATCTAAATGAAAGACTGATCACCCAAGTAATATATTCCATATTGAATTCTTGAATTCTGGATGATGAGTTTCAGAATTTGCTAGGCTGAAATAAAACATTGCAAAGTAGAAATTCGACTACACTGGCTTCAAGGAAATACACAAGGGCCAATCCTGATCCAGATCCTCCCCCTATATTTGAAAATCCTAACCTTATTCCTCGAATAATTAGAAGAAAATAAGGATCAGTAAGCCCTAGACCTATTTTCAAATCCCATTCCTGGCCCAGCGAGTGGTTGTTTGTTGAAGACCTCCCTTTTGATGAGAGTTTTGAGCCTTCTCTGTTCAAAACTAAATCTGAAACTGCATTGGATGACACAATTTTAGATCCAGAGTTTCTTGTAGATCTCGAAGTTCAAAGGGAAAATAGATCAATTGATTATTATATTGTAAATTCTTCTCAAACATCTATCACTGCTACCAATATCCCTAAGCCTTCAGAATCATCAGAAACAACATCTGTTGCCCTCAATTCATTAGTATTCCCATCAATTTCTGAAATCAAATCTCAACTTCCAACTTCTCCATCAACCGCTCCCTTAAATCTTAGTAGTTCAAACGTTGTTGTAAATCCACCTCGAGTCATGGCTGCCTGGTATGCACCCCTAGTTTTACCTCATAATCTGAATGATATGCCTGCTGATTACCAATGTAAAATACCTTTCTTTGATGCCACTCAAAGCATCACAGCCCAACAACATGTTAATAAGATGAATGACTTCTTTGACCTTCATGAGGTATAAGCAGAAAATGTCACTATGAGATTGTTTGTCCAAAGCTTTAGAGGTGAAGTTCGAAAATGGTTTAGAGCCTTACCAGTAGCCTCTATCCATAATTTGCTGGAACTACATAGACAATTCTTAGACCAGTGGGAGGTAAAGAAAAACCCGCTCCAAATTTTGTCTGAGTATGAAAATATTAAAAGGAATGTGGGTGAAAGTGTACAAGATTACTGTGTGAGATTTAATGCAGTGTATAATGCTATTCCGACCAACCTCAAACCCCCCATGGGGTTAGATTTGCTCAAGTTTCCAGACGGTTTCGATGTTGATATGGCATATCAGTTACAAGAGTGAGATCCTACCACACTTAAAGATATGCAGAAACTGCTGTAAGTGTAGAAGAAAATATGTTGGCAAAAAGAGCATGGACTAGAGCTGAAAAGAGAGTGACTGTAAAAGAGGAAGCATCTCCTTCAGACAGTAAGATGGATACTTTGATCCGAACAGTAGAGAAGATGGTTGATCGGTTGACTATTTCAGATAGAACTAAAGCACAAATCAAGAATCCACATTTCAGAGGACATCAACAGCCCCAATTCCAAATCGAACAAAGGGAACATAAAGCCCAAGACCAAACAACACAACAACAGTAGATCAAAAATCCTTTGCAGAAAAATTATGTTAAAGGAATGGAAACAGATGATGATGATGATTCAGTAGTTGAAGCTAATCATTTTTTCATTGCTGATGGTACACCTATTTTTCTGACCGAAGATGAAGAATATGCAGTGACTCCAGACACTCGAAGAGATGCGGATTTCATATTGGCCAATGATGTAGGTTTAGAGGAAGAGTCTGATGATTATCAACGAGGATATATGAACACTTTTTCAGCACAACAGAAGCAGTGTTCTTTGAGGAGCAGAGATGTGCCAATCAATCCCATTCAGAAAAGGAAAGAGCTGCAATCAAAGAATGACTCTTCAAATACTTAGAGGAAAGGGAAAGAACCCGTTGATCCGTCTTCTAGCAAAGCACCCTTGACAAATAACGTTGCCAATGAGAAGAATGATTAGCCAAGTGCAACAAAGGAGCAACTGGAGAAGAAAGATATTCACGTCAAAGAGGTAGAAAAGGTTTCATCTTTTAATTTATAAAATGAAATTGCTAAGCTGAAGGTGTCCATTCCCTTAGCCGAGTTGGTGAAGAATAACACTTATAAACATCAGGTGTCTAGAATTTTGCAAATAGACTCTATGTTAGATATGATAAATGTTGAAGATGATTATCCTGAACTCATTTTTGGTCCTGCCATGGAAGGTCAGTATGAAGATAGTGAAGTCCCTCCCTTTTACCTGAGTCTTAGATTGCATGAATACATTTTACACAATTCTATGTTGGATTCTGGCGCTTCTCACAATCTGATGCCTAAAGCCATTATGGAGAAGTTGGGTCTTGATATTACCTGCAAATACCATGATTTTTATTCCTTTGACTCCGGTAGGGTCCGTTATATTGGTCTCATTAAATACTTGGTAGTATCTTTAGATCAAATCCCAGCCAAGAATGTTTTGATGGATGTGGTTGTTGCCGATGTTCCACCACAGTTTGAAATGATTTTGTCTCGATCGTGGGGTGAAAATACTTAAGGGAACTATACAACTTGATTTCTCTTATGCTACCATTCCCGTTTTTGGTCAATTGAGAAAACTATACAGGGAGAAGAAAATGAAATATATGATCACTAGAAAAGAGAAGCTAGTTAATCATCCAATTAATGTTTTCCATATAGATTTAGAGTCATTTGTATTATATTCAGATAGTGGTTTAAATGATGAATATGTTGAGTTGGTAGAAGTAGATGAGGTACCTGAAATTTCAGAGAATTTTAGGGAAGTCCTTAAACAGGAAAAAGAAAAAGTAGCAAGCCTTTCTGAGCTTTCCACCGACCAGCAGAAAAAGGGCAGTGAACAGCAAAAAAATGAAGAAATCAGTCAAGATAAGGTAGAGAAAGAAACAAAATTTTAGCATCTAAAAGAAGAAGAAGAAGGCCTTTGGAGCATGGATTTTGACGGAGCTATTGGTAAGGATGGTGCTGGTATAGGAATTTGGATTCGAAGCCCTATTTTCCAACCTGAAAGAGTTCCTAGTAATGTTAGAGTATGTGCTTATAAGTTGGCTTTTGACTGCTCTAACAATGAAGTAGAGTATGAAGCTTTTATTGCAGGTCTGAAAATTTTGAAGAAGTTGAATGCAAAAAGGATTTTTGTCTATGGAGATTCAAAGTTGATAATCAAACAGGTAAAGGGAGAGTATCAAGCAAAGAATCCATGATTGAGAGCCTATAGAAATGCGGTCCTAGACATCCTGAGAATGTTTTCTGAATACACTTTAACAGCAGTACCCCGAATGCAGAATATTATCGCAGATTCACTTGCTACTACTGCAAGCAATTTGAAGATTCCAATGAAATCTAGAAACAAATTTGAAATTTATGTCAAACATCGGCCTGTTGTTCCAGATAATTTAAGGTATTGGCAAGTGTTTTGGGATGACAATGAAATTAGTGCTTTTTTGAAGAATGAAGGGAAATTCAAGGATAGTTCCATAGATGGTGATTATGATACCGATGATCAATATATTGAAGCAAATCAGATAAACGTGTTGCAGCTAAAAGACAATGTTATTCCTAGAGGTCTCATACCTTTAGATGAGCTTTTTGATCAAGATGATGTTGCAATGAAGCCAAGCTTGGAGCCTACTGATAAAGGAGTTGAGGATGTCAGTCTTGGAACAGCTGACAAGCCCAAGTTTGTGAAGTTATCAAAAGCATTGTCTCCTGAGGTAAAGGCCCAGTATGTTAAATCAATTTCTGAATTTTCTGATGTGTTTGCATGGGATTATTCAGATTTGAAGGTGTATTACAAAAATATAATTCAACATACTATTCCTATCAAGCCAAATCAGAAGCCCATTAGACAGAAGCTGAGAAGGATCAATCCAAAGCTACTTCCATCCATTAAAAAAGAGGTGAACATATTGTATAAAGCTGGTATCATTGTTCCAATTAGATTTTCTGATTGGATTTATAATTTAGTCCTGCTACGCAAAAAGACAGGAGAAATGAGGTTGTGCATAGATTTCCGGAATCTCAATAAAGTATCCTTAAAGGATAAATATGCACTTCCAAAGATGGATCATATTCTGCAAAGAGTAGTTGGAGCATCGCGCATATCACTACTCGATGGTTACTCAGGCTATAATCAGATCTTGGTGCATGAAAAAGAACAAGACAAGACTGCTTTGAAAACACCTTGGGGAACTTTCCAGTATGCCAAAATTCCATTTGGATTGAAGAATTCTGGAGCCACTTTCTAGCGAGCAATGGACATCGCTTTTGCTAATGAGAAGGATGTTTTTCTAGTTGTTTATTTAGATTATTTGACAGTGTTTTTTGGTTCTGATGATGAACACCTGCACCACTTGAGGGTTGGATTTCAAAGATGCAGAAAGTTTGGGATTTTTCTCAATCCGAAGAAAAATCTTTTTGCTATGGATGAGGGAAAGATGCTGGGTCATGTCATTTCTAAAGACGACATCCACATTGATCCTTCAAGAGTGGAGGAAATTTAGCACATATAATTCCCATGCAATAAAAAAGAGATTCAAGCATTCAATGGTAAGATGAACTTATTATGCAGATTTATACCCAATTTGGCTGAACATTTACGAGAAATGACTAATATGTTGAAAAAGGACAGCACTGTCAAATGGAGTGAGGATGCTATCAAGTCATTTAATATAGTAAAGTTTGCTTTGTCCAATGCCCTAGTCTTAATTAGTCCTGATTACAATCAAGATTTCATTATATTTTCATTTGCATCGGAGCATACCATGGCTGCAGTATTGATGCAAAAGAGAGATCAGATTGAACATCCCATTGCCTTTTTCAGTAGGACTATTCGAGATGCTGCCTTGCGGTATAACATCATTGAGAAACAAGCATTGGATCTTATAAAAGCATTGAAGGATTTTAGAGTGTACATTTTGAATTCACATACCATAGCATATGTTCCTAATGTAGCAATAAAGGATGTTCTGGTGCAAACTGATCCAGAAGGAAGAAGAGGTAAGTGGATAGCAGCAATGTTGGAATATGATTTGGAGATTAAAACCACAAAGTTAATCAAGGGACAAGGATTGGAAAAACTAATGGCACAATCAAACTTGCGTGCCCTGGACGTAAATCTCATAGCAGCAATGTCAGAGGATGAGGATGAAGGTTTTCTTTTTCCAGTTTCAGAATTTTTTTTTCAATCACCATGGTATTCAGACATATTTTATGTTCTTCAGCATCTTTCACCACCTCCAGGGATGTCTAGAAGCAAAGGTAGATCACTAAAACTTAAGTCTGCTAAATTCTGTATTTTAAATAGTGCTCTTTATTGGAAAGATCTGGGAGGTATCCTACTTAATTTTTTGGTTGAAGATGAGGCTCAGCAGGTGATGCATGACTTTCATAAAGGTGATTGTGGTGGTCATTTTTTTATAGAAAACAACAGCTAATAAAGTGTTGAGAGCAGGATTTTATTGGCCCACTTTATTTTCAGATTTGTATAAAACAGTGATGAGCTGCCATGAGTGTCAAGTTTTTCAAGGAAAAAGGAAACTGCTTCCTCTTCCTTTGAAACCAGTTCAAGTAAATGCTCCTTTCTAGTAGTGGGGACTTGATTTCATAGGGGAAATCCATCCCACATCATCAACGCAACATTGATGGATCTTGACAGGTACTGATTATTTCACCAAATGGATAGATACCATTCCAGCAAGGCAGGCCACAAATACAGTAATTATTCAATTTTTAGAATCAAATATCTTGTCTAGTTTTGGCTGCCCTCACAAGATCATAACAGATAACACAACGGCATTTAAGTCCAAGAAGATGGTGGAGTTTTGCAATAAGTACAATATTATACTCGGCCATTTGACAACATACTACCCACAGGGAAACGACTTAGCGGAATCATCAAATAAGACTCTGGTGAATATAATCAATAAAATGTTGGAAGTGAATAAGAGGAATTGGCATCGAAATCTTGTCAATGCATTATGGGCCGACAGAGTTAGAAGCAAGAAATCCATAGGTATGTCACCATTTGAATTAGTTTATGGCGTTGATTTTGTTTTTCCAACATCACTTACAGTTCCGGTCATGAGATTGCTACAAGAAGCTGGCAGTGAAGAGGATGATAATCAACGAAGGATCAATCAAATGATCCACCTTCAACAAACAAGGGAGGAATTTTCTCAAAACATTTTCCAGTTGCAGGAAAAAAAAAAGAAAAATCTATGACAGCAAAACCAAAGCAGAAAAATTTCAGTTAGAAGATGTGGTGCTGAGATGGGATGCATGAAATGAGGACAAAGGAAAGCATGGTAAGTTCGATAACCTGTGGAAAGGACCGTATAATATTTCAGCGTGCAGGGGACAAAATGACTTTCTACTCACAGAGATGGATGGTTGAGATTGCCCAAGAGGGCCGGTGAATGGTAGGCTTTTGAAGCACTACTACTTTTAGATATTATGTTGCAGTCATTGTACATACCATATTCATTGTTGGTGAAGATTTAAAGTGCACAGTCATTGAAGCTTGGGGCCTGAAGTGAAGGCTATAAAACTTGAATGACATGTGTAAGGTTTGCTGGTTTTGATTTAGTTTTCAGTCATGGTTTGAGTCAGAGTCAGTCTGCATTGTGTCATTTTTTAGTCTTTGAAGTATTTTTACCGTATTTCCCGATGGATAAGGCTACTAGGGCTACGGTGTTCTTGGAACCTCCAAGGAGCTACCATCCCCATTGGAGCCAATGTTAGTGTCAGTCTTGCCACACTGCCATCAGTGATCAAATCTGCTCTTTTTCATTTGCATAGTAGGAGTCCCATACTATAAATTTTTTATCACTCCATTAGGTCATGGATTCACTGATGGTTGGGGTCATTTCATTAGTTTTCCCTCATGAAATACTTGTTGATTATCCTCTCTATGGTCTTCAGTCATGATTCACTTTCACTTTGCAGTACATGTTATTAGGTCATATGGTTTGGTCTCATTAGGTTTTAGGGTTCCACCATGGTAAAATTAATGATGAAAGTATTAATAAATATCAGCAAGAACATGAGGATGCCCAATAAACTCAAAGCATAGTATCTAGAAAAATCCAAGAAGTTGTTCTTTCAGCTGAATGTAATTTTCACCTCAAAACATGTTTTGAGGTGAAAACATGGTACTTTTTATTATTATTATCATTTATTATGTAATTTTCTGTTTCCATATGTAATAAGTCGAACTTCAGAAGCTGCTATCTCCAAAAAGCCAAAGGGGATTTTTCTTTGCGTGGGTTTCAAAGGTGTTTTCCATAGGATTATCAGTGTAAATCATGTTCTAAGTAAGATCACCTGAAGGAGCTCAGAAAGAGATTTCCAACGATATATCACACTCCCAAAACCAACTTCTGGATTGGAAAATAGGCCCAAATGAATAAAAGGCCCCAAAGCACAATTCTGCCCTTTTTCTATCATTCTGTTGGCCCTTTAAACTTTATAATTTTTTTCCTTTAACACAAAGTCTGAAATTTCCACATCCGACAAAACCACGATGCGATGCCATCGCACCATCGCTTATCACGCGATCGACGATTCCCGCAACACTTAACTTTTCCATTCCTTTCCGCCGATGCGATGGGTTTTTCATCGCATCGCGCGATCGCGATATTCCTCCAGCATTTTAACTCTGCTCGTTCCATTTCCCCGATGCGATCATCTTGCCATCGCATATCGCATATTGAGATTTCCCCCCCGCCATATGTTATGACCGCCCCCCCTCCGAAATTGCGATTGCGATGTCCCGGTCCCACCAAAAGTCTTTCTGCTCCGTTCAAAAGGAAAAGGCTTTTCCCTGTGTAAAAAAACAAAATTTCTTTTTATTAGTTTTGAAAGGATTTCTTCGGAAATCCTCCATTCCTATTGCATCGGCTTATCCATCGCTCTATTATCCATCGACCTTTCCTCCATCGCTCCCTTATCCTCGGTCTATACACCATCGCGCATTCCTCCCATCGCATCACTCCAAATCTCTCCATTGCATATCGCGATTTCCTATGCCCGAGTTATACCCGCCCCTTCCTCTACCGATTAGTGATTGCGATTCTTGGGCCCACCGCCAGTCCTTTTCTCTTTTTAATAAAAAAGGGGTTTTTTCCATTAAAAGAGGCAATTTGATTTTTATTTGGTTTAAAGGGGTTTTTCTTCAAGTTAAAGGAAAAAGATATTTTGTTAAGGTCATGAGCCAATTATGAATACAGAGATCATTCCGGCATCGACAGAAAACTATAAATGAGGGGGCAAGGTCTCCAGATTTGTTTTTCCTTCCATTGTTGGAGTAAGCGTAGCAGTTTATTCTTCCAGATGGTCAAATATGAAGTTCCCTCTTTTTAGAGGCATTTTGTTGGGTGTTTCTATCTTCATATTTTCATTTTGGGGCAGGTGAAATAGCTCCTCCTTCTGCGGATTTGCCCCCTGAAATCCTGTCTATTTAATGTAATTTTTGAGTCATTTGTAAAGGTGGAAAAAGTTGGAAATCACTGAGACGCTTTGAGCTTCATTGTACATATTTGTAACTAGTTTGGCAGGGAATTAATAAAGACTTACAACAATTTTTTATGGGATCCCTGTGGTATAGAATTTTAACACAGTTTCTTCTTTTGTAATCATCTGTTAAATCTTATGTATGCCATTATTCCTTCCATTCATTGCTGTTGAATGTTTTCAAGTTAGATAGGTAGAATCCATTGTTACAATGCTCTTCCTTGGGAAAATAATTCAATATTTTATGTTTTCTACTGTTTGAGAAGGATTCATCTCATATGCCCTCCTCAACTCCTCACCAGTCTTAAACACTTCACCATTATTAATTTTTTTTTGTTAAACTCCATGCCTAGCTTGCCCATAGAATACCTTGTACTTCTTATTTAATTCCCTAGATTTGAATGGCCCAGCTCCATCTGATCCAACAAAACACCAGAAAATCTATAAAAACATTTCGAGCAGCTATACCTAGCCTAAAATCGTTTTTGCATTCATACTTCATTGATATTTTTTATAGAGAGAGTCCTCTCCCTGCCTTGTAGGGCTAGCTACAAGGTTAAGCGTGGTTTGTAGTTACCCTGGTTTGCCTTCCTTCAGTCTGAGGTGAAAATTAGGTGATAACATTAGGGACTAGTAAGATTTGCCAAGGTGTCTAAACTTTAAGATAAACTTTCATCCTTGAAAATTTCCTTGCTCGAAAGTTTAACACTGCAGATGGATTCATATACAATTAACATAATTGCATGTATCATCTATGTACTTTACACTAATTCCTTCATTATAATTTTAGTAAAGGTAATATTTAGATAGCCAAATTAATATTTATATTTATGTTTAATCGACTTTAGCCATAAATTAGTTTATTTTTTAAACTGAATTGATTTATGTTAAAAGTGTGAATTCATTTAAATCTAGTATTAAATCGTCATATGCGCATTACATAAACACTAAATAGATAAACCTAAAAAATATATTTATAGACCTATTTAGTAAATAAGTATGAACCTTTATTAATTTAGGTATGAATCTTAATTAATTTTTTAATGTTGTATGAACCTTTGTTTTTTTGTTAATCAATGTTCTATTCATGTAGGAAAAAAGAAGTACATACAACTGCTTACAAAACAGGTGGTCTCACCCTGACCAGGTATGTTGACAAAAATTTGCACCAGATGAAAAAAATGCAAAAGAGAGACTAGAGACATAGTCCATAAACAGTTGGGCCTGAGGCACCAAAACATAGATAAAACATAAATAACACCAGATAGCATACTAGTCGTCCAACGTGATTGATGTAGGGTTTTATGGGCATGTTCCTGGAGGCAGTAGAGAAAAAAAGTCACACTGAATGTGCCCTTCAAAGAGCGCCAACCAAATCTCCATCTTTTTTACTTTCTCATGAGTGAGTTGATTTTGGCCTAGCCAAATCACTAGCAAACTCTTATAGAATTTGTACTGTAAATAGTGCATTCGGTCCAATGTTTCCATCTACTCTGCATGCTCCTCAAACACATGGACTTGCATAAATTTTGGTTGTTAGAAACCACTAGTAAGTATAAATGACATTTAAAATTTTACTCCTACACAAGTGTTGATAAGTCTTAGTAAATATGTTTATTTACATCTTATTCCTATCCATTTTTTATGCAAAGACTTGCTTAAATGATGGGAAGTAACTGATGGTAAATATGTTATTTACTTCCTTCAAAGATTAAGAATGAAAAATCACTACAAAAATATCTTAAATTAACACATGAGTATCCGTCCAATAAAATGTTTGAACATTTTCCTGATAATATTGAAAAATAAATATTTATTTTTCAAAGTTGAACATTATAAGTTGCAGGTCAATACTAAACTAATAGTTGTCAACAAACAAACTGATTACTAGAACCCTCCCTTGGTAGAGACTAATAAAGCATTGGACAACTCCTAAAATATTATGGGTTGAAATAATTTGTCATCTTTATGACACCAAAAGAGTTATAAATAAATATTACTTTCTCTTAAAATGTCCTATACACACCAACATTAGATCATAATTCAAATTAACATTATTTTAACTTATTAATTTATCACAACTATAATTATTTAGAAATGCTTATCTCTTTTATATATAATTTTTCTTACAATAAAAAATTAAATTTTATACATATATGTATATATATATATATATATATATATATATATATATATATATATAAACTAAATATTTAAAATCAATGGAGCACATCGTTTACACTAAACTTCCCAAAAAGCGCGCTTTCTACAACTATGTACATTCTCCTTCCCTACAAATCCAACAACCCAACCCACTCAAGTACAACCCACATGAAATACCACACTGTGCAGGAAAAAAAGATACAAACACAAATAACATGAAGAGCGCAGAAAATTCACGGAGCCCTCTTACTATCAAATTTTCCTCCAGATTCTCCTCACCGACCGTCATGGTCTAGGACTGTCTTGGAGCTTATTTCCCGCCAAATTTAGAGGCAAGATGACCCCCATTTATCTTGAACAAAAATCCATAAACCATGGACGTAGAGGTAGCAGGATTCGATTATAACAAAATTATAATCAAGTCGGATTGCCCCGAACTGGAGATTTTTTTTTATATCCTTTCGTCAGTTCCAATCTTTCTTATTTCTTGATACAAATGCAGGGGAAAAAATCCCTTGAAAAATAAGTAGCACTGCTTTCCACTAGATTTGTAACAGAAATTCATGGCAGGAATCAGGCACAGAATGGAGCGGTTCCATTAGGACCACCATTGGATTCTGTTCCATCAAATCCTGCCAAAGAGCCCAATTCCCATGCAAACTAGAGAATACCTCTGGAACAAGTAAGTATGCAAGAACCCAATTTTGTTGCTTTTTGAATGTCGGTTCAAATCCCGTTTTGAAGTGGCCTAGATAGATGCCCATCTAAATTTCAATAACTTTTTGAATCAGTCATCTGTTATGTTATGCAATCTAAATTTTTCCCAACATAATAGTTGGTGGGAATTACATTAGAACTTCTACAGCTGGTTATTTGTAGAAGTTCTACAGGTGGTTATGTTTAGATAAATTGCTTAACCATAACGTGCCAAGTTTTATATGGTGAATCCCTAAGTTGGATTTATTAAGTAAATTTTCCTCATAAGAATAATGTACCAACTCATCAGAGAAAAATTATTTCGCACTATCAGAGGAAAAATTTCCCAACAACCCACCCCCCAAGAAGGGAAGACGTTTTCCATGTTATTGTTTTTTAATTTATTTTTAAGATATCCATCTACAAAAACATCGATATATGAAAAGAATTTCAAGAGAATTAACATGGAAAATGCCTTGACTTTCCTAGGTATCCAAAGCTTTTGTAGCCAATTATGCTGACATGCCATACTTCTGCACATAATTATTGTAATATGCCAAATGTTTGCATCTTGTTATGTTAAGAGAAATGAAAAATCAGATATGTAAGCTATTCCTAGCAACAAAGGAGAAGAGCAAGACACTCCTGAAGTGGATTTTCTATTTGTAGCTGGTGAAACTTAGGGCTCAAACCTAATTCCATGCTTATTTGGTGTTCATGTTATAAGTTTGTCTTGGAAAGCCACCCATAACTTTTGAGCAATGGCATCCATGCTCTTAGAATTTCACTCATAGCAGTCATGGTGCTTTGAGGCATTGATGAATGGATCATTCTACATTGATGTGGCTATCTCTAATTAGTGATGAAACTAGTAATAATGGTAGCATTAGGTCAAGGAATTAATGTGAATGAGGCAAAATAATAAAGGAGAATCAAATATCTGCATGCACTGGCACCGCTTCACCGCCCATCAAGACAAAACCGATACACTAGCACCGCTTGACCACTCGTCAAGACAAAAATGTGGCTATCTGCTTGTATTGTCATCGCTTGATTGTCTTCATCTACTAGCATCGCTTACTGTCTACATCTATTGGCATTGATTAACTTATAGTGCCTCATTTATTGTTGTTTTTGTAGGCTATGGATATCTTGGTTGTGATGGT
The DNA here is from genome assembly GCA_034641835.2 of Pinus albicaulis. NCBI lineage: Eukaryota > Viridiplantae > Streptophyta > Pinopsida > Pinales > Pinaceae > Pinus > Pinus albicaulis. The sequence goes on from CM076582.1 coordinate 248,354,893, forward strand.
CTATCTCTTTGTATTGCTCGTTGTTGCTTGTTCTGAAGGTCATGAATGCTTCCTAATTATTTTTCCACAAGCCGAAGCCTTCTGCTATCTTGACCTCTACTTACTGTAGAGGATATATTCTCATAGAGGATATATTTTCGGATAAGGAAGCGCTAAGCTGCTCCCATACTGATGCATCCAACATGGAATCAATGAAATTGAATTCTTCAGTCACTGTAGAAACTTACTGTTACACCATTTTTTGGTCATCTAACCTATTATCATTAGATGGACCCAAGTACACCATGTAAGACCAGTTTTACCCTAAGTAAAACTGCTTTCACTATGTTAAAACAGGAAACCCCAAAAGGAAATATTAAACAAACCCATACTTGTTTGATTTTCCTCATGGAAAAATTAATTAAACCATAATTTAATTATTATTCCCAGTCATGTTTAACCCAAAATCAAAGAAATTAATTAGATAAACCTTTATTTATCTTATTGTTTCTAGGAATAATCATTTAAACCTCATTTAGATGATATTCCTTGTTAAATATGACCAAATCACCCACAAATAATTAAATAAAATCATTATTTATTTAGTTATCTCCCAACCACTTCCTTAAATAATTAAATAAATCATTATTTATTTGATTATCTTCTAACCGCTTCCTTAAAAAGATAAATAAATCATTTATTTATTTATTTTTGATAAATTAAGGGATTTGACCCAAGTCAAATACCTTTTCCCTCCAACAAATATAATAAAATATTCCATAAAAAGTGGATCTAGATCTGGTTAACCCATGTACCAAGATCTAGAATGACCCAATATTTTGTTATAAATAGGAGGGTTTTTCCTACCATTCTTCACCTTTTGTTGCCTATTAGATCACTCTGGATCTATACACTCGGTCACCTTTTTCTGCCATTTTCTCCCATTGAGCTCTACTTTTTGCATTGGGTTTTCTACATCAACTAGAGAGAGAAATCTTAGATCTGAAGTGCTGAGGACTCCTAAGAACCCATCCCACTAAGGGGAATTGGATACTCCTTCTGGTTTTCCTCCCAGGTGCCCTATTAATACAAAAATTCTTTCAAAAACGTTCTTGTCTTGTCTATTGGTATATGGAGCAAACCCTTATTTTTCTGCTTAATGTCTTTCCATGCATAGATCTGGTTTTTTGCAGATCTTTTCTGTCTAACTAATCGCAGATCTGAAGATATTGGCAGCCACTTTTGTTGTTAGGGCTATTAGTTATGCGTAGCTAAAATGGTCCTTTTTCGTACACTTCGACAAAGGATTCATACTAACAAATGGCGACTCCACACGGGTTTTAAATTACGACCGCTGTCGTTTTTTATATTCCTGCATATCCAGCTACTTCAGACCCTAGGGTTTCTTTTCAGCTGTTTATTTTTCCTATTTTTATGTTGTTTTTCTCACATAAAACCCTAAAACATTAAAATTTCTAACTTCCGTGTGTTTCTGGCCCTATTGCGCAGGTAAGCGACACTAGCCGCAACTGAGACGGCAACTTTTCTGAAAATCTGCCGCCGAGACAACCGGAACGGGGGGTCGCACTTTTTGGCCCTAAACCTGCGACCTGGACCTCCAGGTCGCACTTTTCAGCCTGTTTCCTGCGACCTGCACTGAAATCAGGTCAGATACTGCGACCTGCCATTTTTTCAGTGATTTTTCTGCAATTTTTCTGGGTTTTGCTGCAGCTTCTGTCAGGGTCTTCCAGCCTCTGTCTCAGCCCGCCTTGACCAAGTTCTGATCTGTTTTTACTCATATAAGTGGGAACCTAGCCCCCTAGGGCTTTAGTACCCTCCACTTTTTGTGGAAGAGTTTTAGCTGTTTCAGCCGTCTGTTTTTCAGAGCTTCAGCCCCCTTTTTCCAGATCTGTTACCTCCCTTTCAGGTCCTTTGAAATCAGCCTTTCTTCCTTTCAAATCACCTCCTGTCGTTTTGTTTGGACCTCCTTTGAAGGCCTCCGCCTTGCCCCCTTCGGTTTTTGCTGATTTCCTTCCTTTTTCCAACCACCTTGCCTCTGTCTCTTGGCTGTGATCTGCACCTCTTTTCAGCAGATTTATCCTTTAGATCCCCGTCCCTTTCGACCTTAGATCTATTGGCCCCGTTTCCGTGTGTTTTACATAGTTTTTTCCCTTTCTTTTCAGATTATTTTTGAGAGACCCACCTTCTTGGGTTAGATAGATGCACAACTAGCTGTTATTTCTCTGTTATTTCAGTTCTCTGTAGGTTTATTTTCAGCTACGCAGCACACTTTTTTCTTGCTCTCAAAACGGAAAGGGTTTAAAAATTAAAATTAACGCACGTCACACACTGACCCTAAGCGAAGAAGCGCCTGGTTAACACCGCCTGGCAAAGACTCTAAAATCAATTGTCACTGCACCTTATCTGCCCTTGACTTTACTTGATTCTGTCCCTTTCTGCTCTTGTCGGTTTCCTTCTTCCTGTCATCATTGTGCCCCCGAGGCGCCTTTCCCGGAGACTTCTTGGCCTTCACCCTCAGTTTCTGGTCGATCGACCTGCTCCGCACCACCGTCGTCGAGCCAGTCCACCTTCGAGTCCGCACTCCGACTCCTCTCCTGATTCATCGGGTCCTCCTTCTCCTCCTGGTTCTCCCCCTGTCACCTTCACTATGTCTGGTCCAGGGCCTAACGCTAGCGGTTCTCCCGGCCCCAATGCCGGCCCTACTACTAGCGAAACCGCCACAGGAACTACCCCGGCCACCCCTGTGCTGCCGTACATTGCAGGCCTCAGCCTCCCCGATTTCCATCAGTTGATCAATGACCCTATTCACCACAATGCTAACTGGCCCGCTATGCCAACCAAGCTACCCTCCGACATCCCTAAGTTTGAGGGCCTTAATGGCGAAGATCCAACCAATCACGTCCGATCTTTCCACATGTGGTGTTCCTCTAATTCCATTACCGATGACTCCATCCGTCTTCGTTTGTTCCAACGCACGCTTACCGGCGAAGCTTCTAAATGGTATGTCGAACAAGCCACCTCTACCCATACCACATTTGAGACTCTTGCCCAAGCCTTTTTATCGTACTTCCAGCTCCCTCTCCGATACGACACTGGCACGGAGCTCTTGACTTCCTTCAAGCAAGCCTCTTCAACACGCCTTTCTGCCCATGTTCAGGAATGGCGACGAAGACGGAGCTTATGTCGAGCCCCTCCCTTCGAAGATCGGGTTTATATGGACTGGTTCCTTCGTACCCTTCCCGCTCCCATCAGCAAAGATGTCGCCTCTCACTTTCCTCAAACTGAAGAAGCCGCCCTCCAAATAGCCTTGAAATATGACCTGATCTACGCTCAATCTGGTTATGTTTATACCGTTCTTCCTGACATCCCCAGGCCCGGTGGCGCTAACGCCCCGGGGGCATCTCATTCCGCCGACGGTATCGTTGGAGCTCTTTCCCATCCGTATGCTCAACCTCCTGTGGGCTATGGTCTCCCTCAGGGAGGGGCCAGCACCTCCAGCACTCTTCCCCCTCCCGACAACATGTATCCAGGATACGGCATGCCTCCTCCTTTTGCCCAACCTCCTGCTTACCTCAATGTTGCCCAAGCCAACCCTTACCTTTATCCACAGCCTGGTGCGCCAGCTCCTCCAGCATATGCGCTTCCACCTCCCTTGCCTCCTCAAAACCCGCACCAGCACTTACAGCCCCCTCCAGGGCAAGTATTTGCACAGCAGGGCGCGACTAATCCCCCTTCTTCTCAAAGAAGGCGGAGAGGCAACCAAAACCAATCTACCCCTGGTAACCGAGGACCCAATTCTGGTGTGGACCTTAACACTAGCAACCAGCAACAGGGCATTCAGCCCAAGCCGGACAGGCCGCTTCACACAAACAAGCCCTGTTCGTGTTGCGGTGTTTATGGTCATTACACTCACGATTGTCCCCTTTTACCCTATATGCGGCAGATGTGGGAGTCTCAAGCCACATTGCACGGACAACACGCCTCACCTCATGCTCCTCCTAATGTGGCCACTACTCAACCAGCTGTGTTTACCAATCCCTTCCCGCAGCAAGGATTCGTGGCTACCCAACCGCCTGATAACTCGGTCGCCACTCCCCCTTCCATTTCTGGTTCCTCCGATTACCAGATCCTCATGATGCACTCCGATCCTAACCCGCTCGTCGATCTTCACCTTCAAACTCGGTCTCGTCAGTACCCCAAGCATCCTTCTCAGTCTGCTCCCGAGCCTCCCTCTTCAGGTTCTACAGAGCCTCTTTCGACATCCACTGGCCCCTTACATATCCCTCAACCCAAAGTTGAGGTCCATACCAAGGTTCCTAAGGGACCATTACGTCAAAATGCTGCTTCTGGTCGAGCTGCTCATTCGTATAGTATAGTAGATGATTTGGCGCAATCCCCTGCTGCCATTTCCACACTGTAACTCCTCCAGTCGTGCCCTTCCCAAAAGAAGGCTCTACTATCTGCCGTGGGCGCTGTAGATCCTACTGATGACCAAATGATTGCTTTCGACGCCACTCAATCGGACCATCCTCCTCTCCCTCCTTCCGTCGCTTTCCAAATCCTAGTCAAAATCCGGAACGCCAACATGTCCCGGTGTATCATTGATGAGGGGGCATCCACCGGCGTGATGTCCGCTTCGGTTTGGAAGCAACTCGGCTCCCCTGAACTGGCCCCTTCCACGATCACCCTTCGAGCGTGGGACGATCATGCCTCCCAGCCCATCGGCCTACTTCGTAACTGTCCTATCACCCTCGCCGGTAAGACTGTTTGCGTTGACGTCGAAGTCATCGACGCCCCGCTAGATTACAACATTCTATTGGGGCGAAGCTACACCTATGCTATGTCTGTTGTCCCATCCGCGGTCTTTCGCAAGATGTCTTTCCCCCATAATGGAAAGATAGTCACTATTGACCAGTTGACATATCATGAGCCAAAATCTCAGACCTCCCCTGAGACGACCATCTCTTCTGTAGCCAACAAGCAAACCGTTGATTCCTTGACCAGTGTCTCCCCCAGCGTTTACAAAGATTCCTCCCTGCTTGGAACTTTCCCTAACCTTCCTCCTCCTCCCATCACTGATCCTAGCTCCTCGAATGTTTGCATGATGCAATCGTCTCAGGATGCCCGTAAGCGGCCTACCTTGGCTAGTCAGCAACCTCCCCCTTGCCCTCCGCAACCCGCTCCTAGCCATTCATCCCCGCCAGCCGGACCTCCTCCTTCTGGCCCTCCCCCTACAACTGGTATCCCTGAACCTCTTTATCCTCCCGGATCGGTTCCTCCTAGCCTCAACCATCTTGAAGCCGTCCCTCCTGGTCATTTCCCTGCTGGGCAGATCCCTTTCCTAGCTCCCCCTCCCGGAGTATATTCTGTCCCCGTCATGGCCACCCTCTCTCTCCCTAACTTGACCTTGGGCATTCCGGTCTGGTACCTTGATCCCCCAGCCGCCACCCCTCCTGGTCACCCCAAACCTTACATGGCTTTGACACCGGTTCAACCGGTCCCCCTCGCTTCCTCCATTGCCACTATGCCCCCATCACCTCCACAGGACCCTTCTCCTGTTGTGACGGCTCCCGGGAAGTAAGGCAGAGCCCGCAAGGGGGCACCCAAAGACAAGACCACCACGACTGAACCGACTCCTCCTCCGCCCGCGAAGCCTTGTGCCTTATGTGATGTCACCGGTCATGCCACCCATGCTTGTCCTGAGTTACCCCGTATTCAGCCCATGGTTAAAGTCGCGTTCCCCGAGTCTACGGTCCCTGAAGCCTCCACTCCTTCTTCGTCCGTAACCAAGAACCCCAAGACTCTCCGCACCAAAAATCCCTGTGCTTTGTGCGGCGTTCACGACCACTACTCCCACCATTGCCCTCACCTGACGCATTACCGCACCTCTTTAGAGGTCATCCGCGAGTATGAGGTTGAACAAAATCAATCCGCCTCTCCCATCCTCACGCAGTATGCTTCAGGCCAGCCTGAGGATCCCCCCGCTCCCATCGACATTCCCCCCCTAATGTTCAGATGACTGAATCTACTGTCACCATTCTTTACCTATCCTCCTCTGCGAGACACTCGGAGCCTAGCCCATCTGCATCCTCCCCTGTTGTGTCCCTTGACCACTCTTTTCCTACCCATACCCAAGATCACCCCACCCGTATCTCTGTTGACCTCCGCAGCCCGAGTCCTCACCATACTTCCGATAGCCCTCATATACCACCCTGTATGAGTCATGATCATCCGGCGCCTTGCACTCCCCCCTGCGGTTGCCGCCTGATGACTTCTGTACACTCACGCTGCCCTCATTGCTTCTCCTTCCCCCATTTTTTGTCTTGTCACACCATTCCACAGGACCCCCGGTCCACACCCTTCATCGGCTACGCCGACGGTGCAAGTCGTTGCTCCAGGAATCTAGCCTCGGCAGGTTGGGCCATTTTCACCCCCTTGCATGCCCTTGTTCTTTCTAACGGGGTATGCATTGGTTCTGCCACCAAAAATCAAGCCGAATATGATGCAGTGCGTGGTCTCTTAGTCGATGCCCTCTTTCATCGCATCCTCCATCTGCACGTTCGTTTGGATTCCCTACTTCTTGTAATGCAACTAAATGGTGTTTATCGTGTGCATAACCCTGTGCTGTTTAGACGCTATTTACGAGTGAAAATCTTGATACGTGCATTTGAAACCATAACTTTCAACCACGTACCTCGAGAACAGAATCACTATGTAGATAGTATTGCAAATCATGTTCTAGACTAGCATTTATCACACACATTTCATACAAGACAATAACATTCATAATCATTAACAAATGATGCATATCCATAATATGTGTCGCAAAAACATGTGTTTAGAGTCCATCTACTCTGATACATATGACATGCCCATAGCATGTTACAAAACAAAAAAACTCTCAAAACTGGGGGCACCACTTGCCCCTACATACATCATAGGGGGCACCACATGCCCCACCCCTAATCACTATCTGGAGGCTCCCGGGCCAATGGCTCTGCCCCTGCAGCATGTAGATCACTCATAGCCTGACCGGCCATCGCCATGCGCCGCATGACACCTCGCCACTCCGAGGGTAGACCAACACATGGCTCTATGAACTGGTCGTCTAAGTCCTGCTACTCGCGCTCCGATACTCCGGTCAACAACCTTTCGCATCTACGGCGGATGTCCTCCAGCAGGGCGGCTGCCTCCTCATTTTGCGACGCTCTCGACCCACTTAGACCTGTAGCTCCAGACGCTGCCGGTCGTCCCATATATCCGGCCGGTTTTACCGGTGCTATATCTGCATACCAAAAGTACATGAATCAGTACCATTAATTACTATTCAAAAACTTTAACATGCCCACACAAGAATAGCAATCTGTCACTTACCATTGGGCCCCCAGACTCGACCAGGCGGAAGTGGCAGATCCGGATCCCCACAGTAGCTCATCCCACTATAGGGATAGTCGTCTATGTACAAAGGCATCTGATCCCAATGGGCAAAAAACTCCGGTCGAAACACTCGCCCGACCGCCCCTCCTCCTCCTCTGCACAGTAGCCGTCCTCAACGGCACATCCTGGGCTCTCTCGGGCCCCCATCTGGAAGCTGTACACAAGGCCTCAAGGTCGGGATCTTCTCCAAGAAGAAGGCGCACAACAAAGTCCCATATGAGCAGTCATGGTTCACCTGCCGCCTGCATAGTGACAACTGTCGCTTTAGCGACACCAACAACATCTGGGCCCACCCGTAGTAGGTCCCTCCCAACACACTTTCCACTATCATCATCTGCCCCCCAGTGATGTGATGGAATGCCTGGATGCCCAGGATTCGCAGCACAGCTGCGGCCACTGCACGGGTTTCTAGCCTCTCTAATCGGTATTCGAGTCCCCTTGACTTGGAGACCCGGTCGACAATGGCGTTCCACGAACTCCATGATATGCCGCCCCCGCGGCAACACTGGCTGTGTGTTTCCCACCATCCCCAGTGGCGGGAGACCAGTCAGGAAGTACATGTCCTGGACCGTCAGCTCGATCCTGTGCCCCTGCACTACAAAGATCTCCTGATCTAGATTCCAATAACTGATAATCCGGGCCAGTAACGGTTCCCCTGCTCTCATCAAAGGGTTCTCCAAGAACTTGAGAACCCAAAATCTGGCCAATACACGACGGACGCCCTGATCCGCCTGGATCTCTGTCCGTAGTGTCCCCGGATCTCTCTCTCTCCAGTTGACTCGTAACTCTGCCATACCTGCACAAAAACATCATTTTTGTCACCGTACAGATCGGGAAAACCATAACCAACCACCAAAACCCAACTTCCAGCCATAAAACAACACCAAAACCCCCTCATCTCCCAGGTCGCAGTTTTCTGCTCTTTTCTGGACCAGGTCGCAATTTTTGCCCTGATACCTGCGTCCTAGGTCGCACTTTTTGCCCCAAAAAGTGTGACCCGGCCGTAGAGATGAAGGAGGGTCTGTTCGTGGATTTCTGGGCCCTAAACTGACAATGTAATCCATCAAAATGCAAGAGAAAAGTTAGACCTCTTACCTGCAACTGACGGATCGCGATTCCAACGGTCGGTTTGTCTGCTACATTCACCACAATATTTAGGGCTTTCTCTCCTCTCTACATTCACCACAGCGACAATAGCAAATGAGTGATTTTGGAGGGAAAACTACCTTATTAAAAGAGAACCCATGTTTCTTCTTTCGACTGCTGTGACCACACCGTAGCCCCGTTTGACGAACCTTCTGCACCGTTGGAAAGCTCTTACCGAGCCCTAAAATGGGTATCTGTTAGTTTTTTGAGATCTAATACTCCACCAGGACACATTTTGTCCATGAAGGGTCACTTCACCCCTCCTCAAAATCGAATTTCCTCACTTACGACACTTGTACTTGGGGCACCATCTTACCCCCTTACTTGTCCTTGTTCGTGTCGATTTTCGTCATGAGATCCCATCATATACTCATGTTTCCACGGTCCCCCATTGGGGTCTTTACTGTGTGGCAGCACCATCGAGTCGCCCTTGTTTAGAGCATCCAAGTTGAGTCATCATTCCCTCCATGGAGTCCATACCGAGTCCCTTTGTACCCCACTGTAGCCCTCCATCCATTATTGTTTGGTCTCTCTCTTGTGTCACACATTATGACCTTCAGTTCCATTGTCCCCCACCCCTGATGATGTTGTGTCAGTCGCTGCCGTGTCATTCATGCCCTTTATGCTCTAGCAAGGGAAGTCGTCCATTCGCTACTCAGTCCTTTCCACTTCACTATCATCATTAGTGTCAGTCTGTCCATCGCTCTACTCTTTTCTCTCGTGCCTTAGTTGAGGGTCTCTCATTGCCTCAACTATGGCGGACCTCCTTCTGTCGACATCAGCTCTTTCATTCCAGAAGCCAGGTCTAGAGGGCGGTGTACCTTGGTTTCAGCTTCCACTCTTGTTCGGTGCCTTGAATCAGGCAAAGGGATACCTCCTTTCCCTTTGGCTTGATTGTTTCTCCAGCTCTTTTTAGCATGATCGAGATTCGTATACTTGATGGTCAAGTGATCCAGCAGCAGCTCTTGATGATTCCCGGGCATGTGTGCGATATTTCAACCCTCATGAGGGGGTGGCCCTGCAGGTAGCCCCCCACATGCCCGGATGACCTCTTCTTCGCAGCCTTCGATGCAGCTCCAGATATTTGATGATGTTGGCCATAGCCACTTGCAGCGCCTCTTTGATTTGCATGTATCAGTCAGATTTTGTGAGCCCTTCCCCACTTACAGGGGGCATTTGGGTTATATTTGTATCTCATGTACTCAGATATTATTGTACAAGTCCTGGCTGTTATCCCAGGCACAGCATGTATGTGGGATTCCTCATTGTATTTTTATCTGGCTCATGATTATGCCAGTTGTACTTTATGGTTCGGTCCCTTGATTACTGGACACACTATTCTTTTGTACTTTGTCTCGGCGGGCATAGGTATGCCTCCCCCGCCGCCTTCAGCACAGGTACCCTCTCATAAAAAGAGACTTGTTTCACCTGCGAGTCTCGTCTCCTCAGGGTCTAGTCCTTCAGCACACTATCTACCTCACATTTCTCTCTCTGACATCCCTTTTTGTTGTCTAGTGATTGTGTTCTTACAATGTACTTCGGTCATACGATTTGCTCCTGACACTCGCACGCTGGGAGGCAATCTGTTACACCATTTTTTGGTCATCTAACCTATTATCATTAGATGGACCCAAGTACACCATGTAAGACCAGTTTTACCCTAAGTAAAACTGCTTTCACTATGTTAAAACAGGAAACCCCAAAAGGAAATATTAAACAAACCCATACTTGTTTGATTTTCCTCATGGAATAATTAATTAAACCATAATTTAATTATTATTCCCAGTCATGTTTAACCCAAAATCAAAGAAATTAATTAGATAAACCTTTATTTATATTATTGTTTCTAGGAATAATCATTTAAACCTCATTTAGATGATATTCCTTGTTAAATATGACCAAATCACCCACAAATAATTAAATAAATCATTATTTATTTAGTTATCTCCCAACCACTTCCTTAAATAATTAAATAAATCATTATTTATTTCATTATCTTCTAACCGCTTCCTTAAAAAGATAAATAAATCATTTATTTATTTATTTTTGACAAATTAAGGGATTTGACCCAAGTCAAATACCTTTTCCCTCCAACAAATATAATAAAATATTCCATAAAAATTGGATCTAGATTTGGTTAACCCATGTACCAAGATCTAGAATGACCCAATATTTTGTTATAAATAGGAGGGTTTTTCCTACCATTCTTCACCTTTTGTTGCCTATTAGATCACTCTGGATCTATACACTTGGTCACCTTTTTCTGCCATTTGCTCCCATTGAGCTCTACTTTTTGCATTGGGTTTTCTACATCAACTAGAGAGAGAAATCTTAGATCTGAAGTGCTGAGGACTCCTAAGAACCCATCCCACTGAGGGGAATTGGATACTCCTTCTGGTTTTCCTCCCAGGTGCCCTATTAATACAAAAATTCTTTCAAAAACATTCTTGTCTTGTCTATTGGTATATGGAGCAAACCCTTATTTTTCTGCTTAATGTCTTTCCATGCATAGATCTGGTTTTTTGCAGCGCTTTTCTGTCTAACTAATCGCAGATCTGAAGATATTGGCAGCCACTTTTGTTGTTAGGGCTATTATTTATGCGTAGCTAAAGTGGTCCTTTTTCGTACACTTCGACAAAGGATTCATACTAACACTTACTTTGAAGCTTTTGAATCACGTGGATCATAGAACATATGAAGCAAAAATTGCTTGAATCATGTGGAGCACAGAACATCTGAAGCAAAAATTGCTTTTAGGTATGTACTATAATTTAAATGTTTGTTTTACCCATGTATAAGCCCTTACTAGAACATCACTATAGTCTGCAAAATGGTTCACACCTCCACAAATGGAAAGATTAATTGTGGATAAGTGAAAATGGCCAACAAATGGAATCCAAATCACATTGATTATCACAGTTTTTAAAATATGAATATATTTGAGTATACATATTTTTTATTTATGGAAATTTCAATAATGCCATGATAAAAAAAGTTAAATTCTAAGTTTAAAAAATATTACATAGAAGTTACATAATATATATTTGATTTTAAATGGTGGACATATGGTTGAACTAACACAATTTAATACTCTGGGCATGAACATAATTATTAGGGCATGAATACAATTCGACAATATTGAAATGGACGATCAAGAAAAAATAAACCAACAGACACATGTTCTGTTTAATCAACAAGTAAGATTCCTTGGTATAAGCTCCCATTTATTATTATTCAATGAATGATATCCTTACCTCATGTTGCCTGCTATTTGGCTGGTGCATGCATTCTTTCGGTGCTACAATCAACAAATTTCACGATGGGGTGGGTGCGCTTGGCTTGTCGGCGGTAATCTTGTTGTTATATCATTAATAAGAATGGCTATCTAGTGTCATGACCTGTTTCACAAACAACGTGCCTTACTGAAGATCCTTCCTTGGGGTCTTGCTGCCTAACCCGAGTCTAGTATGAAATGATCCTACCTACTTCACCAAAGCCTATTCTAACGCGAGTCTGCCTCAAGGAGGTCCTTCTAACAACGCGAAATATTAAGTATGGTGTATGTATCCCCCTCGTCGGCAACGAGGCCTATTTTCAGTAAGGTTTGAGTTCAACGATAAGCTTTTTCCTTAATAGTTGAGCTGGGAAAGAATGTTACTTTCCCTCTGGGAGTAAGGGCTGGGTGGAGAGGAAGATAAATGTCACTTTCCCACTAGCCCCATTCTAGCTTTTGGTTAACTCTCAATCTACAACCATTTTTTTTTTTTGGACCTTCCAAATCTCCCTTGCCTTCCAATTCTCGCAATTTAGTTCTCTCTAGAGTACCGAAAATCATTTTTTTTTCTCCCCGTGCTAGTAAATGTGTAGGGGCACATAGATAGCAATGCCAAAAGCCACACAACCAACACTATGTACCAGAAATCAATTTGTTTTATTGTCCCTGTGCTAGTAACCGCGTAGGGGCGCATAGATAATAATGCCAAAAGCCACATAAGCAACACTATGTACCTGATAATTGCCCATCCTTCACATGCATAGTAGAAAAACTCTATATACTCGTTAAACCCTCCAGAACTTCACTGGAAATGATGAGATTTGATATATTCACATTCGTTATCAAGATTCAAGTGTCGTTTTTCTACTCTGCAAGGAGCATTGTCTTCATCCTCCATAGCTGACACCATGAGGTCATCATGTTTTACTTCTAAACAAGTTGTAGAAAGGATACGATTGACTTCCAGGGGAATTTTTGCCAGATGATGGCCTACTTCTGAGGCATTTTCATTTAGAATTCTCGAGAGTATATGAATTAATTGGATTTTAAGTCCTTACCTATTCATTAACACAAATAATTATCAGACAACATGGGTTCATTCAAAGGTTGTACCAATAAGCGAGGTGGATGATACAAGTGTGGTAATGAATGGAGCACTCAACGGACATGTGAAATGCATGCAAGATCCAAATCAAGTCTTTTCCTTCCGTAATTTCGTATAATAATAAACACACATTACTTGCAAGGTGCCACGTTATATGCCTATCTCATATCCCTATCTGAAAAAAAGAATTGGCAATTCACTAAAAGTTATCCAATACACCAAAAATCGCATAAGGTCAAAAATATATATGGATCTTTATAATTTCAATACTTAGGCCACTAAACGAAACATCCATAAAAATTTCGAAGACTCCCCATAAAATTTCTGCAATGGATGGGTTCTCCTACTCCCCGCCATTAAATGAGAAGTAATCATTTCTGTCATGGATGGGCACTATTAAAAGACAGGTAAACCATCTAAATTAAAAATAATCTCTTATTAGGATAACAATGATGTGGTAGCTTTAAAGCAGCTTTAAAGGTTGTAACATCTGCTCTTCATGTCTCCAAATAAACCAACAAACTTGGATTTTCTTCTGCAAGACAAAATTACAACGTGTGGCAATTACCCGGTAGAAAGACAAAAGTACAAGGTAAAGTTGCCTCATAAAGATGTAGCATATAATTATAAAACAGAAGTCAAAACCCTACCTCCCAATAATTATTTTAAAAGATCGCGATATCCATCCCTCATAAGGACGAGGGGTGATCCTCCTATCATTAGGATTAAAAGGTGTAGCTGCTTGATAAAGAACAATTATTATAGACAAATGGGTGAAATCCCTAGGAATTCGGACAATGAAAATCACTTGCATGTTAAGTTATACAACGAAGACTTAATCTAAGTAAGAATGTATCAGCCTAAAAAACGAGTTGAAAAATCAATTTAATGCCATTATTATTGTAAATTTCGGACAAAAATAAGCCTCTTAAAATTTAAAACTAAATATATCAAATTTCTATACAAATTCGAAGCATCCTCAAACAAACTAATTATAGGTATTTCTGAGAGTAGAAACCTGAAAAAAATGTAATGGATTACTGAACAAGTTGATCAAGCCATACCTTTAAACAAACAAAGCTGAGATCACATGAAGAAATGATAGCGATTTACAAAATAAATTCAAAGAAACTGAATAAATATTCATTTCAAAAAAATTTAAGATATAGAGCAAAACAATTCTGTATGTTAATAAATTAGAAAATTGCTTATCACTTAGGTTAGGGATTGGCTCAGCATGAACCGAGTTGTTTCAACCCATTTCCAAGGGCGATAGAGCATAAGTATTCACTTGAGGGCCTCAAACAAAGTTACGCCTCAAACAAAGTTATGCCTCAAACAACAAAGGCCATCAATTGCCACAGGGGGTTGTTGGATTCATGATGAAAAGAGTAAATTTCATCAATTGCCGCAGGGGGTTGCTTCATGGGGAATTGAATCGAGAATAGATCAATGAATTGGAAAGTGATCACTCAGCAACCTGTCTATCATTGATTATGAAGGGATAGAACTAGTGGCCCCATCAGTGGCACCTAATTTTGGGAGAGGAAAGCAGAAATATATTCAGGGTTAGACTAGCTTTCCTCATTTCAATACAGGGTTGACACAGAATCTTTTCCCTTAGATGGCAGCGTAATGAAAGCCATTAAATCTCATTTTTAGCATTAGGGTATCTCACCCCTTCCAATAAATGAAATGACTAAAAAGGGGGTCACACAGTTAGTTGTCCGCTGAGTAGCTACTTGCTCCATGAAACTATTTAGGAAAGAGTTGTGCAGTAGTGCAGGCAGATGTGCTGACAATTGCATGGCCGACGGCATAGTTATTGGTGAAAAAAATTCACACACTCCATGACTCCTTAGTAAACAATTAGGCGATGCACAGAAAGCCAACCAAAAAATAATGGTACAATAGGTAGCATACTTTTGATGAACCTTGGACAGTGCAGTACCTAACTCAACTCTTAAAAATTAAAATATTAAAGCTGACTTAACTAGTTGAGTAAAAAAATAAAAATATTAAAGCTGGGAAGATTGTTGACATAGCTTATCTACTGTAGCAAGAAAATTGGAATATAGGGACCCACTTAGAATCTGCAGATTTCTCAAGAAGTTGACAAAATTGCCCCAAAACCTTTAAAACCCCAAGCAATTCCATTATTGTGGGCATGATTGTGTTAATTTTGATTAACATGTTCTTTGCATAATAAAATTACTTCAATGTTCCTTATAAGCCCATTTCTTAATCCATGCATGAATTATCATCTTACTGACAGTGACTGAAGAAGGAATATACATATTAATTGTAGAAGACAAACCAAGACAAAATAACACAAAGATATGGTACAAGCCAAGGAAAAACCCCAAGACGAGAAAAACCATTTATCACTTCTTCTTATTATCAATATCCAATGTTCAACAGAGAGAGAGTACAATAATATGAGTCAAAATAAACTTGCTAAATTATTGTTCAAAGCAGTCCTAAAGCTTATTGCCTGGTTAGGGTTCCTAACAGTCACTGAGAAACCTTCTTCCAATGAATTGTACCCTTTGTTTTCCTTTACAACACGTCCAACAATGTTGCAGGACTTGAGTTTCCTTTTCAAGGCATCCAACCACAGTCCTATGCTAACAGTAATAAGAATATGCTCACAAACGAGGGTTAAAATCTCATTTTACATTGCGGCCCTCTCTTCTTGAATGCAACTAGGGTAAAGGAATCATATTAGGTCATGCGTCCCTTCCACATGTGCTTTCATACTAGCTATTGTAGCAGCATTTCCTGTGGCCAGAAACAGAATATATGCATGAAAAAATAAACTTCAAAACTCACCTTTAAACCAGTGTCCTGATCTGTGGATCCACACAAATATTGCAACCTTCTCTTGAAGATATTCACACCCAAAAACCATGACAAAAAATCACCCAGAACTACCCTCAAAACTGTGGCTAGCTCCCTGCTTCTACTCGAACCTATGGGAGATCAATACAACACGTCCTCCTTGCTTCTCCAAGATGTGGCTACCTCAGAAAGAATTACCCAAGAGTTGAATGCACTCTTTTAGGATGATCTCTAATGAAGATGAGGGATCCCTATATATATATAACAATTTTTCCTTATGGAGGTGAATCAGACCTTAAAACTTTGAGGAAAATTTTGAATTTCAAATTTTGAATTTTCCCGCCTTAATAATGTTATGTCTTGTGGAATTTATTTTAAATAAATAATATTTTTCCTTATCCAAATTTTGTGATTTTAGGTCGATTTTTGTCCTCTCGAAAAGAGGGATTCTATGGAATGATCATCTCCATCAACTGTGTAGATCTTAGTAGAATTTGGCCCTAGTTGCCAATTTTAACACTCCCTCTCAACTAGGGAGAATTCTACCTACCAATCCATCTGCTGTCATAGATCATCATGCCATCCTACCATTATGAACTATATTTGTCATCATGAACCATCTATGTCTTCTTTTCTTTGCTCTGCTGAACACTAATGTGAATAATAAATAAGAATTGATCGAGAGTGAGTCACAAGACCTTCTCACTCTTCACTGAGAAAAGTCAGTCTGGAGGTAGAACCTCAATTGATCCCAGAAAAAGTAGATAAAAACCAAGCATCCTAGCATAGAGAGGAAGACAATACATGATGCATCCATCGGTAATGCTATGGTCTCTATGCTCATTTCCCAACTCATTTGGCAGATGAGAGGTACTTCCCATGAGTCCTAGACTTCATGGGTAAGATGATGCAGAAACACCGACAGGGAAAGAGTATATCACATCCTTCTCATAATCACATGTAGGGAAAGGAGAAACCACATTCTACAAACATACATCATAATCACATGTAGGGAAAGGATAAACCACCTACTACACTCATTCAAAACACTAAGAGTAGAGAAAGGAATAACCACGTCCTACATGCATGCAAACCAACAATAGTAGGAAGGATCCTACACATGGGGAAAGGATGGACCACATCCCATTGATATGTCAACCATCAATCGTAGAGAATGAGCATCCTACATGTGGGGAAAAGGATGAACCATGTCCCACTAACATGCTAACAACCAGATGCCTGAATGCATATCTCACTAGGGTACCCACAGGATAAGGTGAACCACTCATTCTCCTCATATGTTGTAGGGGAAGGTGAACCACTCATCCTATGCATATCTCATCATACGTAGGAGAAGGTGAACCACTCACCCTATACACATGTGTCCGCAAATGTAGGGGAAGGTGAACCACTTATCCTACACACATGTCAGCTGTCACAGGGAAAGGTGAACCACTCACCCTGTACACCGTACACTTACAGGGGAAGGTTAACCACTCACCTTAGGGTCATTTATAGCTTAAAGAAGTACCCCAAGACCCAAGGAAATGCTAGAGCTCAATTTTCAACTGAGACCCTCATAATAGGGTCTTTATAGGACACCCAACCTCTCTCTCTGAAGGAAGTTAAATATGTCCTTACCAAGGGGATTTGAGGGGATGTTGGTAACCTATACATCCATCCTGCAATGATGGAACTAGATTTCTCCCCACTATGCCATATCAAATGAAGTGACACCTGATGTTAAGCGGCGGATTCCAACACATGCACACATGACTCAAATGTCTTCATAATAGGCCATGCTATCTGCTTCATTCATTTAGCCTCAATGGTTCTCCCAAAATTTAGTCCTTCATTCATCTATAAAATAAAGGTGGATCCCAAGAGATATAGGATCTAGAAGTGCTCTTTCTATTTATCATTTTGCCAATCCAAAAATTTTTGCAGAGCACTACAGGTCACAGTTAACATGGATATCTTATTGAGCATGAGAGCCTTCACAAGTTGTATGTATTCAGATCAACAAATTGTCCATTTTATTAGAATTTTAAGCTTTAGGAAGAAGTGCATCAAGGCTAAGACAACTCCCACTCACATCGAGAGGATATTTGTCTGTGGACAAACATCATCAATAGATGTAAACTAACCATAGCTCCCTCTGAAGATCGGAAAAGTAAATTCACCCAAAACATAACCGTTGGGCTATCTACAACTTGCTATTAATCAAGGCCATTCAACCATATTCATCTGGCTTCTACAGATCACTGTCTTATGACATGGTCTTTCTATTGTAAAAATCATTAGGCAAGAAGTGTTGACAAGCCATTCTGCCAAGGATTCCATAGCTCCCTCTGAAGACTTACTTCAATTGAACATTCAACCTTTGTCAATATTCTCCTCATATTTAAGACGAGACATTATCATGTTGCAACTATATCAGCAAACTTTCAATTACTGAACTTTAGCAATGCACAAGTAAAGTCTCTCACATGTTCTGCCCGTTCAATTGACAAACCTCAATAGCAGTATATCAATAGAACCTTATTACTGATTTCATAAGTATTACTGACTGAATGAAGATACCAAGGGACTTGCACCATCCTCATCCAAGCAAACCTTCTCTACCATTACACAATTCAAGCTATTCTTATCTCTGAAGTGCGAATCCTAGCAATATTTGTAATGATCTTGTTGTGTCACTGTACTGACACACAAAATATAATAGTAACACGCTAGCATTTGTCTTAGAAAAAAAAAATATTTTAGGGAACTATCTTTCTATCAACCAGTTAGAATCCCTTACTATTGTATGAGTACTTTAGGTGTGCAATAAAGAACAGAACCAATCTACCTTTACCACAGTTCTTAAACTTGGACCAAATTTTTTTCCCATTTCAACAAATGCTACTATTGGTGATGCTTCTTAGGATGAATACACTGTTGTAATTCAATGTTATTGATATCCTTGACTGTATGGAGGTGCCAAGTAATTCACATCGAAACTGCCTTAGAGTGATTTTCTTTGACTTTTCTTTTCATAAGAGGTGTACTTCAGATTTTGACACGCTTGATATAGATGACCTTGAAGAGAAGCCTTAAATACCTCAAACCAAACTTCAACTAAATATATTGACTATAAGTTAATACCTTTGATATGCTTTAGATCAACATAAAGTCAATATTCAAATTTTGAACCTTGGGAAATCTCAATCAAATTTGAATTTGACACGAATGATTGACTTAGAAGCTCACTTTAAATGTTTCTTTAGTAAATAAAATATCATACCTTAAATGCACATCCTTAACAGAATTGAAAATCTATTGTATAAGCTTCTAAGGAAGGGGTTGCATCTTAGTGAGTTTTAGATCCGAGCACTGAATTTTCAGCCTTAAATTTGTGAAATTTTGTTCACTCGATACATCATATTTATCTCAAATAATATTGAAGACTCTGCCTTAATGAAATGCATGCTTCATATCTGATGCACAAATCAATTATTGAAGGAGGGACGGATGGCCTTTAAAATCACCAGAACATTAACCCCCAGACAATAATTCTTCAAGATTTAGCCTAAATTGCTCCACAGAAATTTTTGAATGAGCATACAATATGTATACAAATTTGTAGACTCGGTGTATTAGCCTAGGAAATTGCTACCTCAGGTTCAAGCTCATAGCTGAATTATTCTAGACGAGATATACCAACCCAATTATATATCACAGCGATACTCAAGTGATATGAATTACTTTAGAATTTAACCTTTCAAGGATTGCCATAGAGTTATGCATAACATAGATGAAGAGCAGATAGGTCACAAGAATCTTCCAAGATTGATTGAAAAAAAAAAAAAAAAAAACATAAACACCCTTTGAACAAGCACTATGCTTGTAAGCTCCAAAAGTTTCAAGACATGATCTCTGAATTAAGTTGAGATTTCTGAAGATATAAACTGTGACTTTAATTTGATAAATTTCGAAGAATGTCATGACCTTGTGCACATATTGGAGCTTGTTGTGTTGAGTATCGGTAAGGTTGTGACTGTTGCAAGCTCCCATGGATTTTCTTCAGGACTCCATGCAGATATTCAAGACTGTACAAGGGCCACAACGAGAATCAATAGTTTTTTTTCTTCCAATATTTTGGGAAAATACCGCGGGCATACACTGGAAAATTTTGGTACTTTGAGCACTAATTCAAGTGAAGTTCTTCAATAGATAACGAACGTCCAATGATGAAGTGTCAATATCGTTGAGATGCGAGTTGAGGTATATACCGTGATGGAGGAGCATACCATTTTCTGAGAGTAGAGTAGAAATATATGTCATGAATTTTATACCTTCAGGAGTAAGAGGTCTGAGACATAGGTGTTGAGAAACCTTATGATGATCACCTAGTCCTAATGATGAACCACACTGGTTGGTTTGAAACACGTCGACAATGTTCCATTATATGTGATTATTACCGAAAGAGATTTTACAATTTTATATGGATCACAGAAGCATAGATTCTAAAAAACCTTAACATTGTTCCATAATTCTTCTAACTTGAATATTTTCCAAATGAAGTGGCCCTAAAATAGTCCTGGAATCTTGAACTTGAAAGATCATTACATATGAATAACTTAGAAACTGCCAAAGATCCATCCTTCCTTCTAATGTAAATCAATTAGGTAGTCTGCACTCATAATCTAAACACGGAGATTGACTCCCAAGTCCTTATCCAAAGGAACCCAAAGGGAAATTGGGCAATGGATATCGTTGCAATCTAGAGATGGCTATGCTCAAGAATCCTTCAAATCAATTTTTTAATTCCAACCCTAGATAAGCCTACAATTCCTGTGTCTTCGTTAAAAAGAAAATTATCTTCAGTGGATGGTCCAAATAGGAATCAGAGAGTAGATGGAATTGGTTCGGGAGTTGTGGTAGAAGCCAAATCCACTGGATCATTTGTTGATACAGGAGGTACAATTGTTTCCTCATTTGGTCCAAATAGAAGAGACACATTTCGATAGTGCAAATGTAATACTATTAGACCACCTTCTGTGCACGTTGATGATTATGTTTCAAGAGGGAGAAACAATAATGGTATGTGTAGCAGCTCCAATGTTGATAATGTTCAGTTTGGAGGGTTTATTGGTGGTAGGCCATCATCTATTCATGTGGATGAATTTGTTGCTAGACAACAGGAACACCAACAGTCGGTAGCTTTATTTGGTGGATATCTGCAAAAATCTATCTAAACACTGCCACCTGAGGTTGAGAGCACTGCTGATAAAAATACAAAATCTGGAGAATCGAAGTATCACCTTGAATATCACTCACAAGAAATAAATATTGAGTTGGAATTTTTTCCGAATCAGAAGACTTGTTGCAGTTCCCACAATTCGATGACTTTCTGCAATCTGCACCAGTGAACTTACCTTAAGAGAATTCACCTGAATCTGTTGTTGATGATGCAGAACACGATGAGACAGATATAGAGGTTGCAGTGACATTTATGGAGGATAAAGAGATAGAGCACATATGCGCACACACACTGAAAGTGCACACAATAAATGTTGAAAAAGTTGGTGATATTCCATGTGATCTCTATTTGTCTCAAGCACATTGCAAATAGAGTTAGTGGGGTCTAGGACTACATTGATTATTGAGGAATTTTAAGTTGTTGTGGTATAATATTAAACATGGGAGACAAGTAGGCTTTAGCTTGTCTTTGGAGTTGCCTTAAATTTGATATGTCAAAGTGACCTTGTTTCTTGGTAATGAAATTATTTGGCTGCATTTTTTTGTATCTGCAAACTAGGAAAACTTGACCAGTCCTGATATTCAGTGCAGGATCTATTTACAAATTATTTAAGAGATCAAAAGAGGAAACAATGTCATTCTATTGAAATTATGAACAGATTGGTATAATTTCAAACATAATTC
Source organism: Pinus albicaulis (assembly GCA_034641835.2). NCBI lineage: Eukaryota > Viridiplantae > Streptophyta > Pinopsida > Pinales > Pinaceae > Pinus > Pinus albicaulis. The sequence goes on from CM076582.1 coordinate 248,376,624, forward strand.
AATCCATTTGTGTCATGTAGGGAAATTGATAGTAGAAATAGTAATAAACTAATATCAACTAATGCACATTGAAATGTCCAAGAAGAGTTTACGAAGGTAAGATGAGTTGATTAATGCCCACAAATCACCAAAGGATAGATCAATAGGACCAATAAATATAGCCAGTCAACATTGGAATATGGGGGTGCCATGATGATAAAAAAATAAAATAACATAAGAAATGGTGAATAGGGAAGGTAAACCATAGAAACATAGGACACACTATTCAACATCAATTGTCAATAATTGAGACAGAGGTAGATATATGTAAGGGAATATAGGCATCCTTTTCATCAATTATCATTATGGAGAAGCTAATTCAGACCCTCATAATGTTTTTTAAGGAGTCCCTAAGGGTGAGAGGCCTAGTTGTATGAGCTTAGAAGGTTGGGATGGCATATCAAAACTCTCCTAACATTTGAAGCAGAAGAGAAGAATCTAGTGATGGATGTTTCACTACAAAATCTAGGTCGAGGAGTGGTTACTGATGGCAGCAAGGAGAAGGAATGATCCTGTGACCTTGTGGATGTGATACATCTATTGGTTGAGTAGGAAGATTTACTTTGTCTCATAAATATGACGATTCTCACTTACATTTTCTCAGACATATTGAATTACAGCAGAGATCCAGTCAACACTTAGAAATCTTCTTCTTCTTGTACATCTAGATGGAGAAGATATTTGACTGATCTTACTTCCTATTAGGGAGATCATAGCCTATAATTGTCTTTCTAGGGTGCATAGTGTCCATCAATCACTCAAGCATGCCATAAAATAGGAGTGTCCTACGCTGAGCCATATCTAGTGCTATGTGAAATACTTATGCAATGGTAGTGAGCACAAATGACTCACTAAAGAGATTCTTCAATACGAGCGGCTTCATAATAAGCCATACTTTCTCAGAGTAACTGACTTCAGTCAATGATTCATCCATGGTGGATCCCAGAAGATATAGAACCTAGATGTGCTCTTACATACTAATAGCCCTGCAACTTACTGTGATCAAATATGGATCATTTTAGTTTAATGAGCAGATGACCACTAGAATCTAGGCATGTAATGAAAGACAACATTAATAGATGTATAATTATTTTGAGAGTGTAACCATATGATATTAATTCATGGATTTTATAACTCCCTCTTAAGGTGATCATCTGAACTTCAATCATGATCTTCCCATGTGAGAGAAGAGACTTAGCATGAGGGTCTGTCATCAGGAGAGTTTATCCTCTTATCAAAGGAGCTGAAATCTCTTTTCCAAGGAGATCATTGTAGCTACTTCTCAATAGACAACCTTCCAAAAGATAATTTTTTTTGAAGTGACCACTGAATTCTAAATAAAGCTTCGATTGTGAAAAAGGCTGTCAGGTTACAGGAGTTAAAACATATCACCATAGCTGCTGATGCCATACATATGATACATGGTGACTAATAGAAGGCCTTCATATTTCTAGAAGACTATTATTTCTTAACTGTTTCAATTTTATTATAACAATCTTTACTAAGTATCAACTATGCTTCTTGTTGCAAGATTTACGATAGGAAGACCACCAAATCAAACATAGGTAACTGTTTACAAGGTTACTTCCTTTATCACTCATCTTCTTGTTCGCAAGTTACTAGATCATATAAGGTATGCAGGTGTATTGTCTCACCATCGATAAACATCATGGGAATATTGTTCAGATAAATTATTAATTTCCATCAAGTACTCTTCACATGAATACAATTAATGGCCTCAACTATCACTGGTGTAGAATAGATGATTCCTTTCGGGACTTTGAGTAAAATATCTTTCATTTTGTCATCCATTTGGGACAAGCAAGAGAAGGAGTATTCAGATCAACAATCTTCTCAAGTGATAAAAGCTTATAATGTGCTTATTAAGCCTCCATCCAGAGGATGGTATCTGGTACACAAGTATCCCTCTCCCATGTCTTTTCTCTTTTGAATTTCAAATTTGATTTTATTACTTTCTCACTGTTTAGACTTCCTTTCAAAATTGCACTGCTTCCCATAGGATTTTAGTGTAGTAGTGAAGGCAGTCCCTTTTCTAGTTGCCCACTGGATTCCAATCTCCCGAGAGCATATGCCCAAGCGTTGCAGGCTAGTTTGCCTACATAAGTAGGCCGCTTTGTGGTTCACCCCATATGGGCTGAGGGTTATTAGCCATGTGGAAGTGGGGCCATATGTAATATTAGCTCGTTGAAGCATCATGTACAAGGAAAAATTTTGCACCATTGTGTACTTAGGAAAACCAAAATCGTTGATGCCCAGTAAGCCATATCTAGTTTTTTCATGTGTGCCATGTGTCTGCATGGGCATGTTTTTACACATATCTTTCTCTATCTAAGTATCATATATGATAGTTTACAAATCGAGACTTGTCTAACATTTTTAGGTTACAAATGCCAAAAAAAATTTGTAAAATATTTCAAACTTTGAGAAGGGAATTCACTTACTGTGTTGAAATTTTCTATAAGGTGTTACAATACTTATTTGTTAGATATATTTGTAAAAGATAGAATGGAAAGTTATTGAAATTTTTTCATATATTTCAGAGCCCAAAGATTGTCAGGTTAAATGATATAAATCATATTTTAGCCAGTTATCATTCAGTTTGAGACTGTAAACAATCATTTGTATATACATTTGTGCCATAGTTTTCCACTTTTCAAACATAGAATATTATGCATATTCTATCATTGCAACAATCGAGAGACTAGCTTGAATTTGAATGATACATATATAGACATGGTATATAGACATTCAAAAATACCAAGAGACTAGTTTGAATTTGACTGATACATATTTTTTTTTACAATTAGTTTGTTAGTTGATGCTCCGAACCTCATTTTGTTTGCAAACAAAACTCATCTCAATTTCAACCTATCTGCTAGACGGATTAGATGAAATTTAGATATTTTACTACAACCGAATGGTCTCTATGCATTTTATGAAACACATAAACTGTTAAATACTATTCCTAAACAAAGTATCGTTTTTAGATTAACTGGTTCATCTCTTATTCAATACCCTAAAATAAATAAATTGTATACCTCCCTCAATCAAAATTTTTCTTTCATATTACAAACTTTTGCAAAAGCCATTCTTTGTGACACTGTCTTCAAGAATATCTACAATGCTTATAGGGGTGGAAGGTGAGGGGGAAGGTTATTTTCTTCCTTGAAGGACAGATTGAATTAGGCTACTCTTGGAATCTAGGAAAAGCCTCTGATCCTTCAAGGCCTTATTTTGGTTGCTTCTTCTCCAATCAGGTCCCTCATTATAATAGGAGACTCTAATAACACCATATGTCATCTCGTGTTGAGAAAATTTTCTTCAGACTCTTAGCTGTGACATCTCCACACAAGAATCATGGGAAATCTATCCATATTTCGAATCACACAAGTAAATAATGTTCTAAGAGACCTCAACACTATAGCTGATAGGATGGTGGTTGGAAAACCAAGCCTTATCACTAGCACCTGAAACCATGCATATTAAAGGAAAAATTAGGGAATAAATGATACTATAATTAAACGGATATGTCTACTCAATTAAAAAGCATGTAAGTATTGATTTCTGCATTCCTGGAACGTGGAAATCACACGTTGTATTGTGACAATAGTGATATAGTTAAGTTGAACTGCCATATTGTGATAAGTAAGTCAGAGGAAAATGTTTCCAAGTCTTGGGAATCCATGAGAGGTACCAAACAATAATGTCTGCAATTGGAATACCTTAATAGGTGAAGAGAGGAGTTTCCTTGTGCGAATGACTTGGTATAGCCAGGTCTGGTCCATCCCTAGAAGTAGTCACCCCATGCAAGATGGTAGTGGGAAATATTCAGCACAAAGCGGGACTACAAAGGCAAGGTCGTGGAGGATTAGAGCAGTTAAGTTTTATATTACCCCCACTCCTTGCACATCAATCAGTTTGGAATTCAAGGCACTCAGGGAGGTAACTTGCTCACGGGACCTCTTTGTTATATTTTGCTGGATTTGGTTCCAAAACACTCTAAGGAAAGTAGGGTCATCAAAGTACTTGTAAAAATCGTTAACATGAATGTCAGAGGAAATTTGGATAGGGGATGGAAGCTCATAAACTCTGTACATATTCAAGGAGGCATGGAAGACAAAAAAGGCAAGAAATACAGTGCAAGAAAGAAAAATTGGGTGGTAGATGAGGATATTAGAACGGAGATAGTGGTGTTCAGTAGGAAGCTTGATTATTTGTCGGCTTAGGTGGATGTTCTAACTAATATTCTCTCCACTCACTACAAACAGATTCAAGATGTGAGTATGGAAATCCAGCATGGAAGTCATGGTTCAAAACTAAGACAGGAAGTCATGGTCCAAATGAAAAATGCATAGGCTATGCAATAGGGAGAAGTACAAGGAAGAGATCATCAGGTATCTTCAGTAAATTTAGTCCAAGCTGCTTCAATTGGATTTCCTGATGGACCTAAACCAAGTATCCTTAATAGATAATTTGATTATCATAGATGATTAAGAATCCACCTTGGTTTAATTTTTGTTCAATTCTTGTCAATTTCTATCACATATATGCCTATTCCATAAACTGTATCCTTATGGATTTTTTGGGACTCTGGAGCCTTGCAGTAGGATAAAGGCAATTAACATGTTCAAACTGGTTTAGTTACAAAATATTATGCTACATTTTTCTACAGAAATTTATGGATGTACCTTCGATGTGGTTCAACAACATTTTTCCAATTCAAATTACGTTGTTATTTAAAAATAATAATATCTGCAATACTTATATTTATATCAATGATTCAAACCTAGATATTTAGGTTCATCATCAAGATAGAAGTCCAAACCTTTAAAACAATAATAACTTAGTTTCAAACTAGGATTCTTGGTTTTGAACCATGACTTCCTGTCCTTATGATGAACCAAGGTTGACTTAAATAGAAGCATTATGGATATTCTAGAAGACGGTGTTGAGAAAACAGTCTTGGTTTAATAATTACTAGTGTGATGTTGGTAATATTTTCCAGTCATTGTTTAAAATGTTCTTGGAATTTTAGCAACCATTATTCTTCCTTGGTTCATATCCTTGATGTTTAGTGACTGGATTAGGATCAAGGTTATGGGAATTGACCCTAGGCATACCCACATTCATACTGTAATCACCCTGGGACCACATAAGTGTTGATCCTAATTGGATTCTAGAGAACTTTCCATCTTTTAATATGATCTTTAGGTTTGTATGAGTGCTTAGTGGATTATCATAATTGCCTAACATTTTAGTGGAATTGTATCTTGTTGAATGAAATGATTCCCTAAGGTCAGGAATTATTTTCATGTATAGGAAAAATTCCATGCATGACTTAAAAATCAAAACAATATGGTTTAAGCATGGAATGGGCCAACACAGGGTTTACTTAAAGGCTAAAACCTAAACCTAAACACCTTCATTTCACTTACCTATTAGTATTACTTTTGTTTTAATGTCACCTGCACTTAACAATAGAAATTACACTTACTATCACATTGATTCCTCTTCCCAACACAATGATTTCACATCCCATTACCATTACCAAGATTTGCATTGCAAAGAGGGGAGGGACTAGTACTAGTGAATTTTCTTAGGCTACGATGATTTCACTTACCATAGTTTGAACAACGAAGAGAGTAAAACATATTTTTACATAGTTTAGACATAGGTCCTTCTAATATTGATATGACATGGTACTATGTTTACCACGAGCTTGTTTATTTCTGTTGTCTTAGAAGGGTTATTATTATTAATGCATTCACCTTTTCGAGGATTCAAAATTTTGTCCCAGATCCTTGCAAAACCACCCTATACCATTTTAATTTTAAATGATTTAAATTAAGCACATGTAAGTCATTTGTAGAAATCCTTACAAGACCAATGTGACCCTAAATGATAACTATGGTGGTACACACTACAATTGCATTATGTACTGCCCAGGTGCCTTAAGAAATTTTTGTTTCTAGTTCCAGTACCAATATTCTTTCAATGCCAACAAAATAAAATAGAAAATAGCTATGAATCATATTGGAGAATCATCATAGCTGTTATGAAAGTTAAAGGTACAACATTCAAGATTGTTCCCTTTGATGGTAATCTAATCAAAGATTTAGTATCTGGTTTACACCAAATACAAGTAGATAGGCTTGATCCCACATATTGTTGATGGAAAATGTTGGACAGAGTTGTGACATGTCAAAGGAATGAGAACACCCAAATAGATTTGAAGAAGAGAAAAAGGTAGCAGGGTTTGAGCCAATATAGAAGAAGCCATTTTTTTATATTAATTGGGTCAATTTTGAGTTACAACACATGATGTAGCATTTCCCTCCTTGCTATATGGCTCTATAGTTTTCACATGGATGTAAAGCAGCTGCAATATAACAAGGTTTTTTATGGTTTTCGTGTTGTACAGAAGGTTTATTTTTAGTAGGTTTGTTACTAGGTTTTCACAGTGACCAATATACTGAGGAACTATTTTTAACTAACATCCATTGCTTGCAACCCTATGCACTGATTTTGTGGTTACGACAAACTACACTTGCATAATTTTGGAAAACTTTGGAATATCAAATTAATTGATCTAGGAGAACTCTTGTTTCCAAATAAATTTAATAGCTAAGATTACCATCTCAAACATATTTACACCCTTGAACATGATTGATGGACCTACACATGATATTTAAATGACTTCCTTAATGGAATTTTCTAATATGGTGTTTGAATACTTTAAGTGAAAGCATTTTATCTTCTTAGAGGAAATAATTTTGGAAATATTGTAATGCTATCTGATGTACAAACTATGAGGGCTTAGTTCTATAGAAGGGAAAAGACCCATGCATCCTGTAATCTTTTGGGTATTATGTGAATCATCATAATTTTTCTGAAAGTTAAAGGTACAACATTTAAGCTTGTTACCTTTGACAGTAATCTAATCAAAGATGTAGTATCTGGTTTACACCAAATACAAGTAGATAGGAATGATCCTACATATTGTTGATGGCAAATGTTGGACAAATTTGTGCCGTCAAATGAATGAGAACACCCAAATAGATTTGAAGAAGAGAAAAAGGTAGCAGAGCTTGAGCCAATATAGAAGAAGTATTAAAATTTAGATAACCACGGTGTTCTATGTTTGATGCACTTTTACTTCAATCTTTCATAGGCCTGATACAAAATAACAATCACATAAACATGAAAGTAAAATGTTGATAGAACACAATAATAGATCAATAGAAGACAACCCAAAAAATATATCAGATTTACAATTCCTTTTGTCCAACAAGATATGAGATATTGTTGCGTTACAATAGTCAACAGGATGCTTCAACCAGCAAAGTCTTTCTCGGTCAGCCAATCTTCCATGTGTCACACCCACTACCCTCAAAGACAACTCATCACAAGTCAATTCTAGTCAACCCAAAGTCAACGCAGCAGATTAGGGCTTCGGTCAAACATCCCAAAATTCCTCAATTTTAGTGCCCAGCTGTACGGCCTCCTAAAATCAGATTTTTGGCAGAAGTTGGAGGTCAAACGACCAAGGGTGACCATGGTCAACGTTTCTCAACGCTATAGAAAAATGCCCTAAACAGATCCACATAAAAAAACAGCTACACTCCACACGTGTTTGGAGAAAAAGGCCTCCAAAGGCTATCAAACCAATTATATCAAAATGAGAGAATGTGTGATGAGTTGATGATGAAATAACCTCCAAGTATCTCCAATTTATATCCATCAATGAGGGTGTGTGACACATCTATTAGGCATGTGAGCCTACACTACAAATCTGTCCGACCTTGCACATGTGGAAAATAAATTCAAAATAAATGTTATTCTCATCCGATCAAGATGATCTATAGATCAATATTTCACCTCTCTGAAAGAGGAATCCAACAAAAATATGACCATCATCATATGAACAGTGCAACATGGATTTTGGACCTAGTTGCCCAAAATTAACACTCTCTCTCAACTAGGGAGAACTCCATCTATCCACAAGTGCCATCCATCAGTACCATCATGTACTTTCACCAAACATCGTGCGTCATTCTGCCGTAACTTTCTTTGATGACTATTTCTTAGATAGAACAAAAGGTGAGTCACAAAGACATCACACTCAGTTGACTCGAAGTCATCTTAGAGGTAAAAACTTCTCTTAGACTCAAAAAGAGTTTCATACTAACAAGAAGTTAGTTTACTGACCCAAAGTCAGTTTAGAGGTAAGAACCTCATCATACTTGATCCCAGATCAAGGTGTTGGACATGTGTCATCCTTGACATAGAGAGTATGAAAATCTCCGATGCATCCATCGATCTTGTTGTTGGTCTCTATTAGTTTCAGTATTGGTATATTTCCACTAGGGATCAAAACATATTTGCATGTGCATCTTAGGTTTCTCATACCGAATAAATTTTTTATCATTCCGTTAGTTCATGACATAAATTTTCTGTGCTGGTGGTTGTCCTTGTAAATAAATTTTTTCTCCGTCCAAAATTCATATTGTTGACTCATTCCCATGTCCCTTTGAGCATAGAAAACCTATGAAAACACTCTGTTTTCACTTGAAAGTTTTCAAGTCAAAATCTCATTCAAATTCAGGTCAAAAAAGCAGTTTCATTAGGTCCTTAGGGTTTTTCATTTTTCAAGGTATTTCCTTCATTCCAGTGAGGTCAGCACACATATGATATGGATTGAAACAAATTTGTCATTATGGTTTCATTTTAATTTTAAGGATTGTATTTTCATTTTCAGGACTTTTTATCAAAATATCATTTTGATAAAAAATTCATTTATGTAATCTTTTTTTATTTTTTCAAATGTAATTTTATGCTACTATATGTAATAATTTAATCCCAAAGCTGTCAAAGTGAACATGTCAAGCCTCAGTGAGCAAAATAAAAGCTAGCTCCAGATTGATCCAACCTGCAAAGAAAAAATTGTCAAAGTGTATCAGTGAAAAGGAAAGAAGACTTCAAACATTAGAAAGTGGGTTTTTCAAGTCAAATTAATTCCACGTGCCTATAAAATCCCATTTAGCATTTCAAATAGTTCATTATTTCCTTTCATAACATCAGGAGCATTCAACAAAGAAAAATTCAAGAGTTTTTTGAGCGAATTTGGGTCAAGTTCCTTGGCGCTGTGCGTTCAACACTTGGCATTGCATGTTTGCACTGGCCCTGCGCACCTGGAGATTAGCACTGCGCCCTTGCCCGAAATATTCAACGTTTTTTGTGAAGGCACTGTGCGCCTGTAGCTTGGCACTACGTGTTTGCAGAAGCGTTGTGTGCTTACCACTGGCGCTGCGCGCTTAGACAGCAAAGCTTCCAGAGTGTTCCAACAACCCAAATAATTTCAAAACTTCTCCAAATTTTTCAAAAGTCCTCCAAAAAATTTAAAGTGGTAAGTACATGACATAAGCCCTATTTTTAAGCTATTTGGTGATTCTTAATTTAATGGAAATGAAACCCTAAAGGAAAACCCTAATTTTAGCTTGTGATCATTGTTTTTACCTTTGTTACATCCTCTTAAAAGAAATAGCAGTCATAAACAGGTTAATTACATTGATTTAGGGTTTTCATTCATCTAATTTGTCCCTACACACATTCACTTTCTCTTATTCCCTTCATTCACACTCATTCCCTTCACCTTTCAAGCTAGTCATCTCATCCCTTTCCCCTCATTCATTTCACTTGCACCTTAGGGTTTCACAAAACATAGTTTAGAGATGTCAAAAGAGGAAGACAATGGCATTGTTGGTGAGGCACAAATGTCAAGGAGAAATGATCACAAGGGAGGGAAAATAAACATATTTGAACCCATCACCACAAGGGAACTCATTTCCTCTCCTCTCACTATTTCTTGCTTTAAACATGTGGGCATCTTTGACTTTTGTGAGAGAGTGCAGAAAGTCCAAAATCACCCGAAATTAACAATATTATTCATCATCAATCTACATGACAAGGAGGTCAATCTTGTTGGGGTTACTTTTGAAATGTCCACAAATGCCATTGTAGCTACTACATGGATACCTAGTGTGGGAGAGAGGTGGTTTAAACAAGAAAAACTGGACATGAGATATTTTGAACCGTACCTCGAACCTAAGTATAAAGATCACAACAAGTCCATTTTCCCTTTTTCTTGTCTCCTTGACTGGTATGTGCCCATGATGAGGATAATAATGAAGTATTTCACTTGTGAGGGAAGGTTTTCCCACCTCTATTCATACCATATTCATCTTCTTATGCATTTCACTAGAGTTAGAATGCTACATTTTCCATACTATATTTTCCGTAGCATTGACAAGATGGCTTACATTGTGCAAAAGAGGGATTACAATCGCCAAATGCAGAGCCTATTTCATCATTCACTCATCAAAATGGTAGTCATGCATCAGCTCCAGCAGAAAAATATTTCATGGGATGCATTCATTGCAAATGAGGTTTTTACTATCGTACCTATTCATCATGAGCAGGATGTTCCTTCCTCATCTCATCCTCCCGTATCCCCTTATCCATCACATCTCACTGTTCATACATCTCCATCCACTAAAATCAATTCACCTCATTTTGATCCTTCCTCATCATATTTCCACAACCCTTCACCATCACATCATGATACCAGATCATCAAGCAATGAAAGGGACATTGGGGCAGCTGGCACTAAAATTATTAATATTGAGCCATTTCCTTTGACATATCAGAGAGACCACAGGCATGTGTTTTCTTCAATTCATGTGAAAGTGGAAATTCCTTCTTCATCAGAAAAACAGGTAGACAAGGGCAAGGAAAAGGCTACAGAGCCTATTACTGTTGAGGAGGAGGACAAACATGAAACTAAGCAGGAGTTTCAATTGATTGACCTTGATGATGAAGATGAGGTTAGAATCACAAATGTGTTAATCAGAGGCAAGGATGCCAATATTACTGAAATTCAAGCTAATCTTGGTAGAGAAAAGAATGTGATTAACTTTCTTGAGCTAGAGAATCAGCAACTGAAGACAAAGTAGACCATCAGTGAGGTCAGGGAAATCAGAGCTCGGAGAGAGGCAGGAAAGGCCAAGGCCTTGCTGGATGAGACCTTGGGTAGTTTTTATGACAGTGATGATGAGGAAGATCAGCTTCCTAGACAAAGACCGAGGACCATTGGACTAAAAAGGGCTTTAGCCAGGGAAAGGTAGAAAGAGACAGAATTGGTGGAGCAGCTTACTCCAAGTGAGTTGCTTGCCATAGAGATTGACAAAGATAGAGAGTCTTGGCTTGAGAGAGCCAATTTGCATCTGGAGAGCCTATTAGAGAAAACAAATAAATACACTGACATTCAAAGGAAGATGGCGAAACACTATGCCATGAGAAACAAGATTGCAAGGGCCAAGCTCAAACATGCCCATGCAAAGATTTGGGCTTTGACCGAGTCAAAGGAGAAGGAAACGTTGAATATTTTTTCTGAGGTGTCCCTCCAAGCCTCCAACCCTTTATCAACAAATAAAATTCCAATTTTGGCACTTTTGTGAAAATTTCAATTTTTGGGACAGTTTAGCATGTAGAAATTGTGCTAAACACGTAGTGCCAATGGCACTGCGCTCTTTTTTGGGCCATCCAAATGGAAAATGGTCAGCATATTCATGTTCTTAGTGATGAGTAACTAAAAATCAGAACGTTTCAGAATATTTGGAGTAAAACTGGTCCCTTAAAAATGCCAAAAACTATCAAAAAATCATGTTTCTACCCTCTTTTTGGCCTTGGCGCTACACGCTTACTAGTCTTGGGAAAATAGGTTTTTGACAAGGCAGATGGACACCATTTTGAAACATGAAAGTATATCTGGAAACTAGACTTATAGACCTTTCCAATGAGATATAATGGAGCTTATTTGGACAAGGGAAAGGCCTCCAAAAGTGGTTCACAAAAAAGGTCAAATTTTCTATCATGGTGCTGCGCGTTTACCAAGAAATTCATAGATTGACTAGTTTCAGTAAATTTTGAAATTTCACCTCTGATTTAATTTTCACTTGGGAAAATGAGAAGTTACCAATGTAAATATCATGTTATACTTTTACCTAAGGTAGATACATTAGGTAAATCATTAGATTGAAGTAAAATGTATATGTTCTAAAAGATAGGAATGAATCACTTTCCTCATCCTAGACTCTAGCAGTCAGTTCAGCTTTTGGTGTAACATCTCCCTCACCTCATGGATTCGACCACTGAGGATGAGAGGAAGTTTTTTTTGAATTCTATAAGGTGTAATTTTTCATTCTTTGTAATGGTTGGCATCAGTTGGAGAGATTGTAAGGATCAAATATCATTCTGGCTTGGACATTAATGGAAAATTGCCACTATTTTCTTGGGATCCCTGTGATATGAGTTTACTCATTGTTTCTTCTCTGTGATTGATTTTTCAGAATGTATTGTTAATTCATAAGCCATTTCACATCTCTAATATACTTGATTTCAAGTTTGAGACACAAAATTCATATTTAGTTATGCTCTGTTTTGGGAAATTAAGTATAATGTGTTCAATTTCTTCAGTTTAGGGAAAATACATTTCAGATGCTTTCCCTAGCTCCTCACTAGTATATTCACCTCATTTAATCCTCTTTGAATGTTTAAACCTTTTACCTACCTTTCCCCATCAAGAAGACTACAATTTCATCCTTTTAGCCCTGACCTATCCCTTTGACCTAATATCGGTTCAATGAGCCCTGTTAGCGCTCAAATCTGCCTCAGGCTGAAGAAGGCAAAACTTGAGGCAACATCAAACCAAGCTTAGCCTCGTAGCTAGCCCTACGAGGACAGGAGAGGGCTCTCTCCGGGTCTATCTCGGCAAAAGGTCTTCAAAGGGGCTGAGATGACTCAAATTGATACTGATTTTAGGCTAGTAAAGAAATAGGAAAGGGGTTTTTGATAAATGGATGAATTTTCTGGGTAGCGTGGGATCAAGAAACAACATGAAATAGAGATTTAATCAAAGGCACAGGGTATTTCATAAGGCGAGATAGGAATGAAGTTTAACAATCAAATTTGAAATAATATGGGGTGAAAGACTGTTTAAAAAGCTGAAAAGGGCATTAATCAATGAGTCCTTTACAGACAGAAGAAAACATAGAACATCTGAACACCTCAAGGCAGAGCAATGACTGAATTCTACCTTTCTTACTGTAAAGTATTCAGTTGGAAACGATTATGAATGAGCTATGAAACATTACAAAAGACATATGAAACAGAAGAAAAACATATGTTAAACTTCACACCACAAGAATCTTATAACTCAGAGCTGTACCATTTAATTATTCCTCCGTCAAACTGCACAGTGAGAGCACTGGGTTTTTCCTCCCATAGCTTTCATAACTCTCCCTTTTCAAAATGATTTCAATACAATAAATACCTTTAGAGATGAGGAAAACAGCATCGACCCAAATAAGGAATCATTTAATCATCATTTAACAAACAAGACTAAAGCCAATCCTCTTTCTTGAAGGTAGAATAGCGCTCCACTTGAATCTCTCTAATGACCAATTAAAGGACAAAAACTGGATTTGAATTGGAACTGAAGTTAAAAATAGGCAAATCTGTTCCTATCTCTTTGCCACTGTAGATGTCTCTTTTTAAATTTAGACTTTCAGCCTTTTGACTACCACTTTACCTTTACCTTCTAAATAAAAACTAATTTTTTAATAAAACTGGCTCAATATCTTTCCACTGCCAGCGAATACATATCCTTTGGCTTAACAAGATTCTCCGCATGTTTCTATTCAACGAGTTACCAACAAATGTCAATCTCTTGGTTTAATACTGATACAGAGCCATTCTGCACTGTCTTTAAAACCGTTTCATTCAGCGCTAAGAAGCTGCATCTGTGCCATTACGGTTTGCTGCTCTATTGGGTACAAATGATATCAATTGCAGAGGCTTATCATTTTCTAGACCATCATGTCCATCGACTCGATTTATATGAACATAATTCATGGATTTGTGCTCATACCCAATAAGCTATGCGCCATTTTTTATGGGAATAGTGGAAACTGTAGTGTTTTCTGAAATGTTCTGGAGCATTTGTTGGTCCATTCTTCCTATTTTGTAGACGCGATGCCTTCTGACCAATCATGTTGGCCTTGGATTTGCTCGGGACATGAATTTTCTTGCAGCTGTATTTTAGAAAGCTGACCCGTTTTTTATTCGTATTCTGTCGACGCAGCACTTGTAGTTGTTTATCCAACACTAAATAGACATATATAAGATTGATACCCAGGCCCAGGTGTATAAGCATATCCATTAGCACATTCAATACTTGAATCTACTGAATATATGCCCATAATTCAAATTCAAATATGACGTCGTGACAGTTCAAAGAAAATAAGTCGCCACATTGCTCAGCACGCACTGTATATAGAGCTTAAATTTTTTTTTTCAAATATGCATTGAACGACCATGTTTTAGACATTGCAACCTCCCTTTCGTCCTGTTGTGTGTTCCAAAAGCAGGTACGCCTGTCAGTGCAAGAGTATGGAAATGCTGGAAAAGTCCAAAATAATCCGCTGCACGATTGTTGTAGTATGTGGCATTCTTGTCATTTAGCTTGATTGCCTCAGAATAAAAATTGACTGCTTTATGCCATTGTTTTCCCTTATATGCAACATTACCCTTTTCTTTAGAAATCTCTGCAGCTTTTATTTGTTTACCAACCATAGGAAAGGACTTTGAGCTTGAAGCAATCTCAGCTTGCTTTTGAAAAGAAGGATACAGATCCGATAGAGTATCAAGTAAAAACCTATCTGCTCCATACCTCACCACCAATGACACTGAAACAGGACATCCATCATACTTTCCTAGAGGTACAGTGACCTCACAGCATCTTCAACTTGGAGCAGTCATTTAAATTTGAAAAATCGCAAAATATTGATGAGTTTGGGCCTGAGAGATCAACGCGCCGCGCGCATGCCCAACGTGCCGCGCGCACTCTATGCGTCGCTCGCATGTAAAATTACACTGCCCACTGATGCCCAGTGCGCCGTGCGCTCTTTGTATGCGCTACGCGCTGACTGTCAGCACAATTCCGGCCTCAAAACAAAAAATTCGTCCTTTAACCCTTCAATTTGATCTTTTTAGATGAAAATGGCCCTTAAATCAATGAAAATATCTTAATGACTTTGATTTTGGAAAATTCACTTTGTAAAGTTGTAGAGTCTTGGCACTTTAACAACTTGGACACAAACTCTGATTTCTCGTTTCCTCTGACTTTTGGTTTTGAAATGATGAATTTTTCTTGATTGATTTCCTGCAGGTGTTGGAGCTGCTGAAACCTGAAGATAACCAGGGCTTCATGAAGTATTATTACAACTGATACTATTTAGAATATCTTGGATTTATTTACATGAAAATGAAATACTTTATTTTTTTCTCAAAACTCTGTTTTGAGGAAAAATAGATTTCCAAGCATATGATAATGAAATGACTGACCATGAGAACATATTTTGACCTTCCCTACGTGCCTTTGGCATTATTGAACATTCTGCAAACCAAATTGTCAAAACCCTAAACCTAAAAATCCTAACAGACTCTTTGCTGACCAAAATCATCATTTATAACCGTGAATGATGAGAAATGAACTTTGGGTGAATTTTGGCTTCTGGCGGAGGACTGACAAGACGGAGTCTAACATTGGCTCCAATGGGGATGGTAGCTGCCGCTTCTTGGAGGTGCCAAGAACAGCAGATCTTTGGGAGATCAGACAGTGCCTCCATCCATTGGGCGATGGAATCATTATTGCGAAGAAACGACAAAACACTGATGACTTAATTTATTTGACTGGAACTTGATTAAAACTTGACTCAAACCGACTCGATGGCAAACTGAAATGACTTGAAAAAACTTGACTCTAACAAACTAACTCAAGACCTGAACTTAAAACTTAAAGCTTGCTGGCAGTACATAACCACATGTATTTCTTACAAGACAATATACCATCAAACTATATCAAAATGCCAATGTAACCAATCAAGCAGATGCCTTCTTGATTGATTCTCCCGATCAGATCTCCTGGTCAACAATAAATACTGATAACTGGGTATCAAAAAACATAAGTGACCATGATCTCCTTCATCACTGAACACTGCAATAAACACTTTCACAGCTGAGTGCAACAAATCTGACATTGGATCCTGAAAAACATGAAGATTTACCTCCTGCTGAAAAAACATGGTGTCTTTTTCTCCTGCTTCTAACTCTAATCTTCCTTCATCATGTACTTCAGTAACAATATGTTCCTAGGCTTCAAAAAACTCTGAACAGGTAGATGAGCAGATCTCCTCTTGTAAAAACATTTCAACACATGAAACATATGAAGAAGAAACTGAAAGGGAATCCTGAATGATCTGATCTTCTGTAGTCTAAAAATATGATAGGTCATCTTCATATGATAGGACAGCCGGATTTTCATTGCAGTCATCAATCATGAAAAAAGAAACTTCAGCTGATTCTTGAAATGCAAAAATGACATTTCTATCATCTACCATAAATTCATCCAAAGGAACCGTTTCACTTACTTGAATGAAAACCTCATCTTGTTTTTCATGAACTAACTGAATTACCTCCTCATGAAGATCTAGTTCTGATGAACTGAAAACATTTGGATCCGTAACTATGTGTTCTGAATTCCAGATGATCTCAACAGCAGAGTTCTCCTTGATAGGTTTCAGCACAAGGTATGCTTGGTCATCACAATCTGAATGTAAATCTGAAAAAACTGACTGGACCGCATCACATTCTGAAATTGAAACTTGATTTCTCTGCATGCTGTCTTCTTCCGTGGGCAGATATGATACAAGCTCTTCTCTTTCATCAGTTTCCGCCATATAGACATCTTCAATCTGCTGATCTATAAGGCTGCTAACAGGACTGTCATCCCTTTCAGAAAAGGAAGAAGTTCCACCATCACCTTCTTGACCATGTGCACACTGCAGATCTGTGTTAACATGCCCGTTCAAGAGTTGATCTATCTCGTCTTCAGATAGAGGAGATAATACCCTTTGTTTTATTTGGCTCAAACAATGATTGTCTTCATTGATTTCAAGTGAAGGAGTATATAGATTTTCCTCATACTGCTGATCCATTTCATGTAATTCCTGTTGACTGTCAAAATGCAAAATTCCTTCATCTTCCACCGTACTAAGATCTTGATCCTGCTGCAAATCTTCATGATCTTCTTTATGCTGCTGAAATGGATTTTCATACAGGGCTTCCATGATCTCATCATCCATGAAATTATCATCTTCATAATATTTCTCAAGGCTTTCAATAAAAGTAGAAGCATGTTTGCAACAGTCATGAACTAAATTTAATGATGGATAAGATACTTGATATCTTTCAATGAACAGGGCATGAAAATCCTTTAAACAGTAAATACAGGCCGGCGGTAAATTTTCATACCAAGATTGGGCTTCACCTTCCAGAGTGGCCAGGAATATCTTCATCAAGAAATCTTCAGGAAAATCCACCTTCAACTTGCGAATATGCATGTGAAATCTAACTAGATGTAAAGCAACATCTTTCTTACCATCATCGTAAAACGTAGGCAGATTCCTTGACCAATCTACCTTGGGCATCTTATTCGGAAAACCTGGAATGTGATCTCGGCTCATGGGAGCATATCTTCTCGTGATTCAGTCCATCTTGAGAATCTCACAGCTACTGATCTCCCTGTAGTGAAGTCATCATGGAGGATTGATTGTCTGGATTTTTCAGTGAATGAAGTCGCCGGGTGAATGATTTCAGCCTTGCGGTGTCTGACTGTTGTCCACCATCAGCAATCGGATCTGAACTTTGTTATCCTTTACCGGGGAGGACTTCCCCACTATGGTCACCACTATGTTAGCGCTCAAATCTGCCTCAGGCTGAAGAAGGCAAAACTCGAGGCAACATCAAACCAAGCTTAGCCTCGTAGCTAGCCCTACGAGGACAGGAGAGGGCTCTCTCCGGGTCTATCTCGGCAAAAGGTCTTCAAAGGGGCTGAGATGACTCAAAATTGATACTGATTTTAGGCTAGTAAAGAAATAGGAAAGGGGTTTTTTATAAATGGATGAATTTTCTGGGCAGCGTGGGATCAAGAAACAACATGAAACAGAGATTTAATCAAAGGCACAGGGTATTTCATAAGGCGAGATAGGAATGAAGTTTAACAATCAAATTTGAAATTATATGAGGTGAAAGACTGTTTAAAAAGCTGAAAAGGGCATTAATCAATGAGTCCTTTACAGACAGAAGAAAACATATAACATCTGAACACCTCAAGGCAGAGCAATGACTGAATTCTACCTTCCTTACTGTAAAGTATTCAGTTGGAAACAATTATGAATGAGCTATGAAACATTACAAAAGACATATGAAACAGAAGAAAAACATATGTTAAACTTCACACCACAAGTATCTTATAACTCAGAGCTGTACCATTTAATTATTCCTCCGTCAAACTGTACAGTGAGAGCACTGGGTTTTTCCTCCCATAGCTTTCAGAACTCTCCCTTTTCAAAATGATTTCAATACAATAAATACCTTTAGAGATGAGGAAAACAGCATCGACCCAAATAAGGAATCATTTAATCATCATTTAACAAACAAGACTAAAGCCAATCCTCTTTCCTGAAGGTAGAATAGCGCTCCACTTGAATCTCTCTAATGACCAATTAAAGGACAAAAACTGGATTTGAATTGGAACTGAAGTTAAAAATAGGCAAATCTGTTCCTATCTCTTTGCCACGGTAGATGTCTCTTTTTAAATTTAGACTTTCAGCCTTTTTACTGCCACTTTACCTTTACCTTCTGAATAAAAACTAATTTTTTAATAAAACTGGCTCAATATCTTTCCACTGCCAGCGAATACATATCCTTTGGCTTAACAAGATTCTCTGCATGTTTCTATTCAACGAGTTACCAACAAATGTCAATCTCTTGCTTTAATACTGATACAGAGCCATTCTTCTCTGTCTTTAAAACCGTTTCATTCAGCGCTAAGAAGCTGCATCTGTGCCATTACGGTTTGCTGCTCTATTGGGTACAAATGATATCAATTGTAGAGGCTTATCAGTTTCTAGACCATCATGTCCATCGACTCGATTTATATGAACATAATTCATGGATTTGTGCTCATACCCAGTAAGCTCTGCGCCATTTTTTATGGGAACAGTGGAAACTGTAGTGTTTTCTGAAATGTTCTAGAGCATTCGTTGGTCCATTCTTCCTATTTTGTAGATGGGATGCCTTCTGACCAATCATGTTGGCCTTGGATTTTCTCGGGACATGAATTTTCTTGCAGCTGTATTTCAGAAAGCTGACCCGTTTTTTATTCGTATTCTGTCGACGCAACACTTGTAGTTGTTTATCCAACACTAAATAGACATATATAAGATTGATACCCAGGCCCAGGTGTATAAGCATATCCATTAGCACATTCAATACTTGAATCTACTGAATATATGCCCATAATTCAAATTCAAATATGACGTCGTAATAGTTCAAAGAAAATAAGTCGCCACATTGCTCAGCACGCACTGTATATAGAGCTTAAAAAAGGTTTTTCGAATCTGCATTGAACGACCATGTTTTAGACATTGGAACCTCCCTTTCATCTTGTTGTGTGTTCCAAAAGTAGGTACGCCTGTCAGTGAAAGAGTATGGAAATGCTGGAAAAGTCCAAAATAATCCGCTGCACGATTGCTGTAGTATGTGGCATTCTTGTCATTTAGCTTGATTGCCTCAGAATAAAAATTGACTGCTTTATGCCATTGTTTTCCCTTATATGCAACATTACCCTTTTCTTTAGAAATCTCTGCAGCTTTTATTTGTTTACCAACCATAGGAAAGGACTTTGAGCTTGAAGTAATCTCAGCTTGCTTTTGAAAAGAAGGATACAGATTCGATAGAGTATCAAGTAAAAACCTATCTGCTCCATACCTCACCACCAATGACACTGAAACAGGACATCCATCATACTTTCCTAGAGGTACAGTGACCTCACAGCATCTTCAACTTGGAGCAGTCATTTAAATTTGAAAAATCGCAAAATATTGATGAGTTTGGGCCTGAGAGATCAACGCGCCGCGCGCATGCCCAACGCGCCGCGCGCACTCTATGCGTCACGCGTGTGTAAAATTACACTGCCCACTGATGCCCAGTGCGCCGCGCGCTCTTTGTATGCGTCGCGTGCTGATTGTTAGCACAATTCCGGCCTCAAAACAAAAAAATCGTCCTTTAACCCTTCAATTCGATCTTTTTAGATGCAAATGGCCCTTAAATCAATGAAAATATCTTAATGACTTTGATTTTGGCAAATTCACTTTGTAAAGTTGTAGAGTCTTGGCACTTTAACAACTTGGACACAAACTCTGATTTCTCGTTTCCTCTGATTTTTGGTTTTGAAATGATGACTTTTTCTTGATTGATTTCCTGCAGGTGTTGGAGCTGCTAAAACCTAAAGATAACCAGGGCTTCATGAAGTATTATTACAACTGATACTATTTAGAATATCTTGGATTTATTTACATGAAAATGAAATACTTTATTTTTTCTCAAAACTCTGTTTTGAGGAAAAATAGATTTCCAAGCATATGATAATGAAATGACTGACCATGAGAACATATTTTGACCTTCCCTACGTGCCTTTGGCATTATTGAACATTCTGCAAACCAAATTGTCAAAACCCTAAACCTAAAAATCCTAACAGACTCTTTGCTGACCAAAATCATCATTTATAACCGTGAATGATGAGAAATGAACTTTGGGTGAATTTTGGCTTCTGGCGGAGGACTGACAAGACAGAGTCTAACAAGCCCAACCCTAAAATCAAAATCAAAACCCCCTTGTTTTCATTAGCTAGCCTAAAATATTTTCCAATCAGCCCTCTTTGCTGTGATTCTATCGAGAAATCCCTCTCTGATTTGGTAGGGCTAGATACCAAGTCCAAATATTGGTTTGAGGTTACCTCAGGATTGCCTACTTCAGCCTTAGGATCAATCCAAGTGATATCATTTTGGCAACTCCACTAGGGAAGAAAAGAGTAATATCAGATCAACCCCAGTAATAATATTTCATTGAAATTCTTAAATTTGTGGATGATAAGTTTTAGAATTTATTCAAAGGTTGAATTGAATTTTTTTTAAAGTGTATATTGGTTTTTGAAATTGGACATACTATCTTTTCGAAGATACACCAGATCCAATCCTGATCCGAATCCTCCCATCATTGTTAGTGAACCTCAAAGCATTGGAAGAAAAGGTAAAGATATTGTTGAGACTTCTATTTTAGTCAGAAATCAAGCATAAAGTAGTTCGATTCCCAGAGCTCATTCATTTCCTGAAGGGTTATAAAATTTTCAAGATATTGAATTTGATGTAAATTTTGAGCAAAGTTTATTCCAAAGTAAATATTTGAGTTGGATTGATGAGACAGTTGTTGATTCCTCCATTTCCTTTCATAGTCCTGTCGAAGATTATTTTTCCCACTCTCAATTAGGGTTTCAATCAAGGTCTCAATTAGCAACACAATTTTTACAATCTCTTAAAAATTTGCAGAACTACTCTTCACAAGTAAGTACTTGGCTGGCAAGCAGACCTCAGATCTCACCTTATTCTTCCATTAATTCATCTACTATTACTTAGAATATCCCTCTTCCCCCTCCTTCTTCCTCATCCGCTATTCACACTACTGAATCAGGAACAAGTCTTCATTTGATCACATCAGGCATCCAAATCCCTGTTATTCCTATTGTTCATCCTCCACCTCCACCTCCAGTCATGGCTGCAAGAGATGCTCCCATTGTTCTCCCTCAAAATCTGGGTCAAATGCCCGCAGATTATTAATCCAAAATCCTTTTGTTTGATGAAACTCAGTCGATAATAGCTCAAAAGCACGTAGATAAGATGAATGAATTTTTTGATATGCATGAAGTTGATATAGAGGATGTGAAGATGAGGCTGTTTGCACAAAGTCTGGGAGGAGAGGTAAGAAAATGGTTCAGAGCTCTACCAAAAAACACTATTGACACTATAGCAGTTTTACATAATCAGTTTGTAGAAATATGGGAACAAAAGAAAAATCCTCTTCAAATTTTGTCCGAATATGAGAACATGAAAAGGAATGTTGGTGAGTCTGTTCAAGATATTGTGCGAGATTTAATGCAGTATATAATTCTCTTCCTGCACATATGAAACCAATGGAGGGTATGGTTTTGGTCAAATTCCTGGATGGGTTTGATGCTGCTATGGCATATCAGTTGCGTGAACGTGATCCTACAACTTTAGCAGACATGCAGAAGAATGTTGTAAGTTTGGAATCGAATTTATTGGCCAAGAGATCAAGGATGAGATCAGAAAAGACGGTGACTATCAAAGAGGAGACATCCACTTCGAATACAAAAATGGATTCATTACTCCGGAATATGGAGAGAATGGTTGATCGATTGTTTATTTCAGAGAGACCTGAACCACAGATCCGGAATCCAAATTTCAGAGGACAACAACAGCAGTTGAGAATCAAGCAAAGAGAGAAAAAAGCACCTGACCAAAAAAACACAAAAATAATAGAAGATAATAACCCCATTGCAGCATAATTATGTTCAAGCAGAGGAGGAAGAAGATGAAGATCCGGTTATTGAAAAAATCGTTTCTTTACAGCAGATGGATTACCCATGTACTTAACTGAAGATGATGAGTATATTGAAAATCTGGATTCTCCAAAAGAAGAATACTATATCTTGTCAAATGATGATGATTTAGAGACTGAATCAGATGATTTAGCGTATATATATGAATGATTTGAGTGCACAACAGAAACACTATTCTCTGAGGAGCAGAGATGTACCTGTAAATCCTATTCAGAAAAGGAAAGAAGTCCAGTCAAAGAATGATCTTAAGAAAAAATGTAAGAACCTGTAGATCAAAATCATAACAACATCAATCAAGCATAAAAAATCTTAGCTACTAAAGAGAAAGATACTCAGAAGAAGGAAATTGTGACAAGGGATCTGAATCTTAGAAGAGATACCACTGTCAAAGAGGTAGATAAAGTCACAACCTTTAATTTAGAAAATTAAATAACTAAATTGAAATTTTCCACTCCTTTGATAGAGTTAGTAAAGAATAATCATTACAGAGATTAGGTGTCTAAAATGTTGCTGGTTGATCCTTTTTCCGATATGGTTAATGTTGAAGATGACCATCCCGAGCTCATTTTTGGTCCAGCTATAGATGGTAAATTAGGAGAGAGTGAAGTTCCTCCTTTTTATTTGAGCCTTAGACTGCATGAGTACATAATTCACAATACTATGCTTGATTCCGATGCCTCTCACAATTTGATGCCTAAGGCTATTATGGAAAAGTTAGGCATGGATATCACCCGAACTTATCATGATTTGTACTCATTTGATTCTGGCAGAGTTCGTTGCATTGGTCTCCTTAAAGATTTAGTCGTTTCTGTTGAGCCTCAAGATTGTGCTTTCTTTCATCTTACTTTACCTCATTTTCCTTTATCCATTGTTATCCCAGACCCAATTGATCAATGAATTTAGTTAAAATTACTTTTAGAATGATTAACATGACTGACTTGCTAAGTTTTGTGATTTTTGTCATTGTAATGCATTTTGACCGGAATTAGCTGCAGAATGCAGACATTCCGTAGCTAACTAGAAATTCTGCAGCTGTCTTCACGTTTGGGCATGTTCCAGGTGGCCTCTCAAGAAAAACCACATATGGGTATATTCCACGTCATGTCTACATTGTTTGTTGCTCATCATGAAGGAAAAACCGAATTCTGGATATGGTTTTGATACGTGGGAACACATTTAAGAAGACAGATTTCTAATAGGACTGTCTTAGTCCAGATGTCCTTTTCCTTTTTACGCTGCCACTTTAAGAGTCCTAGTATGATTTCGATAAGGAAAGACAATGATCCTCGAATTTTTGCAAGTCTTGTTATGTAAATTTGTTATAAAAACACTTGGGAAACCGAGAGATAGGCTAGATTTTGCTCTAGATTTTGCTTAGATTTTTTGCTACATTTCTGAAGACGCAGATTGCTCTGTTCAATTTATTTCTCCTTTAATGAAGAAGACAGTATTGTTTTGAAAGTGTTGATTTGATTTGGAGTTAGATTCCGTCTGGTGGTAGAGGGCCCCTGCCTCCTGCACGGTTTTACTTGCGTAATTTAGATAAGTATCTTAGTTGCCTTTACGTTTTTGAAGTTTGAATTCGTAGTTGTTTTCATTAGCCACTATAGTTATACTCGTTCTAGAAACTCTTCCAAAAGAAGAAGCTCTTCCAAAAGATCATGATAATGAATGGGAAATGGCTATAGTGTTGTAGGATTTAATTGTAATTCCTTTTGTTCACCATCACAGTTATACTTATTCTAAGCACTCTTCCAACAGAAGAAACTCTTCCAAAAAATACTTATGATGTCTTAAGCATGACTGTGATCCTGAACGTTTCAGTTGTGTGTTTGCACTAAGTACCATAGCTATTCTTGCTCTTAAAACTCTCTTCCAAAATATCATAATGATGGGTAGGAGATAGCTATGATATCTTAGTTTTTAATTGCTTTCAGTCTTTATGTTTGCATTTGCACTGAATTGTACAGTTAGGATTGTTCTAAGAAACTTTTTAAAAATACCAATCATGATGGACAAACAGGCTGTATAATTCCATAGAATAATGCATGATAGCTTAGTTAGGATACTCCGGAGTCTAATTGCATTCAACTCATGCTCTGTTATTTTGTTTTGAGTTTGATAATGACTTGTTAGTTCAGCACTGTTTTAGACTAGTGACATCTTAAGTTCAGTTTTAGCTTAACTCATTGCATTTGCACTCCACATTTAGTTGTCATCCACTGCATATTAGATTACTTCAGTTGTTAAACTTAACAAAACAGCCTTCATTATTTACAAACCTCTTCTTGTTCCAAATCTATAATTGATTCATAAGCATAAGAACAGAAGACAGTATCATTTCAAGGCCTGAAGTACTTTTGCAACTTCTTTACTACTTCATAAATAGAGCCTTTCCTCAAAAGACTACTTTAGAAAGAATCTATAACTCTTGGGCAAGGTTTAGTGATGATTAACTAAGTTGCAGAATAGAGTTAGGAACTAGTCTTAAAAGTAGAGATCTTATGATGGTATCAATGTTTTACTCCAAATATGCTTCAAAAAATATATAATCATGGATAAAATGTTGCATCATTATAAGTTAGTTGTTTAACTGTTTAGTTAGGAGAATTTGCATACTTAGCTGACCATTTCTCAAGCTCTCTCTCAAAATACCTTTGATGAAAGAATTGGACAAGTTGAGTTTATGTTTTGAGTCATTTGCTTAAAATTCATTATCAAGCTTTGTTTCTGCTTAGTCATAGTTTAGATTTGATTCTGTTTCAATATTTGCAATTGCATTTGTCATTTGTCATTAACTAATTAGGCTTCACTCTGTTTTTTAATCATTAGCTTCTTTCCACTAGCTTTCTAGTCATTTTCCTTATGAACATAAAACTACCAAAAGACCAAAAACATCATAAATCATCACAAAAGACCAAAAACATCATAAAACACTAAACACAATGCATTAAGAGACAAACACCTAGGCACATACGGTGCACTTCACTTCAGCAGTTTACCAACCCTGGTTGACAATTAAATGAACTCAATTTAGGAGACTAGGTTGAGACCAAACATTTTGGCGCCGTTGCCAGGGAAGTGAAAACTAGGTAACCTTTGTTTCTTAGCATCCAAAAAATATTATATGCGTAGGGAGAGAGATTCAAGGGGAAGATTCATAAGCAGCAGAAGCAGAAGTTTGATTTCTAGAACACCACTTGTTTCATCTAGATCCAGAGCTAGTACACCTTCAACTCAGACCCACATTCCATCCTTTACTGATCCTGGACTTCTAGAAGATCTAAGGTCAGCTATTCCATTAGAGAAACCTTCCACTTCATCCACTGAACCTGCCATAGAAGAAGATTTAAAGACTCCTGTTAGGGACACAAACCTTTCCATTTTCACAGGAGAGTCAACCATGGCAGAAGAAGGAGGAGGAGGAGTCTTTAATGGAGAACACACACTATTTGGAGGTAGAGGTAGAGGTAAAGGAGAAGGAGGTAGAGGTGCAGATGGAGGAAGAGGTAGAAGAGGAATAGGAAGCTCTTTTGGGTTCCCTATAATTGATGAAGAAACCAATACAACCATGAAAACATTTCGCCCTCTGTCCTTCCAAACTTCTATGGACTTAAAACTGAAGATACTGAAACCTTCCTATTTGAATTCGAAGTTCTGTGTAGAACTTATGACTACTTACAAGATGCTCAAAAACTGAAATTATTCCCTTCAACCTTGAAAGGAGCAGCATTGAAGTGGTTTATGAGTCTGATCAACAGTTCTATTAGAACATGGGAAGACATGAAACAAGCATTTCTAGAGAGGTATTTGGATTATTGTACGCCGGTTAATCATAAGGAAGAAGTGTTTAAGATGTTACAAAAAGAAGATGAAAATTTGGAAGATTTTTTGGAGAGATTTAATTACAACATCAAAAGAGCAAAAATGGAAAACCTAGATCAAGACACCTTAAAAGCTATTTTGTTGAAAACAATTAGGGATGAATGGTTGAATATCCTTAACATGATGGGAAAAGGGGATATATCACAGCTCACATTACCTGAAATATCTGAGTTATGTATCAACCTTTCAAGAGGGAAATCTAAAACTGTCAAAGGTCCAAGAGATCCTGCTCTTGCAAGGGCAAGTAAGTCTGCTTCTGGGACAGTAAGTAGATCAGAAATAGGACACATGCTTGATGATTTTAAATTTGATATCTTAGGGAGTCTTAGTGAAAAAATAGACACCCTTAAGATACAAAACAAGCAAAAAGCTGAATCTGATGCCTTGGCAATCTTTTGTCCCAAATGTAGAAAGAAACATGCCTTGAGAGAGTGTCCTTTGGATGTAAAAGTTGTAGAAACCTGTGTCATTTGTTTTGAAAAAAATGAGACCAAGAATTGTCCTTCTCTTCCTGGTCTCAAAGCTGTCTTTCAGGAGTAAACTCCTACATATTCCACAGAGTCTATCAATTTTGTATCTAGAAGGCCTTGGCAGGGACCTCAAACACAAGGATTCCATGATCAAATGTATAATCAACCTCCACCTTGGAATTCTTGGCAGCAACCTTGGCCTCAATTTAAAAATAAATCTCCAGCTTGGGCACAAGGATCACAAAGTCCCTATGGAAGATACTCTCCATACTATCAGTATCCACCATCCTATCCACCATACCCACATTTTTATCCTTAAAATCCTCAACAAAATTTTCCTCAAAATCTTCAACAAAAATTTCAACAAAATCCTCAACAACATCATCAGAACCAACCACATCAAAATCAACCACTTTCATTACCATTCCCTCAAAAATCAAATCAATTGCCTGCTCAACCCATACCAAACCCCAATAATAAAAATCCTCAAAACACATACATGATAGAAGGCCAACAGTTTCCAACTTATTTAATTACTCCTCTAGACCTTAGTGATGTTCAACTTAGGTCTCGGATAATACTTGAAAAGAGGAAACCTTCTGTGATCATACAAGAACAAGATAACTCTGAGGAAGACTCTCTACGGGTGAATAAAAGTCTTGAGGAAGACACATACTTTCAAGACCCAAACACTGAAAAATTAAAGCAAAAAGATCCAATAAATTCAATTCATGTATTAGAGCAACCATCTACATCTACTTCTATACCTCCCTTTCCGGAAAGATTACAAATTGATAGAGGTGTAGAAAAACAAATCATGGTGCCTAATTATGATATCCTAAATGAGCTGAGAAATGTTTGCATTAAAATTCCATTATTACAAGCCATCAAGAAAATTCCAATTTTAGCCAAAACAATAAAGGAGTTGAGTATGAAGAAAACAAGAAAAAGAATAAGAGAAACAAAGAAAATTCAACTGGCAGGGAAGATATCAGACATCATGATGGGCAAGATTGCTATTCCAAAGTATCTTGACCCAGGAAATCCAGTTGTCAAAATTCACATCAATGGAATTGAAATCC
The DNA here is from genome assembly GCA_034641835.2 of Pinus albicaulis. Lineage (NCBI taxonomy): Eukaryota > Viridiplantae > Streptophyta > Pinopsida > Pinales > Pinaceae > Pinus > Pinus albicaulis. The sequence continues at coordinate 248,404,779 of CM076582.1, forward strand.
AGAACACACTCATTGATTTAGGAGCAGCAATCAATATCATGAGTAGACAAATCATGGATAAACTGAAACTTCCTAATCTTCTCTTTACACCCACACTATTACAATTAGCAAACAGATCTGTGATCAAACAAGATGGGGTAATAGAAGACATTCCAGTGTCCCTAGATTCTTGGGAGTACCCTGTGGATTTCATGATCCTAACTCCTAAGAATAATCTAGGAGGCCATCCTGTTATATTAGGAAGACCTTGGTTGGCTACAGCTGATGCTTTTATTAGTTGTAGATCCGGTGATATGTATATCTCCGATGGTAGTTCAACTAAGAAATTCACTTTATATCCTCCAGCTAGGACAATTACAGATCTAGATGACACTCAATGGATAGAGGATGAAGAATATTTACAACCACTCTTCACAATTTCAAAAATTAGTGAAGATAATCAAATTCTGAATACTCTAGAAAAATTTGAATCCTCTCCAGAACACAAACATGAATCATTTCAAGAGGGATCCAATATTGAGTTTTTGTCATCTAGGCAGATGTCTCTTCATTCTATGGACAAATTTGGCAGCTCTACAAGTGAAATTTTTCCAGGCAAAACTTTGAACATAAACAAGAACCTAGAAAAATTTCAACAAGAAGAGTTAGTCAAAGTATTACAGAGACATTCTCCTGCATATGCATGGGAATACACTGACATGAAAGGGATAAGCCCCAAGACTTGTAATCATCACATCTATATAGAGGCAAATTTCAAACCAATCAGACAGCCTCAAAGACGGATGAATCCAAATCTTAGGGAAATTGTTAAAGAAGAATTGCAAAAATTGTTAAATGTTAATTTCATCTATCCTATTTCAGATAGTCAGTGGGTTTCTCCTTTGGTAATTTTGCCAAAGAAAAATGGAAAATGGAGGGTATGTGTTGACTACCGAGAACTAAACAAAGCTACTCTTAAATACCATTTTCCCTTACCTTTCATAGATCAAGTGTTAGATACATTAGCTGGCAAAAAGTACTTCTCATTCTTAGATGGGTTTAGTGGTTACAACCAAATCCAAGTAGCACTTGAAGATCAAGACAAAACCACATTTACCTATCCTTGGGGTACTTATGCTTACCGAGTATTGCCATTTGGATTATGTAATGCACCTGCAACATTCCAAAGGGCAATATTAGGAATTTTTTTCAGATCTAATACATGATTGTGTAGAGGTGTACATGGATGATTTCACAGTTTATAGAAACACTTTTGAAGAAGCTTTAGAAAACTTGGAAAAAGTTTTAAAGAGATGTCAGGAAGAAAATATTTCACTTAGTCATGAAAAATGTTTTATGATGTTTACTGAAGGTATTGTTTTAGGGCATCACATTTCAGGGGATGGGATTAGATTTGATGAGTCAAAATTTGAAGTCATCTCTAACTTATCTATTCCAAGTTTTCAAAGAGATGTTAGAAGTTTTCTAGGATTTACAGGATATTATCGGAGATTTATAGAAAACTTCATGAAGATAGCATATCCACTCTTCAAATTACTTACCAAAGATTGTGAATTCAAATGGACTTCTGATTGCCAGTTAGCTTTTGAAACCCTAAAAACCAAAATTTCTGAAGCACCTATATTAAGGGGACCTAACTGGAAGTTACCTTTTCATATCTCGACAGATGCTTCCGATACAGCTCTAGGAGCAGTATTGGGACAAAAAGATTTGATTCCATATGCCATCTATTATACCAGTAAAAAATTGACTCCTGCAGAGTTAAACTATACTGTAACTGAAAAAGAGTTTTTAGCAGTTGTTCATGCCATAAACAAATTTAGACACTATATAACAGGCTATGAAAATTTTGTTCACACTGATCATTCTGCAATTAGATACTTAATGAACAAATCAATTACTAATGGCAGAGTCATAAGATGGTTATTGCTCTTACAAGAATTCAACATTACCATTCTAGATAGACCTGGAAAACAAAACACAGTAGCTGATTTCCTATCCAGACTCCAAAATATCAAAGATGACACTCCAGTTGAAGATCAATTTCCTGATGAATATCTTTTTGCAATTTCTACTCAAACTCCATGGTTTGCTGATATTGCTAATTATTTAGTTTTAGGAAAATTTCCTTCAATAATGAATGCAAGGGATAAAAGAAAAATCATTTATGACAGTGCAAAATATTCATGGGTTGCTAATGAGTTGTACAAGACAGGTCCAGATTTGATCATTAGGAGGTGTGTTCGTGAAGATGAGATGCCTGAAATTCTCAAAGCATGTCATGATGAACCTTGTGGCAGACACTTTGCTGATAAGAGGACAGCCTATAAGATCCTTAATTTAGGATATTATTGGCCATCCTTGTTTAAAGATGCTAAAGAATATGTCAAAAGGTGTGAAAGTTGCCAAAGGGTAGGGAAACCTTCTCCTTCAGGTGAGATGCCATTACAACCTCAGGTACATATTGAACCTTTTGAAAAATGGGCTTTGGATTTTGTAGGACCTATTAGTCCTCCATCAAGACAGAAGAGGTATATATTAGTTTGCACTGATTATGTTACTAAATGGGTAGAAGCCAAGCCATTACTTGTTGCTAATGAAGCATCCGTAGTTACTTTTCTTTTTGAGGATATTTTTACTCGTTTTGGTGTCCCAAGGGAAATTGTTACAGATCAAGGAGCTCAATTTACATCAAGGCTAGTGGAGCAAATGATGGAGTGGTACAAAATCAGGCATAGAAAATCTACTCCTTATCATCCACAAGCAAATGGTCAAGTGGAATCTAATAATAAGGTCATTGAAGGAATCCTAACAAAGATTGTTCATTTACATAGAAGAGATTGGGTAGATAGGCTTCCTGAAGCCTTGTGGGCCTATAGAAATACATGGAGAAACACAACAGGCCATACTCCTTATGAACTTGTTTATGGAAAGCAAGTTTTGTTTCCCATAGAGTTCAAGATTCAAACTTTCAAAATGGCAGTTCAGCTAGGACTTGATTTAACGGAGGCACAAAAGCATAGACTGGAGCAGATTAATGAATTGGATGAAATCAGACAAGATGCAGTTCAGAAAACAAGTCTAGTCCAACAGCAAAGGATTAGATGGCATGACAAGTACATCAAAGAGAAGAAATTCAAAGAAGGTGACTGGGCTCTCTTGTTTGATTCAAAATTCAATGATTTTCAAGGTAAATTTCAAACACATTGGCTTGGGCCATATGAAATTGTTGAAATTTTTGACAATGGAGCAGTAAAAATCAGGACAATAGATGAAGAAGAGGTCACTTTTCTTGTGAATGGTCATAGATTGAAGCCGTATCACAAACCACTCTCAAGAGAAGAATTTGTCAAGAAGTTCCAGGAAAACAGTGATGTGAAGTTAATGAAGAAGAATCTTTCTTCTTCATCAACTTGATTGAATTTTCTGAAAGCATTTCTTTAAAAAAATAATAAATAATAAATAAAAATAATAAAAAAAATAAAAAATAAAATAAAAGTATAAACATGAAAACCAATCACTGACTGGCATGTTTATACAGAAAAGATAGGGTGAAAATCAGAGTCTTTCTGACACTCTAACTTTTCCATTTTGTTTTTGCAAGCAGCTGTTACAAAATCATAAGTTCAGATCCATTGTACTTATGATCCATCTCATTTCATTTCATTCCATTCACTTATCCATCCATATTCCATTTCATTCATTCATTCATACTCTACTTCATTCCATATTTCATTCATCTCATTCCATACTCCATCCACCTCATTTCCATGTCAAAATTTAAAGTTTGATGTCTTGCTGTAAATGAATAACACATGTCATGGATTGTAGGCCATTTCTTATGTTCTTCCACTCCATTTCATAAACTGAATCCATTCCATTTCATCATCCACTTCATACATATCATAACTCATAATCCATCTTCATTCATGCCATATAACATTTCACTTATATTCCAAACCACTCCATTCCATGATTAAAATGCTCTACAGGTACATTCTGCAGCTAAACAGACATTCTACAGCTGATCAGACTTTCCGTAGCCAGACAGTCATTCCGCGGCTACAAATCCTGAAGGCACCAATCAGCAGACATTTGAATTGCAACAAAATGATCCATTGTATCCATGAATAAGAAGAATCAAGAAGGATTATGAAGACTCTTCCAAAGGAGAACAAAGAAGACAAAGACCACAAAAAGTAAATGAAAGCAGAGGTAACAATTTTTCATTATAATGGCATTTCATAAAGTTTAGCATAGTTTTAGTTATGAATCATTCGAAAAAGTTGTTTTGATTATTTTTATTGATCATGTCCAATATACCCTCCACAAACTTTGGATTAAAATCTCTCAATTTCAAATTCTATACCCGACATCATTTAAGCGGTTAAAAAGGCTGAAGTATTTGATTTCCTCACGTCACCCAACCAAATCATTCAATGATGATTTTCTTTTCCGTTGTAAAAAAATCTCTGCAGTCTTTTCACTCATTAATTCGTTTTCTCCACCTCACTCCATTAACTCATTCCGTAACTACTTCCATCACTCCATTCTGTAGCCAACCCTTCATTCCGCAAAACAGAGATATACCTATCACCGTGAGCAGAGCAAAAGGGTATGTCAGTTTGAATATCAAAGCACTATCACCGTGAGCAGAGATTAAAGCACTATCACCATGAGCAGAGATTGAGCATTATCACTGTAAACGCAGAGGTATAGCAGTGTAGAATTTGAAGCCATTTGTCACCAAGAGATAGAGGTATAGCAGTGTGGAATTTGAAGCCATTATCACCGAGAGACAGAGATATAGCAGTGTGGAATTTGAAGCCATTATCATCGAGAGACAGAGATATATCAGTGTGGAATTTGAAAACCTTGTCACTGTCAACCAGAGGCATATCAGTCCAAATTTTGAAGCCATTGTCACTGTCAACCAGAGGCATATCAGTCCGAAGTTTGAAGCCATTGTCACCGAGAACCAGAGGTATATCAATTCGAAGGTGGAAGTTATTGTTTCCGTGGGCAGAAGGAGTATTAATATGAACATTGAAAAAGCAATTATGGGCCTTATTGTAAGAACCGAACCAATGGGTACAAAATACCTGGAAGGATACCCTCAATGTAAAGAAATGTTGCAACAGGTAGGATGGCTACAATTTCTTGAGAAATTTAATGGCTTCCACAAAGAAGTCACTAAAACATTTGCAAGGTCATTTAGAGGAGCTGAGGTTGAAGTGGGAGATGTTAAATTCACTGTCACTGAAGTTTTCATTGCAGAAGCTACAGTATTGCTTAGAGATGGAGAGATATGGTTCAAAAACACAGAATTCCATAATGAATCCTGGAAGCAAATTCTAAAATCACCAGGTATGGATATCACTGTGTTTAAGAAGGGAATTCCAAGTTCTGCATTGAAAAATAAATGGAGAAACATACTGCTTATTCTGCAAAAATTTATTACATGTGAAGGTAGATATGGCACATTTTATGTTTACCACATTAGACTGATAATGTATTTTCTAGAGGAAGAGTTAAACCTACCCTATTTCTTGCTTCAAAGTTTGAAAAAGATGGCTTCTTGTGTTCAAAGAAGGGTTCAATTCTTAAAGACAACTCTATACCATCATGGCTTGGTTAAGATTTTAATTGAACACCATTTAGCCAAAACAAATGATACTTGGGATAATTTCTTGATAAGAAATCATTTTGAAGAGCCAAAAGAGCCCTCACCTGAACAACAGCCTACAAGGAGAAGCAGAAAATGGAAAGCTTCTAAAATTGAAATTGACAAAACAGTCCAAGAAAGTAGTGAGGAAATAATCTCAGAAAAGTTGACTCAAATTAAGAGACAACTTAAGAAAGAGAAGGTAATCAGAAAATCTGCCACAGAAAGAGGAGAGGGATCTTCCCAGCCAAGAAGAAGCCATAGACTAAAGGGGAAACTAAGGAAAACTAAGATCAAACAAACAGGGGTGATAAATATAGAAGATGAGGAAACATCTATTGAAGAAGATGTTGAAGAGGATTTTAATGAAGGAATCCCTGAAATTGACCCTGCTCAACAAGAAGTTTATGACTATGTTGAAACTTTGGAAAGGAAATCTTCAGAGAGTAGAGAGAGAACCCCTAGTCCTCCACTATCTGAAATAGACGTGTTAAGAAGGGATAGGTATGAGCTGGAAATACTTAATAGACACATCAAAAATGAGAATGATATTCTGAAGGAACAAGTCAAACTCAAAACCGATATGAACTCAACCTTATCTCTACATATGGACAAAGTGGAAAAGGCTAATGAAAAGTTGAAAAAGAGGAACAAGAAGCTAATCAGGGCACTTATCAACTTAAGGTTCAAACTTGTCATCAGAAAACCCAGAAGATCTTTAGCTTCCAGGCAAAGGAGAAGGAGAGGATTAGATGTTCTTGCAGAAGCCTCTGAGTTTATGGAATAATTTGCATGAGGACATGCAAGAAGTCAGCAGTGGGGGTATGTTGAGCCTCAAGATTGTGCTTTCTTTCATCTTACTTTACCTCATTTTCCTTTATCCATTTTTATCCCAGACCCAATTGATCAATGAATTTAGTTAAAATTACTTTTAGAATGATTAACATGACTGACTTGCTAAGTTTTGTGATTTTTGTCATTGTAATGCATTTTGACCGGAACTAGCTGCAGAATGCAGACATTCCGTAGCTAACCGGAAATTCTGCAGCTGTCTTCACGTTCAGGCATGTTCCAGGTGTCCTCTCAAGAAAAACCACATATGGGTATATTCCACGTCATGTCTACATTGTTCGTTTCTCACCATGAAGGAAAAACCGAATTCTAGATATGGTTTTGGTACGTGGGAACTCATTTAAGGAAGCAGATTTCTAATAGAACTGTCTTAGTCCAGATGTCCTTTTCCTTTTTACGTTGCCACTTTAAGAGTCCTAGTATGATTTCGATAAGGAAAGACAATGATCCTGGAATTGTTGCAAGTCTTGTTATGTAAATTTGTTATAAAAACACGTGGGAAACCGAGAGATAGGCTAGATTTTGCTCTAGATTTTGCTTAGATTCTGTGCTACATTTCTGAAGACGCAGATTGCTCTTTTCAAGTTATTTCTCCTTTAATGAAGAAGACAGTATTGTTTTGAAAGCGTTGATTTGATTTGGAGTTAGATTCCGTCTGGTGGTAGAGGGCCCCTGCCTCCTGCACGGTTTTACTTGCGTAATTTAGATAAGTATCTTAGTTGCCTTTACATTTTGAAGTTTGAATTCGTAGTTGTTTTCATTAGCCACTATAGTTATACTCGTTCTAAAAACTCTTCCAAAAGAAGAATATTTTCCAAAAGATCACGATAATGAATGGGAAATGGCTATAGTGTTGTAGGATTTAATTGTAATTTATTTTGTTCACTATCACAGTTATACTTGTTCTAAACACTCTTCCAAAAAATCCTTATGATGTCTAAAACATGTCTGTGATAATGAATGCTTCAGTTGTGTGTTTGCAATAAGTACCATAGCTGTTCTTGCTCTTAAAACGCTCTTCCAAAAAATCATAATGATGGGTAGGAGATAGCTATGATATCTTAGTTTTTAATTGCTTTCAGTCTTTATGTTTGCATTTGCACTGAATTGTACAGTTATGATTGTTCTAAGAAACTCTTCCAAAATACCAATCATGATGGACAAACAGACTGTATAATTCCATAGAATAATGCATGATAGCTTAGTTAGGATACTCCGGAGTCTAATTGCATTCAACTCATGCTCTGTTATTTTGTTTTGAGTTTGATAATGACTTGTTAGTTCAGCACTGTTTTAGACTAGTGACATCTTAAGTTCAGTTTTAGCTTAACTCATTGCATTTTCACTCCACATTTAGTTGTCATCCACTGCATATTAGATTACTTCAGTTGTTAAACTTAACAAAACAGCCTTCATTATTTACAAACCTCTTCTTGTTCCAAATCTATAATTGATTCATAACCATAAGAACAGAAGACAATATCATTTCAAGGCCTGAAGTACTTTTGCAACTTCTTTACTACTTCATAAACAGAGCCTTTCCTCAAAAAACTACTTTAGAAAGAATCTATAACTCTTGGGCAAGGTTTAGTGATGATTAACTAAGTTGCAGAATAGAGTTAGGAACTAGTCTTAAAATTAGAGATCTTATGATGGTATCAATGTTTTACTCCAAATATGCTTCAACAAATCTCTAATCATGGATAAAATGTTGCATCATTATAAGTTAGTTGTTTAACTGTTTAGTTAGGAGAATTTGCATACTTAGCTGACCATTTCTCAAGCTCTCTCTCAAAATACCTTTGATGAAAGAATTGGACAAGTTGAGTTTATGTTTTGAATCATTTGCTTAAAAGTCATTATCAAGTTTTGTTTCTGCTTAGTCATAGTTTAGATTTGATTCTGTTTCAATATTTGCAATTGCATTTGTCATTTGTCATCAACCAATTAGGCTTCACTCTGTTTTTTAATCATTAGCTTCTTTCCACTAGCTTTCTAGTCATTTTCCTTGTGAACATAAAACCACCAAAAGACCAAAAACATCATAAATCATCAAAAAAGACCAAAAACATCATAAAACACTAAACACAACGCATTAAGAGACAAACACCTAGGCACATACGGTGCACTTCACTTCAGCAGTTTACCAACCCTGGTTGACAATTAAATGAACTCAATTTAGGAGACTAGGTTGAGACCAAACAGTTTCCTTAGATCAGATTCCAACTAAGAATATTTTGATGAATGTGGTTGTGGTTGATATACCACCTTGTTTTGGAATGCTACTGTCTAGATCATGGGGAGCCAAACTCAAAGGTACTTTACAACTTGACTTCTCTTATGCTACTATTTATGTTTTCAGGCATTTGAGAAAACTATATCGGGAAAAGAAAATGAAGTATATGATAACTAGTAAGGAGAAGCCCATCAATCATCTGATACAAGTTGTACATTCAGATCTTGAATATTTTATTTTTTATAATGATGGTGATTTGAATGATGTAAATAATCAGTAAGTAATAGTAGAAGATATTCCAGAAGTTTCAGAAAATTTTAGAGTAGTTTTGGATAAAGAAAAAGAAGTGGTGACTTCAAAAGTGATGATCTCTAAAGTGGTGATTTCTTCCAAGAAGCTTCCTGAAGAACAAAAAATTAGTAAAAAACAACAAAATGAGGTAAATGTCCCAAGTAAAACAGAACCAAAATTTTAGTTTCAACATCTAGAAGATGAAAAAGGTTTATGGAGCATGGATTTCGATGGTGCATTGGGTAAGGAAGGTGCAGGTATTGGTATTTGGATCCGAAGTCTAGTTGGTAAGTCAGGTGGAGTTCCAGCTAGTGTTAGAGAATGCTCTTATAAATTGGCTTTTGACTGTTCTAATAACGAAGCAGAGTATGAAGCCTTGATTACAGGTCTTAAAATTTTTAAGAAACTTGGTGCAAAATGAATTTTTGTTTATGGTGATTTTGAGCTTGTCATAAAGCAGGTGAAAGGAGAGTATCAAGCAAAGCATCCGCGGATGAGAGCTTATAGAAATTCAGTTTTGGATATCCTTAAACTGTTTCCTGAGTATACATTAAAAGTAGTACCAAGAGCTCAAAACATTATTGCAGATTCTCTTTCTACAATAGCAAGTAATCTTAATATTCCCATGAACTCCGGTAATAAATTTGAAATTCATATCAAACATAGAGCTGTTTTTCCGGATAATTTAAGATACTGGAAAGTTTTTTTTTATGAAAAAGAAATAAATAGCTTTTTGCAAAATGAAGGAAAATTCAAAGATGCCTATATTGATGATGTTTGTGATGTTGATGATCAGAGATAGAAGCCCGTCAGATGAATGTTTTGTAGCTGAAAGATAATGTTATTCCTAGAGGTCTGATACCTTTAGAAGATTTGTTCGATCAGGATGATGTGGCCGTGAAACCAACATTGACTCCTATAGAAAAGGGTATGGAATATGTGAACCTTGGAACAATAGACAATCCCAATATGGTTAAGTTATCCAAGACATTGTCTCCCAGGGAAAAAGATAAGTACATTAAATTGTTGTCTAAATTTTCTGATATTTTTGCATGGGATTATGTAGATTTGAAGCTTCATGATAAGAATATTATTCAGCATACTATTCCCATCAAGCCTGATAAGAAACCCTTCAGGAAAAATTTGAGAAGGATAAACCCATGATTGTTTCCATCCATTAAAAAGAGGTAAACTGATTGTACAAATCAGGTATTATTGTGCCAATTAGGTTTTCTGATTGGATTTCAAATTTCATGCCATTAAGGAAAAGGACCAGAGAGATAAGGTTATGCATAGAGTTCCATAATTTGAATAAAGTATCTTCAAAAGATAATTACCCCCTTTCAAAGATGGATCATGTTTTGCAAAAGGTAGTTGGAGCATCACGGATGGAACTACTTGATGGTTATTCAGGTTATAATCAGATTTTGGTACATGAAGAAGACCAAGGCGAGACTACTTTCACAACACCTTGGGGAACTTTTCAGTATGTTAAAATTCCATTTGGACTCAAGAATGCAGGGGCTACTTTTCAGCGGGCGATGGATATAACCTTTGATAATGAGAAGGATGTTTTCTTAGTAGTGTATCTTGATGATTTGAAAGTGTTTTCTGGTTCTAATGATCAACATTTGTATCATTTGAGAATTTTTTTTCAGAAATGCAGAGAGTTCAGGATTTATTTAAATCTGAAAAGAGTATTTTTTCCTTGGAGAAAGGTAAACTGCTTGGTCATATAATTTCCAAAGATGGCATTCGCATTGATCCGTCTAGAGTAGAATTCATTCAGAAGATAAAATTTCCTTGGAACAAAAAAGAGATACAGGATTTCAATGGTAAGATGAACTTCTTATGTAGATTTGTCCCTAATTTAGCGGAGCATTTGAGAGAAATGACTAATATGTTGAAGAAGGATAGAAGTGTAAAATGGACTACCATTGCTATGAAATCATTCAACTTGGTAAATATTGCTTTGAGTACAACCCCTGTTTTGGTTAGTCCAGATTATACTAGTGATTTCATTATATTTTCATTTGGATCTGAGCATACTTTAGCTATAGTTTTGATGCAAAAGAGAGATCAGGTTGAGCGGCCTATTGCTTTCTTTATTCAAGCCATTCGAGATGCTGCTCTTCACTATAACATTTTTGAGAAATAATCTTTAGCCCTAATCAAAGCTTTGAAATATTTCTGGGTTTATATTCTACATTCACATAATGTTTCCTATGTTCCAAATGCAGCGGTAAAACATATTCTCACACAAACTGATCCTAAAGGTCAGAGAGGTAGGTGGATAGCAACTATGCTAGAGTATGATCTTGAGATTAGGCCTACCAAACCAATCAAGGGATAGGGATTATCCAAGCTGATGGCTGAATCCAACTTGCATGCTCTAGACATAAAACTTGTTGAAGCAATGTCAGATGATGAAGAAGATGGTGCTTTAATACAGGTATCTGAAATGTTTCTTACTTCACCATGGTATCCTGATATAGTATATGTTCTTCAACACTTAATTCCTCCTCCTGGAGTGTCAAAAATTCAAGGTAGATCTTTGAAATTGAAATCTTCTAAATACTGCATTCTAGGAAGTGCCCTTTATTGGAAAGATCCAGGAGGTGTTCTTTTGAATTGTCTAGTTGAAGGTGAAGCTAAGCAGGTAATGGATGACTTTAATACGAGAGATTGTGGAGGTAAGTTGTTTTGGAAAACAACAAATAACAAAGTGTTGAGGGCTGGGTATTATTGGCCAAATTTATTTTCTGATTTGTACAAAACAGTCACAAATTTTCATGAATGTCAAGTTTTTCAACGAAAAAGGAAACTTCTTCCTCTTCCATTGAAACCTATTGTAGTAAATGCTCCTTTTCAACAGTGGGCACTTGATTTTATTGGGGAAATTCATCCCACATTATTGGCACAACATAGATGGATTCTAAAAGCTACCAACTATTTCACTAAGTGGATCAAGGATATTCCTACAAGACAAGATACAAACATGGTAATCATTCAACTTTTATAATCCAATATTTTGTCTCGTTTTGGTTGTCCTCACAAGATTATTATAGATAATACTGCAAAATTTAAGTCAAAGAATATGGTTGAGTTTTGTCACAAGTATAATATCAGATTGGGTCATTCCGCCGCATATTATCCACATGGAAATGGATTAGCTGAGTCCTCTAACAAATCTTTAGTGAATATTATCAATAAAATGTTAGAGGAGAACAAGAAAAATTGGCACAGGAAGCTTACTAGTTCTTTGTGGGAAGACCGAGTGAGCACAAAGAAGTCAATAGGTATGTCACCTTTTGAACTAGTTTATGGTACAGATACAGTGTTTCCTACATCACTTGCAGTTCTGATTATGAGATTATTGCAGGAAGCAGATAATGAAGAAGATGATATGCAACTTAGAATCAATCAAATGATTCACCTTCAACAAACAAGAGAAGAAGTTTCTCATACTACTTCTAACCTTCAGGAGAGAATTAAGAATATTTATGATTAGAAAAATAAAGAAGATAAATTTCAGCTAGCGGATGTAGTGCTGAGATGGGATGTAAGAAATGAAGATAAAGGTAAGCATAGAAAGTTTGAAAATATTTGGAAGGGACCCTACAAGATCTTGGCTTATCAAGGAAAGAATGCCTATTTGCTACAGGAGATGAATGGAGATGAATGTTCAGGAGGACTAGTCAATGTAGGCTCCTGAAACATTATTATTTATGATGCAATTTCTGATATCACTTTCATTGTACATAAAAGTTTCTATTTTCTACAAATTTTGGGGTAGAAGATCATCTATGCTTGGGGCCTGAAGTGAAGGCTATAAAGCTTTTTGATTTTATGTTGTGTTCATATTTTTGGAGAGAGTTTTGAGTTAGTGTCAGAGTCAGTTTTTAAGTCATTTTCTAGTCTTTTCAATAGTTTTAGAGTCAGTTTAAGTAATCTGCAGTTTTTTGGATTGTTTGACTGTATTTACCCAATAGTTAGGCACTTGTTCTACGGTGTTCTTGACACATCCAGGAGCTTCCATCCCCAATAAGGCCAATGTTAGTGTTAGTATTGGTATATTTCCACCAGGGATCAAAACACATTTGCATGTGCATCTTAGGTGTCTCATACCAAATAAATGTTTTTATCATTCTGTTAGGTCCTGACATAAATTTCCCCCGCTGGTGGTTTTCCTTGTAAATAAAATTTTTCTCCCTCCAAAATTCACATTGCTGACTCATTCCCATGTCCCTTTTAGTATAAGAAACCTATGAAAATGCTCTGTTTTCACTTGAAAGTTTTTAAGTCAAAATATCATTCAAATTTAGGTCAAAAAAGCAGTTTCATTAGGTCATTAGGGTTTTGAATTTTTCAAGGTCTTTCCTTCATTCCAATGAGGTCAGCACACATATGAGAGGGATTGAAAAAAGATCATCATTATGGTTTCATTTTAATTTTAAGGATTGTCTTTTTAGTTTCAGGACTTTTTATCAAAATGTCATTTTGATAAAAAACTCATTTATGTTATTTATTTTTATTTTTTCAAATGTAATTTTATGCTACTATATGTAATAATTTAATCCCAGAGCTGTCAAAGTGAACATGTCAAGCCTCAGTGATAAAAATAAAAGCTAGCTCCAGATTGATCCAACCTGCAAAGGAAAAAGTGACAAAGAGTATCAGTGAAAAGGGAAGAAGACTTCAAACATTAGAAAGTGGGTTTTTCAAGTCAAATTAATTCCACATGCCCATAAGAGCCCATTTAACATTTCAAATGAGTCATTTTTTCCTTTCAAAACATCAATAACATTCAAAAAAGAAGAATTTCAGAGTTTTTTTGAGCGAATTTGGGTCAAGTTCCTTGGCGCTGCGCATTTGCACTAGCGTTGCACGCATGGAGATTGGTTCCGCGCCCTTGCCCGAAATATTCAATGTGTTTTGTGAAGGCACTGTGCACCTGTAGCTTGGTGTTGCGCATTTGCAGAAGCACTGCGCGCTTAGACAACAAAGCTTCTTGAGTGTTCCAGCAGCCCAAATCATTTCAAAACTTCTCAAAATTTTTCCAAAAGTCCTCTAAAAAATTTAAAGTGGTAATTACATGACATAATCCCTATTTTTAAGCTATTTGGTGATTATTAATTGAATTGAAATGAAACTCTAAAGGAAAACCCTAAATTTATCTTGTGATCATTGTTTTTACCTTTGTTTCATCCTCCTAAAAGAAATATTAGTCATAAACAAGGTAATTACATTCATTTAGGGTTTTCATTCATCTAATTTTTCCCTACACACATTCCCTTTCACTCATTCCCTTCCTTCACACTCGTTCCCTTCATCTTTCAAGCTAGTCATCTCATCCCTTTCCCCTCTTTAATTTCACTTGCACCGTATGGTTTCACAAAACAGAGTTTATAGATGTCAGAAGAGGAAGACAGTGGCATTATTGGTGAGGCACAAATGTCAAGGAGAAATGATCAAAAGGGAGGGAAAATAAACAATTTTGAACCCATCACCACAAGGGAACTCATGGCCTTCTTTCACTGTTTCTTGCTTTAAACATGTGGCCTGCTTTGACTTTTGTGAGAGAGTGTAGCAAGTCCAAAATCACCCGGAATTAATAAGATTATTCATCATCAATATACATGACAAGCAGGTCAATCTTGCTAGGGTTACTTTTGAAATGTGCACAAATGCTGTTGCAGCTGCTACATGGATACCCAGTGTGGGAGAGAGGTGGTTTAAACAAGAAAACCTGGACATGAGTTATTTTGAACCATACCTCAAACCTAGGTATAAATATCACAACAAGTCCATTTTCCCTTTTTTTCATCTCCTTGACCAGTATGTGCCCATGATGAGGATAATAATGAAGTATTTCACTTGTGAGGGAAGGTTTTCCCGCCTCTATTCATACCATATCTGTCTTCTTATGCATTTCACTAGAGTTAGAATGCTACATTTTCCATACTATCTTTTCTGTAGCATTGACAATATGGATTACATTGTGCAAAAGAGGGATTAAAATCAGTAACTTCAGATCCTATTTCATCATTCACTCATCAAAATGGTAGTCATGCATCAAATCTAGCAGAAAAATATTTCATGGGATTCATTCATTGCAAATGAGTTTTTTACTACAGTACCTATTCATCATGAGCATGATGTTCCTTCATCATCTCATCCTCCTGTATCCCCTTCTCCATCACATCCTGGTGTTCATACATCACCATCCACT
Source organism: Pinus albicaulis (assembly GCA_034641835.2). Lineage (NCBI taxonomy): Eukaryota > Viridiplantae > Streptophyta > Pinopsida > Pinales > Pinaceae > Pinus > Pinus albicaulis. The sequence continues at coordinate 248,420,055 of CM076582.1, forward strand.
CACATCCATTCACCTCATGTTCATCCTTCCTCATCACATTTCCACAACCCTTCACCATCACATCATGATACCAGATCATCAAGCAGTGAAAGGGATATTGGGGCAGCTGGCACTAAAATTATTGATATTGAGCCATTTCCTTTGACATATCAGAGAGGCCACAGGAATTTTTTTTATTCACTTTATGTGAAAGGGGCCATGCCTTCTTCATCAGCAAAACAGGTAGAGAAGGTCAAGGAAAAGGCTACAGAGCCTATTACTGTTGAGGAGGAGGACAAACATGAAACTGAGCAGGATTTTTAGTTGATTGAACTTGATGATGACGATGAGGTTAGAATCATAAATGCATTGATCAGAGGCGAGGATGCCAAGATTAGTGAAATTCAAGCTAATCCTGGTAGAGCAAAGAATGTGATTAAATTACTTGAGCTAGAGAATCAGCAGCTGAAGACAAAGCAGACCATCAGTGAGGTCATGACAATCAGAGCTCAGAGAGAGGTAGGAAAGGCCAAGGCCTTGCTAGATGAGACCTTGGGTAATTTTTATGACATTGATGATGAGGAGGATCAGCTTCCTAGATAGAGACTGAGGACCATTGGACTGAAAAGGGCTTTAGCCCGGGAAAGGCAGAAAGAAGCAGAATTGGATGAGCAGCTTACTCCAAGTGAGTTGCTCGCCATAGAGGTTGAAGGAGACAAAGAGTCCTGGCTTGAGAAAGAAAAATTTCATCTGGAGAGCTTTTTAGAGAAATAAAATAAAGACACTGACATTCAAAGGAATATGGCGAAACACTATGCCATGGGAAGCAGGATTGCAAGGGCCAAGCTCAAACGTGCCCATGCAAAGATTCAGGCTTTGACCGAGTCAAAGGAGAAAGAAAGGTTGAATATTCTTTCTGAGGTGTCCCTCCAGGCCTCCAAACCTTGATCATTGAAGCAAATTCCAATTTTGGCACTTTTTTTTATTTTTTTTATTTTTGGGACAGTTTAGCATGCAGAAATTGTGCTAAACGCGTAGCACCACTGGCGCTGCGCTCTTTTTTAGGCCATCCAAATGGAAAATGGTAAATATATTCATGTTCCTAGTGATGATTACATCAACCTCAGAAATTTTCAGGAGATTTGGAGTAGAATTGGTCCCTCAAAAAGGCAAAAATCTATCAAAAAATCATGTTTCTGCCCTCTTTTTGGCCTTGGTGCTGCGTGTTTACCAGTCTTGGGAGAAAAGGTTTTTGAAAAGGTAGATGGAAAAAATTTTAAAAAGTGAAAGAATATATGGAAACTAGACTCAGAGACCTTTCTAATGAGCTATAATGGATCTGATTTAAACAAGGGGAAGGCCTCGAGAAGTGGTTCACAAAACATGTCACATTTTCTGTCATGGCGCTACGCGTTTACCAAGAAATTCACAGTTTGACTAATTTTAGTAAATTTTGAAAGTTAACCTCTGATTTAATTTTCACTTGGGTAAATGAGAATTTACCAATGTAAATTTCATGTTTTACTTTTACCTAAGGTAGATAAATTAGGTAAATCATTAGTTTGAATTCAAATGTATCTGTTCTAAAAGATAAGAATGAGTCACTTTCCTCATCCTAGACTCTAGCAGTCAGTTCAGATTTTGTTGTAACAACTCCCTCACCTCATGGATTCAACCCTTGAGGATGAGAGGAAGTTGTTTTGAAGTCTATAAGGTGTAATTTTTTAGTATCTGTAATGGTTGGCATCAGTTGGAGAGATTGTAAGGATTGTTAGTCATCAGTATTTTTGCGTGATATGATGACTATATGCCTTGTCTAGGTTTTCTAGAAACCAATTTCAAATATGTAAATTTGTCACCTAGAAAATGCCTCAAACAAATTTTTGTCTTCTTACCCGTCTCTTTCATACTGAGGTGGAAGTGGTCTATAGTTTTCAGTCCTGCCCTAAATCAGCAAATCTTCCCTGTTCATAATTGTCATAAGCCTAGTACATCTGATATCCAATTTCCCCTGCTTCACATAACTCACTATCAAGCACAACACGAGTGCCTACTCCTCTTTCACTGTTTATTTTGCCATCTGATGACCTGAATATATCTCAGAAATCCCTTACAAACTATGACAAAGTCTCTAGGTCTAGGTGGTGTTTTTTAGGGCAAATACCTTGAGAAAGTTATCTCTAGTCAAAAAAACCCTGTTATCAATATCAGTCAGTCATCATTTCCTCTTATCCGATAGAAACAGTCCTTGGTTTATCCTTAGGTCATGCAACATCAAAGTGGTCGCTTTGTTTTGTTTCAGCAGAGCTCAAAAAGGTTCAATTCCAGAAGAAACAAAGAAAGAAGTTTCCATGTCTGAAGAAAAGTGATCATTTCAAGCATTATCTTAATAATACATCAAAAAATCTCTCCAAAGATCAAAGACATCCATCAATGCATCTCTGCAGGGGTGTATAGATGAATGACAGTGAGCAAAGTGTGGGCAAAATAAAACTACAAGGAAAGGTTTCAAAGCTAGAGCAGTTGACTGTTAGGAAATCGGGAAAAATACAGAGTTTAGAGAGAAGAAGACATACAAGATTCATCCCTGTAAATTCAAAACACCAAGAATGTCAAAAATCCTCCATCAAGGCAAAAAGAGTACAAAAGTTAGAAAAATACTGCCTCCAGTGCTTTAGGTCAATTACAATGGAATTTGTTCCCAAACATATGGGCCAGCTCTCAAAATCAGTCTCATGAAACCAAGACTGGCAATCTTTTGGAAAAAAGCCTCTAGCAAACTAGGCATCAAAATGAAAGGTGTAAAAGGAACAACTGCCTTTTACCTTACGTTAAGCCTAAGCTCTAAAAACATTCAAGGACAACTTATGCATCAAAGGAGCTAAAAGCCAATACAAAGAAGGGTTATTTCCATGGCAAACACAACGAGCATTTATCATTTTCAAATGCATTACTTACCCCTGGGTTTCACAGTGATTTTACACAAAAATACAGTCTTCAAAAGATAAACAGGGATAAAGACACAGTTTTCAGCAAGCTGCCTCTACAGGGTGATGATAAAGACATAGTTTTCAGCAAGCTGCCTCTACAGGGTGAAATGAAAATCACTTTCTTTAGGTTGCAAAAGGAAAAGTTTTCCTTTATACCAAGAAATTGAAGATACTAATGTAGGAGATGTTTCAGCTTGCCATCAGGAAGTTTGATCATGCAACAGCGCCAAGCTTTGTCAAAGGATGATGATTAAATGTTTAATGAGCTAAGCCATAACAATTTGACTGAAGTAGGATTTTTCAAGTATGCATACAGAGGTTTCAAATTGTTCAAAGGCACTCTTGCAAAATTACTACAAATTGTGTTTTGAAGCCTCTTTCATGACAAGTAAAGGGTAAACAAGTTGGAAAGACCTCCTTCAAATAACAAACAGAGGTAACAACAGTTTTGTGTTTACAAAGGTCTCCTTCATCATAAGAAGAGGGCCTAAGAAGATTTGTTTGCAAATGGGCTCCTTCATCATAAGTAGAGGGCATAAGAATATTTTTTCACAAATTTCCTCCTTCATGTACAAGCAGAGGGTGCAAGGAGAAATTTGGAAAATAAGCACATAGGCAAGACAAACCATGTGTCCCGCCCAAGGCTAGTTTTGCTTCAAATAGTGTTTCTGACCAAACAGAGATGAAATTGACAAACGTGAGAGAATTTTTTGTCCATAATAGGCTCAAGAACAAACAACTCCTTCCGTTTTCACACAGGTATCATGGTTTGGGAGAAATTTCAAAAATACAAGTGTCACAGGACATTTTCTGCATGGCTGGAAAAAACATGCACCATTTTTGACTAGTGTTGGGACAATCAATTTTTGAACAGCCAAATAAACACCAAATGACAAAAATCAAGTATATTTGGAAATTATACTTCCATAGCTTTCCAATGAGCTATCATGATCTCAATTTGGAATTGAGAAAGGCATCCAAAAGTGGCCTGCAAACAGCACTATGCATTTCTGCACCAGGATTCACCATTTTTTACCCGTGTTGGGAAAATCAATTTTTGAACAACCAAATGAACACCAAATAAAAAAATCAAGCATATTTGGAAATTATACTTCTCTAGCTTTCCAATGAGCCATCCCGGGCCCAATTCTGACACCGGTAAGGCTTCCAAAACTTGCTACAAAAAGACCTTTTTTGGCGCTACGCACCTGTGCACAGGAGCGTCACACCACTCCAAAAGACTTCAAAAGGGCCATTATTTAGTTTTTCTGCACAAATTTGGTTTTCTACCATATCAAAGGATTTTTCAAAGGTATTTTTCTGTTTTCCACTCCTCAGTTTGTCTTAGTGCATAAGAGTGTTTTAAAAAACCAATTTGAAGGAAAAAGGTAGATTGTTTAAAGACCTCCATCAGTAATAAGTGAAAGGCTAAACATTTGGTTTAACAATGCTTTTTAAATGACAAGAAAAAGGCCTAGGTTTTAGTATGAATCTGCCTCCTTCATTCATAAACAGAGCACCCACTCAGTTTGAGATGTCTCCTTCAGTAAAATAGAAAGGGGCATAAACATCTCTATTTTCAAATGGCCTCCTTCATAATAGGTAGAGGGCCCACACAGTGGTTTTGAGGGGCCTAGGTAGTTGTGTTTGCATAGCCTCCTTCAAATGATAATTACAAGGCTAAAGTTTTGATGAAGAGACATTCTGTAATGATAAACAAGAGATAAACACAGTGAGGGTGAAAAATCATCCTTCATGAAAAACAGAGAGACAAAACAAGACAGCCCTCACTCAATTGAAAACAGTGACAGGGGCAGCATGAAACAAATAGAGGAAAGCAGTCCTAAAGATAGTCAAGCTCAAATCAGGGGCAGTGAAAAAGGAAACCCTAATGAAGAAGACAAAAACAGTGAACAAAATGAAAGAGACAGTCAAAAAGAGGTCCAAAACAATGAGCATAAGAATAGCCCTCAAAGACATGTGCTAGCTGCCTCTCCTAGGAAAGGGGCGATGACTCTTTCCCCAAATGTGGCAATGTCTAAAACCTCTAAATCTGCACAAAATAATACCATTAAGGCTGTAACTAGTATTTTCACTAGAGCGCTCAGGAGTAGAGGCGAATTGCCCAAGCCAAGCTCAAAACTGCCCAAAGGAGGCGCCCGATCAAAAAAAGAGGAAAAAGAATATCTCAGCTTGGAATCTTGGCTCAAGCTTCCTTTCATGCTCCTAGAAACCCTTAAGGGGTTTTCTCACCAAATTTGAACATTTTTTAGCATGATCTTGTTTTTTGTGATTTTTAGGCCTAATTGCACAAATTCATGGGCGCTGCCCATTTTTCTTAGAGAATCCTCAGGTGATGAAAGTTAAATTTTTGGATGCATTATATTTGAGGGAGTATACTTAGAAATTTTCAGATGAAAAGAAGATGTTTTGGTCCCTCAAAAAGGCAAAAAAAGTCAATTTTTACCTTTTTGCCTCAAATATCAGCAGGTGCTACACTCCTGGGTTTTTTCACTCATTCCACTTTTTGAAAAACTTCCCAACATCAGTTTGGAAAAAATAAAGTAGTTACAGAAAGTATACATCTAGGGATTTCCAACGAGCCATCACGGGCCTTGTTTCGACATAGGGAAGTCCCTCAAAAATCCTTTGCAAAACATAATTTTTTCTGGTGCTATGCTCCTGTAGGATTTTGCTGAAAAGACAGTATTCTGAAGGTGGCCATCCAAATGTGCGTTAAGATATTTTAAAATCTATGTCAGAGATTAAAAGTCAATTTTCTTACTATTTTTAGCTTAAATAGATATTTTTTGAAGATATTTGTGCCTTGGGCCTTGTGAGGCCTCAAGGACAAAATTAGATATTTGTATCAGGCCAATGAGCTTCTAGATGCTCTTGTGAGCTTATCTACTCATTTCCTATATAAATTATGAAGAATCATTGTAAATTTTTGGAGGTTTTAGAAGCAGAACTTGACATTTTGAGGAGAAATACATGAATATGAGCTTTGAAGAAGAAACTTGTTTATGAAGTGGATGATTTGCTTACTTGTCTAGATGATGGAAAGGCTTTGTGTGCAGGATTCCATGGCTTGGTAAATGATATTGTGTCTCTTATCTATTATGATTTCTTAGTTTCTCATACATGTTTTCATGCTTCTTTCTTGTTGTAGTTCAGTAAATAATAAGTTTGAGATATGCCCATGGAGGCACCTCAAATTTCTTGATTCACTGTAGTTTAAATGTTTTCATCTTTCTTGGTTATGTCAAAGAATTCTTAATTTCTCTTTGGTACCCTAAGAACTTGTTATCAGTTTCATTAATGGTTATTATGTATGCTTTCTAGTATGATTCACGGTATGCCCTGCTTACTCATAGCTAATCAAAACTCAATTTCTGAAATCTCTCTCTGAATTATTGGTTGTTTTAGTTAAGTCAAAGAGGTCTTGTTTCGATCTTGCCCTTTGTCCATGCTTTGCAGTCTTATTTCAAAGTTTCTGATAGCTCAAGATATGATGTTTAGGAGTTCCCTCTTCATAGATTGAGTTTTTTGTTTATCTTATTTGTTTTCCCAAAAATCTGAAGGTGATTTTCCCAAAGTTAGAGTGTCTTATACTTCTATGTATCACTGGATTGTTTATTTTCTGCACCTATCAGTTTTAGTTTCGTTCATAGATATTATTGGTCAGCCCTAACTCATGAATGCTTGATGTTTAACTATTTGTGCTTAAAATCTCTTTGTCTTTCACAAACTTAATGTTCATCTCATTTCACTTTCACCCAAAGAATCCATTTACCTCGACCAAATCTGCTCTGCAGTAATACCTTATCCATCATTAAGACAATATTGACCTTATTTGACCCCATAGCCTAATTGATTTGATGAACTCCATATCTATTTGTCCTTTTGATCAGTTCCCCTAAAAAAACCCAAGACAAACCAAAACATACTTAACAACTAGCCTAAAATCAAATATACAGAAGCAAACAAGTTTACATCCTTTGCATAATAGAGAGAGCCCTCTGTGAGTCCAGGAAGGCTAGGTCTAGGGCTCCAAAGCTTGGTCTGATGTTACCCTATCATTTGGTTTACCAATCTGCCAAGTTACGAGACTCCAACATAATGGCAATCACGGTGGGGCTTTTTTGCGTTCATGACAATCTGAATATCTTTTAAGACTCACGAAAAACCCCTGTCAAATTGAGCATGCTATCCTATTGATCCATCCCACCGCTCTCCAACATAATGGCGATCACAGTGGGAAGTTGAGTCAAAACATCCTAGGTATACCTTAGGAGCTCTCAAAGTCTCAGTCAAACTTAGAAAACTTAAGTGTTGTCTGAAGAGTAGAAACTAGCTCTTTCACCATATTAGCAAAATGATGATTCAGTTATAGGAAACTCTTAAAAACCTCAGGGTTACATATAGGAACTCAGAAAACCCCAAAAACATCCCTAGATTGGATTTTTATCAGTTATTGGTGGTGGACCATAAATACATATCTCTAAAAACAACTAAAAACATCCACCCGACGACTCCACTAGCCTCCAATAGGCATATTACTCCACTAGTCCTTATAAACTTCCCTGGGAATGCATTGAGAAATCCCAATCATGCTGATGGTGGACGGAAAAGTTCAAATATTCCACCTGGTGACTCCACAACCCTCATTAGACCAAAAGACTCCACTGGAAGAGAACTCTAAATTGGTTGAAAAGATTCAATGACCCTTTCTCATTGACAAACATGAATCTAAGGATACAAAAGAGATATGCTCCAATGAATAGAAATCATATCCCTGGATTCCCACACAAAATTCCTCAAATAAATTGGATAAAAAACTTGCCTATATTTCAAAATGAAAAATTTGATGACCCCTTGTTACATCTCGTCAAATTTTATATACATGTATGGAGGTTAAAGGTTGAATGGCATGAGGACTGCCTCATGAAAATGTTCATGGGGACATTAGAAGGAAAGGCAAGAGAATGGTATGAAGGCCTAGAACCTGGCATCTTGTTTTCTTTGAAGGATTTCCACAAAGTATTTTATAAACACTATATAGGGCATTGTCCATCTCTATCATTGGCTGAAAATTGTTGTGATCAATCTGAAGACCTCATACAACACCTTGTAAACATTGACGAAGACTTAGGAAATTGGCATCCTGAGAATATTTTAGAGGAGGTTCATACTTTTCATACCCAAGATAAATATCTTGACAACCAAGAAGTATTGGTTGAGGATGAAATCAAATCTGAAATGGAAGAAGAATCAAAACCTTTAGGATCTCTACCTTTGTGCTTTGATTCATTTCAGATTATACAAGCAAACTGGCCACTTGAGAATCTATCAAAGGCAACTCATGAATCCCATGATTATTTCCCCGAACATCAAGAAAGTTGGTTGAGAATGAAATTAAATCTGAAATGGAAGAAAAATTAAAACCTTTAGGATCTCCACCTTTTTGCTTTGATTCATTTCAGATTATACAAGAAAATTGGCCTCCTAAGAATCTATCAGAGGAAACTCATGAATCCCATGCTTATTGTCCCGAACATCAAGAAGAGTTGGTTGAGGATGAAATCAAATCTGAAATAGAAAAAAAATCAAAACCTTTAAGATCTCTACCTTTGTGCTTTGAGTCATTTCAGTTTATACAAGGAAATTGGCCTCCTAAGAATCTATCAGAGGAAACTCATGAATCCCATGCTTATTGTCTCGAACATCAAGAAGAGTTGATTGAGGATGAAATCAAATCTGAAATAGAAGAAAACCCACAGGATCTCTCTATAGGAACAACTGATGATTCATCCTCTCTCTTAGGTAAGGCCCAAAAATACATTCATCCTCTAAATCAGTTTTCCCAAGAGAAAGAGGATTATTGTAGTTATATCCAAAGAGAGATAAAAATGCCTCAATTTTTAACTGAAGAGGAGATAGATCAACTCATAAACATGCAAACGGCCTTTAAAACTTCATATGACCAAAAATTTTCTGATCATTCTCCTGCTAATCTTGCATACCATAAGTCAAAAAATAGATTTGTAAATCAATTTGAAGAGAAACAATCTGATAGTCCAATATGTATGGCTGGTAACATTACTTATATTAATGATTCTCCAAGGTTTGATCAATATATTGATGATTATGATATCCAAGCAGAAGCTAACCTTGCAGAGCCATCAACAGTTTATTTGTGGGATGAAGTTCACTATCATTAGATTGAAAGCATCAATCAGCTAATATAGGCCACCTATGACACTGATGAGGAAAGCCTTGAGAGTTTAGAAGTAAGTGAAGAGTCTCTGACTCTTTTCTCTACTTCACTTCAGTCCATCAAAAATAATTTTCACATAATTGGAAATTAGCAGTCTTTCAGCTTTGATGATGAGGTTGAGGAGGATGATGAAATTCTTGAGCAAGTTGTCAATGAGAAGCCTTTTCCAGAAATGGTTGAGGAAATCATTTTGGACATGGAATCCTCCTTAACTCCAGATTTGCAGCCACCAAGTTCCATTGAGTTACAAATTTTAGATGAAGAAATAGAAGTTGATAATCACATGAGAGTTGTCACACTATCCTCTCAAGAGGATTTACTACCAAAGTGTATCCCTTCTCATCAACATGATGACCTTCACACAGTTTTCAGTCCACTTAATTAGAACACATCATCTTGGAAAGAAGACTCCACTGCAATATATGATGAATCTGACAGTTCAAGTTTCATGAGCAAGGGGAAGAGTTTCTTTCCCAAGAGAGTCCCAAACATATGCAAGTGAAAGAAGGAGTAATCCTGAATGGAGCTTATGTTTCAAATCCTCTAGATCAGGTATTATTCCAAGATCCATTTGTTGTTTTCCTTGAGAAATATGAAGGAGAAGTGTGTTCTACCCAGAACAGTCTGTTGCAAAGTGTGAGAAAAATAATAGGCACTACTGTTTGAAAACAAGTAAAGTGGAAGTGGCCTTTGTATTTCTTCAACACTCTCAAAAATCTGAAACAAAATCCATCATGGAATCATCTTCTTGATTGGCTTTGTTGGAAAAGAGATTTCACTAAATGAATGTATATTATGTATAGGTTAGATTAGGATAGATAGATAGGTATGAAAATTAAGCTTAGCCTTGTGAGCATCTTTTTAGTTCTAGATTATTTGAAGAAAAAGTAAAAAACACAAAACACAAAAACAACAAGAAAAGTAGAAAAAGAGGGCAGATTCTAAAATAATGGTACAACCGCATACCCAAAAAATAGTCATGCTGAAAGTGCGCAAGTCTAAATGCCACTGCTAGTGCTCAAAAGGTGTCTTGTTCAGTTATCTAGCCTAATCATAAATGGACATGTTTTAAATTGATTGATGATAAGTTAGTGAAAGAAGTGATAGTAAAATTATATAAGCTTGACTTATCAATGAAAGTAGATTAGGAAAAGATACTGGTTCCACACGCTCAAAATAGAACCAAAGAGAAAAGCAGGGATGAAAAACAAACTATGTATCCTAGCCCTGATTTTTCTAAATCTCATTTTGTGCGAAAATAATATTTGTGTGAAACTTGTCTTTTATGCCACAAACACATGAAAAATCAGACCGTCTAATCCTGATTTGGTCATTTTTCAATTTCATGTTTTAGATTAGTGAATTAAATCCTGTCAAACAGCTTAATCTTGACAGTCGATCTAGCGTAGGTATAGAATCAAAGGATTTCATCAGTTTAATCTGAACTCTCGGAGGATATAAGTGTACAATTAGATAGTTTTTCTTTTTTCAAAAATATCATGTCAAAGGGTTGCTAGTCCAAATGCACCTAAAGAAGAAAAAATGCTGGGAAATAATAGCTGGGTAGGTAGAGATGACATTGATGCTAATCATGTTGTAAAGTTTTTAGAAAAGCATCCTTTTCAGAAGTAGCATCAATAAAGAGAGAAATTTGCGCCAATGGATAAGGCACTGGTCTTCACAAGCCAGAGATCTGGAAATCTGGACACCTCCCGAAAAGGAGTTTCCCTCCCCAAATGGAGCCATTGTTAGTCATCAGTATTTTCACCTGTTATGATGACTATATTTTTCTAGAAATCAATTTCAAATATGTCAATTTGTCATCTAGAAAACCCCTCAAACAAATTTTTTTCTTCTTACCCCTCTCTTGCATACTGAGGTGGAAGTGTTCTTCAGTTTTTAGTCCTGCCCTAAATCAACAAACTTTCCCTATCCATAACTGTCATAAGCCTATTACATCTAATATCCAATTTCCCCTGCTTCACATAACTCACTATCAAGCACAAGACAAGTGCCTACTCCTCTTTCACTGTTTATTTTGCCATTTGATGACCTGAATATATCTCAGAAATCCCTTACAAACTATGACAAAGTCTCTAGGTCTAAGTGGTGTTGTTTAGGGCAAATACCTTGAGAAAGCTATCTCTAGTCAAAAAACCCTGTTTTCAATATCAGTCAGCCATCATTTCCTCTTATCCGATAGAAGCGGTCCCTGGTTTATCCTTAGGTCATGCACCATCAAAATGGTCACTTTGTTTTGTTTCAACAGAGCTCAAAAAGGTTCAATTCAAGAAGAAACAGAGAAATAAGTTTCCATGCCTGAAGAAAAGTGATCATTTCAAGCATTATCTTCATAATACATCAAAAAGGCTCTCCAAAGATCAAAGACATCCATCAATGCATCTCTGCAGGGGTGTACAGATGAATGACAGTGAGCAAAGTCTGGGCAAAAGAAAACTTCAAGGAAAGGTTTCAAAGCTAGAGCAGTTGACTGTTAGGAAATCAGGAAAAATACAGAGTTTAGAGAGAAGAAGACATACAGGATTCATCCCTGTAAATTCAAAACACCAAGAATGTCAAAAATCCTCCATCAAGGCAAAAAGAGTACAAAAGTTAGAAAAATACTACCTCCAGTGCTTCAGGTCAATTACAATGGAATTTGTTCCCAAACATATGGGCCAGCTCTCAAAATCAGTCTCATGAAACCAAGAGTGGAAGTCTTTTGGAAAAAAACCTCTAGCAAACTAGGCATCAAAATGAAAGGTGTAAAAGGAACAACTGCCTTTTACCTTACTTTAATCCTAAGCTCTAAAAACATTCAAGGACAACTTAGGCATCAAAGGAGCTAAAAGCCAATACAAAGAAGGGTTATTTCCATGGCAAACACAAAAAGCATTTATCATTTTTCAAATGCATTACTTACCCCTGGGTTTCACAGTGAGTTTACACAAAAAGACAGTCTTCAAAAGATAATCAGGGATAAAGACACAGTTTTCAACAAGCTGCCTCTATAAGGGGAAATGAAAATCACTTTCTTTAGGTTGAAAAGGGCAAAGTTTGCCTTTATACCAAGAAACTGAAGATACTAATGTAGGGGATGTTTCATCTTGCCATCAGGGAGTTTGATCATGCAACAACGCCAAGATTTGTCAAAGGCTAATGATTAAATGTTTAATGAGCTAAGCCATAACAGTTTGACTGAAGTAGGATTTTTCAAGTATGCATACAAAGGTTTTAAATTGTTCAAAGGCACTCTTGAGAAATTACTATAGATTGTGTTTTGAAGCCTCTTTCATAACAAGTAAAGGGTAAACAAGTTGGAAATAGCTCCTTCAAATAACAAACAAAGGTAACAACAATTTTGTGTTTACAAAGGTCTCCTTCATCATAAGAAGAGGGCCTAAGAATATTTGTTTGCAAATGGCATCCTTCATCATATGCAGAGGGCCTAAGAATATTTTTTTGCAAATTTCCTCCTTCATGTACAAGCAGAGGGTGCAAGGAGAAATTTGGAAAATAAGCACATAGGCAAGACAAACCATGTGTCTCACCCAAGGCTTGTTTTTCTTCAAACAGTGTTTCTGACCCAAGAGAGATGAAATTGACAAAAGTGAGAGAGGTGTTTGTCCATCATAGGCTCAAGAAAAAAAACCTCCTTCCGTTTTCACACAGGTATCATGGTTTGGGATAAATGTCAAAAATACAGGTGTCACGGGACATTTTCTGCACGACTGGAAACATCATTCCCCATTTTTGACTAGTGTTGGGACAGTCAATTTTTGAACAACCAAATCAACACCAAGTGACAAAAATCAAGTATATTTGGAAATTATACTTCCATAGCTTTCCAATTAGCTATCATGAGCTCAATTTGGAATTGAGAAAGGCATCCAAAAGTGGCCTGCAAACAACACTATGCATTTCTGCACCAAGATTCACCATTTTTTACCAGTGTTGGGACAATCAATTTTTGAACAACCAAATGAACACAAAATGAAAAAAATCAAGCATTTTGGAAAACATACTTCTCTATATTTCCAACGAGCCATCCCGGGCCCAATTCCAACACCAGGAAGGCTTCCAAAACTTGCTACAAAAAGACCCTTTTTGGCGCTACACGCCTGTGCACAGGAGCGTCGCACCACTCCAAAAGACTTCAAAAGGGCCAGAATTTAGTTTTTCTGCACAAATTTGGTTTTCTACCATATCAAAGGATTTTTCAAAGGTATTTTTCTGTTTTCCACTCCTCAGTTTGTCTTAGTGCATAAGAGTGTTTTAAAAAACCAATTTGAAGGAAAAGGGGAGATTGTTTAAAGGCCTCCATCAGCAAAAAGTGAAAGGCTAAACATTTGGTTTAACAGTTCTTTTTAAATGACAAGAAAAAGGCCTAGGTTTTAGTATGAAGCTGCCTCCTTCATTCATAAACATAGTACCCACTCAAATTGAGATGTCTCCTTCAGTAAAATAGAAAGGGGCATAAAAATCTCTGTTTTCAGATGGCCTCCTTCATAACAAGTAGAGGGCCCACACAGTGGTTTTGAGGGGCCTAGATAGTTTTGTTTACATAGCCTCCTTCAAATGATAAGTACAGGGCTAAATTTTTTATGAAGAGACCTTCTGTAATGATAAACAAGAGATAAACAAAGTGAGGGTGAAAAAGTCTCTTCACGAAAAACAGAGAGACAAATGAAGACAACCTTCACTCAATTGAAAATAGTGACAGGGGCAGCATGAAAAAAACAGAGGAAAGCAGTCCTAAAGACAATCAAGCTCAAATAGGGGTAGTGAACAAGGCAGCCCTAATGAAGAAGACAAAAACAGTGAACAAAATGAAAGAGACAACAAAAAATAGGTCCAAAACAGTGAGCATGAGAATAGCCCTCAAAGACATGTGCTAGCTGCCTCTCCTAGGCAAGGGGCCATGACTCTTTCCCCAAAGGTGGCAATGCCTAAAACCTCAAAATCTGCAAAAAAGAAGACCATTCAAGCTATGACTAGTATTGTCACTAGAGTGCTCAGGAGTAGAGGCGAATTGCCCAAGCCAAGCTCAAAACTGCCCAAAGGAGGCGCCCGGTGAAAAAAGAGAGGAAAAAACATATATCAGCTTGGAATATTGGCTCAAGATTCCTTTCATGCTTCTAGAAACCCTTAAGGGGTTTGATCACCAAATTTGAACACTTTTGAGCATGATCTTGTTTTTTGTGATTTTTAGGCCTAATTGCACAAATTCATGGGCGCTGCCATTTTTGCTTGGAGAATCTTCAGCTGATGAAAGTTACATTTTTGGATGCATTAAATTTGAGGGAGTGTACTCAGAAATTTTCAGATCAAAAGAAGATGTTTTTGTCACTCAAAAAGGCAAAAAATAGTCATTTTTTACCTTTCTGCCTCAAATATCAGCAGGTGCTACGCTCTTGGGTTTTTTCACTCATTCCAATTTTTGACAAAATTCCTGGCATCATTTTGAAAAAACTCAAGTAGTTACATAAAGTAGACATCCAGGGCTTTCCAACGAGCCATCACGGGCCTTGTTTCAACATTGAGAAGTCCCTCAAAAATCCTCTGTAAAACAGAATTTTTTCTAGTGCTACGCTCCTATAGGATTTTGCTGAAAAGACAGTTTTCTGAAGGTGGCCATCCAAATGTGCGTTAAGCTATTTTTAACTCTATGTCAGAGATTAAAAGTCAATTTTATTAGGCCTCAAGGACAAAATCAGATATTTTTATTAGGCCAATGAGCTTCTAGATGCTCTTGTGAGCTTATATACTCATTTCCTATATAACTTATGAAGACTCATTGTAAATTTTTGGAGGTTTTATAAGCATAACTTGACATTTTGAAGAGAAATACATGAATATGAGCTTTGAAGAAGAAACTTGTTTATGAAGTGGATGATTTGCTTACTTGTCTAGATTATGGAGAGGCTTTGTGTGCAAGATTCTATGGCTTGGTCTTAATTTGAACCTAAATAGTCTTATTATCTCTGAGTATTTCCATAATCACAATGACCAATAGATTCTCCTCATGGATTATTTCTCCAATTCTATTTATTAGTAAAATCCACAAAATGTATCCCTACATTTGAATCTTGGGAAAAAAACATATAATTGTTATCATTTAAATTATCCATATCTCTTGGAGCCCAAAAATAAATTTCCTTTGGATAAGCTTTATTTATAACCTCAAAAGCAACCCTATTATAAGCTGAAGGACCATTATGTCCTCTTGAGTCTTGACAAAGTATGATGGAATGAACATGGGTGAAGACCAGATCCATGTTTACCATGTCAGAACCTAGCTTCATTGAGATGACGCCCTTCGTTTGAAGATATACACCATACAAACTAGGACCACCCATACTTATCGTTGCCATCTCTCTTTCATCCTCAAGATTAACATACTGAGGACCTCTAACCTGTGGAGGGCCATGGTAGTCATTGCAATGTAATTTGTTAGAATACATTCCATTTCTTATTATGAGATTTACCACATCTGAAAATGGCATCATTCACATCATTTTAAAGAAGTCTACAAATTAGGTCAACATAATTTTTTTCACATTTACGACTTCCCTCACATTTGTTGGTTCTTGAAGCTTGAGCACTTTCATAACAAAAATAGGCAAAGTCGAACAACAAAAATGGTCCACTCTATTTTCATTTTCTAATATTATAATTAAGTTTTATTAGATACACTGTTTGTTTGTTTGTTTTAGTTAGAAAAGGGTTTGCTCTTGGTTTTATGTGAATTTCAATTTATCATATGTAGCATGTTGAGAAATGGGAAAGAATAGTGTGACATTTACCTTGCAGAAATTGATGCTGAATAAAAGGATATAGTTTAACCAAGCTACAATTCACTTTGGCAAAGGCGAAGGAACATCTTAGAAAATTTCTTAAGGTTACACCATATACAAAGTTTGACCATAAGTAATATATGCATTTTTATTTTGTATATATGTTATTTTTTCTACCCAAGATATCACAACAAGAAAAATATTTATATTGTAGAAATTGTTTGAGGACCTCATTGAGGTCGATTTTTTTGATGTCCTATTTGATTGACACTTTCTCATATGTCAGGAAGGATTTAAATATGAATTAATATGTTCATGAAACAAATCAGATTCAAATTTTATAGATATAATAGATAAAAACAAATGTATTTGTTTGATTGTTACTTGACTCTGTTGTGGGCAGGTTACAGGAAATATGATTGGAAAAAGGATGGGGAGACGATGCATATCACGTCTTGGATATGGTTCATTCGCTATTAGAGATCGCTTAGACACCTAAGACATCGACTTTGGAAATGTTTCTATTAGGAATTCCTATGGTTTTTAATACTGTGATTATTTCACCTCGTGGTTATTTTGGGCAAGCAAATGTTTTAGGAATTCTAGACACGACATCGGTGGACAGGTAAACAAATTTTTTATAATTGCAATTTCCATTCCATGATATCATTTCTTTATTGTTTGATTTTATTTTGGATGTTTCTTTTGATTTTGTTTTGTCTTTTAACTATGAAATTTAAAATACTTAGTACCATGTCCATTTAAACAACAACCAAATCTTGAAGATGAAATTAGCATTACACTATATTGATTAGAATCCTTATAGCTATTTTCTGTTAAAATATTTTCATGACTATCAGAAAAAATTATTTTCATGTTGTTATTTGAATACATGTTATTTATATACCTGAATAAGTTCATGAGTTAGAAAATGAGATTTTTTTGTGAATAAAATGACAAGGATTAAACATCACAGGGTGAAATCCCAAAGTTGGGAAACACTTTTTGGCGGAGGGCTAGAATTTGGGTGAAATTTTTAATTTCTCGTCCGAGAAAATAGTCAACTCTATTTCTCGACCGAGAGTTTCGAAAACTCTTGTCTAAGATATTTTTAATATTTCATCCAAGAGTTCTATTGGGATTAACCGAAGTTAAAATTCTCTCAGATGAGAGTTAGGTATTTTATCGTCCGAGAGTTGTTTTGAAATAAACTCTCGAGAAGAATCTCGGACGAGAGTTAAAAAAAAATCTCTGAAGAGAGTTTTTTAACTCTCGTCCGAGAGTTTTATTCTTATAATAAAACCCCAAATTTCTTAACTCGCCTGGCATTCTGCACTGTTGTTTACATTTTTGTGCTGTCATTTTCACTGTTGTTTGGACTGGAGCTGTCGTTTGGACTGGAGTTGTCACTGCTGAGCCATTTTTATTAGCTAGCCAGCCAGGTAAGCGTCTTCAGCTGAGCGTTGAATATTTATTTTTTCAGAGATGTGGTTCTGTTGCATTGCATATAAACCCTGTCCGGTGGTTATTCTCCAAGAATTTTTCCTTTTGTCATCTTAGCCCATAGAACCTCGCCTTTTATAAACCTCCATACTGTCTTTGCTACCAAATATTTTAATAATACTATCTTTCAAACCCTAACGACTAAATTTCTTTTTTATGGATATGATTTCCAAAATATCTCTCGAATTCTCAAAATTTAATATTAATAGTACTTCATATCACAATGATATGTAATTATTTGTCTGTTATAAAATCTAGTGTCTGAGAGGGCGACGACTAGGAGTTTCATTTGTTAAGATATGTAATTATTTGTTTGGTATAAAATCTAGTGTGTGAGAGGATGATCACTGGGAGTTTCATTTATTAATTTATGAAGAGGCGACAAGGAGTCTAAATTTTCATGAGAGGCAAGAAAACCTCTTCGATATAAGAGTTTCTGTGAGAGGGAAGAAAAACTCTTCGAAATATGAACATGTAGAGGTCAAGTGGTGAAGTGTACGGGGAATTTTATTTTTGGAGGGGAGACGAAAGAAAAAAAATACAATTGGAGAGTGAAGGTGAAGGAAGGTTATCTGCAGCTCAAGGGAGTCAAGTGCTCTCGTTAGCTACATTTTTATTCATGTTTCTTTCTTTCAAGATGTTCGTATCAAATAAATATGTCCCTCCACTTTCTTCACAACAAGCTAAAATGTAGAAACACTAGGTATTAGATCAATTTCTAATTATTATTGAAAATAGTGAAAAAATCACTAAATAAACCCAATTTTATCATATGCCTAAATAAAGGGAAATGTACAGAGGATTCCTTCTAGAATTTTAAAGCCCTGTTGAACCTATGAATTTGTAGGTGTTTTCTCATAATTACCCACCTCCTCTGACTCTATCGTGCTACTCCAAATAGGCTGGATAGTATTATTTTTTATAGAATGGATTACTTCTAGAAGTTTAAAGCCCTGTTGAAAAAAACTACTCACATGGGAGACACATATATTGTATTAGATCTTGATTATCTTTTAAATCTTGGCCAAGACTCATAACGAAACACATTTTAGATAATTGTTTGGATTAGTGGAGAAAACCATGTATTTGAACCCCCTTTCTATGTCATGGATATGAACGATAATTAAATTAGAGATCTCACATGCTTCACTTAGAGGTATGCCCTAGGTTCATATTAAGGATTGCGCCGTATTATTTTTCATACCTATTTCTACATATAAGGAGGTTAGCATACATTCTATAATATTGATGTGCCACATATTTCATTATTAAAAAATTAATATATCATCCAAAATAAAAAAATTCTACAAGGTGTTAACACATCATAGGGATATACCTTTTAGGGAGTCCTTTACTACTGCATGCTTGATCAATTTTATACATACTTTTACCAATAAGAGGAAGAGGAATGGAGAGGGGGGTAAACCCTCTCTTAGGTCCTCTTAACATCGACAAAAGGAGAGGAAGAACCATTAATGAGAAATGAAAATGTGGTTGTGCTAATACATTTCATGATCCATGGTATGAATTACAAGAAGAAAATTGAATGAATGAGAAGAAGCCAGGTATATATCTAACTTACCCTATCAAAATATTTTAGGAGGTATACATTGCATAGCACAACTTTTTGATTGCTAATATGAATGGTGTGGATGTCATCCTAATCATGACCAATGGCATTATGAATTTTCATATGATGGATAAAGGAAAACTGTGTTGGAGAGATATGAGTGGTGAGAATTCCTTTTGTATGGAGGGATATGATCTTGGAAATGATTTTGTAAATGGGATTTCAAAGGGAAGTGGACCTGAATTTTTCAAAAGTTACGAGATTGTCATATTTAGGAATAAGGGCAATGAGGTGGAGCTAAAAATAGAAAGCATGTAGCCTGAAGTTATAGAGTATTCAGAAACTTTGAATATCTCATCTCTAATGAAGTAAAAAAACTCCCCATATAATTCAATGGGAAAATGATCTAAACTCAAGATTTTGTCCTTATACAAGCTTTAAATAACCACTTCCAACTCTTCCTTGGAGGCCTCAAACATAAGATATTTATTATAATCCTTTTGCTTGAAAAAATGGGGGAAGTGAAGGGATACATAGATGATGGTATTTATGGTTTCTTTGGTTTCATATTTATCAATAAATTGCAAATAAATAGTTCCTTCATATGAAATTTCCTTGAAGGAGGTAAGTTAAAAACCATTTGGTTTTGAGATAGCCCATATGGTGTTTATGGCTTTCTTATTATTTGGATAATGGTGGAAAGATATTGTATTATCATCTCTCACTTGTCACCATATGGTTTTTCCTTTTATCCTCCATTCTTTTCCCTTTCCTAGTTTTTTTTAATATATATATTTCATAGATTTTAGGAAGGCCCTCTTATCTTATAAGAATATACCTAGCCCATCACTCTTCAATATTTCTTTAATATAAGCTTCCATCTCAAATATGGATTTATGATATTGATCCTTTCTTTTTTCCAAAGCTTGATATTGTGATTTAGCTTTTTTTTCATTTGTTCTTGAAATAAAATCATAGGAGAGGTTTTGTGTGCAAGGTCATAAGGGCTCTAAATATCCTTAATATCTTGTGAAAAATAGGGGTCTTTGAGGCATGAGGATTTAATTTGAACATGTTGGGAAAATTTTGAGTAGTGGGAACTTATTCTAATAGAATTGGGTAGTGATCGAATTCTCCCCCCAAAAACATCCATTGATGAATACAAAGAATTTCTTCTAGTAGTTGTTTTGAGATCAATAAATGATTTAGTAATTTTACAATTTGGGCCTCAATGACTTAGTTATTTTTTCATGTGGGTGATATATTTGTAGGATGGACATCCATTATTCCTACCCTCTCTATGAGATCTAGAATATCGTATGATAATGGATCTCGAGGGGCCCTAAGGCCCCAGACTTCAATAGCCCCAAAAACTAAGTTATGATCACCCCATAAAATTGTGCTTCCATAGCATAGCGAGGATGCTAGAAAGTTTGTTTCCATAATATTTTCCTATCAATATGAAGTCCATATAGGTTTTGGAAGATGGGATTCAAGTAAAATTATTGTGATTGTAGCTCAATAATCAATCCCAATTTTATGGACCATATAAGAATGTTTCATCTCATGGGAGTTCCATCTAGTTATGAAACCTCTTTATCTTCCAATAGCATCAATTGATGGAAAATCCCACCCACCAAGGGAATGAGAGTGTATTTGTGAAACATTATCTCCATACATCATGGTTTCTTAAAGAAAGATTAACTAGGAGAAATGGGACTCCACTAGAAAATGAATGACCAATTTTTATGAGGTTATTCAATACCCAACAATTTAATGAGAGGAGCTTCATTGGGGAGCCTATGCAAAGGCATACACTCTAAGAAGGTGTAATATATCTATTTTTTTTCCACTTCTAATTTCCATCTTTGCTTAACTTTGAGCTCGAGAGATATTTTTTTTGTGCCTTTGACCTTGGATTTAAGCCATCTATCCCCATAGAGTCATAACAACCTCCCCACAAGAGTTATAGGGGCCGAGATATGGTGTTGGCTTTGTAGAAAGTGGTATTTTCTACTTCATTTCAGGAGCAGAGATTGTAACCATGCCTTAAGGATGAGAATTCGAGATAGAGTTTAGGAGAATTAGAGGGGGGATGAGAGTCCAATGTGGAGTAGGGAGGAAGGCTTGTGGGAAGGGGGTTTAAAGGGGTGATGGGAATGACCTTTAGGGGTGGTGAGTTGCACAGGAACTAAAAGGAAAGAAAAAATCATAAAAGTTCCATAATGTGTGTGGGTGCAGAGTAATGAATATAAGGAGATAAAGTTGAAAAAATAAGAGGGGTACTAGAACAAGAGAGAAAATTGAGGGGGAGGAGGAAAGAAAATAATTGTAATAGCTTCAAATAAATATCAGGTAGCTTTTGAGGTTGATTCCAGATGAGTCTCCTCATATGAAAGAATAGGAAATGTTGGAAGAGGTATTGGTGAACTTGGAACTAGGGGAACTGGTGTCTCTAAAGGCACCATGAAAGTAGCAGTGATGTTCTATGGAGGTTTTGAAAAGGATCTAACTTGAAGGTGGGGATATCTGGATTTAAATATGGTGTTATCACTTTTATGGTTGTCTTCTTCCTCTACACCCAATTTTTCCTAGCCCTAGTAGTGGTACAATCCACAACCAAATGTTCATATACCCTACATTTCGTACTCTCAAATGGAAAAAATTCATATTCAAGTGGTTGGTAATAGGATAAGTTGTCTCATTTTATGGTGATGAAGTCTCCCACGCCCTACGCCAGGTTTAGAACCACCAGGGTTTTGGCCATGGCCATATATCTGCTCACTAGAATTGAGAAGTTCACATTATATAAAAACCCCAAACTATTTCCTATCTTTTGATTTTTTTTTTATAAAATAGAGATGAATAAAAAGTCCTAGCATATGCATCGAGATGGGGATGACCTATAACTTCTAAGAATGGTTGTCAAATTGATTCTCTAACTCTCAAGGTATAAGGCTTAACTACCCCAAAACCATTGCTTATGCACTATTTTTCTCGTGTTAACCCTTGAAGAAGTGACCTAGGCATACAATATTATGGAAATTATGAGGAAACATAGAGAGTATCCTAGCACTAAAAGAAACTTCTTTGTCATCCACTTCTTTAGATAATCAATCAACAAGCTTATGTTGGAAGATTGACCTACAATGGTGGAGTCATCCATATGTTGCATGTCATTAAGTATAATATCTCTTAGGATAATGTTGGGATCCTCCATTTTCCTCTTAAGACATTTCCTTTGTCTTTATTCTAGTCCCAAGGTAGGTGGTTCAAAATACTACTGCACTAGCGGGTTCATTTGTTATATGTTGAAATATCCATTTAGTATTTTTGACTAAAGGAAACTCCCAATAAACCATTCTAGTAGTTCAGATGATGGCTACACCAAAAAGAAATCAGATGTGAGGGAATGTGGATTTCTTGTTATAGTGAAAAACCCAGATTATGTTGCCAACAATGGAGGGGGAATAACATTTTTTGGGAGGATAGAGTGTTTGTGAGATGGGAAGGAGTCATAAAGGATGCAATCCAAGGAGATTGTGGTGGCTTAAAAACTGACATCATTTTGGGATGATAGAGGATAATTTAGGGAGTTGGTACCTATAGGAAAAATGTCATGTCAAGATGAAGGAAGAGCATTTGGGGAGGTAGAAGCTTGATTTGACAAATGAAAGGATCCTCCACTACTAGTTTGGATGCCAGGATTCACATCATCCAACAAGTGATGTGATAGGTCATCTGAGCACTAAGGGAAATATTCCCAAATGGAAATGCCTGTAGAAGGAATGTGATTTTCATTCATTCATTGATTGGTCACTAAATTTTTTGATGAGAGGAGATAATTCTTTTTGGGCACATTTTTCTCTAGAAATTCATCTTGGTGAGCAAGGCATGCATAAAAATTAGTAAGTTTTTATATTTCGCACCCACCTTTACTTTAGTTTTATTGTATTAATACACTCGGAATGAGAAGGATAAATGATATACGTTTTGCAAAGAAATCCAATGGCACATCCTCGTACATTCCCATTGCAAGAGGAGTGGTAAATCAAGTGGAATACCACCTCAATTTTAGCCAAAAAAAAAAATTCCACCCATTCTAATAAACAAATGAAAACTTGAAAACATTTAAGATTTACCTTTTTTCAAATATATGTTATACATAAATTTCATTCAATAGTTATCAAGCCAAATTAGAAACATCTTACCATAATATAGAATTGGTGCAAAATTGGATCATTGAATGAAGCTGACTCCCAAGCCAAGGTACCTGAGGCATCCCAAGGAATTTTTAGAATGTTTTCAGTCATATTTTTTTGTCTAATTAGCCTAGAATCAGGTAGGGATTTTTTTGAATCATAAGTTTGAGTAGTGAAATCTATATAAATAGTCAAAAGTTACCTATTTCAAAAAACAAAGAACAAGATTTGACCCAAAAATTTTCACCCAATTCCAAAAAAAAATTACAAAACTTATAATGATTAGACAATGCCCAGGGAATCCCACTCCTCTGAAACCATAAGGTGATCATCTTTTTCCATAGCTCTGAAACCATGTTGAGAACCTAGAGGGGTTATAAATGCTCTTCTTGATAATTACTTGTGAGCTTGTTTTCTTATGTATTCTTCTTAATTAATCCTTCATCAAGTGAATTACCAAAGTGTATAGGACACAAATGATTTAAGCAGAAATAATACTTTTATTATAGGAAGTTAAATCATAGATTTACCTTCCTTTCATCAGACTTCAGAATTCATCACAACCCTTGCAATATCTGCATTGTAACCTTGTAAGTATCCACACTGTATTCTTCTCAAACTAGCTTCATCAAACCATAGTATATACCTTTAGTTTACACCTTCATTCTATGCCTTCAGTTACTTCTATTTCAGGTGAATCTGCATCCCTTTTATTTGCTTTACCATCTCAAATAAATCCGCAAACTCTATCTTAGTTGGCCTTTTAGCTGATGACATGACTGTCGATTGATAATTTGTTTTCTAATTTGTTTATGAGGGGCAGAAATTTGATTTGATACTATAGCAATAATGGCATCAGGTAAGCCCTACAGAGACCCCTCCATGAGAGGAAGATTATCAGGTACATTGGTTGTTTAGTTATGTCATGTTTTCAAGTAGATTATATTTATTGTTTGTTGTGAAAATTTGATTAATGTGAATTTTTTTTTGTCCTGCACAGGTGGACGCACTGATATGACTTGTGCACCCATACAGGAAATCGAATAGGAGGAGCCCCATAGAACTGTTCCCATTCACCCCCAATTTCATAGAGCCCATTCTAAGGATCATCTTATACACGGTATAGGTACACATTATATCAATTGCTAGTTAAAACGTTTAATTTTACATTATATTCAATGTTGAAAAGGTGAATTTTTTTTTTCAAATGGCATGTGTTTAATGTGAAAACATTATGCTCCATAGGTGCAAATGTAGGATTTGGGGTTGGCCCTATTGCTGGTGAGGGGCAAAGGAAAAAAATGTCTTAGCTTGTGGCATCCATCCCACACTTGGATACTTCTCCTCCATGTAAAATCTAAAGGAAAATTTATTGTTTGATGTATGTTTAATGTGAAACTTATTGTGTGTCTCATGTGCTTGTGTTATAAAAAAATTTAATGTTTTGTACAGTGGGTGTTAGAGATTTTCATTCCTCGGAAGGGAACCATCATAGTATGAGCGAAGAGGAAGAGATAGTTTTTCCACCAGGTATTTTCAAATGACCTGACAAGTTTTTTAGATACAAATTTTGCTTATAAATTATTTAATTTTTAATATGTGCAATAATTTAACATGTTACAGGTGGTGGTGGTTTCCCTCCTATGGGTAGAGGTCGCAGGGTTCATGAGTTTGCTCGAAATCGGAGCTATGATCCCCTTTACACCCATCTCGGTGATATTCCTGAGCAGATGCCTTGGGAAGATACCATCTCCTTACTTACTGTTGATGGTATGAGGGAGCATTCCACGAGATTGCGCAATGAATTGCAAAGTTGCAATCTCTCTACCCCTAGTCGAAATTGTCTCCAAATTGTTTTGCACAATTTGGAGAGTTTGATAGAGACTTATCGTGGTGTTGGACCATCAACCCAAGTTTTTTTTGACATGATGCATAGGAGTAAAGTTTCAGTGATTGGTATCCACTCCTAAAATTGAAGTTAAAAGTAGGGTCACTAAAGAAATGGCCTTGTCAATATTTGACTTGCGGCCTGAGGAAAAAAAACGTCTAAAGATTGCAAGATTCAATGATCCCAATATTGCACCTTATATTTATGATAAGTTCCTATATGCATAAGGGACGTTCCCAAATAATGATGAGGTGCTGCAATATTTTGTTAGGATGTTTTTTTCTCAATTCCGAGAGCACATGGACCCTAACTATACAGATACTGGGTCCAAATTCTATGGAGTTGGAAAAGGTCATACATATGAACGACCTGATGCTATGCGAGATGTTGGGTTTAGGCCTCCAGCACCTCGTTTAGCACCTCGACCACCTAGGGTAGTTACACTTCCAGAGGAGTTAGCTCTTATCTCCAGTGTTGCATCACAAATGAGGGAGAAGATACAAGAACATATTGCAGCTTCTTTAGGAGTGGTGGAAGTCGGCATAGGGACAAGCCAACCTTCATCTAGTGTAGGAGTTCGTTCATTTGTGAGTATTCCAGATGATGTGTTGAGGGAGATGGAGTGAGATGAGCTTATGGAGTATGCATCCTCATGTAGATACCTCTATGAGCAATCCATTACATGAAAAATGCACACCATGGTCGAGGTATGTACAAGCATGTTTTGATCTATTTTAAAATACACATTTATAAGATGAGCTATTTTTGGTGTATATACATTTAGTAGATCCTAAAAATTACACCAATATATTTATTTAACCCTTGGTCCTCATTCTGTATATCATGGACATGATCATGTACATGTGCCACATTCATTTATATCTATCCATATTTTTGTATGTCAAATTGAAATTGAATTTATGTCACATAATTTTATATGGTATGAGTATTAACATTATGGAATTTTTCAGGTTAGCGCTACACATCAAGGGCTTCCTGAATAGATTATTACTTCTCAGGTTCCATTTTTGACACAGGTATTGATAATTTTTGTTAAAAATATTTATAATGTTTATTATATTTATTTTCGCAAACTTTTCTATTAAATTTGGTTTCTACTTTTCAGGCTACACCCCATATTGACATGATGCAGACTGAGCCTCAAGGAGATCGTGTAGGCTCTAGGTCAGAGAGTCTACATTAAACCATGGTAACCTCTTACCATTTCTTCGTTGGTATCATTGCCACATTATAAACAGGCTATCTAGTGAATTTATAGACAGTAGAGAGGTTACTTTATGTATCGAGTGAATGCTAAAACTAATATTTAATTTTCAGTAAAAACTTGAGCCATAGTCAATTCACTAGGTTACTGATAGTATATGTGCTTCATTTGGCTTAGAGGAATATGAAAATTTGTTTCCTTGACCATCTCAGACACTGTCACAATGTCAATATGTTGTACTTCCTACTCAAGTCCCTGCAAAATCAGGAAGCCCATGCACAAAAAGAAAACATACCTAGATATTTCATCTCTCACCATGGCCTTATCAAGTTACTCATGGTACAAGATCTAAACAAAGCAAGAAAATCCTGGGAAGAAGTCATTGCAACTCCAATGGTTGCAACTTCACTAAATGAGCCTAATGTTGTGTGACTCCACCCATTGCAATTGCGAAGGAGGAAGAATATATTGTCATGAATCCCTTGGCTACAAAGTACCTACTAATTCATATTAAGAAGAGAAAAATTCTATTACACCATAGAAGTATAGTGATATTGATGTTGAGATAATTAGTAGCAAACCAACCACTGAGAGAATGAGAGGGCATCAAAATAGGCCCCCCTATGTTCCAGGAAAGAAGAGGACATGATACATTCCTACCACCACCCAAACCCTTGCTACTCCAAAAAAATAAGTAAGGGCAGAAAAAATCCTAGAACACCAGGAAGACACTAACCCTACTAAAACATAAGAACTAGTAGATTCAGTAACCTACGGTTGCACGAATTTTGTGTGGTGGCCTTGCTACTCCATAATAACCAGCAAGGACTGCTCTACACTACATATTATTGCTTCAAAATTGTTTTCCTTTAATAATGTGGATGTGATCTCTCAGGGGAAACTCTGTAGCTATGACAGTGGACTGCATTCCCCAACTATTTATAGGCCTATCACTTAGAGCCTTAGGTGCAGAACTGCCATATGGGTTGCATTACTAGCACTTGTGGTGGCCTAATAATGGTTATGGAAGACTATGGAATCAATATTCCTTAAAATACATAATTGCAGATCATGCTTCCCTTGTGACAAGTTTTCATCTATCCAATACAGACCTTTAACAACAATCATTTGGACAATATTATGTTCTCTCATGTGATGGAAAAGTGGGAGTTTCAAGGAAAGGGGGCAGTATGTGGTTTGATAGAGTTCACAACAACCCTCTTCAGGACAACTACACATATCTCGTGGAAAATCATGTCCACTGTTGCATCAAAATTGATGACATTTTTCATTTTCAAGTACCCAGGTTCTATTGTAGCCCAACAATGACAATATTCCATCCTGCAAGCATTTTGGTTTCGAGGTTTCGTAGTTTTGCGTGATGACTAAGCACAAAGGAAAGGACCATTGTATCCATGAGGTGGCTGCATTAATTCACTATTTTCAACTGGCATACTTATTTTGGCACATGCTACAATAGGATAGGAAATGAATAAGCTCTACTGAGCAGTAGTTTACAGTAGAATAAGCTCTTTTGAGTAGCATTCTTCAATTCTTAGATTCATAGGGTTTAATGTCTTATGCTGTGGTTTGAAGGTTTATTCATAATGACAAAGCTGTGATCTCATTAAGGACTTAATCCCTCATGCCAATACTTAAACACTATATGCTCAATCTAGGCACAAGTTTCACAACAAGTTCTTAGTTTCATTTTCCATGGCATGAATAGTGGCAACCCATTCTATTACCATGCAACCCTCGGGAAGATTGATATTTAGTTCTCGGATTTTTTTCTCTGTCCCATCTATTAAATTTGAAGGGCCAACTTGGTAGAGATGTCATAGTGTTGCAAACTGGGATCCTTGTGCTCCATTTGTAGTTCATCAATCTGTAATAATATCTCCCTGTGAGCTTCATTATGCTCTAAGAAAATAATTTTTGGGGAGCGATTTCATGTTCTAGTATAGCTCGATTATACATAGATATTAGTTTTAGCGCCCTAAATTATGGCCTGATTCAATCACCCACTCAACCATAAATGCAAAGACCTCCTCAACAACTTTCTCATCATGTTGAACACGGAATTCAATATCAATATAGCTGATTTCCTGTTGTATAGGAGCAGGGGTTTGGGAATGATATCTTTGTGCTTCCTTATGAGCTTGAAGTGTGCCTTGAGCACTCCCTTCTACTTGAGAAGAGGACCCTCAACAGGATTTGGCTCTTTGTCATGGCATTGGAGTTGTCAAGCAGGGGAGTAATCAAGTATGGGTATGCACAAAGGTGAAGACTTCAAATGGATATAGCCATGTCCAGCAGGAAGGAGCTTCAATGGTGTAAACACCAGGTAAGGTTGAGCATAAATGAATTTAATGTTGGAGAGGAGAAGGTGTAGGGTTTTGGGCACCACCAAAGGAGGTCTAGGAATAATACTATGGCTCATAGAGGCTTCCCAAAGTGCAAGGTCGACCCAAGTATCTGACTGTGTAAGAAAAATCCTATAACAACTATACAAAATCCTAATAACATATCTACTTGTATTTACTTACAATGGTTTTGTTAGTTTGAAATAATTTGTTACCCTTACAATGGTTTTTTTATTTTGGTAATTTCTTTGATCACTCTATCAATAAAAATGGCAATATCGATCACATCAACCT
This sequence comes from Pinus albicaulis, assembly GCA_034641835.2. Lineage (NCBI taxonomy): Eukaryota > Viridiplantae > Streptophyta > Pinopsida > Pinales > Pinaceae > Pinus > Pinus albicaulis. Next base: position 248,449,149 of record CM076582.1, read on the forward strand.
TAATGTTTTGCCTATTTGCATCAATACCTTACAATTGGGTTTTAGTTTTCGTAGGAGTTGTACGATACATATAAGTCATTCTAGTCCTCCATATGGATACTCTTATAGTCACTATGTAGTGTACATCAATGTCTTTATCATTGTTTATTGATATCACGCGGTGCTCATTAGTCAATGTTTCCAACTCATGTTTGCCTGATGTGAAACATTGTTGAAGGAATGTTTAAACATCATTTGGTGATCTATAGTTGTTATTGACCTTTTATGTTGACCATCCCTATGTCAATTATACTTGGTTATTATACCAAGAGGTATTTTTCAACTAATTATAATTGGTGTTATTAAATATTTTTCTCTTGGGAATGCAGTTTGTGGTTGGACTGGGTGATAAAGTCTCCCCTACTGATATTGAAGAAGGCATGCGTGTCGGGTCAGTTATTAAAAAACCCCCCTTGCAAAACCATCATTTTATGTTCACTTTGTCTTCTAGGGAGTTTGTTTCCTTTAGAGTTGAGTGTGATATTATCCATCAATTCTAAGTGTCGCTGACACATGAGATATCACTTTACTTCTTAGTGAAGAATTACTATGTTTTCATAACTAATGTTTTATGTGGTATGCATTAATGTCAGGGTATGATTTTATTCCAACATGTGGTGCACAATAGCTTAGTTGAGTTGAGATCATTGACCATGCTAGTTACTCTTCTAGGCTGCTAGCTCACTTCAATGTTCAAATCAAAACATGAGAATGTGGTCAAGAAGGATGATCTAAATTTTTTAAAATTTTGGAAGGTGTTGATGTTTACAACTCTATGATGTACTATCTGTAGGAACAACACAGTAGGAAATTTTGAAATAGTAGAGAGATAGACTTTGAGAGGTAGTATCCTGTCTTATTTCTCTAGTTATTTTATTGTATCATTACTTAAAACATAAAAGAGATCAAATTTCAAATTCTTAGTTATTTTATTATATCATTACTTATTTCTTATGCATGACTTTTCTTATTTCAAATTTTAGTGCTTGTGTGCTATATGTAATGTATATTTATGTATGGCTTATAAAAGCACTGACGTATATGTGGTCGAATTGAGTTTAATTTTTTTTTTTGGGTGTAGACAAAAGCAAATTTTGCCAGAGTGTAAAATTTGCACCAGACCATTTACAGTTTTCAGGTGGAGACCAGGCCGTGATGCAAGGTACAAGAAAACAGAGGTTTTCCAAACATGCTGTAAACTCAATAACGTTTGTCAGGTGTGTCTGCTTGATCTTGAATATGGATTTCCAGTCCAAGTTCGAGATACGTATGGCCATTAATATCTGAATTCTATTTTATGTATGAAAATCAATGGTAGATTCCAAGCGTAATGCTAGTCTCTAACTGCATTTTATTTAATTTTTTATCATAATATATATAACTTCATGTTTTATGTTGTTTTATAAAAGGATTCTGTGTACTTCTACCTGTAGTTTTTTGGCTCTCAGTTGTTATGATTATGTAATGACTCTCAAATAATAAATATACACCCATTTCTCCACCTTTTGCTGAATACATTGTCTTTAGAATCTAGCCAGCCTGACAGTCCTACAGAAATAGATAGATTTAGGAGCCATTTTAGGCATTGTACTTCTTTTTTCCAAGGAAAACCTTGTGGGAAACCCAAGGGAAGCTTCTTCACAATCATGGATGACATCCCTTATAAAGCTGTCATTGTAGACTAGTGTGCCTCACCCTAGAGGATTCAAAGTAGGCACTTGTTGGCACTGAACTAGAAAAATGCACATCAACATCAATGAAAAAAGTTTGAGCTAACCCTTTGGGCTTTGGGAAGAATTTGTAAATTTGCCTGGTATATAAGTACAATAATAGGTGGCATCTCCTCATTTGTCTTGGAATTGTTTTAGATTTGTGCAGTATAGATCTAAATATGGTACTTTTATTCACCGTAATGCGTCTTTTGGGGAAATTCACATGGCATTTCCCCTCATCTTGGCACATAAGGTAAATTGGATTCTTCAAGGCTCAAGGCCAGATAACATCTCATCAACATTTATCTCATTAATAAACATTATTTTTCTTACAACGATTTCAACCATGTCTACTTTGAGGGTTGAGTGAGTGTCCCCACCATATTCGATTACATTATAGATGGCTCTCTAGTCATAGATATAAATTTTGATACCTATGAGAATATACCCAATCAATGACGCATACAGCGCACTTGGCATGGCACTAAAAATATTTAGGAAAGTACTCTGTCACACAACAACAATACGAAGCAGCCAAAGCAATACCATAATAACTTAGTACAACATCACTTGAGTCATCACACACAATTATAAAAAGCAGCCAAGATTAAAGAGAAATGTCTTGAATTCCATGGAGTTAACCATTGACTCTTTGGTCCTAGTATATATTCATATAAGTGTAATGTATTAAACATGGGGCCAATATCAATTTATTCAAACATATCTTTGAAATAATAATATCACCTATATAAAAACTTCCTTATGTTATGGAGAAATCACTTCTAGTATTTACAATTTGATGCACTTCACATTAGAAGCTACAACACCTTTCAACATGCAAAAACTTGCATCATTCATTATATTTTGATCTCTATCTACATCCATGAATGGGTTGGAAAAAAACTATGAAAACCAACAATCTATCTGGAATAGAACTAGGAGGAACTACTTTTAAATGGGAGCAGAAAACCTCTAGCATCACTTCTGGGTATGTGGAAAATTGATTTCTTAACTTTGGAAAGATCATGTCTAGCTCGGGGTAAAGAGAATGGGAAAAGCCATCACTATCCGCTTGATCTAAATGATCACTTTTCTTCACAGGTTTCTCATGTTTATAATTGTTCAATTCCAAAAGGGATGCCTCTTGTAATTCTTCATTCTCATTCCCCTTACATCTTTTGACGGATGTGAGCTCATTAGAGAAAATAAATAGTAAGATTGTCATTTGATGCATATCTTGTGCAAGGAGGAACCCTCTCTTCTGGTGTTCCCTTGCATAGAAATCAAATGCCATCCAACCTATGTATTTTTATCAGAGAAAATAAATAGTAAGGTTTTCATTTGTTGCATATCTTGCGCAATAGGGAGCCATCTCTTCTAGTTTTCCTTTGCACAACGAGCCAATACCATCCAACCTATGTATCTAACCAAAGGAAATGAAGAGGTTGAAAAAATTTATATTATGTGTATCCATGAGGAGGCAGGAATCATTTTTCTAAACTGGAAGCCCTGTTTCCTACCATACTCATCATCCTCCGTCATGATGCCACTACCATTGGCAGCAGAAACTATAATTTGATGAAGTGTCCATTGTCGCCTATCTCCAAGTATTTTTTTGAGGTTTTATTGGATGACTAAAATCCTTTTGATGATAATGAAGAGAGAAAAGCAATGTATTGAGATGCTCTGCAACATGTTATGTTGTTCCCTCTGTAACTACCGAATCAGAAAAACATAGAGTAGACCTTGATGCTAGCATACAAGGGTAACAACATTTATAGACTCTCTATCATTGGGAAAATTTCTAAAACCATTTGGCCTTTCTTCAAATCACAATTTACTTCTTTCTCATCATATGAACTATCTTTCAAAATAATAGACTGAATTTTGTAGTACCATTCTTCTGCTTGCATAAGAATGTCAATTACAGTTTTGTCTCTCTTTTCTTTGAGATTACCAATCATTTCGACTTTTGGCTTTCTATTACTTGAAAATAGCTCATCAACCATCTTCCTACACGTGTGAAGATTTGTTTTTAGTGGCACTTTTGTTGATGTGATAGTCACTGTCACTGGTGTTCATCATGAAATATGGATTCAAGAGACATTATAGTGCCAAAAGCAGTGCATCAATTGCAGTGTCATGAATCTCCAAGTTCATTTCAGACCGTTGATGAAATTCCTCTGCGAAATGGCGAAAATCGAAGGCCCAAAGTTCATAGTCTTTATAATTCACAATTTTCAAATACCGTGTTTGAAATTCAAGGTTTTTATATGCACCAGTAACATCTAACATTAATTTGCTCATTGACCTACTATCTTTTCCCTTGAGCTGATTTCCGTCAACCTTCACATTTATGGCACATTTCATCATATAATTGTTTGATCCTTTATTCTTGACCAACATTGAGATATCCCTCCAATATTACGTTGCACATATTGGATTTAATACCAATGTCACCATCCTTTTGAAACTCTGCAAAAACCCCCTCAACCCTGTCCAACATGTCACATTTAATCAAGGATTCAATATATATTTCATAAGCTTCCCAATTAGGTCGACACCTTGCCATAGATCGAAAAAATGTGTATTTTACTTCACATTACATAGATAGCCACATATACATTTGCATCAAATCCACATAGGATGGTTGCAATGCCTTCAGACCACTATCCTAAAATTTCTTCATAAAAGTTTCTGCATGTTCTACTTCTTTTTCTTGAGCTATAATATCATCACCCTTATTTTTAGGGGAAGCCACAAAATATTTTTAAAAAAGAAGCTCCTTTTTCGCTACCACGAGGTTTTTCTCTTCTTGCTGCAGGGCTGTTGTATTCCTCTGTTCAAAAACATCTTTGTCATATTCAAGAAAATAAAGAAGGTCCTCCTCTTGTAAAGAAGGGTAAAAATGGTCAAGCATGTATCAGTCTTTGTCACATCTAATTGATTTGAATATGTTTTGTTTCTTCATCCAGGTAAGGAGGTGCATGCAGATCATTAATAAAAAAAATGATGATTCCAAGTATGTCATAAATGTTAAACAAATTTCCAAGGTATGCTATTTCTCCAGGTTGTGTTGTGATCATACAGAAAAGTCATTATTCTCTTATAGGTGCAGCAAGAATCAAAACCGCTACTTTACTCTTACACTAAAACTATAGCTGTAGTGATTATTATTTTTCTCGCAAAAAAACTTATGAATTCAAAACCCAATGTTTCCCGAAAGCCACATTGACTTGCATGTAGTATTTACAAATTTGTCCCTTTGGAATGCAGTTTGTGGTTGGACTGGGTGATAAAGTCTCCCCTAACTGATATTGAAGAAGGTATGCATGTCAGGTCAGTTAATAAAAAATCCCCCTTGCAAAACCATCCTTTTATTATCACTTTTTCTTCTAGAGAGTTTGTTTCCTTTAGAGTTGAGTGTGATATTATCCATCAATTCTAAGTGTCGCTAACAAGTGAGATATCACATTACTTCTTAGTGAAGCATTACTATGTTTTCAACTCTAATGTTTTATGTTGTTTGCATTAATGTCATAAAAACTTTTAGAGATTGCTTCAGGTCACACCTTGTGGGTTTTGTCTGGAATGTAATGATTGATGGCCTTCTTTCTTTATGTAGGGTTGATCGCAATAAGTATCAGATTCAGATCCATTTACCTCATAAGATTGATCCTAGTGTGACAATGATGACTGTTGAAGAAAAGCCAGATGCTACTTACAATGATGTTGGAGGTTGCAAAGAAAAAATTGAATAGATGCGAGAGGTTTGTCAATTTTGTTATAAGTCATCATCTATTCAACAGAGTATTATGTCAATAAATGGTCAATATAAAAAGTAATTTATCATAACAGTTACAGGGATAACATTGGGTGATCTCATCCTAGACAAACTACTAATTTGTGCTTTTGGTTGTAGATATATTGTGAATCAAGGATGCATTAAGTATCTATGTGATCTTCTAGTCTTTCCAGACCCAAGAATTGTAACTGTTTGTCTTGAAGGGCTAGAGAATATTTTGAAAGTTGGGGAAGCAGAGAAGGTTCTGGGCAACACTGGAGGTGTAAATCTCTATGCACAATATATTGATGATGTTGAACGACTTGAGAAGATTGAGAACCTGCAAAGTCATGACAATAATGAAATTTATGAGAAGGCAGTAAATATTCTTGAAACTTATTGGCTAGAAGATGATGAAGATGACCAAACAATCAATCTTTTAAGTTCAACATGAGTACTTTATTTGACCTTGCAAGCAAACTTACAATTATTTACTATTTTTTTGGAAGCTCGGATGGAGTCTAGTTTCCCGAGTTGAAAGAAATTTCAAAATATGAGTGTTATGTTTGTCATGAAGAGAATAATTTCAAGTGATAATTCTATCACTAATGATATTTAATTTTTTAATATTTCTCCACCAAGCTATATAGATTCCAATCAATGATCTAATATTTCATAAGAGGCAAGTTATTTGCTCTGGAAAATGTTGGTTTAAATGTTTTGTTGCTTATCAATATCCTTGGTTGTTGATAATTTGCTTTAAATTTAATTTTAACTTTTAATTCTTCTTGAGCATTAATTTATGTTTTGAAACAGTTATTGAATTTTTCCAAGTATTTAGTAACAATTACAGCATGTTGCAGAGTATTGGCCCTTTCTGCTATCAACATGTATTTATGTGTCCCTTGCTATAGCTTAGGACAATGACAACATAAATTCAGACTTCTTAATTTCAGACAGTGTCATCAAAAAGCTTACCTTAGACTGTGGTGGAATCCTTAAGATTGTGGTGAACTCCTTGCTGAAGATGTGGTGGACTCCTAAGCTCAAATTGTGGAAGATTACAATGATTCCTGTGTAGTAACTACAACCGTATTGGACTATGTATAGATTTTCCACTCATTTCCTTGTTGGAAAGTCTCAACACAATGATACTACCTCTCAGAACGGTGGAGACTTTGATTGCTATAATTGACCTAAATGTGTATCATCTTTATTTGCTCAGACTTCCTTATTGGACAGTCAAAACACAATAATACTACCTCTCAGAACGTTGAAGACCTTGGGTGCTGTAATTTCCTTGACTATGCATCATCATTCTTGGGTCGGTTTTCCTTGCTAGACAGTCACAACACAATAATACTACCTCTCAGAATGGTGAAGACCTTGGTTGCTGTAATTACCTTGAATGTGTATCATCACTCTTGGAACACAACAAATATTGTTGAAGTGTTGGAGTTGTCCAACATCAAGACCATTGTTGGAGACTTATTTTGGACAAGTGAGACATTGGACAATGAACAATCAACGAAAGTTTTTGAAGCACCGATTAAGAAGTGCGTGGAGATATATCTTACTTGGGAAAGGGTTATTGAAGAGACCCTTGAAAAATCCTTGAAGGGTTATCTTATGATTGATGCCTACAAATGAACCCCAAACATCAATTTTTGTAATGGTTGTTTAATCATATGAATGATAATGATCCTAGAGTCATTAATCATAATGATTGAATTCATTCTTATTCCTTTAGTGATTTTAAACCCTTTTCAAAGTGCATATGCCTCTATTTGTTATGATTCCAATTTTATGCTCCTAGCATTCCAATTTTACACTCCATCAATAAAATACAAAATAATAAAGCTAATCCTTCTTCCAATTTTAAAAACTAGGAGTATTTTTTTGAAGCTATCAATATATGCTCTATAAACTAGTTTGAGTAAATTTTCTCCTTAAATTTGAAATATACCAAACCATTTCTCTTCATCTATATTGAAACATTGATGAGAGTTGAGTTGTTTTCCTTTGGAAATAACAATTTCATCTAAATTTTTTTGGATTTATTGCTACAAGGGGTGGGATATCTATCTCTTAATATAAAAGTGTGAAATCCATTACAAGCAAAAATGTCTGACATATGAAATAATTCATAGCTAAACACACCTTTATGAATAGTTTGGACATTATTAACAGAAAGAAAGAAGGGTAAAACTTTTTGAGATTTACATGATGATTGATGATTATCTTGAAAATCCATTTTTATGAGTAGTAGCATGCTTGGTGTTATATCCATAGGTTATGCTATTTTAAAATAAAATATTTCATAAAAAAATTCATGACACTTGAAAAGGATCATAAACAAAATTCTTTATAATTGGTTGTTGTTTATATTTTCTAAAAACCCATTTACAAATGGTAATTATGAAGGCAAAAATTGTTAAGGTCACAATCAAGATTTGAGAAATCCATTGGAAGTGCAAGAACCTACACATAACTTAAAATTGTTATATGGAGGACCATGATCAACATAAAACAACCCACTAATGCAAATTTGGTTATATGGTGTGGTTATATCTCAATAAAAAAGAGTTTTAAGGATGACAATGATAAGTTGTACAACACATGGAAGAGAACACTTTCTAGTTTAATGCACCCATGCCCATGAGGTTGGATTATATTAATAATAGAGAAAAAATATTTAAACTATATTTGATACTTCCATGATGATTGACGAGGAAACCATTATTACAAGTAATAACATACATTACACATGTGTTAGATTTATATATTATACTATTTAGAAATACAATTATGAATAAGAAAATTCATGATACTTGAAAAGAGTCATAAAAATGTTTCCAAAAGAAATTAAAATAGAAACTTCCAAGTAAAGGGAAATGGCTTGTACAAAATAAGGTATACGAATGTTTTCCATACAACATGTTGAAACTTTCAAAATATTGAGAAAACAAAATAAAGATTAAAAGGGGATGTGTGAAATATGTAAACGATTAAAGACAAAATTTTGGAGAAATTTAACTAAATCTTGATTAAAAGATGTTGAATATTCCTTTGTAGGATCTATTCCATGTTGTGAACAATATTTTCCAAGCACACGTAAAATAGAAACATGTCAAATGAACATAGAAACATATGAAATTTGACATTTATAGGATACTTTTTTGAAGCTATCAATATGCGAACTATAAGATAGTTTGAATAAATTTTCTCCTTAAATTTGAAATTTACCAAACCATTTGATCAGGAGCTCAAGACTAAGCTTGGGAAAAAGCTCAAAATTTTATTTGCTCAAAATTGGTTGGAACCTGAATGACAGGATAGGCCTCGACGATACGATCTCGGCGACACGAACGACATTCAAATCCGTTACCGTATGAAGAAGTTGTTGCACTTTGAAATCGCCCAATAACCTCTAATGCTGAATGGGTTCATGAATTTAATGTGGAGAAATATTTTTAATATATTAAGTTTAATTAATGTTTTATATATATTAAAAATTTAATATTTTATTTTATTTTAAAAAAATCATATATGATATTAATATTTATATATATATATATATATTAAATATTAATTAAAAATATATATATATTAATTATATTAATTAAAATCCATATTAATCAAAGTTGAAATGTCATATGGTAATGTTTCACGTTCAAATGTCAAATGGAAAAAAAATCAAAAGTTATATGGGTGAAAAATCGAAGGTTCACGTGGCTTTGTTAACATTGGAGCGGAGGTTGAAGGGGCTTCGGGCTAGCCCCCCACCCCATTCCACATGACCGCAGTAGGAAACCTTGGCCTTAAGGCCTTCCTACTCACATGGAGGTTTAAAACAGTTACGGTTACCCTTTTTAAATTCTGCGGTGAGCACATGACGGCGGCTAGTCTGGTCTTTAATATTACGGTTTTTAAAACCATCAAACCCACATTAAATGTCGAAACCCAACGGCCTATGTGGACATGTCAACTGAACAATTAATGCTGCCCCTAACCGCTGGCGGGAAAATTGACGAAGTGCACCAATTTAGGCGGACCTCTAAACTTATCCGCAGTTAACTAAATTTGGCCCACTTTTTGTGGGATTTTTGCCTAACATTGGGCAAAAGACTGTTTAGGCCATATCTTTCACATGGGAGATCCTTTCTGAGCGAATTGTTTTTTGATTTTGGATCTCTTCGACCTTCTGGACTCATTTGCATAGTTTTCACAGCCAATAGAGGTCGTTCGCAGGTGTTTTTTCTTTAGGGAAGTTTTCAAGGCCAATAGGGCCATTCCTGTGCTTGAGCTATTTTGGGGTTGTATTCATTTGTTTTCGGTAATTCAAAAGCCTAATTCTGTTGTCTTCGACATTATGAGTCCATTGGAAGAGGTTTCAGAACCATTGGAGGTCTTCTTCACCTCTAATTTCTTCATATAATTTTAAAGGGTCATCAGGGCCATTTGAAGAAAGTACTGTTTAAGGTACAATTTCACTGTTTAGTGCTTGGGGAAGAGCATTCTTAGTTGTTTCCTATCTTTTGATTATTTTTTTACAGTCATATTTTCCTTTAGAGACACTTATTTACTTGTATTAGCCTTTGCAGCTTTCTTAATACAAGAGGACAAGCCCATTTTGGGAGGCTTGGTCCAACAGATGTAGCCCAGGAGGGGTGAATTGCTTCATCATCTTTGTGTCATTATTTGCTGAAGATATCATGTTAAAAAAATATGATATAATGTGTTAAACAAAAAATTTAAGTAACTTTCCTTCACACATAAACACCTAAACAACTACTCAAACTTATTTGTTTTATTCCGCAGGACATCAAGTTTCAAGCATGAGTATTTTAATGACATCTGAGTGTTTACTTCATAGATAACCTTGGAGTTGTTTGCACATTTAAAATTATTGAAAATGGATACCTTGCACCCTTTATTCAAGTACATTTCATTTTCAGATCAAATGGTATCAGAGCGGGTTTTTGTTGTTTATATGCTCTAGGAAAATTTATATAAACTATAGACAGAGTCTGAAGCAAGCCAAGAAGCCTTCGAACCGCTTTTGTTATACAATTGCGTAGTAGATAAATGCTACTTCAGTCAATCTCTGGTTTAGTTTATATTTTTAGCATTTGTGCAATCAACCTTGATTTTTTTATTATGTGCATGAGTTTGCTTGAGCTCATTTTGGGATAGCTGGTGTTAACCCTCTCTAAGAGCTGAAGGCATTTGGTCAACAGCTTGTCATTATTGAAAGCTTTGAGAACTTTGTTTGAAGTTCCTTTTGTTATTTGACCATTTACATGATGTCAATTTCTTCTGCAAGTGAAGTTTCCTCCTTCACAAGGTTCTTCGATGAAGATATGAAGCGTGAATTCATTATATTGAAGGATATGGTGTAGATCCTGTTTGAGGATAGAAGAGAAAGCATGGAGCTTCGTGAGAAATTGTTGGCCATGAATAAGGAAAAAGAAGAAATTCTTCAAATATTGCATGATATGGAGTTGCAGCTTCATCAAGCCCAAGAGGCTTTGACCAAGAACACGCGTGAGGAAGAGGTAATCCATTCTAATGTGTCTTCAGTTTCCTCTTTAGAAAGACATTTTGGTTCTTTCGAAAAGCATACAAGAGGAGTAGGATCCAAGTTATTGATGTTGAAAATGGGCTATCATGAAGGCAAAGGATTAGGGAAGCATGCACAAGGCATTTTTGAGCCTCTTTTTGTTGAGGAACGACCCAAGAACCTTGGTCTTGGTTATGTACAATCTAATGGCGAAGACTCCAAAGCCATGAAGGCATGTGAGGCTAATGCAAAGAGAAATTTTGTTCCAAGTTCCATGAAGCAAATATGTCAAATTTGTTTCAAAGATGAATGCCCTTGCTTTAAGCCTTTGTTGCAGCAAGAAGATGATAGACATGCAGCTTATGGCAAGCATGCAATTTTAGGCAGTTTTCAAGACAAGAACGATGATGTTAGTCTACAATTGAAAGCTGGAGCCTCTACTAGTTCATCTCCTCATGGAGGCAAAAAGGATGAACATGCAAAGCAGCATAAGAGGTATAAATATTCTCATGATCAATTTGATTGTGTTTCTGCAAGGCATGATAATTTTACATGCTTTAATGGAAGAAAGAATTTTTGTACATATTGTGGTCGATTTAACCATCATGTTTCAAGATGCTGGATGAGGAAGAAAGCACACAAGAAGCATATAAAGAAAAGACTACCTTCAAAGAAGGTGCATATGATTTGCACTTTTTGCCAAAAGAAGGGACATGTTGTCTCTCATTGTTGGACTTTGCATCCAACTCGTCGTCCCACACACATGCAGCAAGAGGAAAAAAATATTGGCGAAGGTGGAACCTCAAATTCCATTATTGATGTGGAAAGGGAAGTTTCACATGAGGAAAAGTTGTAGCAGCAAAAGTCACCATGGAAGTGGCTTGGTGAGAAGTGGATGGACTTCTTGACACAGTAAGATGTACTCCTTTTGTACATATGCAAATTTCGGATGTATGCATGTATTTGATGTTGTAATATCTTGTTTGTTTTGAGCCACTTTAGATCATTGATCAAGAATGCGTTGTACAGTGTCATTCTGTAAATTTCTCGCCAGAAATTTTTGTGTGAGAGCAAGAAAGACAATAGTGGATAGTTGTGGACAAGCGCATTCAGGAAGGGAAATGTCAAATTCTTTCCATTTGTGGTTCAATTTTATTTCCTTTGCAAGGAATTTTTTTTTAAAGGGCTGAAGAGAAGAGGATGTTCGTTCTCTCATTTTCTGTACTACAGATTGGTTTAGCATTTCAATAAGCTTTTGGGGACCAAAAGCCTCTCATTTGGGAGGTGTAATCAGGAGCTCAAGACTGAGCTTGGGAAAAAGCTCAAAATTTTATTTTCTCCAAATTGGTTGGAACCTAAGCGACGGGATAGGCCTCGATGATACGATCTCGGCGCCGCGAATGGCATTCAAATCTGTTACCGTACGAAGAAGTTGTTGCACTTTGAAATCGCCCAATAACCTCTAATGCTGAATGGGTTCATGAATTTAATGTGGAGAAATATTTTTAATATATTAAGTTTAATTAATGTTTTATATATATTAAAAATTTAATATTTTATTTGATTTTAAAAAAATCATATATTATATTAATATTTTATATATATATATTAAATATTAATTAAAAAATATATATATTAATTATATTAATTAAAATCCATATTAATCAAAGTTGAAATGCCATATGGTAATGTTTCATGTTCAAATGTCAAATGTCAAATGGCAAAAAAATCAAAAGTTATATGGGTGAAAAATCAAAGGTTCACATGGCTTTGTTAACATTGGAGCGGAGGTTGAAGGGGCTTCAGGCTAGGCCCCCCCCCCATTCCACATGACCGCAGTAGGAAATCTCGGCCTTAAGGCCTTCCTACCCGTGCAGAGGTTTAAAACAGTTACGGTTACCTTTTTTAAATGCTGCGGTAAGCACATGATAGTGGCTAGTCCGGTCTTTAATATTACGGTTTTTAAAACCGTCAAACCCACATTAAATGCCGAAACCCAACGGCCCATGTGGCCACGTCAACCGAACAATTAATGCTGCCCCTAACCGCTGGCGGGAAAATTGGCAGAGCACGCCAATTTAGGTAGACCTCTAAACTTATCCGCAGCTAACTAAAGTTGGCCCACTTTTTGTGGGATTTTTGCCTAACATTGGGCAAAAGACTGTTTGGGCCATATCTTTCACATGGGAGATCCTTTCTGAGCGAATTTTTTTTTTTTTTTTTGGATCTCTTTGACCTTCTAGACTCATTGGCACATGTTTCACAACCAACAGAGGTCGTTTGCAGGTGTTTTTAATTCAGGGAATTTTTCAAGGCCACTAGGGCCATTCCAGTGCTTGAGCTGTTTTGGGGTTGTATTCATCTGTTTTCGGTAATTCAAAAGCCTACTTCTGTTGTCTTCGACATTCTGAGTCCATTGGAAGAGGTTTTAGAACCATTGGAGGTCTTCTTAACCTCGAATTTCTTCATATAATTTTAAAGGGTCATCAGGGCCATTTGAAGAAAGTACTGTTTAAGGTACAATTTCACTGTTTAGTGCCTAGGGAAGAGCATTCTTAGTTGTTTCCTATCTTCTGATTCTGTTTTTACAGTCATATTTGTCTTTAGAGGCACTTATTTACTTGTATTAGCCTTTGCAACTTTCTTAATACAAGAGGAAAAGCTCATTTTGGGAGGCTTGGTTCAGCAGATGTAGCCCAGGAGGGGTGAACCACTTCATCATCTTTGTGTCATTATTTTCTGAAGATATCATGTTAAAAAAATCTGATATACTATGTTAAACAACAAATTTAAGTAACTTGCCTTCACACATAAACACCTAAAAAACTACTCAAACTTATTTGTTTTATTCTGCAAGACATCAAATTTCAAGCATGAGTATTTTAATGACATCTGAGTGTTTACTTCATAGTTAACCTTGGAGTTGTTTGCAAATTTAAAATGATTGAAAATGGATACCTTGCACCCTTTATTCAAGTACATTTCATTTTCAGATCACCATTTCTCTTCATCTATATTGAAACATTGATGAGAGGTGAGTTGTTTTCCTTTGGAAATAATAATTTCATCTAAAAACTTTTGGATTTATTGCTACAAGGGGTGGGCAGAGGGCGTCGTGCCTTGGGAGGGCGCCCGATGAAACGAGTTCGGGTCGGGTCGTTTTGTTAGAGGGCACCAGTATTAGGTTTTCTAAGTTGTGACCACACGGGTGCCTTGTGCACATTCATGCGGGCCATTTGTCGTTTTCTCCCTTGTGTGTTTGTTCGGTCGGGTGGAGGGCGTCGCGCCTTGGGAGGGCGCCCGATGAAACGAGTTCAGTTCGGGTCGTTTTGTTTGAGGGCGCCTGTATCAGGTTTGCTAAGTTGTGACCGCACGAGTGCCTTGCGCACGTTCGTGCAGGTCGTTTTCCATTTGCTCCCTTGTGCATTTGTTCGGTCATGTGGAGGGCATCATGACTTGGGAGGGCACCCAATGAAACGAGTTCGGGTCGGGTCATTTTGTTTGAGGGCGCCCATATCAGGTTTGCTAAGTTGTGACCTCATGAGTGCCTTCTGCACGTTCGTGTGGACCATTTTCCATTTTCTCCCTTGTGCGTTTGTTCGATTAAGCGGAGGGCATCACGTCGTGCGAGGGCGCCCAATGAAACAAGTTTGGGTCGGGTCATTTAGTTTGAGGGCACCCGTATCAGGTTTGCTAAGTTGTGACTGCACGGGTTCCTTGTGCACATTCGTGTGGGCCGTTTTCCATTTTCTCCCTTTTGTGTTCATTCGGTCGGGCGGATGGCGTCGTGCCTTGGGAGGGTGCCTTATGAAACGAGTTTGGGTCGGGTCATTTTGTTAGAGGGCACCCGTATCAGGTTTGCTAAGATGTGACCGCACGGGTGCCTTGTGCATGTTTGTGTGGGCCATTTGCCATTTTCTCCCTTATGTGTTCGTTCAGTTAGGTGGAGGGCATCGCGCCTTGGGATGGCACTCGATGAAATGAGTTTGGGTCGGGTCGTTTCATTTGAGGGTGCTCGTATCAGGTTTGCTAAGTTGTGACCACACGGGTGCCTTGTGCACGTTTGTGCGGGTCATTTTCTGTTTTCTCCCTTGTGCGTTTGTTCGGTTGGGCGGAGGGCGTCACACCTTGGGAGGGCACCCGATGAAACGAGTTCAGGTCGGGTCGTTTTGTTAGAGGGCACCTGTATCAGGTTTGCTAAGCTGTGACCGTACGGGTGCCTTGTGCACATTCGTGCAGGTCGTTTGCCGTTTTCCCCCTTGTGCGTTTGGTCGGTTGGGCAGAGGGCGTCACGCCTTGGGATGGCACTCGATGAAATGAGTTCGGGTCGAGTCATTTCGTTTGAGGGCACCCATATCAGGTTTGCTAAGTTGTAACCGCACGGGTGCCTTGTGCACATTCGTGTGGGCCGTTTACCGTTTTCTCCCTTGTGTGTTCTTTCATTCGGGCGGAGGGCATCGTGACTTGGGAGGGCACTCGATGAAATGAGTTCTGGTTAGGTCATTTTATTAGAGGGCGCCTGTATTAGGTTTGCTAAGCTCTTATCACACGGGTGCCTTGTGCATGTTCTTGCGGGCTATTTGTCATTTTCTCCCTTGTGTGTTCGTTCGGTCGGGTGGAGGGCATCGCGCCTTGGGAGGGCACCCAATGAAACAAGTTCTGGTTGGGTCAATTTGTTAGAGGGCGCCCGTATCAAGTTTGCTAGGTTGTGACCACACGGGTACCTTGTGCACATTCGTGCGGGCCGTTTTTCGTTTTCTCCCTCGTGTGTTCGTTCGGTCGGGCGGAGGGCGTCGCGCCTTGGGAGGGTGCCCGTATCAGTTTTTCTAAGTTGTGACCGCACGGGTGCCTTGTACACATTCATGTGGGTCGTTTGCCATTTTCTCCCTTCTGCGTTCGTTCGGTCGGGCAAAGGGCGTCGCGCCTTGGGAGGGTGCCCGATGAAATGAGTTCAGGTCGGGTCGTTTTGTTTGAGGGTGCCCGTATCATCTTTGCTAAGTTGTGACCACACGGGTGCCTTGGGAATTATTATATATTTACATTTAACTAAATATTCATTCATCACCATTATATCCATGCAAAAAAAGGGGCGAGTTAAGATCATCTAGGAGTAAACATGATGGACACATTAAATCACCATGGACACATTAAATCACCATTAATTCCATTATTATATATATACATTTAACTAAATATTCATTCATCATCATCATATCCATGCAAAAAACGGGGTGAGTTAAGATCATCTAGGAGTAAACATGATGGACACATTAAATCACCATAACTAAAAATTATCTAGCAAAGCACCCTAATCTAGTACATCATAATATATTGTTCATACCAACACACATTTAACCATCGACATGTCCATTTATTTGAAAGTAATCCACAATATAGTCTTAAACTATATAAAGTCCAATGCATTGTAGCAATTATGTGTTCTAACCCTAGAATCAAAGTTCATTGTTCATCTTGAACAATGTGTTCCACTCATATGAAATGTGCTAGTGGAAAATTTTCTAGAATGACATCATGATCACCTATCATTAACCTCCATTGTCATTGTTTTTTCTACTCTTCACTTGCTTCAACTGCAACCAAGTTGCTATGACCAAGTGACTATATTGGGCATAAATAACCTCTGGTTGGTAATCTTGAAAAATAATATGATCTTTACATTTCTTTACTTCTTCAAAGAAATGTCCCATTAACACCATTGAACCGATTGGGTATGTATAATTTGTTGGATAATTATACTCTTGCAGCAACGTGGATTTAGACATAGTGCATCATAATAAATAATAATTCACTTTTTCTTGATTATTTTCTGGTGCAATGACAGCGAAGGCATCACCTTCTATAATCATATCAGAAACAAGATCATAATCATTGTCAATCACAACCACTTCATTGTCCATTTCCTTGTCAGTCACATTTCCAAATGGGGGCAATGTTGTCAATTCTTCGTGTTTCCATGGTTTAAAAAATTTCTTAATTTGGTTTTCACAGTCATCGATGGGCTTTGTCTGATCAATACATGCAGAACAAAAGTAAGAGCACTTTCATTTCTCAATGCAATGTATATTTGTCATGTTCTTACTCCTAATTGAGTGTAAACTTCTTGTTTGAGGGATTCCAAGGCAATTAAATGGCAACAGTCTATCAACATCACCCATTGCAATATTCCAAAAGTCCCTGCTTGAGAAAAACACACACACATGTATGAGTCAAATTTTGAACAATATTTAATATTTTTTTGATAACAAAATATACACATATATGTATACACATATATATATCTAGACATGTATAATATATTGTTAGTTAAATGTGTATGCCTACTTGTGCACATCAGCCATCCTTGGGTTAGATACATGACTTAAATTGTCTTTGCACAAATTAACAACATCTAAAGAATTTGCAAGTCGGGAAGTTGAGTGATTCAATTGATGCCTCCTAAGTGCACATTTTACACATGCCCCAGCACCATCATGCTCTCCTTTTCCGTGCCCTATCTCAAAGAAATTCCATGTATATGGAATGTTGGTTCTCTTATGAAGATGAGACAACCAAAAGAACGATCTTGCTTATTTAAATTGACCAACACAACCATCTAACCATACCCAATGTTCTTTAAAAGTGACCCTTTGTTTCAACAATTCATTATAAATAACATTAAAACAATGCTAAACAAAACATGTATCATGTGTTCGATCATCACTGATGTAGAAATGGTACTCCTTAATCACCTCACGATTATTTTCATTGCTATCAAGATCATCGATAGCAAGCTCTGCATGTCTATACAAAATATGCACAAATATAGATACTTGGTCTGATTGATAATACTCACTTTGTATCTCCCTTTGTGGACTAAACGTGTAATTCTCAGTGAAATCAACCACTAATAATATAGTTCCCTTTGGGAACACATCACATGATTTCTTGAATTGTAAATCCTTCCATCGTGCTATATGACAATGCTTAATATATTTGTATATTTGCACCATGAACTTCTCCATAAAAGATGTCACTGGAATCTCCTCGTCAAGTAAAGTGAACTTTTTTGATGTTGTGCTTGAATCTGCAATAGGAGTGTAAGTAACATTTTCATATCGCTTCCAATTCAGACTGAGATTTGACAATCTGAGATCATTAGGATCAATGGGATAATTTGCATCGTAGAGTGCCAAATGAGAACATTCTACGCATTTTATTCCACCAACACATTCTTTTTTTATAAAATAATTCATTATTCTCTCGTGCACATAATATATTCGATAAAAATTCACGAACACTTGAAGGAGGGGGGTCATTTGACCAATATTTTATGCCAAAATTTACAAATGTCTCATAAAATAATTTGAATTCTACATGGTATAGACAACAACATGTGTATCGAACAGTGATAGGCCTAACATACCATGGTTTAATCTTCACAAATGTGCTAAGGAAAATCTTCACATCAGTATTACTCTCCATAAAGTTCTAGAATAATTCTACTTGACTGACCTGTGTTATATGTTTGGAATGAGATTCATAAACTCCCTTAGATATATGGCGTCACACATAATCCTTTTCATTTGGAGACACACGAGAATTCAAATCCATAAACTCTTTTACCCTATCCCTCACACCATCAGGAATTCTATCATGATATGGATGCCTGCAGATATTAGCCCACCATGCAAGTTCATCATTCTCATCTAATTGAATTCTAAATTTTGTATTCCTCCATAAACTTTTTCTTGATGTTTTAAACAATTTTGAAGTTGTTGACATCAACCGACTTGATGAAGTTCGTATCACGACTACACCTGTTAAAATTTCTCTACGAGCATTCTTTTCAACTTGAGGTCACTTTTTGGCTAGTGTGGCAAGTGTCGACGTCACATTTTTTGATACCATTTCATTTGCTAACCTCTTTTTCACTTTTAATGCCCAATAATTCCACAACATTTTTGAGAGATTTGTGCTTTAAAAACCCACATAACATCTGAGCTTGTGCTATGATAGACTTACCTTCAAAAATATTTTTCAGTCCAAAATTTACTTTATCTCGAACTATCCTTTCAGCCATTGGTGGTCCCAATTCTTCAATTTTAGTTGGATCCATATTTTCTAGAAACTTGTAGTTGTATACAACGTTCTTGGAACTTCCAATTAATTGCAGTGAAATTCGAGGTGTGGCAGTATATTCTTGTGGTTCTGATGTTGTCCCTGCATAAAAAACAATATTAAATTCTAATTTGAAATTGACATATACATATTTTTAATTTTAAAACTATCTTGAACTACAATGTTTTTTAAAAAAAATACAAAATTCAAATTGAAGAAACTATTGACTCACTAGTGAGATTGATATAAATATTCTCTTAGACATTTTTGTTTTCAATATTCTCGTTGACAAGTTCCTCAACATTTCTCATCTCCTCGTCATTGTCATGCACCTCTACATCTATTTCACGATGCTCTACCTCCACATTTATTTCATGGCTTAATCTTTCCCTTTCCTCTCACCTTTTTTTTTTGTAATCTCTCATTTTTATCCGTTGAATCAGTTCTTTTTCGATCGTGCCTTGATAGGTAATTCCTTTGGTTTCCCATGTTCACAAAATTGGAAACCTAAAATCCAACTCTATTTGGACCAAATACCCAAAAAAACATAAAGACTTCAGAATGAGTACTTCATGCTTTCAACAAGAGAGAAAATTAAAAATAAATAATTAAAATCATAAAGACATTTTATAAAAATACTTCATGCCTTCATAGAGACATTTTGCAAAAATAATCCATGTCTTCATAGAGACATTTTGCAAAAATACTTAATGCATCCATGCACCCAAAAAAACTTCAAAAAAAAAATTTCACCCAGAAAAACTTTCAAAAAACATTTCGCCAAAAAAATTTTGCACCCAAAAAAACTTTTTTTTTTTTTTTTTTGCCAAAAATAATTTTGCACATAGAAAATATTCGCACCTTGACAGAAAAAGAATTCGGACCCTCGCACCTTTGCAATTTTAGGACCCTCTCAACTTCAAAATTTTCGTTGGTTCAGAATGGTGTGTGGAATTAATCTTTCGAATGAGATTATTTATATACAACTCTCGCCCAAAAGATTGCATCAGCTTTGGATTAACATTTAGAGATTAAAACATTCTTGTCCGAGAGTATAATAAACTCTCCGACGAGAGTTTATAAAACTCTCGAACGAGAGTTAGCGTTGGCTAAACTCTCGACTGAGAGTTGGCTTGGGTAAACTCTCGAGCATAAACTATCAGCCGAGAGTTTTTAAAATTTCGGCCGAGAGTTTAGCCGTGTGGTTAAATGTAACCTATGGTGGTTTAAACTCTCGGTCGAGAGTTTTAAATTTCTTGGTCAAGAGTTTAATAAATATATCGTCCGAGAGTTTCTGGTCAACGAAAAACCTAGAAATTTCTGCAGTTTTCAGGAACCTGCAACTTTGGAGGGGCGGAACACCTACAAAAACAAAATGTTATATTTCAGACTAGGTACCATTAGATTCATCTCTGAATCTAGTTTCTGATGATATAATATTTGTGGAGTTTCATTAAAAAATTCAATTTGTTATTAATTTTATACTAAACTGTGTCATTGTGGAATTTCATTGTTCAGAAAATTGCACTGAATGAAAATTCAATAACTTTAAAATGGGAACACCAAAAAATTTAGAAAAATCATATTGCAATTCCTCTCCCTGCCTACTTCAAAAGGGTACTCTCAGTTTCCTTATTGACGATCACATTGAAAAGAAAATCTAGGGCTCATAAAATGTACTGAAACATCACCATTTTTTTGTCTTCGTCCATTTCAAAAAATAATAAAAAATAGTAATTTAATATGAAAATTACCGAAAAATAGTCAGTGCACTAGTGAAATATATGTAGATTATGATGATATGGTTTATTTCCAAAAAATGAATAACCTTACCTAATTAAAGTTAGGGTTCAAAAAGTGACTATTTATGTTTACCTCAAAATTTTAAATATATGCAGTTAGTAAACAACAAATTGACCTCTCTATATGTAAATATTTAAAAAAAAAGAAATATGAGTATGGAGGAAAGACAATTCTCTTCAAATCTTGTTTTTATGTCAAAGCATAATTTGCATTAAAAATATGAGTTTAATGGAGTTGAAGTTGAAAAACATATAAATTTACAATTTTCAACGTCAAAAAAGAGGAAAAAGTGTTTCCCAACTTCACATTTTCACCAGCTTGAGATTTTTAGCAGATAACTTAGTTGACATGATTTTTCCTAAGCTTTCCTTAAAATTTGAATACTAAGTTACTAAGGTGTTATTTTCTATATATGGTGACATTTTATTTTCTTTGTTTATATAGGTTATATGGCCACATTATAGTGGCAATTATCGCTGCAATGAAGAAATTTTTTTCGAGTTTCTTACTTGTATCGGGAAAAATGGCTTTGACATTGTTGATGTTGAGGAATATGTCGTATAAACTATTTATAGTATAATTTAGTTTATATTCTAGAGTTCATTGTCTTTCATGTTTTACACTCTGCATTGTATCTTCTTTTGTTTTCAGAAAATGAACTCAGTATTGATGATAAGAAGCATGAATTGAAAAAAGAGGGGAGCAATAACATTGGAGCGACAAATGAAAAAAGAGAGAGAGGCTAATTGGTCTGGTGATACTCTTAGAACCAATATCTCGCATAAGACACAAATATAAAGACTGATGGTCAAGTCTTTAGAGTTGGTGAATTCACCTGCAATGCCTTGAAAACACAATGATAATGCTTTGACATTGTTGATGTTGAGGAATATGTCGTATAAACTATTTATAGTATAATTTAGTTTATATTCTAGAGTTCATTGTCTTTCATGTTTTACACTCTGCATTGTATCTTCTTTTGTTTTCAGAAAATGAACTCAGTATTGATGATAAGAAGCATGAATTGAAAAAAGAGGGGAGCAATAACATTGGAGCGACAAATGGAAAAAGAGAGAGAGGCTAATTGGTCTGGTGATACTCTTAGAACCAATATCTCGCATAAGACACAAATATAAAGACTGATGGTCAAGTCTTTAGAGTTGGTGAATTCACCTGCAATGCCTTGAAAACACAATGATAATATTTTGAAGTGATGAAACACCATTTCATGTGTTAATTGTAGTCCAACCAATATTAAGTTGGAAAATCATATTGTAATACTTTAACATTTCATATAATATAATTTATGTGGTTGAAACTATTTATAATTTCACTTGATATTGTTTAGTATTGTAATTAAAATATGAGACTTTGTGTTTTCATATTAGATGAACTTGCACATTGTATGACATTTTTTAAATCATACAAATTAATTTATGTTGATTAATAATGAACACAAAATCAATTTAAAAATACTAAATTAGTAGTTTATATTGATTAATGATGAACACAAATAAAATAAATATATGACTAAATTAGTCATTTATAATGATTATTAATTAAGGTAAATGAAATGAATATAAACTACTAAATTAGTTGTTTATATTATGAATAAATGACTACTACAAATGATAAATTTATGATTACAAATGACGACTAAATTTTGTATATATACGACTATTAGTAGCTAATTTATAGTATCTTATAACACGACTAAAATTTGCATATATATGACTATTAGTAGCTAATTTAGAGTATCTTATAACACGGCTAACATTTTGGTCATATTTCTTTGGTCATTAATTGGTTCTCGGGTGATCATATAGTAATATATTTTATTATATATTTGGTCATTAATTGTGACAATTAATGACCAAATAAAATATTAAATCAATGATTAAATCAATGACCAAATCAATAACCAAATCAATGACCAAATCAATGACTAAATTAATGATAAAATCAATGACTAAATTAATGACTAAATCAGTGATTAAATTAATAACCAAATTAATGACCCAATATACTAATAGACAACAAAAATGACATAACCAATTAATGACTAAGATAAAAACGACCAAAATTTGGTCGCGTTATAAGATATTGTAAATTAGCTACTATTGGTCACCTACCGAAAAATAGTCGTTTATATGCAAATTTTAGTCATTTTTTTAGTAACTATAAATTAGCCATTTTTATAAGTTGGTTACTACCATTGTTACTTCATGCTTAGAGGGAACCATATTCCTTAACTTAAAGAGTTCTCTAGGGGCACACATGGTAGATCTTATCCCAAAGGGAAACTCCTATATGATAAAAACTGAATTGAGTAGAAAGGGCAGCTTTGAGGTGAGTATTGCACCTGGAGACTGCACACAAGATGGAGAGTACACTCTACATTAAATAATAAAATGTTACTATAAGTACATCACAAAGGAGTAGGAAGTTGTAAACAAACTCCTATATCTTAGGAACTAATCTTAACTTAAGCAACTACATTAAAACAGTGTAACCATTTCTCCATTAATACAAAATAATATTAATTATTTTCAACTCTCCCCCTAAATGGAGAAATGATTATCTTAAATTCCTAACATCCCTCTAAACAGTTCAAACATAATTTTCCCAAGAGTCTTAGTAAAAATGTCTACCATATTGTCAGAAGTTTTACAATATTCAATAAATATTTCTTTTGACTTGACTTTTTCTCGAACAAAGTGAAATTGAGTATCTATGTGTTTCGTATTCTTGTGGAATACTAGATTGTATGATAGCTTGTTGGTACTCTGGTTGTCACATTTTATGATGGTTTCTTTTTTCTGCTTTTCTCCTACATCATGGAGAAGCCTTCTCAACTAGATAGCTTCACATGTAGTTGCACACAATTCTTGGCACTCGTCTTCAATTGAAGATAATGCCACAGTACTATGCTTTTTACCAGATCCAAGCTATGACCCTGAAACCAATACTAAATGCATAACCTGTGATGCACCTTCGGTCATCTAGATCACCTGCCCAGTCCGAGTCTGAAATACTTGCTAAAGTAATATCAGATGTGTTAGTGTATAAAATACCATAATCACTAGTACCACGAAGATACCTCAACACACTTTTTTCTTTCATCCAGTGACTTTCAAGTGGATTAGACATGAACTGGCTCAACACACTAAGAGAGTATGCCAAGTGCAGTCTAGTTTTAGTTAGATATATTATACTACCAACTATTTGTCTATACAAAGTGGCACCCACCTCCTTAGAGCCATCGTCACTACATAACTTCAGATTCTGCTGCAAAGGTGTTGATGTTGTCTTACACTGCTCCATCCTGAACCATGTGAGCAGAATTCTGACATACTTCCCTTGAGTAAGAAATGTTTGTCAAGAGTCTCGCCATATAGCCAAACCCGAGAAATAATGTAGAATTCAGAGATCTTTCATTTCAAAAAATTGCGACACTGCAATTTGATTTCTTTGATCAAGGCATATGCATTACCTGTTATAATCCTGTCATCTACATACAAAGAATTCAAAATAATCTGCCTCTATTTATTAAACATGGTATAAAGATTTGGATCATTCATGCTCCTATGAAAACCATGGTGTAAGAAGAATGAATCAATATTCTCATACCAAGACCTGGTTGCTTGTTTTAAACCATAAACTGCCTTTTTCAACCGACATAATAGATGTTCCTGCCCTTCTTTGAAGAACCCTTCAGGTTGGACTAAATAAATCTCTTCCTTTAAATCACCATTCAGAAATGCAGACTTAACATCTAACTGTTGTAGCTTCCACTCATATTTTGTTTCTAATTAAATTAGCATTCTAATGGTGTTTAGTTTGGCTACAGGAGCAAATATTTCTTCAAAGTCTATTCCCTCTTGCTACGAATAATCCTTTGCTACCAGTCTAGCTTTAAACTTCTCTATATTCCCATCTGCATTAAATTTAGGTTTATAAAGGCACTTACAACCTATGGGTGTTTTTCCCTCAGGAAGTTCTACTAAATCCCAAGTATGGTTTCTAATAATTGATTATATTTCTTCATTCATTGCAGCCCTCCATTCATCAGATTGACTTGCTTCTTTATAGTTTTTGGGATCTATAACATTTAAAATGTTTTACATTAAATCAAACTCTTTCAATCTGGTTGGTAATTGAATCTTCCTACATGATATTTTCGGTAGAGGACTCACCTCAAATTTGTCTGCTTCAGACCTGTGCGGGCTTCCCTTGTTGACTACATCACCAGTTTCTTCATCTTTCTACTCCTGATGTTGATTATCCTCACTGCTTTCTTCCATAAATAATGGAGTGTGCCGTTCTTTATGACTGTCTTCCATTCCTTCCTCAACCTTCTCATGGAATATAACATCTCGACTTGCAAATATTTTATGAGTCACGGGATTAAAAAACTTGTAGGCTTTAAACTCAATGTAATATCCTACAAAGATACATTTCATGGCTTTAGGATCTAACTTATTTCTATCCTCCTTGGGTATATGGGCAAAGGTTTTTGACCCAAAAACTCTTAGATGACTCAATGTTGGTTTAAATCCATAAAGTGCTTCAAACAGAGTCTTAAATTTAAGACATTTAGTAGGAGTCCTATTCTTTAAATAAATAGCAGTGTTGATAGCTTCAGCCCAAAAACCATTTGATAGACCCTTACCTTAAAGCATACTTCGTGCGCACTCCACTAGGGTTCCGTTCTTTTTTTCTGCAACTCCATTTTGCTGTGGAGTGTGTGCCACTCTGAACTGTTGAACAATCCCATGATATCTGCAAAATTTCATGAACTCACCCAGCCTGTTTTCTCCCCCTTGATCAGAGCGGAGAATTTTTATAAATTTCCTTGTCTGCTTCTCCACCAGAGTCTTAAATTCTTTAAAACATTGGAAGGTTTGACTCTTTTTACTTAAAAAATATATCCAAGAGAATCTAGTGTAGTTTTTAGTAAACAGAAGAAAATAATATGCACCACCTAGCAACCTATTCTGCATAAGTCTGCATATGTCCGTATGCACTAGCTCTAGAATATCTCTTTCCTTCCTATCAGCATGCAAAGGAAATTCTTCTCTATGCATTTTCCCTAATTCCCATCCATCACAATCTAATTGAACACTATGAAAATTAGGGAGTCCATCAACCATACCTTTTCTTTGAAGTAGCATGAGGTCTTGTAAGTTAATGTGACCAAATTTCTAGTGCCAGTGATTTTCGGCTGTCAATCCCGTTGAAACCAGAGCTTGGTGTGGCATGCTACTGACATTAAATCTGTACAGGCTCCCCACACGCACTCCTGATGCAACTCGTTCCATCTTGTTGTCCTTTATGACATAGTATGTCTTGAAAAATTCAACTTGCAGGTCCTAATCAGTTATCATTGATACAAATATTAAGTTCTTCTTAATATCTGGCACATCCATCACATTATTAATATGTCTGATGTTACCGCTAGGAAACATTACCGAAATATCACCATACCCTTTGATCTCATAGCCTCTGTCATCTCCTAGATAAATTTTATATCCGCAAGAGGTTTCTTCAAAAAATTGAAACCAATTTCTCTTACCTGTCATATGTGAGGATGCGCCAGAATCAACATACCATATGTCATCCTCATCTTCCTCAGAATCTGAAAGAGCACAATCAGCTACAAACAGTCGAAGATCATGACTATTACCTTCATCAACAAAATATCCCGTGTGCATACTCTGCTTATTCCTGGCCTAATCTATCTACCTCTTAAAGTAGAAATTAGCTTGATGACCATTTTTCCCACAGTAAAAGAATTTAATGCCAGAAAAATTATTTGCAGACATACCTCTAAATGGTCTCTTTTGAAAAGTGCTTCTGCCTTTCTGTTGCTATTGTGGTTGTTTCCCTTTGTATGGCCTTTTCTTTGCCATCGGCACAACATCGACACTCTGAGGTCTCGAATTATGTCGTCGCTCTTCTTCTTGTAATAAAATTCCTATCAATTCTTCAAATGTAGGGGCTTTATCTCGTGTTGCCAAGTCTGTGATGAACATTTGATATTCATCCTTCATTCCATTCAACATGATTGTGACTAGATTTGAATCAGACACCTTCTCTCGGATGTCACCCAATTTGTCCTTCAGGTCTTTAACCCTTGCAACGAATCCAATAATGGATTCATTCTCCTCCATCCTCATCGAAAAAAAATTTCCCTTGAGTGACAAGATGCGATTTGTATTTTGTGTCCGGTATAATTTCTTGAGCATCGTCCAGATATTAATGGACGATTTGCCTTCTCTTATGTGTGGGATAATATTGTATTTAACTGACATATTCAACGATACTTTTGCCTTGTTTTCCATTTTATCCTAGTCTTGTATAAGTGTAGTTTTCCCTATTATAATATTCGGCTTCTACTCATCACCGCTGACAATCAACCATGCATTCGCTCCCTCAAGAAGTGTCTTTAGATTGAATTTCCAATTGGTATAATTGGACCCATCGAGTTTGATAGACTCATTGAGGTATATTTCTATAAATTTATTCATACTGGATTGATCGGATTATTGATCCTCCGATTAATTTTAACCAATTGAATAATGACAAGCTACGCTAAAAAAAAAATTCAATACATACCAGAACCTAATCACAGATCTGCCACTGTTCCGACACGATCTCTGTGACTACAACCCAGATCCACCATCGATCTGAAGATTTGTTGAGTTTGCGACTTAGATCCACCACAAACGGGAAAATCCCATCTGTAGAATTGCCAAGAAACATGTCCGCGACTCAGATCCACCACAAACGAGCAAATCCCATGTGCAAAACCACCAAAATGGAGGTTGATGCCTTTCTGAACCCAAAATTTGCGCTGAATTGAAATCATTGTAAGTGACCTGAAATTAGGGCATTTATGGCCCTAACAGTCGCGTTGATTGTGCCTATCAGCACGAATTTCAGGCTGGAAAGCAAGTCGAACCACCTGTGCTCAGAAAAAAAGAATCTAAGACCCTATGAGTGAGTTGTTTGTTGCAGTCCACCTACTCGTGTGAGCATTGAAGCTCCTGTGTGCACCGTAACCATAAAGGCTATGTAGCCATGAAGTCTCTATAGCCGCGAGGGCTCTATAGCCACTTAGGGCTCTAAAGGAAATTAGGCTCACCGAGTTTGAACTCCGACACCATGATAAAAACTGAATTGAATAGAAAGGGAAGATCTCGGGTGAGTACTGCACCTGGAGACCGCACACAAAATGGACAGTACACTCTACATTCATTAATCAAATGATACAACTATAAGAACATCATAAAGGAGTAGGAAGTTGTAAACAAACTCCTAGATCCTAGAACCTAATCCTAACTTAAGGAGCTACATTACAACAGTGTAACCATTTCTCCATTAATACAAAATAATATTAATTATTTTCAACTCTATAGAGATCTCAGATGTTATTTATGAGATTATGAGTGAATGGGTGGGAACAATTTACCAATTCGTAGAACTTGTGGGCATTCAAATGTGAAGGTTGGACATCCTCCCGCACTCTAAAGTTGTTATCATCCTTGACAACCAACCCCCCTTGGAAATCCATCCTCAATAAGTTTGAACATCAAATTGGCGTCCTCATAATTTATTTATTATTTTAAGAATTTGGTTGAGTAATAATTAAATAAATAGTGATTTATTCAATTATTTATAAATGATTTAGTCAAATTTAACAAGGAATATTATTTAGATAATGTTTTAAATAATTATTCCTAGAAAATAATAAGATAAATAATGATTTATCTAATCAATTTTCCTGTTTTGGGTTAATATGACCAAGAATATTAATTAATCAGTGGTTTAATTAATGATCCTTTGAGGAAAATCAAACAAATAAGGATTTATTCAATTATTCCTCATGGGGTTTCCTGTTTAGACCATAAACAACTTAATAAATTATGGATTATTAAGTTATTTTTCATAGTGAAAGCAATTTTACTATGGTAAAATTGGTCTTACATGATGTACTTTGGTCCATTTAATAATAACAGGTTAGATGACCAAAAATTGGTGTAACAACTGGTGGTTCTAGGAAAAACATTAATAATTTCTCACAATGGAGCTAGCAGTGACTACCTTGGTTAAATGGATATTGCCTATCAGGGTGCCATAAGAGATGGAGATGACTACATTGATTGCAT
Organism: Pinus albicaulis; assembly: GCA_034641835.2. Lineage (NCBI taxonomy): Eukaryota > Viridiplantae > Streptophyta > Pinopsida > Pinales > Pinaceae > Pinus > Pinus albicaulis. Next base: position 248,478,339 of record CM076582.1, read on the forward strand.
TGTCAAAATAACAAAAAATAGTGTTCTTATCTATAGGGAATTAATGGAATTTATGATAGGAACAAATATCTTATCAAATTCAGTGTTTTATACATCCGCCTAACAACAGTACCAGAAATCAACAAAATGGTGTCATATACCCCAAAGAATAAGGAAAGCATCTTCACGTTTGATCTCACATGGAATGAAATACAAAGCTTGACACGTAAGTCTAATCCAAGATGTAATAATTGAGAACCTTAGCTTTGTTAAATATAACAGATTCATGGAGTTAAAATGTTGCAGAGTAAATATTATTCATTTTGGTGTGATTTCAAAGGGAAACTGATGTAATATTCTTATATGAATTCCTTGGACTGTGCAGCAAACATTTATAACCCTTTTAATATGTATGGCTATAATCTTTTAGGGATTCTTACAAAAGCTAATCTGGGGAAATACATGAACGTGTCTGAATTTTGGAATTCGCGCAGAATCAAGGAAATGTCCCTACCATCATCAACATAGAGGTATAATTTTTCAATCACATTAGTAATTTGAAGAGTTACATCTAATAAAAGAATTCAATCACATTAGTAATTTAATATTTACCGCTAAGAAACATGTCTGCGACTCAGATCCATAACAAACAAGCAAATCCCATGTGCAGAACTGCCAAAACGAAGGTCAGCGCGTTTTTGAACCCAAAATATGTGCTGGATTTAAATCGTTGTAAGTGACCTGAAATCAGCGCGTTTATTGCCCTACCAGTCGCATTGATTGCACCTATCGGCACGAATGTCAGGCTGGAAAGTGAGCCGACCCACCTGTGCTCAGAAAAAAAGAATCTAAGACCCTATGAGTGAGTTGTTTGTTGCAGTCCACCTACTCCTATGAGTTTTGAAGCTCCTGTGTGCACCGTAGCCATGAAGGCTATGTAGCCGTGACGTCTCTATAGCCGCGAGGGCTCTATAGCCACTTAGGGCTCTAAAGGAAATTAGGCTCACCCGGTTTGAACTCTGATACCATGTTAAAAACTAAATTGAATAGAAAGGGAAGCTCTCGGGTGAGTACTACACCTGGAGACTGCACACAAAATGGACAGTACACTCTACATTCATTAATCAAATGATACAACTATAAGTACATCACAAAGGAGTAGGAAGTTGTAAACAAACTCCTAGATCCTAGGAACTAATCCTAACTTAAGGAGCTATGTTACAACAGTGTAACCATTTCTCCATTAATACAAAATAATATTAATTATTTTCAACTCTATAGATATCTCGGAAGTTATTTATGAGATTATGAGTGAATGAGTGAGAACAATTTACCAATTCTTAGAATTTGTGGGCATTCAAATGTGAAGGTTGGACATCCTCCCACACTCTAAAGTTGTTATCATCCTTGACAACCAACCCCCCTTGGAAATCCATCCTCAATAAGTTTGAACATCAAATTGGTGTCCTCATTATTTATTTATTATTTTAAGAATTTGCTTGAGTAATAATTAAATAAATAGTGATTTATTCAATTATTTATAAATGATTTAGTCAAATTTAACAAGGAATATTATTTAGATAATGTTTTAAATAATTGTTCCTAGAAAATAATAAGATAAATAATGATTTATCTAATCCATTTTCATGTTTTGGGTTAAATATGACCAGGAATATTAATTAAACAATGGTTTAATTAATGATCATTTGAGGAAAATCAAACAAATAAGGATTTATTCAATTATTCCTCGCATGGTTTCCTTTTTAGACCATAAACAACTTAATAAATTATGGATTATTAAGTTATTTTTCATAGTGAAAGCAATTTTACTATGGTAAAATTGATCTTACATGGTGTACTTTGGTCCATCTAATAGTAACAGGTTAGATGACCAAAAATTGTTGTAACAAATAGTGGTTCTAGGAAAAACATTAATAATTTCTCACAATGGAGCTAGCGGTGACTACCTTGGTTAAATGGATATTGCCTATCAGGGTGCCATAAGACATGGAGATGACTACATTGATTGCATTGTCCAAATAACAAAAAATAGTGTTCTTATCTATAGGGAATTAATGGAATTTATGATAGGAACAAATATCTTATCAAATTCAGTGTTTTATCCATCCGCCTAACAATAGTACCAGAAATCAACAAAATGGTGTCATATACCCCAAAGAACAAGGCAAGCATCTTCACGTTTGATTCACATGGAATGAAATACAAAGCTTGACACGTAAGTCTGATCCAAGATGTAATAATTGAGAACCTTAGCTTTGCTAAATATAACAGGTTCATGGAGTTAAAATGTTATAAAGTAAATATTATTCATTTTGGTGTGATTTCAGAGAAAAGCTGATGGAATATCCTTATATGAATTCCTTGGACTGTGCAGCGAACATTTATAACCCCTTTAATATGTATGGCTATAATCTTTTAGGGATTCCTACAAAAGCTAATGTGGGGAAATACATGAACCTGTCTAACTTTTGGAATTTGTGCAGAGTCAAGGAAATGTCCCTACCATCATCAACATAGAGGTACAATTTTTCAATCACATTAGTAATTTGAGGAGTTACATCTAATAAAATAATTCCTGAAATAAAAGTAAACGGTATATACTATAAACTATATCTTATTTCTTGCTTTTTTTTCACATAATGTATGAGCTATAACATTGGCAACGAACCTTAGTCCTGTCTATTTCATCTCTAAACATGAGTAGTTACAACAACGTGACTCAAAGGATCATGATAAAATGTGAGTTCAAGCAACTTAGAAAATTTAAGCTTGTTTATGCTTTGAACAAAACTCGTATCAGCATTCCATATTCTACCATTGAAGAGATCAAAACATTTCTCATGCCATAGTATTAAGGAGGAATGTGATTTGTTGGCTTCTTAGTCATTTCTTATAGGGCCCATGGATATTTTCCAGTGAATGCACCTTTACAATATGTCATTTTTAGTCTTTCTTCTCAAAAATGAATTTTCCTCACTAGCCTCACTATGATATAAGAGGGGTGCTTAATACGTTTAAAGAGATTAAAGAGCGCTCTAGGGGCACACATGAGAGATCTTATCCCAAAGAGAATCTCTTATATGTTGGAATTTGAGTATTCCAAAACACACAGAGAGAACAAAATCTCTCCTCTTAACACAGAGAACTCATTTAAAATTTTGCTAGACAGAGATGGCACACAAACAGCTTCTATTTCATTAAAATAAAAATGCTATTACAAACTGAAGTTCTTCGTCTTCTGAGAGATTAAAAAAAATTTGTTTGAATGCTTCTGAAATGCAGTGCTCTGTGCTCCTTAAACTGTTCTCTGTCTCATAAAAAAAACACACACACAGTGCTCCTTTTGTTTCTGCCTTCTGGCTTTTCAAAAATTACATTACACAGTCACACTAAAATTGTTTTTGCCTACGGGCTTCTTTTCATTACAATGCACAATCCATACTTATAACCTTCTACCTTTTTCCTTTTACATGACTTAACAAAAGAAAATTAAAACAAATATATATATATATATATATGGGCGGAAACGTGAACCTGGGTTACACTTTTGTGAGAATTGCGGGTTGAAAATTTTTTTCGGAACTAGTTCGGCCGAACATTTTATCGAGTTTGGCTGAACTATGAAATAGTTCGGCCGAAATTTTTTTTAACGTTCGGCCGAACTCGTGATTTCGTTTAGCCTGACGGCCCACTGACGGCGCGGGCAAACAAAATTTTTGCCGGAGATTGGAAAACCGGCAACTAAAGTTCGGCCGAACTTATATAAAAGTTTGGCCGAACATGGAGTTCGGCCGAACTTTTAGATTTAAAATAGTTCGGCCGAACTATTTTCTATAAATAAATCGCCCGCGAAGTTATGTGGTTTATTGTTCCCGCGTTTTCTCTGTTGCTGTTGCTGTCGCTGTTTCTCCCGCGTTTTCTCCGTCGCTGGTGCTGTCGTTGTTTCTTGTCGTCGCGCTGGTGCTGTCGCTGTTTTTCATCGCCGCCACGGTTGTCCTCGTCGCCGTGCTGGTCATCGGGTATTACGAATCTGATTTACTGATATGTATGTTTAGTTTTTAATGTAAATGATTTGATAATTTTTTTACTGATTTGTTAATTAAAAATTTGTTAGTATATGTTATATTTTAGTTCAGAAAAATTAAAAAATATATTTTGTTTCACATTGTACATTGAGATAATCCCTTGTTTTCATTTATGTTTTTCATAGGCTTCAAAGATTAGCTTGACATTTAAAAATGAAAATGCACTGAAAATTTATCTTTTCACAGAGAAAAAAAACAACATATTTTGCATTAATAAATGAAGTCGTTACATCATATAAGTTGCTCTATATCCAACCCAGAAATAGAGCTGCAATAGCCACTAAACAGGCCCTGAAAATTTAGCTCGTTTTGACAATTGTAGGGATATTGTGGCTTATTAAAACTTTCCTTGTAGTTTTCTTTATAAAAATTTTCTTATTCCTCGGAGCAAAAATTACAATAGATTTTGATGGGTAGTAACGTTGCTTCAGATTTGGGCTAAAATGGCTTATGCACGTGCTTCTATCACTGAATTAGACAGTTCAACAAAACTTCCCTTCAGTTAAAACTGAATTTCAACACAATAGCTTCTTTCACAGACTCTAAGATCAAATTTCACTGCGATGGAAAGAAAATAGGAAGTACGGATTAAAATTTCACTGGTACATGAGGTCGATACTTAAGTTATCCTATCAAGAACTGTTGCCAATTCCTGGATCTACAACTTAAGTGTTGTAATATGGTTGCTAATCCCTGTCCCACTGTACTTCATACCTAATGAAATATATTTTCCTGCCAAATCCCTCTAGTGCCTGTGCATTTCCTTTGAAGGGTAGGGTCATCTTATCGAAATTGGAGTTAGTACTAGATATGTTTACTGATAAAGATCTCATTCAACCATAACTACTATTTCCAAAACTCTAGAGGATTGTATCTTGTAATATTATGTTTTTATTCACATTTATTGTTTCCACATTGCTATTGAATTAACCTTTTAATACTCTTCTTAATTGTGGACATGTCTTGGTATATTATGGTTTTAGGAGGAAGTTTTCCTATCCAGTTATGGGGCCATGTTAGTCTTTGTATGCAAGATCCAGGGAAACCAAGTCTAATAACTTATTTAGATATGGCCTTGAATTGTAAGTGGTCTTTGCCTAGTTTTTTATGCTTGTCAATGGAACATATCTATTTTTCTCTTTTCACCAACTTACATATTCACTCACTGAAAATCCTGTGACATTGGAGCAGATATGTCATGTTTTTAAGGGTTGTTGCTTTGTGTAGTAGAATGAGTTATGGCATAGAATGGAAGAACTTGAAATGCCATCAAACTGAAAACACATCATTTTTCTCCTTCAAAGAAAAAAAAAATTCACATCATGTGAATATGTCCATGTACTCTTACATATTGGTGTACAAAACCATCAACCAAACACAAGTTGACAAAACATGCCTCTTCAAACAACTGACTCTGAAGACAAATAATAGAGCTCATTTACTTTCAACATCTTGCTTCATGCAACATGCACTGGATACTTTGAATTTGCAAAGAAATTAATGAAACATCAAAATACATGCTAGGCCTTAATTGGATAAGAAATCTAACCATTTGTCAGCAAACCATTTCAATGGCGCTGCTTTTTCTTTCAACTATGTTGAATTTAGTTTTTAGTTATATTTTTAATTTTGGAGAAAATAACTATTTATTTCATGTGTAATTAGATTAGTGATTTCATGTGTTAGGGTTGTGGATTCAGGCATTAAAACAACACCATTATATTTCAAATTTAAAAATGATGGTTTGAGTCCTAGGTAGCTTAGAATCCTACTTGTTTTCAAAATAAGGATGCACTCCCATTTGATTCTCACGGATAGGTTGTAATCATGAGGCTCTCGCTCAAGAGTGGACCTTCTCAAAATCTTGTGACGTCTTGTCACAAACAAAACCATCAAACTGAAAACACATCATTTTTTCTCTCAAAAGAAATTCTAAGTATCATGAATAGAGGTTCATACTTTACATATTGTACAAAACCACTAACCAAACACACAAGTTGACAAAACATGCTTTTTCAAAAACAATTCATTCTTGCCAAATAATAGAGCTTCATGTACTTTCAACATCTTGCTTCCCTAACATGCACCTACTTTGAACTTGTAAAAGAAATTAATGAAACATCAAAATACATGCTAGGCCTTAATTGGATAAGAACCAACTATATTTATTCAAGAACCATTTCAATGGCTGCTTTTCTTTCAATCTATGTTGAATTTAGTTTAATTATATTTTACTCTGGAGAAAAAACTATTTATTTCATGTAATGATTAGTGATTTTTGTGTGTTAGGGGTTGTGATTCAGCATTGAAACAACACAAATATATTTCTGGCCTAAAATGTATGGCTTGAGTCCTTATAGGTATGAATCCTACTTGTTTTCAAAATAAGGATGCACTCCCATTTGATTCTCACGGATAGGTTGTAATCATGAGGCTCTCGCTAAAGAGTGGACCTTCGCAAAATCTTGTGACGTCTTGTCACAAACAAAACCATCAAACTGAAAACACATCATTTTTCTCCTTCAAAGAAAAAAAAATTCACATCATGTTAATATGTCCATGTACTCTTACATATTGGTGTACAAAACCATCAACCAAACACAAGTTGACAAAACATGCCTCTTCAAACAACTGACTCTTAAGTCAAATAATAGAGCTCATGTACTTTCAACATCTTGCTTTATGCAACATGCACCATACTTTGAATTTGCAAAGAAATTCATGAAACATCAAAATACATGCTAGGCCTTAATTGGATAAGAAATCTAACCATCTGTCAGCAAACCATTTCAATGGCGCTTCTTTTTCTTTCAACTATGTTGAATTTAGTTTTTAGTTATATTTTTAATTTTGGAGAAAATAATTATTTATTTCATGTGTAATTACATTAGTTATTTCATGTGTTAGGGTTGTGGATTCAGGCATTGAAACAACACCATTATATTTCAAATTTAAAAATGATGGTTTGAGTCCTAGGTAGCTTAGAATCCTAGTTGTTTTCAAAATAAGGATGCACTCCCATTTGATTCTCACGGATAGGTTGTAATCATGAGGCTCTTGCTAAAGAGTGGACCTTCGCAAAATCTTGTGACGTCTTGTCACAAACAAAACCATCAAACTGAAAACACATCATTTTTCTCCTTCAAAGAAAAAAAAAATTCACATCATGTGAATATGTCCATTTACTCTTACATATTGGTGTACAAAACCATCAACCAAACACAAGTTGACAAAACATGCCTCTTCAAACAACTGACTCTGTCAACAGAGCTCATGTACTAACACTGTCATAACAGTGTAACTACATTTTTAATTAAAAGAAATTAATGAAAACATCAAAATACATGTTGTGCCTTAATTGGATAAGAAATCTAACCTATTTGTAAAAGAACCATTTCAATGGCTGTTTTTTCTTTTCAACTATGTTGAATTTAGTTTTAGTTATATTTTTAATTTTGGAGAAAATGACTATTATTTATGAATAGATTTAGTGAGATTATGTAAGAATAGGATTTAATAAAAACAACAACACCAAATTATATTTCAAATTTAAAATGATGTTTGAGTCCTAGGTTAGAATCTACTGAGCAAAGTATATACCCATTTGATTCTCACGGATAGGTTGTAATCATGAGGCTCTCGCTCAAGAGTGGACCTTCGCAAAATCTTGTGACGTCTTGTCACAAACAAAACCATCAAACTGAAAACACATCATTTTTCTCCTTCAAAGGAAAAAAAAATTCACATCATGTGAATATGTCCATGTACTCTTACATATTGGTGTACAAAACCATCAACCAAACACAAGTTGACAAAACATGCCTCTTCAAACAACTGACTCTTAAGTCAAATAATAGAGCTCATGTACTTTCAACATCTTGCTTCATGCAATATGCACCATACTTTGAATTTGCAAAGAAATTCATGAAACATCAAAATACATGCTACGCCTTAATTGGATAAGAAATCTAACCATTTGTCAGCAAACCATTTCAATGGCGCTTCTTTTTCTTTCAACTATGTTGAATTTAGTTTTTAGTTGTATTTTTAATTTTGGAGAAAATAACTATTTATTTCATGTGTAATTAGATTAGTGATTTCATGTGTTAGGGTTGTGGATTCAGGCATTGAAACAACACCATTATATTTCAAATTTTAAAATGATGGTTTGAGTCCTAGGTAGCTTAGAATCCTACTTGTTTTCAAAATAAGGATGCACTCCCATTTGATTCTCACGGATAGGTTGTAATCATGAGGCTCTCGCTAAAGAGTGGACCTACGCAAAATCTTGTGACGTCTTGTCACAAGAAAAACCATCAAACTGAAAACACATCATTTTTCTCCTTCAAAGAAAAAAAAATTCATATCATGTGAATATGTCCATGTACTCTTACATATTGGTGTACAAAACCATCAACCAAACACAAGTTGACAAAACATGCCTCTTCAAACAACTGACTCTGAAGTAAAATAATAGAGCTCATGTACTTTCAACATCTTGCTTCATGCAACATGCACCATACTTTGAATTTGCAAAGAAATTAATGAAACATCAAAATACATGCCAGGTCTTAATTGGATAAGAAATCTAACCATTTGTCAGCAAACCATTTCAATGGCGCTTCTTTTTCTTTCAACTATGTTGAATTTAGTTTTTAGTTATATTTTTAATTTTGGAGAAAATAACTATTTATTTAATGTGTAATTAGATTAGTGATTTCATGTGTTAGGGTTGTGGATTCAGGCATTGAAACAACACCATTATATTTCAAATTTAAAAATTATGGTTTGAGTCCTAGGTAGCTTAGAATCCTACTTGTTTTCAAAATAAGGATGCACTCCCATTTGATTCTCACGGATAGGTTGTAATCATGAGGCTCTCGCTAAAGACTGGACCTTCGCAAAATCTTGTGACGTCTTGTCACAAACAAAACCATCAAACTGAAAACACATCATTTTTCTCCTTCAAAGAAAAAAAAATTCACATCATGTGAATATGTCCATGTACTCTTACATATTGGTGTAGAAAACCATCAACCAAACACAAGTTGACAAAACATGCCTTTTCAAACAACTGACTCTTAAGTCAAATAATAGAGCTCATGTACAAATTTCCATATTTGTTGCATTTATGTGTGTCTAACATAACTCTACTTTCAACATCTTGCTTCATGCAACATGCACCATACTTTGAATTTGCAAAGACCTGAATTCTCCACCCCCCATTAAAATGACCCTACAAGTTGATTCTTTCAGTTTTTTCACTCTATAAGCATCAACGTACGATTATGCATGATGGATAATCTCTAGCGCTTTCCCTTGTTAATATATTTAATAATCTCAATATTTATTTAAAAGTATCAATAGTATTTTGACCATGAGATTTGAACAATGTGATGTCGTCGAAATACTATTGATACTTTTAAATAAATATTGAGATTATTAAATATATTAACAAGGGAAAGCGTTAGAGATTCTCCATCATGCATAATCGTACGTTGGATTTGGTGATAATTGTCTCCATATTTTGGCTTTCTGACCCGCAAAACATAATTATTTTACAAGGGGGGGAAGGAGGGATGATCACATTGACTTGCTTGATGACATGTCTATGAAGACACCACTTCAAGAACTTTATGAGAAAGAGATACACATTCCCATGTTCGAGCATGAAAATGCTTTTAGGGTTATGCATGCCTCTCGTGTTCTTATCTACAAGTTCTATAGGCAGAGTTCATAAGGGCCAGAAGTTCTGATCTCATCTTTGGTAGCTCACATATCTAGTAAATTCTCAGCCAATCTGAATATCTAGCCTAAGTTCTTCATTTTAATAATCTCGTAAAACAACTAAACTTTGCAGTAAACTGTGTACACAGTTCTATCTATCATGATTGATGACCCTCACAAGCCTCCTTGGCTTTGGAGCATTTTCCATGTTTTCCATAACCAAGACCCAAATAATTAGGCCCTTCTTGAAGAACATTTCGCTCAACTATGCCTTGTACATGCTTGCCTTTAAAACCCTTTACTTTCATAGTACATTTTCATCAAAAATTTGGACCTTATTCCTCTAATGTCTCTAATGTCTCTCAAAAGCATGTACACATTCATTTTCAGAGGAAATTGAAGGTACTCTAATGTCTCTAATGTCTCTCAAAAGCACGTACACATTCATTTTCAGAGGAAATTGAAGGTAGAAACCAATAGCTAATTCTTCTAACTAACCTTGACTAAAATGAGCTAAATTGTACTTTGATATGAACTTGATTTAAATTTTCCACCCCACATTAGGCACCAATGATTATAACCTTTAATTTAATGGGCTAGCACTGGTTTGTAATCATCATCTCAAAATGACCTAGTAGATGAAAAATTACCATGTTTGTAATCATCGTTTCACACCATCTACATATGACCCTTCTACACATTATATGATTGAATTTATGGTAGGTCATCCCTTCTATCTAGAACATGATTGATTGTGACATTAGGTGAATAAAGGAAATTTGATAAGGAAGGAACACTAAGTTTATTCTCCTCCACCTACTCCATATTTAGTGATTGCCTATTTTTTCTCTTCCAACATTTTATTTTGGAAATTCATTTTGGTAGTTAATTCTACTAATAGTCACAACACCTGGAAGTCAAAGAAATTGTTATATACACTACTAAAATCAATTAACATTGTTTGTTATTGGACTTTACAATAACAAACAACGTAGAGTTCATTAATGTAGTAGTGTATATAATAATTATATGTATAGTGGTGTGGCTATCGATAATATTAGCTGCTAATGAATTTCGAGAAATTTCGAGAATAGAAAGTTGGAAGTGGGAAATTGAGAAATCACTAGCTATGGGGCGGATGGAGGAGGACAAACGAAACATTGCTTTCGCTTATAAATTGTATTTTGGTTCAATTGACCAAGTCATTCATGGGATAGAGATGATATTCAAAATTCATGTATTATAATATAGAAGGGCTTCTGTATGAGATGAAGTGATGATGATTATTATGGTAAATTTTCTATCCGCTAAGTCATTTTTTTAGATGATGATGACAAACAATATTAGATATTTTAAGGCAGGAATTGATAATAAAGAAATATATTGTAAATTAAATGCAGTTCATCATGGAAATTATGTCTTAAGGAGTGTAGTTATAAGGTGATAAAATTAAGTGCCAAATTCTAAGGAACAAGCCATATTTGCTTCTCAAAAACTTTATTTGATATATTCTTAAAAAACCAAGTACAAATTTTAGTAATCCTAGAATCATGCTTTACATAAGGTAAGATTGGGGAACTCATGACTTGTACTATAGATAAAAAAACATTTACACTTACTAAAAAATATATGATAAAAATTGACAAAGTACATAAGCTTAAGCTTAAGGGGATATAATCCTTCTTGCCTTCCATATAGATAATGAAAATGATTGTTCTAAGTCTCATGTTTCTTCTCATGTTATTTTATAAACCTTGGTTGGAAAGAAAAATAGGAGGGCATAAATGTAAGAAATATAGAACATACTGGATTTAACAGCCCCAAACTGGATTTTACTCTGAGGTATTGATTTTTTGAAATCTATTTTGTGAATGTCGACCAATAGATATATATCATGGAGGATGAAAGATGAAGATCAGCCGAATCCCATATGGAGGCTCAGGGATCGGAGGATGTTCACGGTATTTAAATATAATCTTAAATCTCCATACATGTGTGTACATATGGAATTGATTTTTTTATTAACTTTGTGAGTAAAATTAGTTGTTAATAAGTTTCATATTTTAATTTTTAGGAGGCAAGAGGAGAAGGGTTTCTACTCCATCCATGGAGCGTGGCCAAGGTTCAACTGGTCGAGGTATGAGTGGTAGCAAAGCTGCGGGTGGGTATATTTATTCTCCTAAGGCCACAATCAACGGCCGCTGTTCTCACTGTGGTCATCGGGGTCTGTTCTCAAAGTAGCTGCCATTCTCGGGTTGGTTCTCAAATAGTGGTCATGTTGAGATGATGTTAACCAACAACATCAAGGTTGCCATCAATTTCAATATTTTTTCATTAAATTTGTACAACTTTTTTTACACGTAGTTTTTCTGGATGAGACGAAATTTTATATATTGGATGCAGAGAATAAATGTCTGTTGTATTGGTCAAAAAGACGCAGGGCAGTACGCCATCAAGAAGAGGTCGTCAACCCAAGACAACTTATCCTACTGATTGTCTAATAACCATGTGAAACGAATATGATGAATGCACCTTACAAAGTAAAAAACAAGCCTTCTGTATGCAAAATTGTGCAAAGAGATCTGAGTCTTTGTCTCACTCACGAGAGACAAAGCCTAGAAATAGTTACACATTCATTGAGTGAAATGGTAAAAGTGTACAAATATTTGGGGCCAACGACTGATTCGTTTGTAGAAGTGATGAGAAAGAGAAAAGAAACAGTGATAGGTCCCGATAAATGGCAGGACATAAAAAAAAGAGTTTCAAGAGATGATGCTAAGTCAATGTTTAATTTTAAGGAAGGGCCAAAAAGAAAAATGTTGAAGGTGCAGTATTTCAAGCACCCAGACAAAGCACAATATTTGTATGGTCGACATCTTGCGGCCTTTGGAAGGCTTCATGGAACGATGAGGTTCCTCTTTATTTTGCACAAATGTTTTATGCAGAATTTTTTTTGGGTATGAAACCCGACTACAATGACCTTCTTTCAGAATTTTTTGGCCCGGGGAGAGGTCGATTATGTCAACGTAAGGGCGCTAAGCGAGATGTGGAGTTGCCTCGCCTTGAGCCGCCATTGGCGAGTCGACCGTCTCGAGTCGAAACCCTACGATCAGAGATGGATGCGACTTCTCAAATAAGTCGTGAAGCAAGAGATGTTATGATCGAAAATGTTCATAGCAGATTGAGTGGAGTCGATATTGGCTTAAATCGACAAAGAGCACGTGAAAATGCACGTGCCAATTTTGTTTATCATACAGATGAGGAGATTTACAACATGAATGTTGAAGATCTCCGAACATACGCAATAAATTGTCGCAATGGTCTGCAAGACCTAATTTTTCGTGAGGAAGAGGGCACCGGAACGGTATGTGTTAGTGATCTTAGGGTTTGAAATTATATTTACATATACATGTGTACAATTTGTAATAAATACATGTGTATGTACATGTATACATTTATTTGTATGTGTACATTAATCTAATAAAAATGTATGATTATATGTTAAAACACCATTTGCAGTTCTCAGGCATGATGCGTGATGAAAATGTTAATATTACGTTTGGGACCTCTGGCTCAAACGATGCAGATGGGTCTGCCCATCATGATATGTTGGCACATGTATGTTAGTGTTTTTTAAGTGACTCTAAAATAAATAATTGTTGCCACACATGTACATGTATGTATATATATAATTCGATAAAATGTTTTAACAAGTACCGATTCCGTCTGATGTTTTTGGGATGCTGGTACCTTCTTCTTTCTTAGGAGATATACCTTCTACTTCATTGGGAGATGCACAAGTATGGACAATTTTTCACAAGTTCAAAATTTATGTTACCTCAAAAAGTTCCATTAAAAATTGAGATATATAGAGAGATCTATATTTTGAGTTATTTAAATTTTTTTGAATTTAGGTTCATATAGAAGACTTTTTTAATCCGAGGACTTTAGCGACGGAGATAGGAACATCCACAACATTTGAAGAAGTTGTCTTTAGTTCTTTTTTTTAATATTATTGTTCAAATAAGTTTATATATGTACACGTGCATTTTCATTTGAAAGTTTTTAATTTATATAAATTATTTATGTATATATATATATTTATATTTAACTGTACATGTATATTGTACAGGTTACCACTACAGATGTTTCTATGGCAGAACCTGTTCATCAAATGGAGAGGCAACCTTATGAGGTATTGCGTGATTTTTTTGTTATATTTTGTTTTTTACATGAAGTTCTAGATATATATATTCTCATTCATTTTTAAAACTTCAAATTTTAATGTTCAAGTACATGTGCATTGTGTATGTAGGTTTCCTATTTACAGGATAGGGCGCTACCCGAGACCCAGAGGCTAGATCCTCCATTTGATGGACAATATTTACAGTAGCTTTGATTTGATTTCAAAATTTAGATGGTTTTAAAATTTGTTAAACTTGATACAGTTTGATACTCGAGTGAGATTTACAATTTTTGGACATATTTTATTACAATAAGTTTTTTGGACATATTTTTGGACATATGTTAAATGTTTTTGTTGGATAGTTGAATTATAATTGACATGGCATGTGATATTTAATGTTAAATTTTTTTGTTAGATAGTTGAATTATAATTGGCATGGCATCTGAAGTTTTTAAAACTACATGAATGATAGAATGTGAACCTACATTTGCACATGTGGTAAATTGAAATGTTACTTGTAACAAGACAATCCCCATTGATTTCATTACGGTATATGTTGATTTCTGATTTGATATAATTGCATGTATGATGGTACATTACTTGTAAAGTCATTGGATTAATAGTGTTCATTGATTTCAGTGTAAGCGCAAAAATTATTGACAATGTGGGGGGAGCGATATTTTATTATAATAGTAAACCTAATTACCACAGTGAGATTTACAATTTGGACATATTTTATTATAATAAAATTTTTGAATATTTTTGGACATATGTTAAATATTTTATTGGATAGTTGAATTATAATTGGCATGGCATGTGATATTTAATGTTAAATGTTTTTTTTGGATAGTTGAATTATAATTGTCATGGCATCTGAAGTTTTTAAAACTACATGAATGATAGAATGTGAACCTACATTTGCACATGTGGTAAATTGAAATGTTACTTGTAACAAGACAATCCCCATTGATTTCATTACAGTATACGTTGATTTCTGATTTGATATAATTGCATGTATGATGGTACATTACTTGTAAGTCATTGGATTAATAGTGTTCATTGATTTCAGTGTAAGCGCAAAAAATTATTGACAATGTAGAACGATTTTTGTGTTATAATAATTAAACCTAATAGTATTGGAGAGCAAGAGAGACTTGAGGTATGGTGTTTACTACAAGAGTTCGAGCTAAATATTTAAATGGTTTACCTATGTGTTGATTTCTGATTTGATATAATTGCATGTATGATGGTACATTACTTGTAAAGTCATTGGATTAATAGTGTTCGTTGATTTCAGTGTAAGTGCAAAAAATTATTGACAATGTAGAAGGTGTTTACTACAAGAGTTCGAGCTAAATATTTAAATGGTTTGTACCTATGTGTTGATTTATGATTTGATATAATTGCATGTATGATGGTACATTACTTGTAAAGTCATTGGATTAATAGTGTTCATTGATTTCAGTGTAAGCGCAAAAAATTATTGACAATGTAGAATGATTTTTGTGTTATAATAATTAAACCTAATTACTCGAGTGAGATTTACAATTTTTGGACATATTTTATTACAATAATTTTTTTGGACATATTTTTGGACATATGTTAAATGTTTTTGTTGGATAGTTGAATTATAATTGGCATGGCATGTGATATTTAATGTTAAATGTTTTTGTTAGATAGTTGAATTATAATTGGCATGGCATTTGAAGTTTTTAAAACTACATGAATGATAGAATGTGAACCTACATTTTCACATGTGGTAAATTGAAATGTTACTTGTAACAAGACAATCCCCATTGATTTCATTACAATATATGTTGATTTCTGATTTGATATAATTGCATGTATGATGGTACATTACTTGTAAAGTAATTGGATTAATAGTGTTCATTGATTTCAGTGTAAGCGCAAAAAATTATTGACAATGTAGAATGATTTTTGTGTTATAATAATTAAACCTAATAATATTGGAGAACAAGAGAGACTTGAGGTATGGTGTTTACTACAAGAGTTCGAGCTAAATATTTAAATGGTTTCTATGTCATTGATTCCCGATTTAGTATAGGGTACATGTATGATGGTACATTACTTGTAAAGTCATTGGATTAATAGTGTTCATTGATTTCAGTGTAAGCGCAAAAAATTATTGACAATGTAGAACTATTTTTGTGTTATAATAATTATTCTAATGCTAGGTAGAGTTTACAATTTTTGGACATATTTGTACAATAAGTTTTTTGGACATATTTTTGGATATGTGTTAAATGTTTCTGTTGGATAGTTGAATTATAATTGGCATGGCATGTGATATTTAATGTTAAATGTTTTTGTTAGATAGTTGAATTATAATTGGCATGGCATCTGAAGTTTTTAAAAATACATGAATGATAGAATGTGAACCTACATTTGCACATGTGGTAAATTGAAATATTACTTGTAACAAGACAATCCCCATTGATTTCATTACAGTATATGTTGATTTCTGATTTGATATAATTGCATGTATGATGGTACATTACTTGTAAAGTCATTGGATTAATAGTGTTAATTGATTTCAGTGTAAGCGCAAAAAATTATTGACAATGTAGAACGATTTTTGTGTTATAATAATTAAACCTAATAATATTGGAGAGCAAGAGAGACTTGAGGTATGGTGTTTACTACAAGAGTTCAAGCTAAATATTTAAATGGTTTGTACCTATGTGTTGATTTCTGATTTGATATAATGGCATGTATGATGGTACATTACTTGTAAAGTCATTGGATTAATAATGTTCATTGATTTCAGTGTAAGCCCAAAAAATTATTGACAATGTAGAACGATTTTTGTGTTATAATAATTAAAACTAATAATATTGGAGAGCAAGAGAGACTTGATGTATGGTGTTTACTACAAGAGTTCGAGCTAAATATTTAAATGGTTTATGATTTATGATTTATACTTTCTTTTTAATATAATCGATACGAAAAGATGACAAAACTAATAAGGGTGACAATAAGAATAGAAGTTCAGAAAATAGTTTAAGATTGATCACAAGAATTAAGAGAATGTCTTGGTCCATCATTGGTATGGCTTGTGCTGCAACCATGAAGTCTCGTCCCAACACCATAGAATGATCATCCATGTCAATGACTCTTAAGTCTATCTTTCCAAAGAGATGAAGTTGCCTTTCGACTTAGGAAGCTATGGGTAGCTCCCGTGTCTATCAAAGCAGAGAACTTTTTCCCATGTACGGTTGTAGACACGAATCTCAAGTCCAAGGAACTTTCATCATCATTCCTTCTCCTTGTCTTGCACCTTACTTCTGCAATCTTCTTCAACATTTCCTCTTCCAATATGTCTTTCGAACTAGCCCTTGGCTTAACAGTCCTTTTCACATATCTCTTCTCATGAAGCTCCATAGAACAATCCGATCTTGGGTCTGCTTGAATTGGATCAAGCTCATTCCTTTTCGAATTCTGTCTAATTGCTCTAATGTCTTGACTTTAGCCTGCAACGTGGTGCTTCTTTCCTTCAAGTGAGCCCTTTCCATAAAGAGTTCTTGAAGTCTTTGTTCACCTTTTCGTATCTCCATGTCAAGATTTTCAATTTCAGCAGTTTGTCCAAATAGTCTTCCTTGGAATTTCTTGGGTGAAAAACCAAGTAGGTTGAACCAACTTTGGTCTAGTGCATTGGAATTCATTAAAGAATTGGTCATTTGCGCTGCTTCAAGCTAGGAGTGAGCATCGTCACCAACCTACATTGAATATTTTACACTCCCTAGGGTGAATGATACTTTAAATTGATTGACAGTCTAAGACTTTCTAATTTTTTCGAATGCCAAATGATCTTACAAAGTTAGTATTTATAATATCCTAGTAGGTCATTCGGTGAGAACTTTTACCGGAAAATTGAAACAACTTTGGCATGTGATATTTAATTTGTTGAATGTTTTTGTTGGATAGTTGAATTATAATTGGCATGACATGTGAAGTTTTTAAAACTCGAGTTTTGGATGGTTTCAATCTACATTTTTCATGTGATATTTAATGAACTTTAAATGTTTAATGTTTTAATGTTGCATAATATATAATCAAAAGGGTTTTAAAACTTAAAGTTTTGGATGGTTTCAATCTACAACTTAAAGTTTTGGATGGTTTCAACCTACATTTGCACATATGGTAAATTGAAATTATGTTACTTGGATTAATAGTGTTCATTGATTTTAGTGTAAGTGCAAAAAATTATTGACAATGTAGAACGATTTTTGTGTTATAATAATTAAACCTAATAATATTGGAGAGCAAGAGAGATAAGGTATGGTGTTTACTACAAGAGTTCGAGCAAGGCATTTGGTGACAACTTTTACTGGAAACTTGAAACAAAGAGAATATATCTTTGGCTAGGACATCATGTAAGATGCCTGACATAAACAATAAAATTGTACTTAAAAGCTGAGATTCGAGCAAGTGGGGACAACCACTTGTTATCTCGTCCCTTGGAGGCTAGGCCATATGGGGACCGAATCTGACCTTACAAAATAAAGTGAAATAATTTGTACCATATGGTCAGAGAACATATACAAGAACAATTAATATACAAGAACAATTAATTTATCCAATATTGGATATATATATATCCAATACATATATAATATTTTTAATCAATGCACATGTATAGAAAAACTACTTTCAGTTGATACTAGAGCACATGCTTGTACCCAAACAATTTGTAACATGTGGAAACCACAAATAACATAAGCAACTCAATTTTTAGTTGAGTACTGGAAGTTCTAAAACATATTTAATCCAAAGATAATAAATTGTTGGACACTTCACTCAAAAAAATTCTAATGGAATTACATCCTCAATAATCCGTTCATGATCGGATTTTGACATTTTCCATTTCTTAATTTTTGATTTTTTCTTTGATTGAACTTCTATCAACTTTATGCGTGCTGCACACACCAAGTGACTATATTGACAACTTATGGAATCGGGTTCATAGTCTTCAAAGTAAACAAAGTCTCCACTTTGATGAGTTTGTTTGAAAAAATAACCTTTCAGTATAATAGACCCTTTGTCATACTGAAATCCGTGATCATTATAGTCTTGTAATAATTTCATTTTTTGTTCAGTGCAACGCATCAAATAATACTTCACATTTTCATCGTTGTCAATAGGTGCGATTACAGCGAAAACATCTCCTGCACAATAAAATAAATTTAACATTTAATTATGCATATTTAAATTTATTTGTGGATCTTTAAATCATTAGAAAGTAATTCAAATGTTACCTTCTCTAACAAGATCAGAAACTCGATCACCATCGGATGATATTGTAGTTTCCTCTGATTGCATTTCTTCAAACATTGCAACAGACATTTTGCCCTTTGTATTTATCTCTGTATGTTTCCAATCGTTCACATACATTTTGTTTTCACAAACGTCATTGGATTTTTTGTTGTCTATGCAAACATCACAAAAACAAGAATATTTTCTTTTATCCAATGCAAACACATTTCTGGACAACTTTGTTTGAATTGAATGCAATTTTCGAGTCCCTTTTATTGTTTCAACGTCATTTCCAATTGATCTATCTACGTCTCCAATTCCAATATTCCAGAAAAACCTTTATATGGAAAATTAGAAAAAGAATTTATAAATATGATATCAAAATACAATTAAAAATAATCATTGCATGATAAATGTACAATGTTTAAAATTAGATTTCCAATATAAATTAAATTGAATGTACCTTCACACTTCTCTTGATGGGTTATTCTCATGGCTTAGAGCAGCAATGCACCATTGAACAACTTCTTCAGCGTTCACAAGTCGGCGTGCAGAGTGGTTCATTTGATATCTTCGAAGTACTCGTTTTATGCATGCTCCTGCACCGTCATGTTCTCCTTTTCCATGGCCAGTCTCAAATAAATTCCAACAATGTTTAATGCAGGTTTTCTTATGAAGACAACACAACCAAAAAAATGATCGTGCATATTTGAATTGACCTGCGCATCCGTCTGACCATATCCAATGTTCATTGAATGTTATTCCACGATTTTTCAATGAATCATAAATTCTTTCAAAACAATGTTGTACAAAAAATGTATCATGTGTACGATCGTCACTGATATAAAAGTGATATTATTTAATGATATGTCGATTTTCACTCGTGCTTTCTATATGATCGACATTTTGTTCAACATGTCTATATAGAATATGGACGAGCATGGAGACTTGGTCAGAATGATAGTATTCACTCTGAATTTCTTTTTGTGGAACAAATGTGTAGTTTTATGCAAAATCAATCACTGACAAAATGGTCCCTGGTGGAAAAACTTCACGAGATTTTTTGAATTGCAAGTCTTGCCATCGAGCTCTATGGGAATGCTTGGTGTATTTGTAAAATTTTTCTTCAAACTTTCTCAAAAAGTCTATTAGAAAAATTTCGTCTTCTTGTAATTCGATTCTTTTAACACTATCTGCACCTTGAATCGATGTACTAATATATTCATATCTCTTCCATTTAACTTTCATGTTGGACAATGATTGATCATTTATATCAATACGATATTTGTTTTGAAATTTAGTCAAATTTCCACAATCATCACATTTTTTACCACCAACACATTTCTTTTTGTAAAATAGTTCATCGCTTTCTCTTTCACATAGAATTTGAGATATGAAATCACAGATAGTGGAAGGAGGAGGTGAATTCTTCCATAATGTTCTACGAAATCAAGGAATGTGTCATAATATAACTCAAATTCCACATGATAACGGCAACAACAAGTGTCGCGTACGGTGATAGGTTTTACATACCATGGTTTTTGTTGAACAAAAGCACTGAGTGAAACATGAACCCAGGATTCTCTTCTTTTGAACTTAATAAATAATTCTCATTGAATTAGTTTTCCAGGAATGTTTTCTGTCATTCTATTGTGTCTGATTTCGTGCTATTCTTCTTCGCATCACATGCCTTGCAGCTGGCGAAACACGCAAATTGTTCTTCCAATATTCATATATTATTTTTTTAACATTTTCTCCAAGTCTATCTTTGTATGGTTGCCTACAAATAGCTCTCCAACAAGCGAGTTCATCATTTACATCTATTTGCAGTCGAAATTTTCGATGTTTGTGTAGAGTTTTTCGCGACGTTCCTAGTGCTCGTGCCATAGATGTTATCAAACGATTCTCTTGAGTACTTGGTGAAACCATTGCCATCTGTATTCCTCTACGTACATTTGAAACATCTTTATCTCTAGGTCTCTTAATTGACTTTATAACACTACTCATATTTTTTATCTCCTCTTCTTTCATTTTTTTATCTTTGGTTGATTTTCGAATACCCAATAGTGTCATTGCTTCTTTTAATTTCTTTGATGATAGGAGACCTTTCAACATTTGAGCCTGAACTGTCACTCGCTCATTTAAGAAATACTTTTCAAAAATGTGGTTGACACGATATCGTATAACATGGTCAGGTTTTTTATCTCCATATGTGTGAGTGTCAACATTTTCTAACATCTCATCATCGACATTGATTTCATCTGTACATATTCGAATGAATAGTACATATTCAATAAATAACTAAATTAATAAATATGTCAATAAATATTAGGAAAATTTAAAATATATCAATAGATCATAATATCTACATTTACATACCCGATTCAATTTCTGCTTGAGGTTGATTTTCTTCTTCAATATTTTGAGGAGTATCTCTGTCTGTTTATATTAAAAAAAATATTTTTCAAACTAGTTCATCAAATAAAAATTAAGCTTCACATTCTACATTAGGAAAACTTTAAAAATATATCAATAGATCATAATATTTACATTTACATACCTGCTTCAATTTATGCTTGAGGTTGATTTTCTTCTTCAATATTTTGAGGAATATCTCTGTCTGTTTACATCAAACAAAATATTTTTCAAACTAGTTTATCAGTAAAATTAAGCTTCACATTATGCATTAGGAAAATTTTAAATATATATCAATAGATCATGTAATATTTACATTTACACATACACCTTCAGTGCAGCAGGGTTGATTTTCCTCTTCAATATTGAAAACTAACCTCTTTTGTAGAAGTATTGTCTCGTCTCTTCTCTCCCGTTCTCGGGGTCCTATCTTTGAATCAAATTTTCTCACACAAGTTCTTCGATTTCCCATGATAATAGGGTATGAGGTTCAAAAAATTTCCTTCAAAAAAATAGACAGTAACTCAATTACAAACAATATCACAAAAGATTTAATTTAAAAAAATATTTTCTAAAAAATGTGTAATCCAATCCAAAACACGTACTTCAACACAAAACAAGTACATACCTCCAAGAAAAATTACACTGCCTCCAAGAAATGTCTTCCAAAAAAATTCTTTAAATCCAAAATTTGAAGAAAAGTTTTTGAACAAAGAAGCTTGAAAGATTTATTTCAACACAAAACACATACATACCTCCAAGAAAAATCACGCCGCCTCCAAAAAATGCCTTCCAAAAAAGTTCTTTAAACCCAAACTTTGAACCTCCAAGAAAAATAACGCCGCTTCCAAAAAATCTCTTCCAAAAAAGTTCTTTAAACCCAAACTTTGAAGAAAAGTTTTTGAATTCAAACCAAGTTGTAAAATGAAATGAAGTGCGAAATGTGCGAAAATTATGAATCATTTCGCGCCAATTTTTACTGTTGTAACGAAATATGTGTTGTAAAGGGGGCTCCACAAAATTCGAGCCGTGAGGAGTGCTTCACAATGGATTGTTGAACATTTGATAAGAAGTTGGTAAGACTTTTGATTAAAATTAAACAAACTATTAAACCGTTAGTTTTAACGACTCATAAGTGGAAAACATAGTTCGGCCGAACTTGGGTAAGTTCGGTCGAACTAACGCGTCACAATTCACATAAACAAACTCTGAAAACGGTTCTCCAACTTTGGACTAATTAAACTCCATGAAAGGTTGTTAATTAAGCATCAACCAAAGAAATGACATTGAGAATTAGTTACTAAAATGTATTTTATGGAATTTCGTAAACATTTATTAATTTTAATTATTTTTCTAATAAAATGAGTGCAAACAATTTCCGAGGGTCATCGTGATTCAATGAAATCAAATATTTGTGTCTCCCAAAATACATTGTAAAAAAAATTGAAAAAATTATGGGGCATTACATTGGTCCGTTGACTCTAATGGGTAGCTTTTAGATTTTTAGTTTATAACTTATATGTTAAGAAATTTGTTGCCACGTGAAACATATCCAAAATACGCAGTTTTTCGTATTGGACGATTTAAAAATTCTATAGTAATTATGATATATCAGTAAACTGTAAATATAGCGAAAACAAATGGACTCATCCTAAGATTGTTGTAACATTACTGTTAAAAACACGATTTTCAATAAATCAAGCGTTTATATTTTCAACAACTATTCTGATTCTCTTGATTGTTAAAACACACTCAAAAAAGCGCAAAAAAAGCGCTAAGTTGACATATCAAATATGCATAAAAAAATTTCAAAAACACTCAAAGAAACGCTAAGTTGACATATCAAATCTGCATAAAAAAATTTCAAAAAATAAGTAATAGAAATCTAACAAAATTTCTCACAAGTTTTATTTTTATCGCAAAATGAAATTCTACACAGAAAAATTGTTATAGTTTGCAGAAAGTTGAAGAACCGAAAAAAATGAAATTTTTTTCTCAAAAAAGGGCAAAAAGTGTAACCCAGCTTCACATTTTCACCCATTATATATATATATATTATAAACATTAATGTTTATAGTTTGTATTTATATATATCATGACCTATATATAAATATGACCAAAGTTTTATTAAAGATTGTCATGGTGCTTTAAAAACATTTAAAACATAAACCTTTATCCTAAAGTTTGAACTTTAATATGAGTGCCTCTTCGCAGACTTCAAAACATAAGTTAAAGCTCCTTCGATAATCTATCGCATCCACTCTATGCGACCGACTCCATTTCATGTGAACAGCTTAACGCTATGCGCATTGAGATATGCGATATGCGATATCGGCAATATTGCATCGCAAATGAAATGGCGAAACTTGTGATGGTGCGGAAAAATAATGCGATGTTGCAAAATTTTGATGTTGCGAAATTTGAGTTCGACATTCTGTGGTTGGTGGTGTTTAATGGCGCTGATGAAAAAATTTAAATACTGGTTGGTGCAATGTTTTTAATGCAAGAATGGAGAGCTTTGATGGCAACACGAAGAGCTCTGAAGGCTGCATTTGTGTGGAGTGAAGAACATTTTCTCAATGTAGAATTCAGGCCTACAGCCATAAACAAAAATCTGGTTTGCAGGTTCATTAAAACAAAATTTAAGTTGCAGGTTCGATGATGTGCAAGTTTAAACAAAAGAACTCTAGCGATGTTGTCCTTTTGGTCCTCCTGCACGGTCCAATTGCAGTTTAATATTTCAACACTCCCCCTTAAACTCAACTGCTGGATTCTCTTCCATACCAAAACACTTTCTCAAATAATTAAAACTTTTATGCCCTAATGGTTTTATCAATATGTCAGCAAACTGCTCTTCAGTTCTGCAATGTTTCAAAACAATTTCACCATTTTTTACTAGCTCCCTGATGTAGTGATACTTGGCATCAATGTGTTTCATTCTCTTATGAAACACTGAATTCTTTGACAACGCTATTGCTGAGCTATTATCACAGTAAATTGTTGTGCATTTTACCTGTTCATGACACAAGCTCCTCAACATTCTTCTCATCCAAGCTGCTTGACATGTTGCTGTTGTAGCTACCACATACTCTGCCTTTGTTGTAGATAAAGCCACAATTGGTTGTTTCTTAGAAGCCCATGAAATGGCTCATGAACCCATATGAAAAACATAACCAGAGGTGCTTTTCTGGTCATCTATACTTCCAGCCCAATCACTGTCAGTATATCCAATCAATTCAGAATTTTATGAAGTGGTGTATAAAATTCCATACCTCTTTCTTCCTTTCACATACCTTAGAATTATTTTTTCTGTTTGCCAATGTGTCTCCTTTGGCCTCTCCATAAATCTGGAAATTAAAATCACAGCTTGCATAATATCCGCCCTAGTTGCAGTCAAATACATGAGGCTGCCAACTATGCTATTTTACAAATTTGGATCAAAATCCGTGTTGTTGTCCTCTTTGCTCAGTTTCAATCCCATCATTGTAGGAGTAATTGTTGCCTTGCAATCGTGCATATTAAATCTTTCCAAAAATTCATTCACATATTTATCTTGAGAGATAAAAATTTTATTTTCATTTTGCTCTACTTCTATTTCTAAGAAGTATTTCAGAAATCCCATATCAGTCATCTCAAATTCATCCTTCATGACTGATTTAAAATTTTCAATGAGATAATCATCATTACCTATAAAGATCACATCATCAACATATAAAACAACAACCAACATCTTACCATCTTTCTCTTTGATGTATAATGTGGGTTCTCCTTCACATTTCTCAAACCCATTTTCCAGAAGATAGGCATCTATCCTACTGTACCGTGCTCTTGGTGCTTGTTTCAACCCATAAAGAGCTTTATTCAATCTGCAAACTTTCTACCCTTAGCTTTTTTTCTCATAGCCCAGAGGTTGTTCAACATAAACCTCTTACATCAATACTCCATTTAGGAATGTTGATTTTACATCCATTTGGTAAACTTTCCACTTGTTTTGTGCTGCTATGGACAACACTGCTATTAATGTTTCCATTCTTACAACTGGTGCAAAAGTTTCCTCATAGTCTCTTCCTTGTTGCTGCTTGTAGCCTTTGACAACAACTCTGGGCTTGTGCCCTTCAATCTTACCTTCATCATCGCTCTTGGTTTTATAAACCCATTTCATTCCAATGACTTCTTTGCCTTTTGGGAGATCAACCAATTCCCATGTTTTGTTCTTCTCTATGGCATTCATTTCTTCATCCATAGCACCTATCCATTTCTTATCTTTTACTGTTTCTTAAAAATGAATAGGATCATCTACATAACAATACAATGCAAATAAAGAGTTCATATCTTCATTTGTTGCCTCTTGCTCATAAATATCATTTAGACTTCTGAATCTGGTTCCTCTTTCACTTGGTGTACTTGTGCTTGTAGAAGCACTCAAATATGCTCCTTGTGGTGTTCTTGGAGAAGCACTGCTATCACTTCTCAAGGGTGTTCTCATACCTGCTTGTGGTTTCCCTCGTTGTCCTTGTGTTGGTGGAGGTGGTACTGCGAATGAGGTGTTCTTTTTAGCCATTTCTTCCACATTATCATCATGAGACAAACAACTCTTCACATTGATTGTTTTCTCAATGCTTCCATCTCAAGCTTCTTCTACAATGAACTGCACATCTCTTCTTATAACAAACTTCTTAGTGGATGGTTATACAACCTGTATGCCTTGGATTCTTCACTATATTGAATAAATATGCACTTCTCCCCCTTACTGTCTAACTTCTTCCTTAGCTGATATGGAATGTGTGCATAAGCCACACAACCAAAAATTCTCATGTGGGTGACACCTTGTTTTATGCCACTCCATGCTTCTTCTGGAACTCTATTCATTATAGCTTTGGTTGGGCATCTATTCAAGATGTATGCTGCACAATGTACAGCTTCAGCCCAATATTCATTTGGCAAATGTTTTTCCTTTAGCATACTTCTTACCATGTCCATGATGGTTCTATTTTTCCTTTCAGCAACTCCATTTTGCTGCAGTGTGTACCTTGTTGTAAATTGCTTGAGTATTCCATTTTCTCTGCAAAAATGCAGAAATTCTTTTGAGATATACTTTCCTCCTCTATCAATTCTTAAAACTTGTATATGTTGCCCACTTTGTTTCTCTACAAGAGCCTTAAAGTGGAAAATTTTCTCAAACACTTCACTTTTATATTTCAAGAAATAAACCCAAGTTTTCCTTGTGTAATTATCAATAAAAGTCAGCATATAGTGATTGCTTGCTAGTGATGGTGTTTGCATTGGTCCACACAAATCTGAATGGACAATTTCTAAGGGTGCCTTTGCCCTTATGCTCTTTCCTGATGGAAAGCTTTCTCTGTGTTGTTTTCCCAAGATGCAGCCTTTACATAGGCTGTTCAGTTTCTCAATAAATGGTAATCCCTTTACCATTCCTTTCCTATGCAACAAATTCAAACCTCCAAAGTTGAGATGTCCAAATCTCAAGTGCCATAACCAATTTTCATCTTTTGCTTCTCTCTGGAATGTCTCTTGTGTCACTATTGCCATTTCAACTCCTTTCTTCAAATCTGCTCTCATTTTGAGAGGGAACATTTTTTTCCTTCTTATCTTCACTTGTGCAATGCATTGCTTGCTGGGTGGTTTATCCATGATGGTGCATACATCATCTTCAAAGAAAACATTGTACCCATTTTGAATGAGTAGTCCAATGCTCAAGAGGTTACACTTCATACTAGGCACAGAGTAAACATCTGAAATGGATCTTCCTTCTCCTTTCTTTGTCAAAACACTTACTCTACCTTTTCCCATGACAGAGACCTTACTGTCTGTCCCCAATTTTACTTGAGACTTTACATTTTTATCTAACATGGAAAACATGGAAATGTTTCCAGTTATATGGTTGCCACATCCTGAATCTAGAAACCATATATCTTCACTTTTTTCTTCAGCCATATTACATGATAAAAACAACTTCTCTTGACTGATATTTTATTTAGTGAAATTAGCACTGGGTTTATTACCCATGTCACTCTGTTTCTTCCTACATTCATTAGCATAATGGCCATACTTTTTACAGTAATGACATTGGACATGGAATTTATCATACCTTTATCCATGTGCTTGATTTTGTCCATCTTGCTGGTTGTTGCCTTGGCCTTGGTTCTGATTTTGATTGCTGCCCCCTTCCACTAGTATTTGCAGGGTTGTTTCTTCCTTTGTTTTGGTTTCTTCCTCTTCTAAAGGACATTTGGGTCTTGAAGGCATGCTCCAAAGATGAATTTGCAGTTCTACCGAATATTTGTTCATGTGTCATCAATGAGGCATGAAGCTCATCAACTGTAAACTTTGAGAGATCCTTTGTCTCTTCAATGGTTGTCACTATCACATCAAACCTTAAGGGTAAGCTCCTCAACACTTTCTCCACTATCTTTCTTTCTTCAAGTGTCTCTCCATGAGACCTTATCTGGGTAACCAACCCAATCACATTTGTGAATAATGAGTCTATGTTATCAGACTCTTTCATACAGAGAGTTTCAAAGTCTCTCCTCAGCAATTGTAGCTTTGTTGTCTTCACCTTCTCCATACCTTGATAGGTATTCTGGAGGGTATCCCATGCATCCTTGGACCTCTTAGCTGCCGTTATCCTTGGAAACACACTTTCATCCACTGCTTGATAGAAATAGAAGAGAGATTTTGAGTCCTTCTTCCTATTGCTCTTCAAAAAATCCTTCTCTGTCTGTGTTAAGGCATTAAAATCATTTTCATCTGCTGGTTCTTCAAAACCATCTTCAAAAAACTCCCATAAATCATGAGAAGCAAACAGGGCTCTCATGGTGATTTCCTAATAGTCATAGTTCTTTGTTTCGGGGATTTAACACCCTAGAGGTTGGTTGGGATTCAACCTCCACAGAGCAGGGGCGTACTATTTAACAGAGACTCACACGATCATGCACAGTCATGAAAACGAAATAGAGCAGAACGAGAGGTTTACCCGTTGGTCCTACGTTTGAAGTAGATCCACGTGGAGTTCAAACTCCCCGCAACCGTCCTTCCTCTTTCACCTGAAATACAAGAAGAAACCAGCACAAAGGACAAGTTGTACAGTATATTTCTACTCTATATGTTAGCGAGATTCATATAAAACATTAAATAAATCATCATAAATGCTTGTATAACAAATATTCTTCACACATTAAAGCATACACTAACACGTTTACTTCGGGAACAGCATGATACTTCTGTATTATAAAAATAGTACGTACAAAAGTAAGTGGAGAGATCACCTGATCCTTCCAAGGCCTTCGCAGACCGTCATTCGGATCCGTCCAGCCCTTGCCTCGCTAAGACTCCTTCCAAATGAGTGCATACGAGATAACATATAAAGGGATGTGTATCTCAAGGAAACAAGGGTTTCCTGAAATGAACTGGGAAAGTGCAGGAGGCACGGGGAATCAGACTTGGATAGGGAACCAACAGAGTATAATAATAATAATTCTCTCTCCCCTTTAGGCCATACATATGAGGTCCTTTTATAGTCCCCCCAAGTAGTTTCAGCAGTTGGAAACAGTTGGCCACGGGCTGGGGTAGTTGAACTACCTGAGTAACTATCAACCCAGCGCGAAATTAGGGATTTTTATATATTTTTTAATCATTAAAATGGCATACGCGGAAAAGTCTAGCTGTACTAGCGTATACACGCGGGAAAACACGGGCATAGTCGCGTATGAAGGATTTTCCACTGTTTTTAAGTGAATTTGTCCAAGTCTGTAGGAATGGGTGCCCATAAAGCCATGTAGCAATCATGAATCATGTCAAGGTGAGAAATGATGCTATAACATTCTTCCCATTGAACTGTGGGAGTTAATTATTTCCAATACTCGTGTTTGTGCTGACTCCTGCCATGGCTAACACACTGAACTATGCAATAAACTTGACTGTGTTTTTAAATAAGCTCTCTCTCTGCTCAAGAGAAAAACTCTGTCTTCAAAAAGACTTCTCTGGACTGCACTTTTTAGACACAAAACAAAAACTCTGTTTTTGAGAAATACCTTTCTTTTGCTGAGCCTTCACTTTGCTGGTCAAAAGCTACAACAAGCTCCTTCTTTCAGCTTCTTTGACTATCCTTCAAAGAGCCTGGACTAGCTTTGATACCATGTTGAAATTTTTGAGTATTCCAAAACACACAGAGAGAAAAAAATTTCTCCTCTTAACACAGAGAACTCATTTAAAATTTTGCTGGATAGAGATGGCACATAAACAACTTCTATTTCATTAAAATAAAAACACTATTACAAACTGAAGTTCTTCCTCTTCTGAGGGATCAAAAAAAATTTGTTTGACTGCTTCTGAAACACAGTGCTCGATGCTCTTTAAACTGTTCTCTGTCTCATAAAAAAAACACATACACAGTGCTCCTTTTGTTTCTGGCTTCTGGTTTTTCAAAAATTACATTACACAGTCACACTAAAATTGTTTTTGCCTACGGGCTTCTTTTCATTACAACGCATACTTCTGCCTTTTTCCTTTTATATAACTTAACAAAAGAAAATTAAAACAAATATATATATATATATATATATATATATATATATATATAAAAAATAAACATTAATGTTTATAATATATATTTATATATATCGTGACTTATATATAAATATGACCAAAGTTTTATTAAAGACGGTCACGATGCTTTAAAAACATTTAAAACATAAACTTTTATCCTAAAGTTTGAACTTTAATATGAGCGCCTCTTCGCAGACTTCAAAACGTAAGTTAAGACTCCTTTGATAATCTATTTGATCCATTCTATGCAATTGGCTCCATTTCATGTGAACGGCTTAACACTATGCGCATTGCAATATGTGATATGTGATATTGGAAATATTGCATCGCAAATGAAACAGCGGGACTTGTGATGGTGAAAATAATGCAATGTTGCAAAATTGCCATGTTGCGAAATTTGAGTTCGGCATTCTGTGGTTGGTGGTGTTTAATGGCGCGGAAGACAGAATTAAATACTGGTTGGTGCAATGTTTTTAATGCAAGAATGGAGAGCTTTGATGGCTGAATGGAGAGCTTTGAAGGCTAGGTTTGCGTGGAGTGAAGAACAGTTTTTCAATGCAGAACTCAAGCCTATGGTCATAAACAAAAATCTGGTTTGAAAGTTCATTAAAACATAATTTAAGTTGCAGGTTCGATGATGTGTAAGTTTAAACAAAAAAACTCGCGCTGCTGCCCTTTCGTCCTCTGCACGGTCCAGTTGCCGTTTAATATTTCAACATTATAGAAATCTCTGAAGTTATTGATCAGATTAAGAGTGAATGGGTGGGAACAATTTACCAACTCGTGGCACTTGCGGGCATTCGAATGTGAAGGTCGGACATCCTCGGCGCATTGATCTAAAGTTGTTATCATCCTCGACAACCAATCGCCTTGGAAATCCATCCTCAGTAATTTTGAACATCAAATTGGCGTCCCATATTTGATGTTCACACGCTCATAGGGCCTCCATGTGCCTTAACTTAAAAGAGCGCTCTGGGGGCACTCATGACAGATCTTATCACATTAGTAATTTGAGGAGTTACATCTAATAAAATAATTCACGAAATAAAAGTAAACGGTATATACTATAAACTATATCTTATTTCTTGCTTTTTTTCATATAATGCATGAGCTATAACATTGGCAACGAACCTTAGTACCGTCTATTTCATCTAAACATGAGTAGTTACAACAACGTGACTCAGAGGGTCATGATAAAATGTGAGTTCAAGCAACTTAGAAAATTTAAGCTCGTTTATACTTTGAAAAAAACTCGTATCAGCATTCCAGATTCTACCATTGAGGAGATCAAAACATTTTTCATGCCATAGTATTAAGGAGGAATGTGATTTGTTGGCTTCTTAGTCTTTTCTTATAGGGCCCATGGATATTGTCGAGTGAATGCACCTTTAAAATATGTCAGTTTTAGTCTTTCTTCTCAAAAACAAATTTTCCTATATAAGAGGGGTGCTTAATACGTTTAAAGAGCTTAAAGAGCGCTCTAGGGGCACGCATGACAGATCTTATCCCAAAGAGAAACTCTTATAGAGATCTTGAAGTTATTGATCAGATTAAGAGTGAATGGGTGGGAACAATTTACCAACTCGTGGCACTTGATGGAGACATGGAGAGCTTTGAAGGCTGGGTTTGCGTGGAGTGAAGAACGGTTTTTCAATTAAGAACTCAGGCCTACGGCCATAAACAAAAATCTGGTTTGCAGGTTCATTAAAACAGAATTTAAGTTGCAAGTTCGATGATGTGTAAGTTTAAACAAAAGAACTCCAGCGCTGCTGTCCTTTGGTCCTCCAAAACGGTCCAGTTGCAGTTTAATATTTCAACATTATAGAGATCTCTGAAGTTATTGATCAGATTAAGAGTCAATGGGTGGGGACAATTTACCAACTCGTGGCACTTGTGGGCATTCAAATGGTAAGGTCGGAGATATTGTTACTGTTTCAGGTTATGCCTCAACGGTCCTAGTAATACATGACTAGGTATTCTTTTTTTAAATAGAAATATAGTATATGTGCGTGTACAATCACAGAGTTAATGAACTGGTGCAAGGTACTCATATTGTATAAATAAGATGATCTTAAGACATTTTCTACGTCGAAAGCAAGGTTGTCATAACGAAATGCACCAAGGTCACATAGGATATATCCCAAACATAAACTCTTATAAAGATCTCTGAAGTTATTGATAACTTCATCAGATTATGATGGATTGGCCCAAAACTGAATCATTTGTAGATATTGTTACTGTTTCAGGTTATGCCTCAACGGTCCTAGTAATACATGACTAGGTATTCTTTTTTTAAATAGAAATATAGTATATGTGCGTGTACAATCACAAAGTTAATGAACTGGTGCTAGTTAAACATATTTTATAAATAAAGATGATCTTAAGACATTTTCTACGTCGAAAGCAAGGTTGTCATAACGAAATGCACCAAGGTCACATAGAATATATTAATGGTGTCACAAAAGAGCCCAACAATATGGGTTGATGGAACAGAGAAATCATACTGGCAGGACAGCCCATCCCCTAGGACTGACTCACAACTGTTATTCCGCCATCCACGACAAGATTGTGGCCGCTAACATATTTGGACTCATCACTGGCCAAGTAAAGACCAGCCTCGGCAGTATCCTCGGGTGTGAGAGTCGTTCCTTGTAAGTTGATGTTACTGTTGCAGAAAGTTTCTAGGGCCGCTTGATCCTCTTCTGAAATTGAGGAGGAGCCCTTGTCCTTTTTCAAGTAATTGACAACCCCAGCGGTGGCCACGCGATAAGAGGAGATAGCATTGACTCTGATCCCGTATTTCCCAAGCTCGGCTGCTCCGCTCTTCGTGAGCCCTAGAACTGCATGCTTGGAGGCCGTGTATCCGTATGGCGCAAATCCTCCTAATATTCCCCCAACGCTGGCCATGGTGATTATGCAGCCCTTCTTCCGCGGGATCATAACGCGAGCCGCGTGCTTGATGCCAAGCATCACCCCTCTAACGTTTACGCTCATAACTCGATCGTATTGCTCCATCTCGTACTCTGCAACGCTCTTCACCGGACCGGATTCTCCAGTTCCTGCGTTGTTAAACATGATATCAAGCTGCCCGTGTTGCTCGATGGCCAAATCCACTGCAGCGCTGATATCTTGCTCTTTGCTCACGTCGCAGTGGACGTAAGTTGCTCGAGGAGAAAGTGATTCGGCCAGATTTTTGCCGGCTTCATCTGCAATGTCTGCGATTATGACTCTGGCTCCATGCTTTGTGAAAAGCCGAGCAATGGCTTCTCCTAGGCCCATTGCTGCGCCCGTTATTATTGCCACTTTACCCTCCAATCTGTATCAAAGATCATCATTGACCATAATCTTTACCTCATACATAAAAATAAAAAACAAAGACAATAAATTTGACCAGCTAAGACATAAAAATAAAAACAACCAAACCACAATAAATTTGAACTGTCGGAATGTTATTCAGGAATTTGTTTTCTGAATCCATCACATGAATATTTTAAATATCTCTTTTCGAAATCCACCACATAAATCTTTTAAATTGCCAACCATTTTCAAACCAGCTAATACATAAATTCATAGTTTTTAAACTGAAAACAAGAAATTGCAAACTAAAACTGAATGAGCATTTATGGTGTACAGTGATTACCGTCGCTGTGATCCATGCAAGCTCAGATTGCTCACAGAGGCAGCAGCTTCATCAACCACTTGGTTAGACATGGGTGGGATGGAGCGAAGTCAAGATGGAAATTACTACCGTATTGTGCGGAAGCTAGGCCTAGCGAGTGTTGTTTTTTCTCAGCAGGTAGCAAGCGTTATTTATAGCGTAGCAGCTATGCTTGGGCCTCCCAAAAAATCACCTGTAGTCCGGACAAATACAGGTCACGTTTGACTATACTCGTGAACAGAAAAGTCTTCACATAAAGGACAGAGTCCCGGTAGTGCTGGACACAAAAGCATTGAGATAAAGGATGAACACACAAGTCTTCGAATATGCCCTGAGTGGCAGGTCCGGGACGCGTAATCGAACTGTTTTTCCTCGTTTATTATCTCCCGGCAATATTTTTTTACTGTTTTTCCTCGTTTATTATTTCCCGGCAATATTTTTTTACTGTTTTTCCTCGTTTATTATTTCCCGGCAATATTTTTTTAATCGAACTGTTTTTCCTCGTTTATTATTTCCCGGAAATATTTTTTTAATCGAACTGTTTTTCCTAGTTTATTATCTCTAGGAAATATTTTTTTAATCGAACTGTTTTTCCTCGTTTACTATTTCCAGGAAATATTTTTTAAGTAGGTTTCAGTAATAATATATTTAAGTACAGTTTTGGCAGTGTAAATATGTGTAACATATTAGAAATCATTTTTATAAATAACTAACAAAGTTAAGTAATCGACTGTACTCATGAACATAAAAGTCTTGACGTAAAGGACGGTTGTTGTATCCCCTGACTACCGGTACTACTAAACACAAAAGTCTTGAAGTAGAGGACTATTGTATCGATGAACACAAAAGCATTGAGGTAAAAGATGAATACAAAAATTTTCGAATAATCGACATTAAAATATTTCATTACATCAAGATATTTTATCACAAATTAAAATCATTTTTATTATTAATAATATTAATTTTTATTAAAATATTTTATTGATATTGATATTTAATATTTTTATACTTGACTATAGTCATGAACACAAAAGTTCAAGGATTTTTGTACCGCTGAACACAATAGCAATGAGATAAAAGATGAACACACAATTTTTTTAATAATTGACATTAAAATATTTTACCTAACATGTATATTAAGACATTTTATCACAAATAATTATAATCGTTTTTATTTTGGGTACATTTGATTAGAGATCTCTATGTACCCAATAATGGCATCACCCAAAGAAATTGTTCGATTAATCAAGAATCTATATAAAACTTCCTCTAGAGGGGGGGCAATAGAGAAATAATATGGGCATTGTTTGCTTAAGAGAAACTCTCTCTTATGAAGATGGTAGGAGCCTTGGAAAAATGAGATCCAAAAAATCTCAACAACTTATGATGGGGGCTAAATTATGGTTGATATGGATTCAAGGCGGGTAGGATTTAAGGTCAGTAATATGGAATCATAAATATAGTCCTCATTCATCCCAGTTGTCGAAGTTTCACAATCTGAGTGGATCTTCAATCTAGACCTTGGAAAAGAAAAGAAACAACCTCATTCACGACCACTCATTTTACAAAATTGGGGATGACCATCTGATGCTATTTTAGATAGATGCATGGAAACAACTTCCAAGTTTGGATTCCTAAGAAGATCTCTTGGACCTAGTGAACTTCACCTCTAAATGACAATGAAAAATTTTCACAAACATATCGAAACCACACACCAATCCATCCCACTGCCTTCTCATGGAATTAAAAAGGGGGATGGTGTGGCCATTTCCCCCCATGCATTCACACATGTTACAAGTTGAAATCTCCCAATGATTTAATATCAAGCCTGCACAACCTCAAGATTTTCCTACCCATATTTTCATTGTCTCACCCTTTTTTGTTATATTTGCATTTTCTCTAGGATGTAGGTGGGATTTCCCCCATGTAGAGGTTGGTCTCCTAGAAAGTCAGTGACAAAACACACACACCCTCCTAGCATGGACCCCCATTTCCCTCATTTCGCTGCAAGGAATATTTTTCGATGTTTGGTTACGAGCTTATGGTAAAATGTGTGAGGAAATAGAACTCGACACTGCCATGGTGAGCAGTATAATTTGGCATTCAATTCCTTGAGCAGTATTGGTTGGATCATAGTCATGGAAAGAGGATTTGAATATGAAAAGGCTTTTCGATGCTAAAGCGAAGTCCAAGCCATCTTCCTTACAAGATCCATGTTGGCATGACCAATGTTCTTTATACAATATATCTGTGAAAATTCATTTTCTTGGGTGATGTATTGGCTAAGTACAATATAGTTTATACATGACTATTCTCATTGCTCTAGCTTTTACTCTCTTTCAAAATTAAATGCCTCGATTGATTGGGTCACAGAAAAAGATGAAAATTATGGGAATATACACAACAAACATAACCCTTGTCTTCTCAATCTAGGGAAAAGGCCTGAATGGCTCTGTGGAAGGTCTCTTCAACAAGATGGAATATGCATATTAAGGTGATTGGATAGTAACTAACTTGTTGCAAATTGGATAGAGAAGGGTTAATCAGGTCATCTTGAGGGATAGAGAACAATAATTTGCAATCCTGTTACTAATTTATTTGAATATAATAACAATGTTTTTTTTCGAACAAATAAATGAACTATTTTCCTTGCACAAATACCTTTTTAAACCAGCCCAAGGGGTTAGCTCAATCAGTTGTTGCCAATCCTGCTTGGAATCTGGCTAGTTTTATGCAATCAAGTGTCTGGTTTGAATTCCCTTGGGCGAGAAGCACTTTTCTACATCAATGGGTTTAACAGGGATTCCATGTGTGAATGTGGGGAAGCATCCCTTGGGTTTATCTCTGAGGATTTCCTTGGAAAAGAAAATACTCTTTGAGGATTTCCTTGGAAAATAAAATACGTTTTTAAATGGAAGCAATAGAGAATTACAATATACTTTGTAATTCTTACATCTGAATCATGGAATACTATGATTGAATATTTATTTATTTATTTATTTATTTATTTATCAGTATTATCTACAATGTGTGTATACCTAAGCTATTGTTCTTGGACTAATGTTTCAGACAATCCTCAATTGAAGCAGAAAATGATGGTCCATTTGAAACGACTAGAGCTTGAAGCAGAACAAGAAGAACAATCACGTTCACTTTTGCATCAATATTATGCTTCTCAATCTGATCAAGAGCAAAAAATTTAGAAAAAATCATCCCCATGTAATCTTCCCAACTACACTGCCAGGTCTCCTCCACAACCCTATGGCATTTTTTTTTCAGCAAAACTAGAATCATGAACAAAGATGGAAATGCAACATTAACCATCAAATTCCTCATTAACAACATCAAACACCAACCCCGCCTGAAGTGCCACAAAATCAAAATGTAGACAAGTTCTTCCATTTGCATGTAGGTCTTCTAATACAGACAATTCCATTTCCTGCACACAATGTCTAAGGAAAATTTTAAGGATGGAAATTTATCTTAAACATTAGAAACCTACTAATCCATAATATGCAAACTATAAAATTCTTGGTGATATTTTAGTAAAAATATTCCAGTTCCTAACGATTTTATATAGTCTTCATAAAATTTTGGCAATTTTTAAGGTAAAATATTTTTTTCTTATAAAATTTAGGCGAATCATTTTTAGGAAAAAAAAAGAATCGACGAATATTTTTTTTTGAAAAAGCATGGAAAATTAGCCTATATGTGAATATCATCCCCTAAAAGTTTCCCTAATAATGTCTCACAAACTACCGCTCGCATGGACCCTTCTCCAATTGAACATGCCCCAAACAATATTTCCCAAGATCTCACTTCAAAAATTATTCAGAAATGAAGACCAAAAAATCAACATCTATCTGATAAACTGTACCTAGATTTTTTGTTGGAGGAATGGTTACAGTCCATAATGTGGTAAGTAAAATTTGCTTTATTCAATTCTGAGTCAAGAAATGCTCTGTAGGTTTTCTTTATGTATATGACAATAATTTTCATAAAAGTATTGTTGCTTTGATCAATTTACGTGTAGGTGGGGGCTGAAATATGTTGTATTGTTGATGGATTTTTTACTCTAGATATCTCATTACTACCCAAGTAAATGGTCAATTGTTTCTAGGTTCTATATTCAATCCAGTAAGCATTCAATTCTTATCTTCTTCTTTATATTTCTTTGTTTCCTATCCCTTGACATTTTCGATTTATTTACTTGATCATATAGTAGGTTAAAAAATTTCAAATCTTACATATCCAAAACTTCACTACACAGTTTTATATTTCATTTTGAAACTATTGCACCTTATTTTATTTTCTTAAATTTTAAACTACAGGAGAAGTTTCTGAAGTATACACAACTTCAAATTTTCATGTTTTAATTGGAATAGATACACTTTATTATATTTTCTTTCAACTAAATTGAGGAATTTTCTAATTTATATAATCTCAAATAGAGCCCTAGAATCGTTGAGAGAGAGGAAATTGTCCCTCCAAACTATCTA